>CM023483.1:44867466-45467466 GCA_013339685.2 Hyalomma asiaticum
TCCTGAGCGAGTTGGTTCCACTTTATGCCTGCAAACTTTTTAATTTCATCGCTCCATCTAACCTTTTGCCTGCCTCTGTTACGTTTTCCCTCTCTTGGTATCCATTCCGTTGCTCTTACTGTCCATCTATTATCTTTCCTCCTCATGACATGTCCTGCCCAGGTCCACTTCTTTCTTTTAATTGATATAATAATATCGGCTATCCCTGTCTGTTCTCTGACCCATTCCGCTCGTTTTTTATCTCTTAGCGTTACCACCAACTACTTTCTTTCCATTGCACGTTGCGTGCTCCTTAGTTTTATCTCTAGTTTTTTTCTTTATCCTCCACGTTTCTGCGCCGTACGTTAGTACTGGGAGAATGCAGTGATTGAATACGTTTCGCTTTAGTGAGAGCGGTAAGTTTCCAGTCATGATTTCGTAATGCCTTCCGAATGCGCTCCAGCCCAACCTTATTCTACGGAGAATTTCTTTTTCATGGTTAGGAGTTCCTGTTATTATCTGTCCCAGGTATACGTATTCGTTTACACATTGTAAGGGTTCATTGTTGATTTTAAATTCCTCTTCCTTAGCTAGGCTATTGAGCATAACTTTGGTCTTTTGCCTATTCATTCTTAATCCAATTTTAATACTTTCCCTGTTTAGGTCATCAATCATGTTTTGTAGTTCGTCTCCATCATTGCTAAAGAGCACAATGTCGTCTGCGAATCTTAAATTGCTTAGATATTCTCCGTCTATTCGGATTCCCTTTTCTTCCCAGTCTAGACGTTTAAAGATTTCCTCTAAACATGCAGTGAATAGCATCGGGGATATCGTATCTCCCTGTCTCACACCTCTCCCGATCGGTATTTCTCTGCTTCTCTCATGTAGGAGTAGTGTGGCTGTGCAGTCTTTGTATATGTTGTTGATGGTTTTCATGTATATGTCAGGTACCCCTTGTCGACGTAGAGCTTCTAGAACTGCTTGTATTTCTATCGAGTCGAATGCTTTCTCGTAGTCTATAAACGCCATATAAAGAGGTTTGTTATATTCCGCGTACTTCTCAATTACTAGGTTGATAGCGTGGCTGTGGTCCATTGTCGAGTAACCTTTCCTAAAACCAGTTTGTTCTCTCGGTTGATTAAAGTCGAGTGTTTCTCTTATCCTCGTAGACATTACTTTTGTAAATAGCTTGTATATTACTGGGAGTAGGCTAATTGGTCTATAATTCTTTAACTCCTTTATGTCACCTTTCTTGTGGATAAGGATTACATTCGCATTTTTCCAACTGCATGGTATACTGCATGTCTTGACACATTTCGTGAAGAGCGATGCAAGTTTTTCAAGTACAATATCTCCTCCGTCTTTAATCAAGTCTGCTGTTATACCATCTTGACCAGCTGCTTTACCACGGGACATGCCTTTGACAGCTTTTTTGACTTCGTCAACGGTTATACAAGGTATTTCAGTGTCCTCCTCAGATTCTATTTCTATTAAGGTTGTATGGTCTGTCTGAGAACTGTACAGTGCAGAGTAGAAATCTTCTGCTACTTTTACTATTTCGTTGAAACTGTTGATAACGTGTCCTTGTTTATCTTTTAGCGCATGCATTTTGTTTTGCCCTTAGTGCAGTTTCTTTTTGACCGTTTTAATGCTGGTGCCTTTCTCTAAAGCTTCCTCTATTTCTCTCGTGTTAAAGTTTCTTACATCTCTTTGCCTGGCTTTACTGATCAATTTTGATAGTTCTGCGAATTCAATCTTATCTTTTGGCGAAGTTACTTTCATTTGTTGGCGTTTTTTTATTAAGTCCTTGGTAGCTTGGGACAACTTACTTGTTTGCTTAGTTGTTTTGCCCCGGACTTCTATCGCTGTTTCAAGGATTGTTTTCGTTATGGTTTTGTTCATTTCCTCTACATCGTCACCGTTTTCGCCTAAGGCCTCGAACTTGTTGCTTAGGGCTACTTTAAATTCTTCGTTCTTCGCTCTGATTACCTCCAGATTCCATTTTTTTCTAGTAAATAATTTAGTTCTTGTCTTCTTTAGGTTAAGTACAATCTTCGCCCTTGCTAATCTGTGATCGCTGCATTTTATCTTCCCCACTACTTCTGTGTCTTGAATTATACCTTAGTTGTTCGCACATTATGAAGTCGATTTCATTCTTTGTTTCCCCGTTTGGGCTTTTCCACGTCCACTTCCTATTCTTGTGTTTCTTGAAAAACGTGTTCATTATTCGAAGTCGGTTCCTTTCGGCAAATTGTACAAGCATTTCCCCACGGTTATTCCTATGGCCGACGCCGTAGTTGCCAATCGCCTGCTCTCCACTTTGTTTTGTCCCTACTTTTGCGTTGAGATCCCCCATGACTACTGTGTATTGTGTCCGTACTTTCTTTATTGCTAATTCGATATCCTCGTAGAACTGCTCTACTTGTTCGTCGTCGTAGCTCGTTGTTGGCGCATATCCCTGGATTATCTTAAGTTTATACCGCTTATTTAGTTTTATTACCACGCATGCAACCCTTTGGTTAATGCTGTAGAATTCATCTACGTTGCCCGCTATATCTTTGTGAATTAGGAACCCAACGCCATATTCCGTCTTTTCGGGTAATCCTCTATAGCATAGGACATGTCCATTGTTTAAGACTATGTAAGCTTCACCTGTTCTCCTAACTTCGCTAAGGCCAATGACGTCCCAACTAACTCCCTCTAGTTCCTCGAGTAGTTCTGCTAGTCTAGCTTCGCTGGAGAGGGATCTTGCATTGAACGTTCCAATGTTTAGTTTCCAGTGGCGGCCTGTCCGGGGTCCAGTGATTATTCATTCATTCATTCATTCATTCATTCATTCATTCATTCATTCATTCATTCATTCATTAATACTGTCAGCCCTGTTTAGGGCTATTACAGGGGTGGAAGATACAATGTAAACATGCTGTCAATGTCCGTACAGGTACAGAGAAAAAAAAAGTTGGTATATAACACTTTTGATGATATATAACATATCTTTATAACACCAGAGTACTAACAATATTATATAGCGAACATATAAGGCATTTGGGAACAGTTGAAAAAGGTAGCACAATAGTTTAAGAAAAACACACATGTACAAAAAGCGCACACAAGAGAAATCAGATAGCTAAATGGGGTCATGCTTTCAGGTAGTCATTAATTCTGTTCAAAAAAATGTCTAGGGTAGGCGAGGTCACAATGTCATTGGGTAACAAGTTCCACTGAGCAATTGTTTTAGGGAAAGAGCTATACTTAAAGCAATTATTTCGGGCAAACGGTGGGGGAATATACATGCTATGACGATGTCGAGAAGCTTCATTGTGTTTAATTTCAAAGTATTGATCGTGGCTTATTTTTATCTTGTGGTGTATAATTTCATATAGGCACTTCAATCGCTCGAAAGAGCATCGGACCTCGAGCGAGGAAAGGTCAGCACGTTTGCACAGCTCAGAAGGTGAATGGCGTCGCTTGTATTTGTTAAAAATAAACCTCGAAGCAAGCCTTTGCACTCTGTCCAGTTTGATTTTGTTTGATTGTGTATAAGGGTCCCATACAATTTTAGCGTACTCTAGAATAGGCCGTATCAACGTCTTGTCTGCTAGACTTTTAATATCTGTAGTGGCATATCTTAGGTTTCGCCTGAGCGCCCAGAGAGCTTTATTGGCTTTAGAAGATACATTATCGATGTGGGTATCCCAGCGTAGCTCATGCGTAATTGTCAAACCAAGATATTTAAATTCTTTGACGTTCACTAGAATGTGGTTGCCAATAGAATACTGAAAGTTGAAGACATTTTTTTTGCGAGAGACGCACATATAGACTGTTTTGTTTAGATTTAATTCCATTTGCCAGCTATATCGCACCAGTGTTTAATTTTTTGTAGATTTGCATTCAGTTCTACTTGGTCTGAAGGAGTTGGTATTTTTTTATACAATATGCAGTCATCAGCATACAGCCTGACTGGCACTGTGAGATCTCGGGGTAGGTCGTTTATGAAAATTAAAAACAAAACAGGCCCCAAGACGCTCCCCTGAGTGACTCCTGAGAGGACAGGGCGCATGGTTGAATCTGAACTCCCCAAACGGACAAATTGATGGCGCCCATGGAGGTATGAATGGAACCACTGGGTTATGGAAGCGTTGTTGAATATCACAGCTATTTTCTGCAGTAATTTAGGATGCGACACCTTATCGAAAGCTTTAGAAAAATCTAAGCTTATGATATCTGTTTGGCTGCGAGAGTTTATGGTTTGGGCGAAGTTGTGCACTAGTTCGATTAACTGACTAATAGTTGATAGGCCTTTGCGGAAACCGTGTTGGTGTGGGTGTAGCAGATTGTGATGGTCGAGGTATGTCATCAGATGATTAGCAACAATGTGTTCGAGCACTTTCGAGCATGTAGAAATCAGAGATATTGGCCTGTAGTTTTTAACATGGGATTTACAGCCAGACTTGTGTATAGGTATGATCTGCGCATACGCGGAGAGCATCCCGTGTCGAGCGATGTCTGAAAAATGAGCTTCAGGTATTTCGCAACCCAACTTGCGTATCTGTACAAAAACTCGTTGGGGATCTGGCCCAGGACTTTTCTTGATGTCGATGTGCAACAAAATATTTAGGATTCCCTCTTCGGCAATTTCAAAGTTCTCGAGAGGAGTACGCACTGACTCATCAGCAAAAGCAACCGCCATACCATTATCTCGGGTGAAAACCGACGCGAAAAAGGAATTAAATTCTTCGGTGCGCGCAGTGTTATTCTGGGAGGCCAATGACGCTGTTGACCTTGTGGGCGGGTTGACATAGCGCCAAAACTTTGCAGGAGCCTCTTTCAGGAATTTAACGAGGGTAACGTTGTAAAATCTGAACTTAGATTGAGTAAGTGCGTTTATTTTCAGGCGAAGCATTGGTTGAAAGGGCTTTTCTTTTTCGCTTTAGTTTCCGCTTCACGTGGATTATTTCTCTCGTGATCCAAGGATTTCTCTTTTTCGATAATTTTCGTACCGGAATAAGTTTTTCTATGCAATGCGAGACCACATTCGAAAAACATGCCCATAAATTGTCTGCAGTTGCCCCGGACTGATAGAGTGAACAAATCAAGTCATAAGAATTTTCGAGATATTCCAAAACTGCCCCGTCGTCGGCCGCATGAAAGTTGGGAACCGGTTTGACGGAATTACTTTCCGAGGGATTTGATGATAAGTTCAGGGCGAGTATGGTAGCCTCGTGATCCGATATGCCACCAGCTACCTGCCCTCTGCTGCTTCACAGAGCTGACCGCCACCGTGGACAGATGTTCTGCAGCTGCTGGACTGGACACTGAGGGCGAGGGTTTAATTGTAGGCATCGTGTGGGAGGTCTCTCAAATACGGTCTCTCAAAATCTTGCCCAAAATGCCAAAAAGGGTAAGACTATATTCCTCTACTTATTGTCCTGGGTTTTTTGTGAAATTTTCACTCGATCAGAAGTCGCACAAAATGCGTTTTCCCGCGTCGTAGAGCATTCCTCTACTTATTGCACGCCTTCCTGAATAAAAATACGGTCTCTCAAAATCTTGCCCAAAATGCCAAAAAGGGTAAGACTATAGTCTTGGTTTTTTTGTGAAATTTTCACTCGATCAGAAGTCGCACAAAATGCGTTTTCCCGCATCGTAGAGCATTCCTCTACTTATTGCGCGCCTTCCTAAATAAAAATACGGTCTCTCAAAATCTTGCCCAAAATGCCAAAAAAGGTAAGAATATAGTATTGGGTCTTTTGTGAAATTTTGACTCGTTCAGAAGTCGCTCTAAATACGTTTGGCCGCATCATAGAGCATTCCTCTACTTATTGCGCGCCTTCCTTAATAAAAATACGGTCTCTCAAAATCTTGCCCAAAATGCCAAAAAAGGTAAGACTATAGTCTTGGGCTTTTGTGAAATTTTGACTCGATCAGAAGCCGCACGAAATGCGTTTTCCCGCATCGTAGAGCATTCCTCTACTTATTGCGCGCCTTCCTGAATAAAAATACGGTCTCTCAAAATTTTGCCCAAAATGCCAAAAAAGGTAAGACTATAGTATTGGGTTTTTTGTGAAATTTTGACTCGATCAGAAGTCGCACAAACTGCGTTTTACCGCATCGTAGATCATTCCTCTACTTATTGCGCGCCTTCCTGAATAAAAATACGGTCTCTCAAAATCTTGCCCAAAATGCCAAAAAAGGTAAGACTATAGTCTTGGGTTTTTTGTGAAATTTTGACTAGATCACAAGTCGCACAAAATGCGTTTTACCGTATCGTAGAGCACAGTGGCGCACCGACTGGGGGGGGGGGGGGGTTCGGGTGTTGTAACCCCCCCTGAGGCCCACCTAATCCCATTCCACTCCGTAACTGCTCCTATGTCCTAGAAGAATGGGGCGCTAATGTCTCTGCAAAATGCCGAAAAAATAATAAAAATAATCATCATCATTGATGTTACTATTATTTGGCATTTTATTTACTTTTTTTTTACACGCGCAACAACTGTGTAATGGCATGCCCGGCCCTTCGTGAAAAATTGAACCCCCCCCCCCCCCCCCTGGTAGAGATCCTGGTGCGCTACTGGTAGAACATTCCTCTACTTATTGCGCGCCTTCCTGAATAAAAATACGGTCTCTCAAAATTTTGCCGAAAACGCCAAGAAAGGTAAGACTATAGTATTGGGATTTTGTGAAATTTTGACTCGATCAGAAGTCGCACAAACTGCGTTTTACCGCATCGTAGATCATTCCTCTACTTATTGCGCGCCTTCCTGAATAAAGATACGGTCTCTCAAAATTTTGCCCAAAATGCCAAAAAAGGTAAGACTATAGTCTTGGGTTTTTTGTGAAATTTTGACTCGATCAGAAGTCGCACAAAATGCGTTTTCCCGCATCGTAGAGCACAGTGGCGCACGCACCGACGGGGGGGGGGGGGGGTTCGGGTGTTGTAACCCCCCCCCCCCCTGAGGCCGACCTAATCCCATCCCACTCCGTAACTGCTCCTATGTCCTAGAAGAATGTGGCGCTAATGTCTCTGCAAAATGCCGAAAAAAATAATAAAAATAATGATCATCATTGATGTTACTATTATTTGGCATTTTATTTACTTTTTTTTACACACTTGTCACGGTCTCCACGATTGCGCGAGGCAATCACCGAGGCGTGGCAATGGGGGGTGAGGTCGATCGATGCCCGGCAGAGCCGGTAAGCAAACGCAGTGACTGAGACGGAGGCACGTCAACAGAACGAAACAAAAATTTATAAGATCGATACGAGGAACAATACAAAACAATGAGAACACTTGTAAAGAGTTGAAGTTACAAATTAACAGGCAGCGAAACAATGGAACATATTTAAAGAAGTTACGGATGGGAGCCAAAACGCTCGCTTACACAGATTATGACGAGAGTCCAAGGATTGGCAGGCGGAAATAAGAGTTCATAGTTTGAAGGAACATACAGTTGACCGGGGAATGCGGCGACCCTCCATCCACGAAGACGACGGCCGAAGAGTGCGGCCCTCGAAGATGATCTCTTCCGGGGCTGCAGGTGCGTTGTCTCGGGAGGCGGGGAGGCGGCTGAGAGTTCCTCGGGAGACGCGCGGCGGACTCCTTCCCTCCGTTTCGCGGTCTGCCGCAGGCGGGCGGCAGGGCGCGTTATATAGCTTTCGGGAGAGGGTTGAACGGCGCTTGTGATCACCGGCTCACTCAGTGTCACAGCACCACACACACACACGCACAAAAGCGCCGCAGGTAGTCCACACACAAAACGGATGAGCACGTAGGCATGTAGCTCTCACACTGCATGGCCGCCATCTTGGCGTCACAAAAAATAACGAACAACCAAAAGAAAGGCCAAGTTCTGGCCATGCATGGGGTGACCTTGAAGCGGCAAAAAATAAAACACAACCAAAACAAGAGGCACGTACGCCAACAACTTCAGTATTGCTAAGGGTCGTACCGAAGGCGAGAAGAAGCTACAGATGTACAAAACGAAGCTCGAGGCTTTGGCTTTAGTAGAGGACACCTTGAGCTGTGAAAAGCAAAAGATAGAAAAAACATGCGGCACGTAGGCCCCCGCTTGTGGGCTGCGAAGTTAGGCTAACTACAGCGCGATTCAGCGAGCATGTATGCATGCTCGTGCACTGTCCAAAATAAGATTCGGACTTGACAAACATTCGTAACAAAGCGAACGCAGCAACTTTATACAAAATATAAGAAAGAATAATCAGGCATGCCGCCAACTCTGTGACACGGCCCCCCACTTTCGGAATATTATAACATGATATTCTACACTCACAGAAGGCGGCGCGCAGGCCTGTACAAAAAATAAGGATACAGCATACACAGAACACAGCAGATAACTAAGGTCATTCGTTTCATTTCGACGCATGACGAACATCGTATTTGAATGTCTATACACTGCGAAGGAATACCGTGCTAAGTTTGCAGCCGACTGAGGTAATCCGCTCCTACGTTTTCCCTGCCTCTGATATGTTCAACGCTGAATTGGTATTCCTGGAGTATCAAGCTCCAACGCAATACGGGGCTATTTAGCTGCTTTGCTTTTTGGATGTAACTAAGCGGTTGGTGGTCCATTTGCACTAGGAAGGGCACACCATACAAATAGGTAGAAAGCTTTTGAACCCCCCAGACTAAGGCTAAGCACTCTAATGGTGCTGTAAGCTGCTTCTCGGGGAGTATGTTCCTGCTAGCGTACGCCACCGGGTGGAGCCTGCCGAAGTGACAACCCGAAGTTGCTTTTTCTTCTCCACCTCCAGTTCTTCCGAAAGCTTGTGAACGTCTCGCTCGTTTCAGACTGTTTCAATGCTGCAACCGGACTCGCCCCATCGCCTTCCGTCTCCGTGACGCCGCAACTAGCAATACAAACTTTTTCTGCTGGCCTATTCTCCCGCTCTTCGGGCGGTTTGAGCAAGTTGGCATGAAATACTTTTCTGCCCTTTGGACTTCGTCGTTGGCAGATATCGCAACAGGCGACAAACCTCTTCACGTCCGCAGTGATCCCTGGCCAGAAAAACTCCTCCAAAATTCGGTATTTTGTCTTTTGTGCACCCAGATGTCCTGCCATTATTCCCTCGTGGGCCGCTTTCAATACTTCAGAGCGGCGGTACTTTGGGACGACGAGCTGACGCACTACCTGTCCACTTTTCTCCGTGTACATTCGGTAGAGTAGCCCATTTTCACGCTTGAATCCAATTTTGTTTTCCCTATTTCTGCAGGTCAGTTTCTTGCCAATCTGGGAAAAGCATGGCTTGAGCGTCTCGTCCTCTTCCTGCTCGTCTGCGTAATTCTTCTCCTGTGGTTGGACTGCGACATCGGGGGTTTTCAGTGTTTGGAACCTCTGGGGTTGCTTCCTCGCCTTGGCGCAGGTGACATCTGCCGCAACAGCTTCTCCCTTGGCACGCTCGTCGTCGACTGCCCGTTTATCTGCCTCTTTCGGGTTATCTGGTGCTCTCGCGCCTTCAATATTCCCGATGATCAGGTCGTAGAGCGGGTCTGACATACATAGCGCCGTAATTGCCCCGGAAAAGTACGGAGTATCGATCTCAACCTGGGCCTCGGGCAGCATCTTCACGGTTCCATCTACCAGGTAAACTGGACTCTTCTCACCCGTGAGGTGGTCGTCGCGGATGAGCTCTCTTCTCACGATCGCCGTATTGCACCCGCTGTCGCGCAACACCGAGATAGTTCTGCCCTCTAACGTTCCAGTCACCACAGGCTGTCTGTCTACTAGAGACTTCAGGCGCATCGTCATTACCGCATTCACGACGGGGATTTTCCCTCCATTCTTGAGCTCGACGTAACCATCGTGAATGGCCTCCTGATTTGCGATTTTAGCCGGCGAGTACACACACGATGCCTGCGGCCTGTTGTTCAGCAATGATCGGCACGCGTTCGACGTGTGACCCGTTCGTCCGCACCGGAAACATCTGACGCTGTTACTGTTGACGGAGTACGTCCGGCACTGCGAAGCCTGATGCCCGCCGCGGTTGCAAAGATAACAGCGGAGTGCTCTGCCGGGATCATTTCTTCTGTCATCAACTCGTGGCTTCACAGCATCGTCTCGGCTTTCTTTTGTTTTGGAGAGGTTCACGCTGCCTTGAGCTTCTAAATACTGGTCCGCTAGCTCGAGCGTCTCTTCTAGCGATTTCACTTTCCTCTCTCTTAGATGCAGGGCCATGTTGGGGTGACATCCGTGCAAAAACTTCTCCTTAATTAGGAGCTCTCGAAGATCCTTGTAGTCAGCCTTCGTACCGGAGAGCTCGATCCGGCGGTCAAAATAGTGGCTGAGGCGTGTCGAAAACTGAACTGCGGTTTCCCCATCTGCCGGTTTGCCGGAGTTGAACTTATCCCGGAAACCGTCCGCCGTGAAACGAAATCTCTTCAAAAGTGCTTGCTTCACCTTCGCATAATCACCCGGTGGCAAACGCCCATAGACACTCAGTGCCTCTCCACTCAAGCAAGTAGCCAAAACTGTCGACCATTGGCCCTCGGGCCACTTCTGACTTTCTGCCAGGCTTTCGAACCGTCTTATATACGCGTCTAAATCATCCTTCCTCTCGTCGAAGGGCATAAGGAGTTTACTCGCATCCAGCCTTAAGTCGCTTCTCTCCCGACTCCCTTCCTTTTCTCTAGTCTCTTTCTCTAGTCGCTGACACTCTATTTTCAAACTCATAAGCTGCATCTGTCGTTCGTCAGCTTCCCTCGCGGCTACGCGCTCCTCCTCCGCTGCTTGTCGCGCGAACGCTCGCTCCTCGCGCTGCTTATCTTCTACCCATTTCCTGAGCTCTGCGTTCGTCAGGCCAAGCTGGCTACCCATGGATATTAACCGTTCCAAATCCATGTTCCACTTTTACGCACTTCAGCTAACGTGAACAGAAGCTCAAACACTCTCAATCGGGCACTACATCAACCGTGCAACTCAATCATGCAACTCAACCGTGCACAACACTCTACACTATACCGCTCAACTTCTCTCTAAAGCACAGCAGAATTCCTTCTCAGTTCACCACGTTCCCTTTGCATCAATCAGTCCTACGTCGCGGACGCCAGTTTAATTGTCACGGTCTCCACGATTGCGCGAGGCAATCACCGAGGCGTGGCAATGGGGGGTGAGGTCGATTGATTCCCGGCAGAGCCGGTAAGCAAACGCAGTGACTGAGACGGAGGCACGTCAACAGAACGAAACAAAAATTTATAAGATCGATACGAGGAACAATACAAAACAATGAGAACACTTGTAAAGAGTTGAAGTTACAAATTAACAGGCAGCGAAACAATGGAACATATTTAAAGAAGTTACGGATGGGAGCCAAAACGCTCGCTTACACAGATTATGACGAGAGTCCAAGGATTGGCAGGCGGAAATAAGAGTTCATAGTTTGAAGGAACATACAGTTGACCGGGGAATGCGGCGACCCTCCATCCACGAAGAAGACGGCCGAAGAGTGCGGCCCTCGAAGATGATCTCTTCCGGGGCTGCAGGTGCGTTGTCTCGGGATGCGGGGAGGCGGCTGAGAGTTCCTCGGGAGACGCGCGGCGGACTCCTTCCCTCCGTTTCGCGGTCTGCCGCAGGCGGGCGGCAGGGCGCGTTATATAGCTTTCGGGAGAGGGTTGAACGGCGCTTGTGATCACCGGCTCACTCAGTGTCACAGCACCACACACACACACACACAAAAGCGCCGCAGGTAGTCCACACACAAAACGGATGAGCACGTAGGCATGTAGCTCTCACACTGCATGGCCGCCATCTTGGCGTCACAAAAAATAACGAACAACCAAGAGAAAGGCCAAGTTCTGGCCATGCATGGGGTGACCTTGAAGCGGCAAAAAATAAAACACAACCAAAACAAGAGGCACGTACGCCAACAACTTCAGTATTGCTAAGGGTCGTACCGAAGGCGAGAAGAAGCTACAGATGTACAAAACGAAGCTCGAGGCTTTGGCTTTAGTAGAGGACACCTTGAGCTGTGAAAAGCAAAAGATAGAAAAAACATGCGGCACGTAGGCCCCCGCTTGTGGGCTGCGAAGTTAGGCTAACTACAACGCGATTCAGCGAGCATGTATGCATGCTCGTGCACTGACCAAAATAAGATTCGGACTTGACAAACATTCGTAACAAAGCGAACGCAGCAACTTTATACAAAATATAAGAAAGAATAATCAGGCATGCCGCCAACTCTGTGACAACACTCAACAACTGTGTAATGGCATGCCCGGCCCTACGTGAAAAATTGAACCCCCCCCCCCCTGGTAGAGATCCTGGGTGCGCTACTGGTACACCGTGTCCGCCGCACTGACACATGATGGTTACGTGCGAGAATGCGTATGCGAATGCGCCGCCGGAGAAAATGGAGCATGTCACCATGTAATGGGACTGTTGAAAGTCCTTGTGCTCCTTATCACAAATGGGTATGAGGAGCCTCCGCCAGAAATGTCATGTACGGAACTTCCTCAAATGTGGAGGCGGCCCCGGGGGCAGAAAATACCGGCTTCTAGCGTTGATGACATTGATTGGAGAGCCGCAAGGCCAGAGGGTGTGTATAACCCCCTCCAGTCGTGTCTTTATGAAGCCAGAAAAAGGCCGAGGTCCCTAGAAGACGTTCAAGAAGCTGCAAAACAGTTTGCAATCGAGATGGCTGCGCATACTAAGAGTTCACTTCTGGGGCACTGGAAGTCTACAGCACCGACAAAAGCAGACAGCTTGTTTGGCGACACATGTGTAGGCAGCCTCTTGTGGAGCCAGAAACAGCTTGTGCCACACGACTTCACGACTTATTTGTGCCCAGAAATTCAGCAGGGTTCAGCTACGCAGCTGACACCCCCGTACAGCTAGCACTTTTTTCAAAAACTGTGCCCACTGTTGTGTCGTGTGTGGGCCTGCCACCAACGCAGCAAGCTGTAATCGAGGCAAGCACATGTATGTAAATACCTGTTGGCATGTGGAATGGCACAAAGCACAGAAAACAGGCTTAAACCAACCTCTTACCAGTAGGGGCAATGCATAGTATGCGTGTAGCATGAAATAAAGCACGGAAAAACAGGAATATTGTGCATAACTTCCAAGTAGAACCTGCTCTTCCATTTTGTGCTTTTGTCATGTCCTATAAACATAACTTGTACTAATCAACCTATTTCTACAACTACTTTCGTTCGTTTTAGCAACCAGGCATTGTAAAGTGTGATTATATTGGCATTTTTTGTGTTAACCCCAACATGTGCTGCACCTTTATATGCAGGCTCTCGTGATGTCTGTTGACGAAGCTCGCAAGCTTGAGCAGACCTCTCGCCAGCAGAGCCAAAGTGCAACATGGAGAGCTGCTCGCAAAGACCGCTTAACGGCATCTAACTTTGGTGTTGCTGTCTCTCGTGAAAAGTGGACGGAGAAAGACCTGCAAAACCTCACCACTGACAGAGATCTGTCTCGAGTAAGGGCCATACAGTAAGTATGAGTTGAACATTTTATTGAAAAAGTTGGTTTGTAACAAAGCAAGAAGATATGGTACAGTAACACAGTGTACACGTTAAGTAACTTCCTGTGCCCTGTTTACATCTGCTATACGTAGCACTGCTTCCAGTAAACACCAGTGGCTATAAGTGATTTGCACTAATGAATGCACAGGTGCAATGTTATCAACAAATCACACTCATGTGTCTACTATCACAGTATTCAAGAAACTTTGAAAAAGGAAGTAGCTTTGCATGCTGTGTTTAACATATGTATACACCTTGTATGCACTGCAAAATGTTGATTGTATCGTAGAATGCAAGCATGACTAAGCCTGCAAAATATTGCTGTTTCAGGTATGGAGTTTCAAGTGAAGCCGTGGCTGTTCAGAAATACGAAACAACGCTGCGCACCATCAGGCACAACATCCAGACATTTCACTGCGGCCTTGTCGTGGACCCAGGATGCCCGTGGCTTGGTGCCTCTCCTGATCGTGTGGTATGGGACCCCGAGGAGCAGGAACCTCATGGCATCGTAGAAATCAAGTGCCCCTACTCAATGAAAGACCTTAAAGAACCATGTATTCAAGGCTCATGCCTTATAAAGGACAATAATGGCACATATAGGCTAAACCGCACCCACTGTTACTATTATCAGGTGCTTGGGCAGATGGCAATTGCAGGGGTGACTTGGGGCGACTTTGTTGTGTATGCTCCACAATTTCTGGTTGTCGAAAGAATTCGATTCAATGAATCTGAGTGGAAGAAATGCAGAATGGAAGTTGGACAGCTTTTATTTCTCGACACTTCTGCCGTACTTGGCACAAAAGTCATGCACTGCATAGGTCGGCAAAATTTTTTAACTCACTCAGACGCACTCATGCTGTGAAAGCTCACTCGAACTCGGATTCACCGAAATTTTCCTCTACCGGACTCACTCATACTCACAGCTCGATCTGAGTCTGAATGAGTCGACTCATGAGTGAGTTTGCTGACCTATGATGCAGTGCACAGGATGATTTTTGAACTGTTGATGTGTCAATAAAATTGATACTACAGAGCCTTGTGTTCTTGCAACTTGAGTAAAAGTCGTGGCTTTCACTGAGCCATCTTGGTTGTCCCTGCAATGTTACACTGAACTGACAGGACACGTACATGACTGCAGCAAGACTGTTGCTACTGCAAACCCTACGTTGCTATTAAAGGACTTTGGAAATTGCTTACGAATGCACACAATGCCCAAATTTCACTGATGATTGGTGCAATAGACAGTGGAATAGGCCTATCAAAAATGTGGAAGGCCTTAATTCGTTGAATGCGTCGCTCGACATGTATTCTGAGGCTTGCAATTTCTTCTGTTGCTCTAACTTCTTCTTCAGTCAGGCGCTGCCTCTGCAGGAAAGGGGGAATGTTCAAAGCAACTCCTTTTGCGCTGAGCAGCTAGGTCCTGTATCTTGAAGCCCTTGTCGGCCATTACCGAGTCGCCAGGCTGAAACTGTAGGTTTAAAAAACCACTTTTTTCGACAAGCTCTTTGTCTGACACTGTCATGAGTAAGAGGGGCCCATAAACACAGGCCACTAGGCCAAACGGAGAGATCGGCGAAGTGGCGCGGCAAAGCACGCGCAGTGGACACGTCGGTGTTCACAATTGGATGTCAGCGGGCTCGCGGCACGGGACACGAGGAGAGATCGGTGATCGGGAAGGCTGAGGTGGCATTCTCTGCGCGGCACCGGTCGACGAAGGGTGTCTGGCCAGCTACGGTCTGGTGACGAGGAGACGAGGGCGTCGGGCTCCGGGGTGCCGTCGATCTGGCTGACGATCGAGCACGGACTTCGGAGTGGCAGCAGCCGAACTTCAGCAGTTCCCGGCGTACCCGCAGCGCTCCACCTTCGCCGGCAGAACGGGACGACCGGCAGAAGAATCGCTGCAGAGGGCCGGTCTTGGTGGGAGACCGGACATCACTTTTGAGGAGGCCTAGGCTGGGCTAGGCCTAAGCGGTGACCCGCCACGTCGCAGGCGAAGCAAGGCGGCGGACGAGGACGGACCTTGCGTGAGCGGCGGCCACCATCAGCAGCATCACTCGACGACGGCTACGGGACACGACTCGCCGAGAGATCACCGACTCTGAAACGCACCGCGTCGAAGGCAAAGTAAGAGCGTCTAACTGCACCTTGACCGGCAGGCAGCTGACGCGGACTTGAACGCGAGGCCCAAGGTTGAGGGACTCCCGTGGGAACTGCGCCCTACGCGGAGGATTTTTAGTTAGACCTCTTAGGCTGAGTAACATTTAGGTTCTCTTTTTGTGCGAATTGGTGGTTTGCTTATTTTTGATGTTTGATGTTTGTTTTATAAAGTAACGCCTTTGTTGTTTTTGTTAACGCTTCTCGCCTCTCGCCTCCGTCACTCTCTCTCAATCCATCGGAGCAAGCGCTCCCGAGATCCTCACACACAAACTCGTGACAAATAATTGGCGAGCCTCTGCCAGGATTAACATCTCCAGGCCCAGTCACGAATGATCGTCGGGGGTTGCGAAGATGGATTGGGAGCGTTTGGCGGCGATAGCTAAGAGTAGAAACCTGTCAGGAAAGGAGGTGCTGAGGTTATTTGAAGATGCCCAAAAAGAACGGGAGCGAGAGCATGAAGCAATGGTAGCTCTACTAAAACAACAGATAGCTGAGGCCGAAGGGAAGCTGATGTACCGGAAAAGGGAGGAGACATCATGTGTAAATTTGCCAGTAGTGCAATCAGTCGAAATCGGTGAACATGAGGCGGAAGTTATCGAAATTCCGGAAATTCAGGCGAGTCAGGAGATCGTCTCGGTGGAGTCGGAGGAGTGCGGCGCGGTTACCGCAAGTCTAGAGGAGCTCGAGTCGGAGGTTGAGGATGCGGGCGTAGGCGCCCAAGAGTTTATTGAGGATGCGGGCGTAGGCGCCCAAGAGTTTATTGATGATGCGGGCGTAGGCGCCCAAGAGCTGATTGAGGATGCGGGCGTAGGCGCCCAAGAGCTGTTGAGCGCGGCGGAGGAGAAAGCGCACCCACCGCCGCTGCAGGAGAATCAAGAGTGTATTGCAGGTTGCTGCAAGCACTGTTCTGATGAGAGCCACACTGTGGAGGATGTGAAGCAGAGTCACGATCCGCGCGACGATCGTGCTGAACGCGGGAGCGAGCATGGGGAAGTAGTAGTCCACAAGGAGAGAGAGGTAAATGAGAAAAGGCTAAACAGCAATGGGAGCGAGGAGGTCTTAGTTGAGAAAAAGGCAGACGCATACGCTGCAAACGGACTTGAAACTAAGACGCGTCGAAGAACGCGAGTTCGAAACAAACTAAAAGTGAGAGAACGCGGTAAGGCAACCGGGCAGGGATCGAGTAGACGCCGGGGAACAGTCGGTCGCAAGAGGCGAAAACGCAATGGTCTGCGTCGACAGCGTGCGTTAGGTAGACACACAAGAGAAGCGGTTCAGAAGAGGCGTTTGTGTCGGAAAGAAGACAAACGCAGGATCCGCACGAGGTGGTCGCAACGGCGCGCAGTGAGAAGACGCACACGAGAGGATTGTTGGATGAGTCATTTGACCTTTGACCGCACCAGGCGTCCGCGAGGGAATGTAGCAAAGAGGAGGCGCCCGAAAACGTTTAGCAATGCTAAAAAACGCAGCGGTCGTAGCGAGAGTTGGAGGGAGCGTGCTTCAGCAAGGAGGCCCAAGAGAGAGTTGCAGACTCGTGGGTTGCGCGAGCTGTCGAATGGAAGTAGGCCCAGAAATAAAGCGGAAAGGTTTTTTCTGTGGCCACTGAAGAAAAGAGATGGTTGGTTAATGAATAGGATGGCTTCTAACGGAAATGAACAGTGACAGGCTAAAGGAAATAGATAGACAGAGCACTTAGTGATTTGAAGTGATTGGTGGGACTACCAGAAAGGTGGATTAAAAATGTTGGAGGAGGATAAAGAGCAAAAGGGCGAGGTAGAGAGGAGGAGATCCGCACGAACAAGAACGATAGGGAGATGAGAAAAAGGTGAGCAGTTAACTAGCTAATGGGAAAGGAAGGAGAATGGTGATTGTCAAGGTTGTTTATAGGGGTAGCGGAGAAAGAATAGCAAAAGCGGATAGAGCAGTGTGGAAGTCCGCATGGAGAAGAACGCTACGGAAAGATTGGATATCTCTGATTACAGCCGCCGGCATGAAAAGGATTATAAGGAATGGCTGTATGTCCGCACAGCAAAGGGTGTTATTGTGGTGATGTGTACAGTCATGTATAGTTGTGTATGTATAGTTGTGTGTGTCAGGTATAGGGCATAGACCAATCCTTTAGAGAGTTAGTGGTGGAAAGGGAAACAAAAGAATGTCTTGGCCAAGCTCGTGTATAGGGAAATGTTAAAAAGTATGTAGGGCCGACAATGCGAGGGTGGTAGAATATGCATTAGTAGCATTAGTCCTATGATTGGGAGACGCAAAGAAGGGCTACAGGGCTGCATAGGAAGGTGCTGCAGTGATCAATATGTATAGCTATGTACATAGGTTGCTATGTACATAGATATGGTTTCAAGGAAATATGTATGGTATTGGTAGTGACGATATAATGAATTGATACCGTGTATTGATGTGAGATACTGATCTAGGGTGTTGTAGTGTACTGTTCAGTGGACAAAATGTGAACTCAACGAACACTGACTTTTGCTATGTGTGAAGTGATTATGTATTAGTGTTGTGTGTGCTGTGACCAAAACGTGCGTGATGTGTCAGTGTATGCGCGAAGAGTGTGGTGGTGACCAGTGCTACGGTGGGCCCAAAATTAAAGGCATCATAAGTTTATTTACAAGAAATAGAAGATTTGGCAAGTTCCGGAGGATTCAGGAGAGGAGGAGGAAGCAGTTTTTTTAAGAAAAAAAACTCTTAAAAGGGGGGCCAATGTCATGAGTAAGAGGGGCCCATAAACACAGGCCACTAGGCCAAACGGAGAGATCGGCGAAGTGGCGCGGCAAAGCACGCGCAGTGGACACGTCGGTGTTCACAATTGGATGTCAGCGGGCTCGCGGCACGGGACACGAGGAGAGATCGGTGATCGGGAAGGCTGAGGTGGCATTCTCTGCGCGGCACCGGTCGACGAAGGGTGTCTGGCCAGCTACGGTCTGGTGACGAGGAGACGAGGGCGTCGGGCTCCGGGGTGCCGTCGATCTGGCTGACGATCGAGCACGGACTTCGGAGTGGCAGCAGCCGAACTTCAGCAGTTCCCGGCGTACCCGCAGCGCTCCACCTTCGCCGGCAGAACGGGACGACCGGCAGAAGAATCGCTGCAGAGGGCCGGTCTTGGTGGGAGACCGGACATCACTTTTGAGGAGGCCTAGGCTGGGCTAGGCCTAAGCGGTGACCCGCCACGTCGCAGGCGAAGCAAGGCGGCGGACGAGGACGGACCTTGCGTGAGCGGCGGCCACCATCAGCAGCATCACTCGACGACGGCTACGGGACACGACTCGCCGAGAGATCACCGACTCTGAAACGCACCGCGTCGAAGGCAAAGTAAGAGCGTCTAACTGCACCTTGACCGGCAGGCAGCTGACGCGGACTTGAACGCGAGGCCCAAGGTTGAGGGACTCCCGTGGGAACTGCGCCCTACGCGGAGGATTTTTAGTTAGACCTCTTAGGCTGAGTAACATTTAGGTTCTCTTTTTGTGCGAATTGGTGGTTTGCTTATTTTTGATGTTTGATGTTTGTTTTATAAAGTAACGCCTTTGTTGTTTTTGTTAACGCTTCTCGCCTCTCGCCTCCGTCACTCTCTCTCAATCCATCGGAGCAAGCGCTCCCGAGATCCTCACACACAAACTCGTGACAGACACTGACCCTGTAAATAGCTTTGACAAAAACGTGATCGCGCCGTCGGGTGCAACGACAACCAAACCCTTCATTGTATTATTTGGTTTGTAGGTTGAGTATGTAGCTGACTGAAGAACCAGGGAAATTGGTACTTCGCATCTCAGTTCTGTTGTGTCAATAATGGCCCTTGTTGTTGGGTATCGCTTTTTAAAAATGGCTGGCATAGTTCTGTCAACCGCCTCTCTGCTCACCCATAGGTCCATCTGGCCAACTTGCAAATAAATGAAGCTGATCCATGTGATGCATATTCTTGAAACTGTAGCAACTGACACCTTGAACCTGTATGCTAGGTCCCTTTCGAAGAGACCGAGGCGCAGCCTCACAAGAACAAGAAAAAGCTGGTCCTCGGCTGTCAACATGTGTGGCCTTCCTGCATTACTTAGCCTACCTGAGTAGCTCCTAGACCATACTCTTATATTTTCTGCATTCTCACCGGGGTCTATCAAACGCAGAAAGCTCATGAATGATTCAAAGTTGGGAAGCCCAGTGTAGAAGCTTATGTCCTCAGGGCTGTCCATGAAACATTCGATTGAAAATCGCCTGCTTTTCTGTTGATCAAGTTTTTTGTTTTCCATAGCGACTATTTCGCACTCTCTTTGAGCTTTATAAAGCGCATCTTTTGCTGACTTCACCTCCTTGGTTCTAGCTTCCAAGTCGCTCTTTAGCTGTTGAACGTGGACTTGAAGCAGAGATAGCTGCATTTCGAGCTCGGGCACTCTCGCTGCACTGGCACACTTCACCTCTTCGGTCCTGCCTTCTAAATCGCTTTCCACTTGGCTTGGTGCTCAGACAGCTGCTCCTCCAGATTGACCACTGTGGCTGCACATGTGCGTCCACACACTTCCTGGCGCTCTTGAAAGTCCGGTTGGCGCTGAAGCACTATCACTGCACAAGGTGGCGTCCAGAACCTCATCTGCTGTCGCGCAGTCCCGCGACACGGCGACGTCGCCACCGGGAGAAAGCGTTGTTCCCAACGCAAGCTCGGAGCTGCCAGCCTGACCGATGGCGGACAGCCGTTGCGCTCGCGAGACGCACTGCTGTCGGTCCCTCGGCTTTCTTCTAGCTGGACGCTGGGGTTTTCCCAACGCAAACACGCTCGGTACGGCGTCAACACGAAGATAACGCCGACCGCCGACTACATTCGGCAAGTAGTCGTCGCTGGCGAAATGTGTCGAGCACACTTTTGTGTGCTTCGTCACGGCAAACAACTTTCCTTCGTCGCGTTTGATTGCAACAAGCCATCTCTTTTTCAGAAGCGGGTCATTTGGGAAGGCGAAGAACGACACCTGCAAGTCGAAAAAAGCGACGTAAGACGCGCGCTAGCAAAAGTAACACATAGGAAGCTAACGAAATGTATAAACGCAGACTTGCCTTCGAGCTGTCATCGCCTAATACTCCTCGCTGTTTGCAAAGCGGCACGCAGCAATGCACAGGCATGTCACCGAATCCACAAGCGATAGGATTTTGCGGCGAGCTAGAGGTGCCGTTCGCCGGTTCTCTACGTGTAGCGCCCGCGAGTCCGACCAACTGATGGCGGCCGTCTCATAGTCCCCATCCTTCTCAATAGGTGGCGCTGTATTCCGAAAAGGGTCTATTGCCAACGTATTGGTGGTATTTTTATTCAAGGAACCTGTAAGACCATTCGTGTGCTGCCCCGCCACGGTGGTCTAGTGGTTATGGCACTCGGCTGCTGATCCGTAGGTCGCGGGATCGAATTCCGGCCGCGGCGGCTGCATTTCGATGGAGGCGAAATGTTGAGGCCCGTGTGCAGTGCGATGCCAGGTGGTCGAAATTTCCGGAGCCCTCCACTACGGTGTATCTCATAATCAGAGATGGTTTTGGGACGTTAAACCCCACAAAGCAATCAATCATTCGTGTGCTCGTGGTAGCACGGTGTAAGTATAGGCCTCGTGCGCTTTTGTTTCGAATCTAAAGCCCCTATTTTTCAGGGACTTTGCTCGTCGGACGGCTCAGTCGCGCACGGTGGAAACCGAGGCGACAGCGACGCGCGCGTTTCTTCGCTGCTTTCCGGGCTTGCTGCGAACCACACGAACGCTCGCGGCGTCGCCCTTTGGGACAATTTGCCGCAGGTTTGGAGCACGCGTCTCAAAGGAAATAAAACGAAAGAAGGTGGGACGGGCGCGCATCGCGTTCGCGTATTTCCCTGTCACAGTCTGCCCAATTTTGCTCCTTTTCTCCGCCAGGCAGTGCATTCTGGCGCTGATGTCGCACATGGAAAACTCGACTGCACGGAGCCTATACGAAAATTGGTTTGGCACAACATGACTGCATGACGATCATAAATGACAGGTCATAACATGAAAATCGTGACATGCATGTCATTAGCGGCATCATCTACATGACACTCGTTCCCTGGCACAACACGACTGCATGACGAACGTAAATGACAAGTCATAACGTTAGAATCATGACATGCGTGTATGAGCGGCATGGTTTACATGCCACAGTCTTGCTCTTGTGGCCGTTTCGTTAATTTCATATGTACCAAACTCGGTATATCGCGACAAGAATGCAAATCCATTTTACGTTCCTGATGCGCGCTTCGCATTTCCTTGATTCCCACTGCACGTGGGATCTGCCTTTTTTTTTTTTTTGCTTGCGGTTTTTTATTTTTATCTTTTTAGACCGGGAAAGAGAGGAAAGTAGTCGTTTTCTTGTTGCGCCTTTCTTTGTGTCAGGCATTTCCCAGAGCACCGGTCTGCCTTTTTCTTTTTGTCAAGGCCACGTGGTCGACCTTTATTGGCGTTTTGTTTGTGTGAGTTGGAGAAGGTTGTATTTGCTGATAGATCGGTAGGGGGAAGTAAACTGAAGAGATTTAATAGTGCCAATATTGGGCCACTTTTATTTCTAATTTTATTTGTGCACGCTGTCGTTGCACAAGGCGGGAGAACTGCCTTTGTGCATTGGGGATATATCGGGACATTTAGTTTTCGGTACCCTGCAGTCTCCTGATTTATCGTATATGTGCATTTTTCGTGCGGTGTACTGGATGAATTAGTAAAATATACGTTTGAAGCCTAGGACAGTGTAGGGGTGCACCGCTAATAACCGCATGAGGTGTGCGTGGTAAATTTTTTGGGAGGCCTAATTTTTCACGAGTGTGTGACCATTCATCGCGCTAATCATGGTGAAAAAAAAAACGGTGAAGTGTACAAAGTGTGGCGTGGGAGTCAAAGTAGATGTTTGCGGAGATGATGGGGCATGCGAAGTAGAAGTGTCATGTAGCCAGTGTGCGATTATGGCGAAATTCCAGCAAATGGAGGAAACTCAGACAGCCCTCTTAAAGCGAGTAGGCGAGCTGGAGGACGCTTTAGAGGCGGAACGCCAAATGAGAAAGGAGATGGGCGAAAGGCTCAGAGCAACCGAGAAGCAGCTGACAAATGTTACCACGCAGAATAAGAAAGAGTCAGGTGACTATCATGGGGAGGGAACGTCCTTGACCCCACAAGAAAAGTCGACAAAGGGAGTACAAAAGCGGAGGTCTACCTACAGCGAAGCTCCGGTGAAAGAGCGAGCGGACAAAAGACCACCAGAACCTCACCCTGAAAGTCAGTCCAAATGTCCAGAGCAGACAAAAGCAGCAGGGCAGCTGAAGAACGTAACAATAGCGGGGGACTCCAACCTGGCTCGGTGCTCGGAAACGATTCAGGAGAGGCTGAAAGGAGACCGAAGAGTAGTAGCTATAGGGACGTTTCCAGGAAAGATGTTGGGGACAGTAATGCAACAAGCAAGGGAAGAGCTGACTCTTGGAGATCAGGGGGCGAAGTTTGGTTGTGGTAGCTGGCGAGCTGAAAAACGTGTTGAACGGAAGGACCCCAGAAATAGAGAAGAGGTTAACATGGGGAGTAGATGAGTTGCGAGAAGTGTCCCCCCAGGTGCAAATTGTGGTGTGCGCAATCCCCGAGGTACCCTTGAAGGACCGAATTTCTTTTACCCCAACTTTGACTACGCTCGCCAAGCGCGCAGAACTCTGAACGCGAAAACAGGTCTGCTTAGCTACAACCGACAAGTTAAAACGATTCGCTAAAACACGATTTTCCACGCGCGTCAGTCTACCTGTCAGAGCAGTTTTAAGAACCATGACGTTCTGGATGTCGCGATCAGCAAAACTAGAAGATCGCGGACATTTTGAGACCAAATACTGTACGCAATAATAATTCGGATAGAAATTATCGCCCATGAAAGGCCTTGAAAGAATGTACGTTTAACGATGCGGAGGCGCCGAAACCGGGGCCGCCACGGGTCATAGGTTGGACGCCCCCCCTCCCCCCGCCCCCCGGTTTTTTTTTTTTTTTTTTTTGCGGGTTTGTTATTATACTACTCGAAATCACGTCGGCGGGGGGCCTGGCGACGGTTGGGTACCTGAAATGCTTTCAGACGTTCAACTGCCGTTTACGACTCACTCCTACACCAGAACACGAATTGGCCTCCCTGGTGAAGTACTTGGCCACCACCTCCCACACGATGTCTACAATTAAACCTTCGCCCTCAGTGTCCAGCAGCTGCAGAACATCTGTCCATGGCGGCGGTCAGCTCTGTGAAGCAGCAGAGGGCAGTAACAATCACTGGACCCGGACAGGCCGCCACTGGAAACTAAACATTGGAACGTTCAATGCAAGATCCCTCTCCAGCGAAGCTAGATTAGCGGAACTACTCGAGGAACTAGAAGGAGTTAGTTGGGACGTCATTGGCATTAGCGAAGTTAGGAGAGCAGGTGAAGCTTACATAGTCTTAAACAATGGACATGTCCTATGCTATAGAGGATTACCCGAAAAGAGAGAATATGGCGTCGGGTTCCTAATTCACAAAGATATAGCGGGTAACGTAGATGAATTCTACAGCATTAACGAAAGGGTAGCGTGCGTCGTAGTAAAGCTAAATAAGCGGTATAAACTTAAGATAATCCAGGGCACTCTTGGGCAGTAACTAGTTACTAGTAACGCGTTACCGGTAACTAGTTACTTTTTTCAGTAACTTATAACTGTAACTAGTTACTTTTAATTTAGAGGAACTTGTAACTGTAACTATGTTACTTTTTACACGGTAACTGTAACTGTAAATACCGTTACAGTTACTTCCTTTAAAAAAATATCCAGCAGCAACACTTTTTAAAAGCAGGGCTCGGAAGTATCGCGACACAAGACTATCCCAATGTTTCTCTTAATTATTTATGACTATGTGTACCTCTGCATCTAGATAAATTTGCAAAATATATTTGCATCTGACTAGTAGAATGCTTTTACGGTGCATCGTTTACCGCGATGTTGTGCAGGACACGGACATCTCTCGGCCTTTCTTTTTTTTTAGATGTGCCTGACGTGTTCCCAGATAGGAAATGACTTTATTTCTCTACGAAGGCAAGCAAAGCGCCGCCCGCTCGGCGACAAAAAAGGGCGGGGAAGGGTTCTTTTCCCGCCTCCATGCACAGAAACGTGCGCGACACCGCAGTATGGTCGGCCTAAGTGACCAAAGTCACTGTTTTCAGAGACCAGTGCAGCATCCTTAATTTTTTTTGCGTGCCCAGCCATTTCCTTTATGACCACCCGCGCGGAAACCACCTAGAAACAGACGCTTTTCAATGCCTCGCACACGTTCAGACCGGTGCGGCGGCACTTCCAAAAAGCACTTCCCAAAATGCCGGCAGCAATGGCTCGAAGGGGCCTATCCTCTTTGTCGCGTCTCAGGTTGAGCTCCCATTTCATTTACGAGCATACAGCAGTGCCTCGTGGCGTCAGGGTGTCCCAACGTACTAAATGCGAAGCATTTCTTAGCAAACTTCGGCGACTTTGAGCATATCTATCGATCTAGCAGCCTACGACTTGGTGCTCTCCTGGCCGTTTCGTTAATAGGATGTATACGAAAATTGGTATGCAAGAACATGACTGCATGACGAACATAAATAACAGGTCATAACATGAAAATCATGATGTGCATGTCATGAGCGGTATGATTTACGTGCCACGGTCTTGGTGCTCTCCTGGCCTTTTTGTTAATGGGATGTATGCTGAAATTGGTATGGCACAAAATAACTGCATTACGAACATAAATGACACGTCATAACAAAAAATCATGACACGCATGTCATAAGCGGCATGACTGACGCGCCACGGTCTTGGTGATCTTGCAGTCGTTTCGTTAACTTGATAAAAACCAAAATTGATATGCGAGACAACAGTGTATGACGACCATGGGTGACACGTTCTAAGAACATGAACACCGTGACGTATTGCATGAGCGGCATGATTTACATGCCACGCGTTTCGTTAATGGGTGTATACCAAAATTTCTATGGCACAACACGACTGCATGACGAATGTAAACGACAGGTCATAACATTACAATCATGACATGAGTGTCATGAGCGGCGTGGTTTGCATGTCACAGTCTTGGTGCTCTTGCGGCCGTTTCGTTAACTTCATGTACCCAAAATCGGTATAGCGAGACCACAATGCAGATCCATTTTACGTTCCTGACGCATCCTTCGCATTTCCTTGATTCCAACTGCACGTAGGATATGCCATTTATATTTGTAAATAACTTCCCGACAATCAATAAAAAAAAGTTGTTTCAGAAAATGAGGCGTACGCAATGATTGCTAGTATTGGGCTTTTGACTGAGCCCATTCAAGTCCTTTTATCTGGCTCTTTGCTACGAGCAACTTCAATTAACCGCACGCCCTTCATACATTTCCGTTCAAAGAACTGCATAATTTCGTTTGCGGTGTAACAATCTTGTACAGTAACGGAAAAGTAACGACGTTACTTTTTAACAGTAACTGTAACTGTAACAAGTTACTTTTGGAAGCTGAGTAACTGTAACTGTAACATAGTTACTTTTCTGGCTTAAGTAACTGTAACTGTAACACTGTTACTTTTTACTGGTAACGTGCCCATGACTGATCCAGGGATATGCGCCAACAACGAGCTACGACGACGAACAAGTGGAGCAGTTCTACGAGGATATCGAATTAGCAATAACGAAAGTACGCACACAATACACAGTAGTCATGGGAGATTTCAACGCCAAAGTAGGGACAAAACAAAGTGGTGAGCAGGCGATTGGCAACTACGGAGTCGGCTGTAGAAATAACCGTGGGGATATGCTCGTACAATTTGCCGAAAGGAACCGACTCCGTATAATGAACACGTTTTTCAAGAAACACAAGAATAGGAAGTGGACGTGGAAAAGCCCAAACGGGGAAACAAAGAATGAAATCGACTTTATAATGTGCGAACAACCAGGTATGATTCAAGACGCAGAAGTAGTGGGGAAGATAAAATGCAGCGATCACAGATTAGTAAGAGCAAAGATTGTACTCAACCTAAAGAAAACAAGAACTAAATTATTTACTAGAAAAAAATGTAATCTAGAGGTAATCAGATCGAAGAACGAAGAATTTAAAGTCGCCCTAAGCAACAAGTTCGAGGCCTTAGGCGAAAAAGGTGACGATATAGAAGAAATAAACAAAACTCTAACGAAAACAATCCTTGAAACAGCGATAGAACTCGGGGGCAAAACAGCAACGCAAACAACAAATACGTTGTCCCAATCTACCAAGGACTTAATAAAAAAACGTCAACAAATGAAAGTAACTTCGCCCAAAGATAAGATTGAATTCGCAGAACTATCAAAGTTGATCAGTAAAGCCAGGCAAAGAGATGTAAGAAACTTTAACACGAGAGAAATAGAGGAAGCTTTAGAGAAAGGCACCAGCATTAAAACGGTCAAAAAGAAACTGCACTTAGGACAAAATAAAATGCATGCGCTAAAAGATAAACAAGGTAACGTTATCAATAATTTCAACGAAATAGTAAAGGTAGCAGAAGATTTCTACTCGGAACTGTACTGCTCTCAGACAGACCATACAACCTTAAAAGAAATAGAATCAGAGGAAGATACTGAAATTCCATGTATAACCACTGACGAAGTCAAAAAAGCTGCCAAAGGCATGGCCCGCGGTAAAGCAGCCGGTGAAGATGGTATAACAGCCGACTTGATCAAAGACGGAGGAGATGTTGTACTTGAAAAACTTGCATCGCTCTTCACGAAATGTGTCAAGACATGTAGTGTACCGCGCAGTTGTAAAAATGCTAATATAATCCTTATCCACAAGAAAGGTGACATAAAGGAGTTAAAGAATTACAGACCAATTAGCCTACTCCCAGTAATATACAAGCTATTTACAAAAGTAATTTCTACAAGGATAAGAGAAACCCTCGACTTTAACCAACCGAGAGAACAAGCTGGTTTTAGGCAAGGTTACTCGACAATGGACCACAGCCACGCCATCAACCTAGTAATTGAAAAGTACGCCGAATATAACAAACCTCTTTATATGGCGTTTATCGATTACGAGAAAGCATTCGACTCCATAGAAATACAAGCAGTTCTACAAGCTCTACGACGACAAGGGGTACCTGGCGTATACGTGAAAATCATAAACAACATATACAAAGATTGCACAGCCACACTACTCCTACATGAGAAAAGCAGAGAAATCCCGATCGAGAGAGGTGTGAGACAGGGAGATACGATATCCCCGATGCTATTCACTGCATGTTTAGAGGAAATCTTTAAACGTCTAGACTGGAGAAAAGGGCATTCGAATAGATGGAGAATATCTCAGCAATTTAAGATTTGCAGACGACATTGTACTCTTTAGCAATGATGGAGACGAACTACTATACATGAGTGATTGCCTAAACCGGCAACGTAATAAAATTGCACTAAAAATGAATAGGCAAAAGACCAAGGTTATGCTCAATAGCCTAGCTAAGGAACAGGAATTTACAATCGACAATGAACCCTTACAATGTGTAAACGAATATGTATACCTGGGACAGTTAATAACAGGAACTCCTAACCACGAAAAAGAAATTCTCCGTAGAATAAGGATGGGCTGGAGCGCATTCGGAAGGAATTACGAAATCATGACTGGAAACTTACCGCTCTCACTAAAGCGAAAAGTATTCAATCACTGCATTCTCCCAGTACTAACGTACGGTGCAGAAACGTGGAGGATAACTAAAAGACTAGAGATGAAACTAAGGAGCGCGCAACGTGCAATGGAAAGAAAAATGATAGGGGTAACGCTAAGAGATAAAAAACGAGCGGAATGGGTCAGAGAACAGACAGGGATAGCCGATATTATTATATCAATTAAAAGAAAGAAGTGGACCTGGGCAGGACATGTCATGAGGAGAACAGATAACAGATGGACAGTAAGAGCGACGGAATGGATACCAAGAGAGGGAAAACGCAACAGAGGCAGGCAAAAGGTTAGGTGGAGCGATGAAATTAAAAAGTTTGCGGGCGTAAAGTGGAACCAACTCGCTCAGGATAGGGTGGAGTGGAAATCGATGGGAGAGGCCTTCGCCCTGCAGTGGACCTAAATAGGCTGATGATGATGATGATGATGATGATGATGATGATGATGATGACCTTCAAAGAGCAGTTGTCACCGCCAACGAAACGATTTGGCGGGTTAGTCGAGATAAGGCTTCGAGGTTGTCGACATAAACAGAGAAGTGCACAGATAGGTTGGTTTCCAGAGAGATGGAATCCACTTTGGCCGTAAACTTGGGCATGAGGTGGGCCGTTTCCTAGCAGGAAGTGATGTAGCTTTTTTAGGGGGCACACGAGCCCTCCGGTGTCCACGGTAGAAAGGGAAGAAACATCTATGGGGGACCCTTTGGAACACAGAATTGGTACCAAAGGGAGAAGGGCAAGGGGAAAAGAGAGAAAAAAATTGCAGCGCGGTTTAATAAGCTACATAAATATGCAAGGTGGCAGAAAACCGACAAAATGGTTAGAAATAGAGGAACAGAGAACAGATAGCGGTGTACGCCGTTACAGAAACGCACCTTCGGGACACGGAAGAGCCACCAATTAATGCAAATTATGTGTGGGAAGGGTGCAACGGGACAAAAGCAGAAAGAAAAGGTGGGGGAATCGGTATGCTAATTCATCGGGAAGCAAATTGGTCTAGGGTTACTTCGACATGTGAAGAACACCTCTGGGTATCTGGAACGGTAAGCGGGAAGAAAACTATGTTGGGTGTAGTTTACATGTGGACTGGAAATAACTGCAAAGAGAAAAATCAGGAGTTAGTGAATTGCATAAGCAAGGATATTCAGAAATTTGGTAACGGGGCCGAAATAATCCTCTTAGGAGATATGAATGCTCATGTGCATGACCTCGACGGATATACAGATTATAACGGGAAGTTGATGGTAGAGCTCTGCGAACAACATAGTCTCGATATAGTTAACATGAGCCCTAAGTGCAATGGGCAGGTAACATGGGAGGTCGGAAGCAGGCAGTCAACAATCTATTACTGCCTCATGACAGAAGGAATTCATGGCAAGTTGAGACAAACGAGCATAGATGAGGAAGGGAGTAGCAGCTTGGGGAGTGACCATAAACGCATAACTTTGCAAATGGGCTATGTAGATCGTAAAGAGAGCATCGAATTAAAGTCGGGCAGCTCCTTTCTAAGTGAAAAACAAATTAGGAACGTAGTCGCAACAATCGAGGACATAGTGAGCAGAACAAAAGGCAATGTGTGGGATTATAATGAGCTTCTTAATCTAATAAGGACTGAAATTACGAAAGAGAAACAAAAGAGTTGCTGGAGAGGAAAGCGAAAGCCAAAACGATGGTGGAACAGGGAAATTCGGGACGCAATTGAGAATCGACGGGAAGCATCTCGAATACATAGGCAGGCAAAAAAGGAGCAGAGGCCACAAGACGAAGTAAAGCAAAAATGGGAACATATCTCGAGAAAAAAGCCCCGGTACAGAGTTTAGTTGAAGCCAAGATTAAAGGCCAAAGTGAACGGTGGATATCGGACATTCGCGAAAAGAAGGACGCATCTAGGTTTTTCTGGAACCACCTGAAATCGCTGGGTAAGAAAACTGTAACTATGCAACGGCATATTGTGGATGAAGAAGGAAATAAAAATGAGGGGTACGACGCACTGAGTTATATTCGAAACACAACAGCCGATTCCTTTAAGAATAATGACGAGCCTCCCTTTACGACGTGTAACATTAGCAAGGAAGACCAAGTGGAAGAACTAGTTCTGGAAAATTCCAGTTGGAAGAAGGCGGAGGGAAAGATTCCCAAACGTATAGCCACAGGATTACATGGGGTTAGCATTACTGTAATAAATGAGCTCGGAAGAAACAGCAAAGAAGCCCTGTTAAAAGAAATTGAAAAAAGCTTACAGGACAGGCGAATACCGGACAGTTGGCGTCAAAGTAGGATGAAGTTCATTTATAAGGGCAAGGGAGAGAAAAATAACATTCGCTCATATAGACCACTGACCAGTACTCTACAGGTTGGCAATGCAGGCAATTAAATTAAAAATACAGATATGGACAGAGCATAATGGCACTTTTGGCGAACTCCAAAATGGATTTCCAGTCGACAGGAGATTAGATGATAACCTTTTTGCGCTTACGCAGTGTATATAAATAGCCGGAAAAGAGAACAGACCTTTACATTTGGCATTTTTGGATATTAAGGGTGCGTACGACAATGTAAATCAGAATATTTTATGGGACATAATGAAAGATGCTGGTGTAGGGGATGAAGGAAATATACAGTGGAAATACAGTATGTGTGGAGTGGGAAGGTATGGCGAGTAATGGTAGAATGGAGGTCGTCGATATAGGTAAAGGGTTGAGACCGGGATGCCCGTTGTCCCCACTATTATTCATGCTTTACATGAGGAGAATGGAGAAAGCATTGGAGATGAGCAATATTGGTTTTAAGCTGTCACACAGACAGGCAGGCATAGTGGTAGAACAAAAGCTCCCCGGGTTGTTTTATGCAGACGATTGTGCTATTCGCCGACAGTCGGACAGATTTGCAGGGTCTGGTTAATATATGTGGTCGGGAAATTGAAGATTTAGGACTAAAATTTAGTGTGACAAAATGTTGCTGGATGATATTCAACGACAGCAACGACCAGACCATAACAATACAGGGCGAGGAGATACCCAGAGTGCGAGAGTACAAATACCTCGGGATATGGATAAATGATGGGAATACCCGCAATAATGAAGCATAGAGCGCTGTGGGGTTACGACAGGTACGAGGTAATTCGCGGTTTGTGGAAAGGTGTAATGGTGCCTGGACTTACATTCGGTAACTCAGTAGTGTGCATGAGGTCAGAGGTACAATCAGGGCTGGACGTGAATCAGAGGACGGTCGGACGTCTCGCATTGGGCGCCCATGGGAGGACCACAAATGAGGCTGTTAAGGGGGATATGGGATGGTCTGGCTTTGAGGGAAGGGAAGCTCAGAGTAAAATTAGCTACGAACAGAGATTAAGGAATATGAAAGAAAGTAGATGGGCAGCGAAAGTATTTGACTCACAATGGAGGAAGAAAACTAGGAGGCTTGTAAGCATACAGCCAGTAACGAAACGGATGGGACGAAAAAGAGCGTTAAGAGCATGGTCAGAGCGGCGGAGAAGTCGGATGGGATAGCACAAATGGAGAAGAAGCTGGCATTGAACAACTACAGAAAAGGGAAAGACGAAATCAAGAGAGAAAAGTTTTACGATAATCCAAAGGGAAGCGCTTTACTGTTTGAACCAAGGTCCGGTTGCCTGAGAACCCGAAGTTACAGAGCGAAATTCAATAAAAATCCACAGCATATCCACGGAGTGAATGATGATGAGTGGGCGAAGCTCCGGATGTTCATCGTAGATTGTGCCGAGTTCCGGATTAATTTAGTTAACGCACACGCTACGAATCCTTATGGTTCAACTACGCACAAGTGAAATCTCCCACCGGCACTTCACTGCAAGTCAAGATCCAGTGCCTATATGTATATATGGGTGGCCGGTGAACGGTTCTCCAACGCGAGCAGTCGGTATTTTTCAATCAAGAAACTCTCCAGAAGACGCTGCCTGCGCCAACGTTGTCTCTTGCGGGTGAGGGCGCGTTCTTCTTCTTTGCGAGCTGGTAGAGCGTTCATCGAAGAAAGAGCGTTTCCATAGTCAACGCGCGCCTTTCGCTCGCTCTCTCTCTCTCTCTCTCACAAGACAGCAGATGGAAGAGTGAGAGAGCTCGCGCGCCGGAAGGCACGCGCCGAGGGCGAGCGCGAGGTGGCTACATACGTACTACTACAGAGGAGGGAACGACCCACACCCTAAAGGAGCTTCGCCCCTAAAAGAAAGAGACACATGTACATATATGTTGATTGAATGTACAGATGTCCACCCAGGTGTAGCTGTGGACACTACCCTACAGGAGGCCATGGGTTTCAGAAGTAAGACGGGAAAGCTGAACATGTCGGCGATAGAGATAAGTAATAGGCGCTTAGAGTATTGGTGGCGCAAAAGTATGGAGCAAACAGAAGCGCAAGGTAGTTCGGGTAAGATTGTTACATCACAGCGGAACGATATAAGATAAAATAGGTAGACGAGGAGAAAAATTAGTTGTGAAAATATGTGTGATTCGGGAAAAGAAATGTTTGTAGAGGAAAAAGAAATAACGCTAGAGCTTGGTGGCCCGGCTACCGCCCCGTTATAAAGGGGACGCTCCTAATATCCATCCATCGATGAGAGAGACGCTGGCGAACGAAGGTTACTTTATGCACGAGAACACCGAAACGTGTACAACGCTGGCAAACAGACAATTCACGCACAAAAAGGAACAAGAACTAGGTAAACAAGCCGAATAGCCAAATTCGTAAAATCTCTACAACAGGCGCAGTCTCCGCCAGCAATGGGACCCGCGTTCACGCAAGCATGTCGTACATCCCACCTATGTTGTTATCCGTTATAGGCATCCAGGGTAGCCACCATAGCGACGAGATGACAGAATCGCCAAACTCTCCCGAAGGGTATATATGGCTATGCCCCGCAGGAAGTGGCAGCGCCGCATTCCCACTAGTGGCATCGGTGCAAGGAGAGGTCACGCGCGCTCATGGAGGAGGGAAAGTTTTAAATGCGGAGCATTTCTTAGGCGCACGATGTCGCGCTTCGGCGTCGGCGGCGCCGTCAACACCCCCACTGCGCATTCTCGGCTCGTCTCGTGCCGGCCCACCGGGCGTTCAGCAAGCCGAGCATGCGCAGTGGGGGTGCGGACCTCTCCCCCGTACTCCTCTCCCTCGAACTCGGGCGGTGTGTATATAAGCGGCGGAGCGCGCGTCGCGCTCGTTCGGAATTCAATTCATCACTCGGGCAGCGCGACGCTTCTGCGAAACGGCAACGCCGAGCTGCGGATTCCGAACTTCGTGCACGAGAAGCAGCGGCGAAACGTGAGCGAGAAGAGGCGTGCAAACCCAAACCATACCCAATTACGCAACATTCACGCGATACCCCCACCACTCTGCGACGCATTTACTCGAGTTCCCCCCGTGGGAAGATGCGGGGGGCATTTTTTTTTTCCTTCCTCCATGCGCGCTTTAGTAGTAGGCAAGCGCTGCCGGTATTCACACCTCCCCGTTCTAGCCACCCAAGTTCGTTCAAACTCGGTCATCGCGTCGTTTTCTCTGCAAGACGTAAGAAACCTCGCACGATGTACACCTGCATGAGAGGTTGGCGGTAGTGTGTAGGGTCACCAACTAGTGAAGACCACGTTACTCTAACCAGGTAGAGCCACGTTGCGCCACTAAAAGTTGGCGCGAATTTTAAAACCACGCTGAAGGTGTACACTACGCTTTCGGAGCCTATAAAATTCTAACCAGACGCTTGATAGTCATGACAGCTGTGCCGTAACAATAAAGAAAGATAAAGGGAGGAAATTTTGCGGACAAAGTTTAAGTACGTTAACTAATGCAATTTGTAAAAAAAAAAAATGAAAGCCTCAGTGAAAAATCTGTGCGCGACATTTCCCCCATATACTAAGAAAGAAAGTAATACGGCAAACCCTGCGTAGAACCGACTAAATTTGAGCACGCTAGAGCATCTGAAAGTGCCCATGTATTCTCTATGGGCGCCGCTCGCACTGGTGAGCCACGCTTGTGATTAACGTGCATGAATAGTTCCACCGCTCGGAGTTCGACGGTGTACCTCTGTTCGAAACTGAAAATTGCACTCACAAGATTAATTTCTTATTCGTTCTTCGCGTGTACTAAGTGACGTTGACGCGTCAATCAGAACAGTTCCGTACATTTTATAATTCGTAAACATCGTTGCGCATGATATGAATGGTTGTCGACACTTGTCCAATTGTCTTATGTTTTCCTGAGATATGCAACTGATTAGACGAAAGAGTCCGGTCCAGCGAAGATGACAAATGTCCCGGTAAAAATGATATGACCTAAATTGCGGCAATGAATATGATTACTTTGCGTCCATTTCTACAGTCGCTTTCTCCAACTATGTGTTTTCATTCCTCAAGAAGGCCCCTGCCAGTAGTATCTGCCGCTGTAGTTGTTGTTGCTTCCATACTTGCCCTGCATAAATCGCCATCAGGGAGAGCAGCCACACTGTAGCTGATATTATACGTGAACGAGGAGATTTAAGCCAAGGCTGTACATTACAAAAATAAAATAAATGATAGGCTTTCTGATGCATACGGCCCCAGAAGGCCGTCTAGAGTACACTTGATCTAAAATTTTAAGAAAAAGGAGCAATTAAGATTACCAAAAGAAGGATGAAATATACCATGTGGTCGACAGAACGTAATCTTCCGGACACTTCGCTAAATGTAATGCTCACGTAAAATTACGTAAAGTGATAAATTTATGCGAAGGATTTCACGAAAAGCAGCTCCTTTCTTCTCTGGCGCTCTCCCCACCCTTGCCTACTCCATGGTGGTGATTATGCGAAGCCCAATTTATGACGTCTGAAATAAGCACTGCGATATACCCAAGCCAAATGTGTGTGCATTTAGAAACACAAAGACGTAACCAGTAAGTGAGAAAGGCTACAGGGCCGTACGTGTTGGTTTACTGTCTGCACGGTGTCCATGGGCGGTGAATCTTTGTGTTTGTACGAACTAAATTCGAATGGTACCTATCGGTATAGACTTATGCACATGAAAGCAATTGTTCCGATGCATTCGATATATTTATTTTTGTGGCTAGTTTCCTCTGCGGAAAAAAAGATCTCAGCGCTCCATGTGTTCTCGGCGCTGATGCACTACATAAACAATTGTGTCAGCGCTCCATGTGGTTTTCCCAGACTGGTAAAGAGCTGCGATTTATATATATATATATATATATATATATAAATGATTACATATATGTAGGTTTCCTGCAAGTGACTTCATGTGTCACGCATGCTCTGCTTTGTCTATGTTGACGCCTTTCTTAGAAACAAAGTCAGCTGTTAGTCCAGCGCCCTGCCTGCCTCTACTTACCAAATACCACGTGCCCATGTCGCCCAACAAGCTGCGCACCTTTAGGAAACTACTCAGGAGCCTTTCGCGTATCGGGTAGCGCGGCGTGTGTGCCTGATTGTTCTTTCTTTCTTTGGTTGGAAGTCCAAGGGATTCACATGGCCCAGATATGTTCACACCTTCGTTTGCAGAGCGTACGTGCAGAGCGTGCGTACGTAGCCTCGCGTATTTCTCCAGCTGTGCGATACGGGACACCTGGACAACCTTTCCAGGTTATTGTGAGGCAGGCTTCGCTTGAAGAAGACGATGAAAACCAGCACGTTTCGCGGGACCTTACGACCCCAGCAAACCGTGGCCTGGCGTGTCAACAAACTGGCATCACTATCCTATAGTTTCCTCTTGAGGTGGTCCTTCGAGGGTGGGCTTACCATATCAGTCCTTGCAGGCATCGCGTACCAACTGGCGTATATCTTTTAGCCAGCATTGATAAGTATGTCGTATCGGACCCAAGCTCTCCGTCGACATTTTTTCGTCGTCGACAGAATACCCCTTATGCAAACAACAATGTGTATCGAAAGCAGCCTTTGTTTTCATGGAACACGAAAGCAGTATTTACTCAAAGCGTTGCGGAAGACACTATCTAGACATCTGGAGCAAAATCGCACTTGCAGGATCTGTGTGATCTTGGCTCTTCCACAGAGCAGCCCCATGTATATATAGAAGCCAAACTGAGTAGGCGCCACACTGCACCAGGATTACAATGTTGTCGGTACGTACGTGTATGCAGCTAACACTGCACCAGTATGGTTTTCCTTTTTTTTTTTTTTTTAGCTGGTTACTTGTAAAGCATGCCCGCCACTGCTACGGCGCATAAATTGGTGGGGAAAATGAAGAGAGTACTACTCATTCTTTCACTGATATTTTTGTGATGTTCCAAGGATAAATATTGTGGGTGAATCACCTATAATAACGCTTGAATCGATGAACAAATCGCAAGGTACGATTTAAAACAGGGAATGTCGCGGGAGCCAACGTTTCGACAAGCGGACTTGTCTTCGTCAGGGCGGCAACCCCAGCTCAGTTGCCGCCCTGACGAAGACAAGTCCGCTTGTCGAAACGTTGGCTCCCGCGACATTCCCTGTTTTAAATCGTACCTTGCGATTTGTTCATCGATTCAAGCATCCATCTTCCCCTGAGCTTCTCTTCTATAATAACGCTTGACACTTGAGCTACTCGATTGATACGTATAGGGCCTTGTATCGAAATATAACTTGGCTGAGGTAGAATAGCGTATCTGTGGCAAGAGGCGCTTCCGCGAGTCACTCTCTCGCTATTTATACGACTAACTTAATTTGATAACCTGAAAGACGAAAAAAAAAATCCTGAAAGCCTTCGCAGGCTGTGCTGTTCGCTCTTCTGCTCCTGGTGCCTTTGGGAAAAGGACAACTGTTTGACGGGCTACGGAACCCCATGTGGAACCTGTTCGGTCAACGCGGAGGTGATCCCGAAGGGGGGCGTACGGAGGTTCTCGACGACACACTGCCAGATATATTGCCACGCACCAACCACGCCGTCCTCTACCGAAGGTGCTACAGTTATTTCTGATCTATTAATGTACATGCCCGAAACGGCACAGCTAGTGTATAGTCTAACAGTGGCGTGATAGTTTTAATGCCTCCTCTTTTGTACTCTCCTTGAGTTCGTGTGTCCTCCGTTCGTCCGCAAGGAAGGGGCAAAAGAAGGCGAAAGTTTGGGGCCCCAGCACTAAAACTTAACAATGCATGAGCTTGCGTTTGTAGACGAGAATTAAGCGAATGCCTTCCCTATTGCAAAAACCAGCGCGCCCAGTGCATAGGGTACGTTTTCCGTACTGGAAACGCGCTGGAAACGATGATATTAATTTTCACTGGGCGCTGGCAGAGCTGACTTGCACTGGTGTGCATTGTTCTGGCACAAGCTGGCATCGCTGCAATATCACTGGCACCAACGAGACTCTCTGGAGTGCAGCTGCGCACTGGAAGCAGCTCAAGAGACGCTGGCTCTGGTTTCACAGGCCTCTCAGTTGATTTCGCTAGATCTGGGAGGCTTGGCAGCACTTCACCGCTGCGAGCTACAGTCATGCGCGGGTTCCGCGCTCATTGAACGTTTACATTTTCTGCATTTTCCCCGTCTTTGAACAACTCCGGTGATACAGTTGTGCTGTAGTGTTTGTCTGCAGAGTTAGTGTAAACAGTAAAATTTTACAACACTGGGCAGTCATGACATTCATTTAATAACGTTCTCATCGCGTTCCAACTCACGCAGAAAAAAAAAGAAGAAAGAAAGCAACCGATGGGTATCACCATGCGGCAAATGTACCTCTAGCGATAGCTAAACCTTAAAACGCTCAAGAGGCGCCAAAAGGTAATCAGAAGAGCAAGCTTCTTTAGCTAATACAGTGAGTTTTCGAATAGGGGCCCCAAATGTTTTGGCCCCAATGTGCTTTGCGTGTGCTAACTTGGGATCATGTAGGAAGTACGAGTTTTCGAACTGGGTTTCGCGCTCGTTCCTTGCTGGATGGATGAATGTTAGGAGCATATTTCGCGTCTTGCGCTTGCAGCGCCGGCCAGAAAGGCAGGCTACGATAAGTAAAAGTTGAAGATTAATAAGCGCATTTGCCTTTCATAAGCGTACCCTTTAAAAGTGCTATTCAAAGCGTGCAGTGGCAACCAATTTACTCGTAATCCTCATCGTTCTGCTCATCATGCGCCAGGGAAATCCAGCTTTCAGCCGCCGGTCGCGTTAAGCCTACGAGCTCTCAATCCGACAACCGATATTAAAAACGCGGGCTATTTCACGGCCAGTTCATGTTTATGCATGAGATGGAGGAAAGCGATGGCCTACGCCTTAATCAGAAATCAGCTCAATTTTTTCCTAGGCGAGAGCCGTCGCTTCGATAGGCGCCGGCATGTTTGTTTACGCTAAGTTTGGGGCAAGCTTTGGGGCTCACGCTGAGTTCCAGAAATCAATCAATCAATCAATCAATCAATCAATCAATCAAGATTTATTTTCAGCTTCAAAAACACTCAGTGAAGCTTGGTGGGCACAGACAAAAAAGCCGTAGATCAGGCTTGACAGGGTCCGTGGGCTTGGCAAACATAGCATACAGCGTGTACAGAAAGGCGCAAAACGGGCACATGGCAGTTCTCGTCCACTGGAACATCATAAATATACTAGTAACAGAAAAAAAGGAAATGTCGTAGGTCTTTACACAGCAGCGAATGAAAGAAAATATGGACACAATAAAAGAAAAGAAAAAGGCACTGGTACACAAGATTGAGATGCACTCGGTACACATACTTTTATCATCACACAAATGCGAATTAAGTATGCGAAAGTGTTACGTATGTTACTCGGAACTATTAAGTATAGTAACCGTAACTGGTATTTTAACATCTGAGTTCCGTAATTTGTTCGCGTTCTGGGCTACCTCCAGCCTTCACGGACCCTTAAACTGCGCACATGTTCAGCGCGACTTAGCCCAGACAATTCTGTGAAAAATATGTCGTTATTTTCCGTAGCAGATGTGTAGCGTTTGTTTAAAGGGGCCCTGCGACACTTTTTCAACTGCGGTCTGCAGTACTGCAGTGTGTGTAGGATCGAATGCTGAGATGAACGCAAAAAGAATTATGCGAATCGGTGGTCTAGAACTGGAGTTATCAGCCCTCGAAGTTCAAAACACGAGCAGACAGCATGAAACCAACATTCCCTTTCGTATTTCGCTCTCCCGCTGACTGTCAGTGGAGGCGTCCAATAGCAACGCGCGTCTTATAGAGCGACACCGGAAGACGCCGGGAGCAGAGCGCGCGCGCGCAGATATAGCGTCCGGCCGTCAACACACCTGGTGTCGTTTTGCAAGTAATGTCAGATACTTCCTCTCTATCTTACGAAGCATAAAAACTATTTTAGACATTTTGGTACTGAATAGCGTGATCAAGCAGACACCACACGTGTGTAACAAGCACCTTGGAGCGTCAAGCCAATCAGAACGCCCGGCCTGGCCCCTCCTATGTCGTCACTCTATGTCACTTCCTGTAACAAAAATCTCCGTTATGTGTCGCCTCAGCTCAAACAGAAGGCGATTTTGGGCCGTTTGTTCGCTGAAATAAAATTACAACCACTCTGCTTTCGGCGTTTCTACTCTCGCTGCGACATCCCCGCGTGCAACAGTTCTAGAATCAGTGATAAAAACGGCCTACTCAATTTGTGTCGCAGGGCCCCTTTAAGGTTGTGCGATAGAGTTCATTCACTGGAGATAAGTTCAGAGCCTTGAAAGTTGGTTCCGTGTGTGCGTCGTATGTGGCACTAACGATGTTTCGAATGGCTTTCTTTTGAAGTTTGTGTGATTTCTGGTTATTGGTTTTGGTGGTAGTGCCCCAGACTAAGTAACAATAAGATAAATTAGACAAAAGCAATGACTTGTAAATTAAAAACTTTATGTTCTGTGGCAGGACGTAACAAAATTTGCGTAATATTCCTACAATTTTCGAAGGTTTATTTAAGGTGGCATTCAATTGATCTGGGGGTCCACGTCATATGTTCTTCAAAAATGACTCCCAGGCTTCTAGCAACGCGTGACAATTCTATGGTTGACGTACGTAAATTTAGACTATTTGTGATATTCAGTGCTTTGTTCTGAGGCCTAAATAAAACAGCTTTCGTCTTTGCCGCGTTTAAGTTCAAGGAGTTGGTGATACTTCAAGTGTGAATTTTACTTAGGACTGCGTTGCCTTTTTCTACGAGGTTTGAAGGGTCACGTCCTGTAATAAAAATACTTGTATCGTCTGCGTAAATGATAAATTTAGTATTAGCACAAATATTTACTATATCATGCAATGGGCCCAAAATGCTACCCTGAGGCACACCAGCATTAACTGGTTTGAATTCGGATACAAAACCATTAATAGTGACTTGCTGGTAGCGATGGTTAAAGTGAGAAATGATAAATTTTAAGACAGTGTACCTCTAAGGCCACAATGCTGCAGTTGCTCGAACAAGGAATAGTGGTTTATATATATATATATATATATATATATATATATATATATATATATATATATATATATATATATATATATATATATAGCGTGCCCAACCCCAAAACCCATATATATATATATATATATATATATATATATATATATATATGGGTTTTCTCCTTTCTTTTATCTCACCCCGTATCTCCTTTATCTTCTAACTTCCCAAGGCAGTTTCCCTGTTGCTACAGGCCGCCACAGCTCTCAGTTTTTCTACATCTGGCTTTCTTTAGCCCTCCATGCGTCGCGCTTCTTGGAGCTGCGTGTTGTGCCCTGAGGAGAGGGCTGAGCTGATGGCTACATGCACGGCTCCCGTGACCCAAAGCGGCGGCGCCGAAACCGCTCCTTCTCCATTTAACTTCTACTTCGGTATACGTCAAACTCGTGGTTTTAATTTTATCTTTGGGCTTTCAAGGCCGCCACCACTCTTCCATACACCGCCCCCCCCCTCCCCCTTTTCTTCCTTTCGTCTTTTCCCCCTTTCAACTTCAGCCATGCTCCCGCCCTTTCTTTTCCCCGTTACTGTCATGTAGACTTTGTGCGTACCATTTGTAGTAGAAGCTTGAGAAAGGCCGGTCTCGCGGCCGAAACGTCGTAATAAATGTTATGTTTTTTCAACGTGACCCTTTGATTCTATAATTGACCTGCTGCCAAGGATTTATCTTTGAAGTATATATATATATATATATATATATATATATATATATATATATATATATATATATATATATATATATATATATAGCGTGCCCAACCCCAAAACCCAAAGGCAATTTGGGTCTCGCGCATGCGCCGTGGTGTCGCCGCTATTTTGGGGGGCTCCAAAACTCGAAAACTCCCCAATAACTTTAGCTTTCGCGAACCGCCGATTCCCGATCTGTCTGTCCCAGTATGTTCCCAGCGCAGCTTAGGCATAGCGTAACGGCCGAGTCGGTCTACACGCGAACGGCACTCCAGGGATAGGCAACTTCGACGAATCAAAATTACAGTGCACAGTAAAGCCTTGGCATCCCGGTTAACCTGAACAAGCAATCTTTATTTCTGCGTGGTGTCTGAAGCAGTCTTGGGCAGTAACTAGTTACTTATAACGCGTTACCGGTAACTAGTTACTTTTTTCAGTAACTTATAACTGTAACTAGTTACTTTCAATTTAGAGTAACTTGTAACTGTAACACTGTTACTTTTTACACGGTAACTGTAACTGTAAATTCCGTTACAGTTACTTCCTTTAAAAAATATCCAGCAGCAACGCTTCTTAAAAGCAGGGCTCGGCAGTATCGCGATACTAGACTATCGCGATGTTTTTCTTATTTATGACTATGTGTACCTCTGTATAGATAAATTTGCTTATTGTATTTGTGCCCCGCCACGGTGGTCTAGTGGCTAAGGTACTCGGCTGCTGATCCGAGGGTCGCGGGATCAAATCCCGGCCGCGGCGGCTGCATTTCGATGGAGGCGAAATGTTGAGGCCCGTGTGCTGTGCGATGTCAGTGCACGCTAAAGAACCCCAGGTGGTCGAAATTTCCGGAGCCCTCCACTGCGGCGTCTCTCATAATCAGAACTGGTTTTGGGACGTTAAACTCCACAAATCAATCGATCAATTGTATTTGTATCTGACTAGTGGAATGGTTTTACGATGTATTGTTTGCATTCGCGATGCTGTGCAGGACACGGACATCTCTTTGCCTTTTTTTTTTTAGATGTGCCTGACGTGTTTCCTGGGCGGAAATAACTTTTTTTTTTTCTACGGAGGCAAGCAAAGCAGCGCCGGTCGGTGACAAAAAAAGGACGGCGAAGGGTTCTTCACCCGCCCCCATGCACAGAAACTGCGGGTCGGCCTCGAAAGTCACTGTTGTTCAAAGGCCGGTGCAGCATCCTTAATTTTTTTTGCGTGGCCAGCCATTTTTTCATGACCACCCGCGCGGAAACCACCTACAAACAAACGCTTTTCAATGCCTCGCATACGTTCAGTTCTCAAAGCGGCGGTACTTACAAAAAGCGCTTCCCAAAATGCCGGCAGCAATGGCTCGAAGGGGCCTGTCCTCTCTGTCGCGTCTCAGGATGAGCTCCCATTTCATTTACGAGCGTGTAGCAGTGCTTCGTGGCATCACGCTGTCACAACGTACTAAATGAGACGCATTTCTTAGCAAACTTCGGCGACTTCGAGCACATCTATCCATCTAGCCGCCTACGCCTTTGTGCTCTCCTGGACGTTTCCTTAATGGGATGCACACGAAAATTGGTATGCAACAACATGACTGCATGACGAACATCAATGACAGGTCATAACATGAAAATCATGACGTGCATGTCATGAGTGGCATGATTTACGTGCCACGGTCTTGGTTTTCACCTGGAATTTTCGTTAAAGGGATGTATGCTAAAATTGGTATGGCACAACATGACCGCATGACGAACATAAATGACACGTCATAACACAAAAATCATGAGACGCATGTCATATGCGGCATGATTTACGTGCCACGGTCTTGGTGCTCTTGCAGCCGTTTCGTTAACTTGATAAAAACCAAAATTGATATGGCCAGAAACAATGTACGACGACCATGGGTGACACGTTCTAAGAACATGAAAATCGTGACATGCATGTCATGAGCGGCATCATTTACATGCCACACGTTTCGTTAATAGGTGTACACCAAAATTGCTATCGCACGTGCACGACTGCATGACGAACGTAAATGACGGGTCATAACATTAGAGTCACGACATGCGTGTCATGAGCGGCATGGTTTACATGATGTGATAATGAAATTTACGGTCACTGACCAAGTCCAAAAGGTTGTTTTGACGTTTCGGAGCCTATACAGGTTCCTTGTTCACAATGCAGCGGACGTAGCGCCGTTGTCCAGTTAAATATGCAGTATGTGACGTAATGAACGGGCATAAATTTGAGGCATGTTTCCATCAGTCCTGTTAACGGTATCAGGCGTCGTCTGTATCAGCAGAGATCCCAGCAGCAGTCTCGTTGTCAAATTCTTCTCTTAACTATGACTGTAGCATTTTCCCAAGCGATAGAGTGATATCACTCTTGTGCACATGCTCCACTAGTGCGTTGTACACATGGCGGTGATTTTGAACATCGCGCTTGTGCTCTTTCAGTCGTCGAATGAAGGTTCCTGTTTCGCCAATGTAGCAGAAATTGCAGTCGTGGCACATACCATTCCTTTTCCGTTTCGGCCTATCCTTTTCCGTTTATCGCAAAATGACCCATACAGGTCGCTACCTGCACTTTGCGTCCTGCCACCCGACTGGACACAAGACTTCTGTGGTATCGTCTTTGGTTCGTAGGGCACCCCGGTTATGCTCCAACGAAGACGAACTGCAGAGAGAACTTATTACGGTACGCCAGCAACTGTCCAATAACGGCTATTCTGCTGCTTTTATTCGCAGAATTGAAAAACGAATGCTGAATCCTCAGCCAGCCGAGAAACGAACTCTTCAAAAACGTGCCAGCATTCCCTACATACCTGATATCAGCGGAGCACTTTCAAGAATATTTTGAAAATATGATTTACGTGTAGCGCATGTGCCATCAAACAAGCTCCGCAGCAAAGTCGTCAACGTGAAGGACCGCTTAGAAGCAGAAAAGTTCCCGGGTGTAATCTATAAGATCCCGTGCCACGACTGCAATTTCTGCTACATTGGCGAAACAGGAACCTTCATTCGACGACTGAAAGAGCAGCAAGCGCGATGTTCAAAATCACCGCCATGTGTACAACGCACTAGTGGAGCATGTGCACAAGAGTGATATCACTCTATCGCTTGGGAAAATGCTACAGTCATAGTTAAGAGAAGAATTTGACAACGAGACTGCTGCTGGGATCTCTGCTGATACAGACGACGCCTGATACCGTTAACAGGACTGATGGAAACATGCCTCAAATTTATGCCTGTTCATTACGTCACATACTGCATATTTAACTGGACAACGGCGCTACGTCCGCTGCATTGTGAACAAGGAACCTGTAGAGGCTCCGAAACGTCAAAACAAGCCTTTTGGACTTGGTCAGTGACCGTAAATTTCATTACCATTACCATATCATGCTACCTGACCAGACGAGCTTTCGTCGAATTCTGGACTATGGTTTACATGCCACAGTCTTATTGCTCTTGCGGCCGTTTCGTTAACTTCATATCTACCCAAAATCGGTATAGCGCGACAACAATGCAGATCCATTTTACGTTCCTGATGCATGCTTCGCATTTCCCTGACTCCTACTGCACGTGGTATATGCCATTTATTTTTGTAAATAAATTCCCGACAATCAATAAAAAAGTTGTTGGAGAAAATGAGGCGTACGCAACAATTGCTAGTGTTGGGCTTTTGAGTGAGCCCGTTCAATTCCTTTTATCTGGCACTTTGCTACGATCAACTTCAATTAACCGCACGCCTTCATACGTTTCCGTTGAAATAACTACATAATTTCGTTTGCGGTGTAATAATCTTGTACAGTAACGGAAAAGTAACGACGTTACTTTTTAACAGTAACTGTAACGAGTTACTTTTGGAAGCCGAGTAACTGTAACTGTAACATAGTTACTTTTCTGGCTTAGGTAACTGTAACTGTAACACTGTTACTTTTTACTGGTAACGTGCCCATGACTGGTCTGAAGCACGCAGAAGCGGTGAGCATTGAAGCGACGCGCTTTGAGCAAACACACATATATATCTGTCACGGAAAGCTGCTACCGCACTCTTCTCCGATTCAGATGCAATGACACAAATTTGTCGATCAGTACGGTTTACCGAACAATGGAGATTAGATGTTATTCACCGCAATGCGCTTGCTTTTTGCGAAGCGCTTAACAGTTGTGAGCTTCGATGAACCTGCACATATGGCATACACTGGCAGGACCGCTGCTCTGACATATCGCCGTTTAAGCGAGAAAACTACTGAGTGCCCCTTGAAGTATATGTTTGTTTACCGATCCGCATTGCAGACCACGTAAAACACATCTACATATATGTCGACTATTCGTAAGAGCAAGAAAAGGCCATCGAGTTCGACCCAAACAGCCGATAGGTCCCTGCCCGTCGGTCTATTTATATGTGCGTTTTCAGTATTAGGTATGAATTGTATAATGTATTAGCTGCTTTTGTCATTATTGGCGTGCAATGCATGATCGACGGCTTGTTTCTTTTGTCTGATAAAAGTGTGAGGTTCAATTGCGCATAAAAAGCGTGGCCGTCTTATGTGCACCGCTGCAAACGATGAAGTCGAACGGAAGGTCGCTGCTAACCTGTTTACGCGCAAGTGGTTGTGTTCTGCCGTGGCGCATTCTGCTTTTGGACACGGACGCGTACGGACGCAGAATGGCTGGCTCGTCAAGAGCTGTGAAAGCGGCCGAGGACTACCGTATAATTCTGCACCGTTGCCATCAGAAGGAATTAGCCGCGCAGTTGTCCTCCACTGCGATGTCGCCTGGCGCCCCTATGGAATCAAATACTTTCGAATGCCTCTCAAGGAACTAGGCATCATACAACAGGTGAGCAGCATAGGAGCGTACCAGCTATAGGTGTCACATGTCTGGCTTTTTAACATGTGGGGGAGCATGCGCACCCGTTTCCTTCCCTTAACGTTGGCGCGAGCGCTCACCGGCGACGGAAGCGAAAGGGCCGCGCTGGTAGGTGACGGATACGTCCCGGCCGCCCTTTCCGTCCCGTTCCGCCTTTTGAATGCCGCGCGCCTGCCTGAGATCTCGCGCGGTCAGGTGCCTGTCCCTCTGCGAGGGGGAACTACCGCCCCTCGTATAACAGACTGACGGTATAAAAGGGGGACTGACTGGTCAGTGAGCCCACTCACTCTTGTGCCTGGCGGTGACCCCTGAACCGACCTGACCCGCGAGACCGATCAGCCAAGGAGTGAGCCTACCTTTTAAGTGCGAATGCACTTCTTTTAAGCGACCCCGAAAACTCCGCCGGCATCCGCGCTCCTCCTCCTCTCCCCTAGCAACGGCGCGAGGAGCGGAGAGGAGCGTCTGTAGCAACGGCGCAGCGACGTCACGCCCCACGTGACTGCGCGCGCTCCGCCCTCCGCTCCGTGGCTGCGCGCGCCCCGCGCCGGCTCCGCACCGCTCTCCGCGCCGTGGCTGCGCGCGCCGCGCCGGCTCCTCGCACCCTCTCCGCGCAGCTGGTGTGCCTCTCCCCCCGTTAGGTTTGCACTCACCCTCGGCCGCCGAATAGGTGCTGATCTGTAGTGACGTGTGTAGTGTGTGTATGTGTGTGTGTGTGTGTGTGTGACGCACTCGCGAGGTGCATTAATGCATCATACGAAAAGCGTGAAGTGTAAAATAAATAAATAATACTTCATATATAAATGTGTGTGTGTGTGTACAAATGCATCATGACAACAACACTTTAAATCATTAATTACACTTAATCATCATCATCAGTAAAAGTGCTTTGCACTTAAAAACGGCCAGACCTCCGTGGGTCGGCTGGCGCGTGCTCTCTCGCTGCCGTCTCCTTCGCTCGGCTCTGCAGTTTAGTCGCGCGCGCCCCCTCATAGCATCACCCCGTGCTTCGCGCTTCCTCATACTCCCCTTCGGGGAAATGCGGGTATTTTTTGTTTACTTTTTACGTATAGAGCGGACTATCCCTCTACGTAGCGAAGTTTACGCGGTATTGCTCGTACAGCAATAAATTGTCATTTACTTTGCTTGGCCAGTTTCCTTATTCGCCCGAACCCGCCGTAGCTGTGAGCACCACGCTACGGGAAGGGTACGTACACGTGCATGGAACGACTGCGTACGGCTGGAGCCGGAGTTAATCTTCAGAATCAGCCGTGCATAGTGCGTTACAACCCTTCGAACATGAAAACAGATGAGGCCAAGAATACGCTTCTAGACGCCGGCCTGTTGTCCGTAAAGAACCATGCTTGCCTTGTTGTGGACCCCGTGACACAAGAGCTTCGGCTTAAGCTGCACTGGGTAGCGTTTAATGTCAACGCCGAGACCATACGGTGTGCTTTCCGGGACTGTGGTGAAGTAGAGATGTCATCAGCGACAAGTGGCGGAACGATGACTTTGAAGGTGTTGAATCAACTACTAGACTCGTCCGGCTTTGCCTAAAGCAAGGTATTAGCCCTGAGCGCATATGCCGCATCAGATGCGTGTTGGCAGTGGTGCGGCGCTGGTGGTTGTGCCGGGTCGAGCGCCACTGTGTCTGCGTTGCCAGACCACCGGGCACATTCGTCGCGATTGCAGGGTGCCAAAGTGTGCGGGATGTCATGCCTTTGGAGCAACTGGACTGTACTCGTTCTTACGCCAGCGCGGCATGCCGAAGGTAAAGTCCCTAGATATTTTTTCCGTTTTTTAAGTAGCGAAAAGCTTTGATGTGCCGCTGACGCATCTGAGTGATGGGCGTTGCTTTTGGCAGCCATGTTCTTCCTAAAGCGTTTACTTAAATTCTGCAGCGAGAGAACGTCAAAGAAAGTTGCGCGTTTCAGTAGGCGTTTCCTTACATATGGCACGTCCACTATCATATTTGATAGGAACGCGTATATTGACGGCCAGACGCTATATATGCGCGCGCGTGCTCCGCTCTACGTGTTTAGGAAGAACATGGCGGCCGACGCGGGCTTTGAGCGAGAGTGTGCCGGGAGAGGAGGTAGTTGTCGCTACTTAAAAACGCAAAAAAATATCTAGGGACTTTAGCCGAAGGGTACATGCCGCGGGCGGTCATGGAGAAGGCAGCGGCGACTGAGGCCTATCGGGCGTCCACCGAAGCATCGGAAGCAGCGATGAATCACGAAATCAAGGTGGAAGAGACATTACAGAGGAAGCCGCGGAAATTGGCACACCGACACGATTGAAGCAGTGTATACTAATCCAGCAGATGCCTGCGTCGACATGGACATATCGGAGGCTGCGCCTACAAAACGGCGACTGCACGAGGTAGACGCGGCGTCTCAGCAGCGTCTCAACCAGGAAAAGGGGGGGGGGGGGGGGGCGGCTGGTCCCAAAAAGCCCCGGCGAGCCAGCCGCCTGCGTTCGTCGTCGCTTTCACGCGGCGGCGATAGGACGACGTCTTGAGCGTCGGCCTGGTAATTTGTTGCATAGTGTAACTTGTTGGGAGTAAGCGCCGTACGCTAGGCTTTCTCTCATACAACATGGCGATAATTCGATGTTCGGCGGCTAAGTGTGCGCGGGCTGTTTTCTAAACGGCGGCAAAACCAACTTTACCGCATGTCTATTGAAGAACTCGACATCGTCGCGGTACAGGAAACGAGGGTGGAGAGAACGCCGAGCGATTGGTGCGGCCTTCCGCGAGACACTGTGATGTGTATGTTTGCCATACGGTGGATGCTTCTGCAGGATGTCTCTTATTGATTCGACAGAGCACTGGTGCAGAACCAGCCCGAAATCAGTGACGCTAGTACCGCTGTCTTAGTGGATAAACTAGAGGATGTCGGCGAGTGTCAGCTGATGTGATCTCTTCGTGTCACGATTACCAAGTCACACCTGTTGCTTTTCGTCATCAGTGTTTGGTGGCTTTCTGCATGGGAAAGCAAATAACGAATGTCGACAAATATTTCTCTTGGGAACTCTGGAATTTCAACGTAAAACTACTAAAACATGACCACTTTTTAGGTGCTATAGAAAATGTAAACAGAAATCACGAGAGATGGCGACACAAGTGGGAAATATTTAAGCAGAATATCAAGCTCAAAGCACTTGAAAGAGCGAGTATATTGAGACACGCTGAAAAGGACGTCGAGTCTTCCCTGAATGAAAACTTGCAGCAGCTATTAGCCGAGGAATGCGCGCAGCTTGGCACCTTCTTTGAGCACATAAATAATATTAAAGAAAAGCTTGAGGTTATTGATCAACGTCGATACAGGGGAGCAATCACTAGAGCTCGAGCTGAGAACTTGTGTACAGGCAAAATGCTTCGCCGACTCATCATCATTCACTCCGTGGATACGCTGTGAATTTTTTTATATACATTTCTCTTATTTTTTTTTGTAATACGTCCTCTCTTGCTTTATTTTTTATATTTACATATTTCATGCATGCGTGGCAGGGAAGCACCACGTTCTTTTTGCTCTAAAGCGTTTTTGCGTGCCAGGAACCCGTGCCTCCCAGTACCCCGTGGCACGCCAGCGTGCAGTATGCAGCGTCATATTGGGCCCACAATCAGTCATGGTGCTGGACACTGGCGTCCATTGCACTGGGTTTTGTAGTGGGGTTGAGAGGTCATGAAGCGCATATCCGGAGGCGCATTCTTAGCGAAAGGCATTTTTGTCTCCTCCAGCATACAGTGAGTACAGACGGATATCTCCAATATACGACTGTTTTGTTATGACATTGCTTGAACATAGAAAATGCCGCCAATCAGTGGCCGAGGCCTCATGTGGACATGTCAGGCGAATAGTGTTGAACTGCACGCACCAGAGGATTTCCAATACCGTCTCAATATAGGCTGGAAAGCGCCTGCTCTTCTCTCAGAAAATCACTACGTACACGACGACTAGCGCGTGCAGTTGCAACGAACGCCGCGTTCCCGCAGTGGCTAAGGTCCCCAAATATATAAAGGTAGCGTACAACTACACGCGCACCCACTGGAGAAGTCCAAGGAGCAGAGCTAGCGGACGACGCTCCGCTCGCTCGTGTGCATTCTGCGGCCGTCTGAAACCGCTCCGAGTGCGCGCTTGAACCACTTAATCATTGCCAATTGCGGCGTAAGCTTCTCAGGAAACTTGAAACGATAGGGGCAACACCTGACGATCCCGGTGCGCGTCAAGCCTTGAAATAGAACGCTCGTGCTTCCGAACGCACATTGAAGTCGGGGTGATATTTGGGGTTAGCTGATTGTGCTTGTCTTATAGTTCAAAAAGAAGGGGGGGGGGGGGGGGGCGTGCTGTGGGCGTACCGCAACTTTCAGAAACTTCATTGCACACTGATTGCTTCTAGTTGTGCGCAGCGAGTGACATGCGCTCTTACCGGTTTTATCGCGTTTGTCAGTGCTCGGCAGAATTCCTGTGGTCTTTTAAACCGAACCCCCAAGGATATGTTTACATAATACTCTAAGCTTTACTTCTAATCAGGGATTTCGCTTCATCTGACAATTATCAGTAACCAGATTACCTTCTATAGCGTCTACGAGGCGCCGGTTTAATTTTTTTTAAAGAATTAACGTTTATTCAAAGCTCTCCGCTTTTTACTGTCCCCAACACCTGCATTCGCCAAGAACCTTTGTAAGCCCCGGGGATGAGAGGTTATGTTGACAATATTACTCACTGCATTTGCAAATAAATTTGTGGTGTTTCTGCAACTATATGATATGAAACAATCGCCATAAAAGTTGAATGAGGTGGTTCGTGTATACATGCAGGATAATAAATTAATACGTATTTGAAAATAGACTTTTATTACAGGAATGCAGAACTCCCTTTTGCTCCCTCATTCGCTTGCATGGTGGCTTCCGTTCTTTGTGTTTCGGCTGATGAATGAAGATGTCCGGCGTGGCATACGGCTTCAATTTCTTCTGGCCAAAGTTTTGTAAGATTAATGGCTTTTAACATCAAAGTGGTCCTGTAAAAAAAGATAGGCAAAGTGCTATAGGACAAAGCTGCCTCGCGCAGAGCCCTGCGACAAAACACAGCAAGGCGTGGCAAAACAAAACAGAAATGTAATCCCGAGAACAGGCATTTTATTCTAAGTATGCAGTTTTGAAGCCACCCGAAAAACATCAGAGAAATACAGCCGCCTCCATGCGGTTCGTGCACATTGTAACAGTGCCACGAAGGCGTTTACTGAACAAAATAACAGCAGCCTCCTAGCACATTCACGCACTTACATATATATGCTCACATAACCTTGCAATAAGTTCACCGCATGCTATGCAAAACGTTCACTTATACAAGCTCTCGTATCTAAACACTATAAAAGGGCGCGCACGCCTGAAAAATAACATTATGTGACACGCCCTGATGCGATATGAACAAACTGGAACCTATATAGCTGTTTCAAGCAGCCGTATCAATGCAACTGAATGACAAGGAGCACTGTACATTGGTCTAGGCTTCCCGATTCAGTGCTCAGCCAACACACTAATCGTTCACAGCCGAGAAAGCACGCATCATGGTGACATAAGCAAACGCAATTGTATCGGGGTCCTCAGCTAATCACTGTGAGAAATACGCGATGCTAAACGCAAATAACCATAATGTCAAAATCTGCCGCATCAAGAATGCCGAAACAATAACAGCGTTGTTGAGATAATGCCCATGGAGCAGCATATGCAGGAACAAAGGCGCACCAACGAGGCTAATGGCTGGTTGAAGCCTACGACAGTGTTTACATGTATAAACACCGTCAAGTCACTTACCTCGCATAGCCAGGTATTCTCAGTGTGGGCACGAAATCCTTGCGCCCGATTCTGTGGAGCCATATTTTCCGTCTGCTGACGTTATGATCACCGCGAGGAATGGAAAAGAACTCTTTTCCATCCATCGTGCGGTTGCGGCAACCGTAGGCACAGCAGGCCGGCATGGTAGCGCGTCATGCTGCAAATGTTCAATAAAAACACCTAATTCCCGCGTCCGCTCAAGCGCAAGGTACATAAGCACTTCTACGTTACAAAAACAGTGCACCAGAGGCGCAAGAACTATTTCTACTTACCGAAATGTTCAAATCCACGCTCGGAAACACAAGCAACCGCGCGTTCCGCGTGCGCAGCGATCAACTAACTGCTGGACCCTTCGGGCGAGGCTTGGAGCAGAGGTCACGTGACACCAACCGGCCAATCGCGCTACGCGGCGGCTGGATGATGACGATTGTGGTTCGCCTAGGAAAGGACGCTAATTTCTGCAGCCCATGTAGGGAGCACGGCTAAGCGTCCGTGGGGGTGGGGGAAAGGGACTGAAAGAGATAGGAAGGAGACAAAGGCCGTAGTGGAGGGCTCCGGAAATTTAGACCACCTGGGGTTCTTTAACGTGCACTGACAACGCACAGTACACGGGCCTCTGGCATTTTCGCCTCCATCGAAAATGCCACCGCTGCGGCCGGGATCGAACCCGCGCATTTTGGGTGGCAGCCGAGTACCGTAACCACTACACCACCGCGGCGGATCAAGACCTTTCGAAACATACAGGGACTTTAGCAGTGGCGCGTGTGTCAATGAAAAATGAACGGTCTCAAGGTCATGACGGCTTCTTCCCCCTTTTTCACCCTCCTCTCGTTGGCACGAAATGCGAGCGAACGCGCTCGGACGGTGGAATTCTAGGACACGCGTATTCACGGAAACAACTTACGACAAAGAAGTTCTTAAGAGAAAATTTCCGCCATTGCCGATGCTGGACATATCATCAGGGGCACTGACCGACGAACAGAAAAAAAGCGCTTACGAAAGTGTTGTAAATTCGGCCGCGGCGGTGGCATTTTCGATGGAGGCGAAAATGCCAGAGGCCCGTGTACTGTGCGTTGTCAGTGCACGTTAAAGAACCCCAGGTGGTCTAAATTTCCGGAGCCTTCCACTGCGGCCTTTCTCTCCTTCCTATCTCTTTCACTCCCTTTCCCCCACCCCCACGGACGCTTAGCCTTGCTGCCGACATGGGCTGCAGACAGGGTCCTTTCCGTAATCGAACTACAATCATCTTCAAACTCGACGCTGTCTGTAATTCCGCTGAGAACTGGGGATTTGAACAATTTTTGCGGCAGACGATTTGAGGCCATCTGAGGATTACTTGGAAAAGTGTCGCAGCTTCCCTCCTAGGCCACGTGGGTGGACTGCATGAGTGGCTTGTGACGCTTCGCTTCTCTGTCTGTTGTGTCGTGTGCGCAAATGGCAGTAAGAAAATAGTTGATTGTAACATATTCGGTAAAAGTAGCGACGAGTGCGCGGCCTTGTCGAGAGAACACGATGCCCTCGCCTCATATAACTCGCTGCAGGTGCTCCACGAGATGGAACTTCCTATATAGTTGTCGATTCAGTTTACCCTACTATAATCACCCGTGTTCTGTTGCATTCCGTGTGCAGAATGCCAAGTGTGGTGTTTGAGTCGCCCGTGGGCGACGCCGGCTACATCCGGAGACCAGTGCGATACCCAGCCCCCCGAATACCACCTCCCGTTGGCCGTTGGCCCATTGCCGACGACGAGAGCAGCCTGGTCGCAAGAGAGGAGAGCAACCGACGGGAAGACTACGCTTCGGCCGAAGACCGAATTATCGAAGCTCTGAAACTGTTCAAGCGACTGAGGACTATGGCGACGTGATCGTTATCCGCAGCTGTGGCCGCGTTGGAACATCAGCAATAAAGCACTTTGGTGTCTACCGCCTCAGAAAATTGAAACAGAAGACGCCTGATATATAAAAATTGCCGTGGTCAATATTGAATCGATGAATTCGATGGCGCCAGTGTGTGGTTTTGTCTTCTCTGTGTCCCGTTGTTTTAGCGCCGTAACTATTATTTCAAGCAATGAACCAACTAGCTCAACAACATATCCTTTTGAATTCGCCTACCCTCGGATATCCGGGGGTCGGCGATTGAGGATCGCTTGATACGGCGGTGGCAGCGGGACGAACGAACAAAATAGCACGAAAACCATATACTGTATATACCCTGTGTACAATAAAGCGTCGAAAGGTAATCTATGAAATTAAAGCGTATTGTAGTGTCCCAGCCTATTCTAGCCAAGTATTTGTGTGTGCAAGTTTTTAATCACACGTTTATCAAGCTAACCAAAAGTTACACCACAAAATGTACGACAGCATGGAGGGACAGCCGACGAAACCCTTTATAAGACTATAATAACAGCGTAGTCAGCGGTCTTTCGCTTTTTAATGTATGACTAATTTTAGCTGGTGCACCTCGCAAATAAATTCAGGAAGGCACTCCACCTATCCTCCGTCCGTCCATATCGTGGCATAAGGGATCGGAAGCCGGAACCTGTAGTGGTTTTCTTGTCCGTTATACCTGTTGCCTTGGGTGCTAGCGGAGTGGGAGACTCGCAAGGACAAACGCAGCAGCCCTAACAATTAGGGCTGTCTAGCGGTTCGTGTTAGATATCGCAACCACATCGGGTTCAGGCCTCCTAGAAACGTCAAAGTTTCAAGGAGGCGTTGGTTTGGGCCAGGGGGACAAGCCTTTGCAATGAAAGTGTTTATTCACCTTATGTGAACGCCACCAACGCAACAAATACAAAATATGCAAGTGCCTCAGTGAGCAGGAGTAATAATCCCTTTTAGCTGGGGCAAAAACAACAATGCTAGAGAATCGCATGAAGGGGCTAATAGTGATTCAGCTCACTTCGTGTGGCTTCGCACTCCGACCTAGAATGGGGTATCACTAGCAGGCACTCGGTGACGGCGGGGCGCGGTGATCTCTCGGGCCTCGGATGGGGTTCGGTCAATCACAGCCCGTCCGGACGAAAGACCCCCGCTCGAGAAAGGGGCGCAGCTTCACGAGTTGAGGCATCTCCCTGATTCTTGGGAGAAGAGAAACGAATAGAAACACGCAACCGGGCCGCTGCCGCTAGAATGCGCATGCATTTCCCACAACCCCCCCTTCATCCATGAAGTCACCGTCATCACCTGGGGCTAAAGGCGCGTGCACACTAGCGGAAAAACGCCTCGGCGGCGACACAGCCACACTGCTCGCGGCGAACCGCGGCGGCGGCCCCGCGAAATCTCGCCTCCTTCGGGCGAACAAGCGCGAGAGGGAAGCGAGCCGCCGCCTGGCTACGAAACTAGCTTCCGGGCGGGTCGGCATGACCCCGCGATGGAGCGCGTACGTCACGGACGGGGACGCTCTAATTGGTCTCCTCCCCGGCGGCGCGCTGCGAGAAATCGCGCACGGACCGATCGCTCTCGCGGCACGAGAATCCTGCCGCGAGGCAGCCTCGGAGGCTCGCGTTTTTCCGCCGGTGTACAAGCGCCTTAGACCGGTGCCAACTACACCCTCATGAACGCCTCAAAGTCCATGTCGATCATGGGGCTCCGCTGGTCGCCGGGTAGTCAGCCGCCGCTGGCAAAGTTGGGGTGGTTGGTGATGGCGATGCGGGCGACCCGAGGTGGTGTGGGAAGGGCCACCCGTTCGCCGCGCGATAAGGCCGGTGGTGGTGTGTAGCAGGCCGAACCAGCGCCTCTTCACCTTGCGGGGAGCTCCGTTATCTGACATGGTTAACTGGCAGTTAACGCCCACCCGCGCTTCCTCATCAGCCCGGGTGGGCGTCCACCTCTCGGCTTCACTCTCTGGCACACGCTACTTGAGCCAGCGTAGCATATTACATCCCGCTTCATGCCTGGCCTGGTTGCAAAGCAGCGCAACTTGAGACATGTCTTAGGACCACTTGCACGCCGATCTTAACACCCACTTCGGAAAACGCCGCGCTTTGAGTAGTGTCACGAATAACAGCCAATGTCAAATTACCCGCTGTAGGAATCCACGTGTCCACGTCACAATTTCGCACAACGAATAGCACTTTCACGGCGTGACCAAGCTTCTCGTGTTCATGTATTCCAGGACGAACGCACCAGCGCTGGTGCCGTTTATTCGGCGAATGTTTCCGCCCGCCATGCATCACCAAAACGTGTTTCACAGCGAGTCTAGCTGTACCGCTTGTTTCTCAGGCGTACAAACAAGGCGGACAACATCCGCACGAGCATAGAACCGCGTGTACATCCGGGCCATGCCTCACTTTTTTTAAAGGTTCGACCTGTGCTCGGCAGATGGCGCTATGTCACTTTCCGGCGTAGGGAGCCTAAAAGCAGTCATGTAGGCTCCCTATTCCGGCGTGGCAAAGACTCCTTATGGCGTACATGTTGCCATAAGGAGTATTTACCTTATGGCAACATGTATGCGCACCAAGTGGGTACGGCGAGTGCACCAACTGGAGAAAAAGTATGGTTTTTTCCAGGCGCCACTTGCAGCCGAAAACCTACGGGAGCGCACCAAGGCGCCAAAGGATTAAGGAGGCCGAGGAGGACCAGTGGAGGCAGGTGCACAAGTCAACGCTACTCCTGTACCGCCAACACAAGGACACCATCGCTCCAGTCCCACTCTACGATAATGGCCTAGGAAGTGTGCTGCTGTTTGAGGCGAGAGCAGGGGCCCTGCGTACTCTTGTCCGCAAACAAGCCTACGACAGCGAACTCGTGAGTGTGGTGTGTCGCGCGTGTGGTGGGCCTGACGCACACATCGTGACGGAGTGCACGCAACTGAGCCCTCCCAAGGATCGAACACGGATCTCGCTGCCGCACTGGGTTTTGTTGACCCAGATGGCGTGGTGGACTATGCCGCTGTGAGGCGCAGCAAAACTCGCCTAGAACAATGGTGGAGAGTAACTCTCTCGGGACTTCGCAAGGGTTCATAACCCACCTACCCGCCCGGGCTGTCTGTCTGTGTTCTTTTTTAGGGGCGAAGCACCTTAGGGTCTAGCCTTGTCCGTCCGCGTTGTCCGTCCGTCACGGCCATGTCACGGCACAGCACAGTTGCTAGTGTGTGCGGATGTGTGGGCCGATCCTGGAGGCAGTGCGCTCAGACGGTGTAGGGTTGTCGGGTCAGAAACGATTCTAATGAGTTCCTGCTAAGGCGCTGTCGGCATCTAACGGCGTCGTCGTGGCCACGGTAAAGCAAGCCAGTTAGCAGCGGCTGACGTCTCCCGTGCGAAACACCGCGGCACCTTATGACAGCTTTGTCGTCGGCTCTCGCTGTCACGGTATATAGAAAACATAAGTGTGTATGTGCATACAGAACTCAAGACGATATACGACTTATAACAAGGGGACTAAAATGCAACAGCATTAAAGAGGAACAAAATCAGTACATTTGTATGTACACTTTATGTCACTCATTTCACATTCGCAGTGGCTGCGCGCCAGTGATGTACGGTGACGTACCGGTAAGATACCCAGTGCTTCGCCACTTGTCATGATTCACATTAGTGGAGATGCAGTGATTTTTTTCCTCGGGATTTTTCGTTTTTTTCTTTTTCTTATTTCGTTTTCCTTTTCCTTTTTTTTTCGCCTTTTATTGTATTATTTATGTACCACTGGCTGGTGTGCCAACGGGCGCCCACCCGTTACAAAGGGAATGGCATCATCATCATCATCATCACCATCGGCGCCGGTTCCGCGGCGGTAAGCAGTGTAAACTACGCGGTTTTCGGCGGCAAGAGAATTCCGTCGACTACAGACGATGATGATGATGATGATTGTGGTTCGCCTAGGAAAGGACGCTAATTTCTGCAGCCCATGTAGGGAGCACGGCTAAGCGTCCGTGGGGGTGGGGGAAAGGGAGTGAAAGAAATAGAGAGGAGACAAAGGCCGCAGTGGAGGGCTCCGGAAATTTAGACCACCTGGGGTTCTTTAACGTGCACTGACAACGCACAGTACACGGGCCTCTGGCATCTTCGCCTGCATCGAAAATGCGACCGCCGCGGCCGGGATCGAACCCGCGTATTTTGGGTGGCAGCCGAGTACCGTAAAACTACAGACGCCGGACGTACCAGTGTGAACGAGGCATTAGTCCCCCTCCCCCATCCCCCGCACAGGACGGTTGAGGTGTCCTCCTCGACGAGAGACAGTTACTATCCTGTGCTTTTCTCTTCTTTTCAAATAAAGAATCTCTCTCTCTCGAACGCAGTCGGCGCCTAGCCACGAGTGGACGAAGCTCCCAAGAGTGGGTAGCTCCTTGCGTCGCTTTTACATGCGCGCGTATACGCCACACATATCCTCCAGTATGTTTGTTCCTGAGCCGGTGTAGTGCTGAATGCCTTCATGTATTCTCATCCAAACATAGAAGCATTAGTTATAGTATTATTTGGCGTTGCGCTGCAGTCCTTGCTCTTTCTTAAAATCAGTGAGCGCCTGTGTCGTGGGCTTGCTGTGATCATCGCACCTCCGGTTCGGCACAGCTATTTCAGTTAGGCTGCTGTAGTGCGTTTCAAGCATACGGCCAGGTGTACTTAGCGTCCTTCTGCATAAGTTAAGCGGGAAACATCAACGTGTAGATGCAGTGCTGCAGCGATATCCTCCCGCGATATGTGATTGTGAGCATGACGGAATATAGTAATGTTTTTCACTTGAAGAACACATCTTTTTTATGTGCGTAAAAAAAAAAATTTATTGTGAAGGCCACGCAAGTAATCATGCGAATAAAGCGATTTGTTTGAGTATTCAAACGTTTACTTCATATATGCGCGTGTAAAATATCGTGATAGTCCTCAAGCAGCGTAACAGGTCACGTAGCATGACTAACTGAGCCAGTTATCTGCTTTGCTGTCGTGGTACATGACATGCAAGGCATTTAAACCGAAGTATGCGTGTAAGTGATACAGCGGAGTACACAAGCTGCTACTTCAATTCAATGCCCAGTAACAGTCCTTTTTTGTTGTTGCAGCTAAAGGGGAAAATGAGCAAGAACGCAATACTGAAGCATTTCAGTAGCATGACAGCAATGTCAACATTATAGACGGAGAGAACCGCCGACGAAGTCAAACTATTAGGCTGGGTGATGTCAGTGACCCGTTGACATTTCAATGCGCACCGGCTAACGCCTATCCACACTCACGCGGTGACGGTACATGTTGATTTCGAGGCCAGCACTCAGCTACAAGTCGAGAAAAACGCGGCTTCTGCCTGTCAAATAACCCCCTTCCGGCAAAGGTGCCGCTCTGTCAACGTGACGCCGCGGTAAAGACCGTCTCCGTGCCGCGCTCTGATTTCTCTCTTGAGCGTGGCGTGGAGAGGGTCTACCGCGACGTCACGTTGACAGAGCGGCACCAACTGGCTCAGGGCCCCTTGACAGGCAGAAGCCGCTTTTTTTTTTTTTTTTTCCTTTGCCCTGTGTGCTTTGGCCAGTCGTTGCGTGCGTTGAGGCTCTCGCTGCGCGCGCTCTTCGCTGGTTTTCCTTCGTCGCGGCTTCTTTAACAAGGCGTCGACCAAGTGGGCGCTATTTTGTGATAAGGCGATGAAATTCCGCGCGATAGACGAGTCCCGGTCGCAGTATAGACCTGAGGCGAGAGCCATGTGGGCACCAATAGATTTCCTCGCAATCCGCCGTATCAAACGTAGTGTTTATGCGGCCTGTTGTTTCGCACTCTTGATCCAAGAAGGCGGCAATGTCTGGGCAAAGCACACGGAGGCTCCGTGAGGTGGCTGCTGGTGCACAATTAGGCCGGCGCGCGTGAACTATCGATAGTATATCGATACTATCGATGGTGTAAAAATCTCCAACGACATCATCGATAGTAACGTTGATTGTGTCAATATACCGTCGGTATATATAATACAAAATCATCGGTATTTTTTGCCTACTTCTCAAGTTTCGGACCAACTCGATCCACCCACAGATGCAGAAATTAAGCAAGCGAATGAAGGTAGAAATGGCGAACGAACTAGTAGAGCGAACGGAACTAAATGCGCCCGAGTAGGCACAAAACAAGCACAGAAAGCAATATCGGTGGTGCATGGTAGAACAGTTCACCAGTATGGCGGAAAGGACATGCGCGAGACAGAGCAGCTTCAAATTTTGTGATTTAAGATTTATGATTTAAGAATAATGACTTCAAGAACTAATTTTGTTCCTAAAGTGCAACTGGTTACTTTTGAGTATGAGTTGGCCATGTCCCGGCATTTTCAGTGCAGAAATAATTAATTTCATTAGCCAGAAACTACTCGTTAATTAAATAAACTGAGTATATATTGCAGACAATAAGCTATCGCAAATATTTTGGCGATATCGCCGGCTAAAAGCAGCACACTTATTCACGAAACAATCTGTGATACAAACGATTGCACTCCCGATGGTATAACTATCCATTGCTACTATGGATATTTTATCGCTGGTAATACTATCGATCGCACTTTCGATAGTACTATTGATGGTTTATCGATAGTAATGTATTCAATAGTTTTTCTACACTGTCGATAGTTTGATAGCACTATCGATACTATTGATAATCAATTTGCTTCACTACCAAGCAGACGACGCCCATACTTGTTCGCCACCGAAATGTACGCCGTTTTAAATGCGAAGCATTTCTTAGCGACCTTCGGCGACGTTGAGCCTATCTATCTATCTATCTATCTATCTATCTATCTATCTATCTATCTATCTATCTATCTATCTATCTATCTATCTATCTATCTATCTATCTATCTATCTATCTATCTATCTAGCCCCCTACGTCTCGCTTGCTCTCCTGATCATCAGTAGCGCACCCAGGATTTCTGTCAGGGAAGGGTTCAAATTTTTACGAAAGGCATGCGATTACATAGTTCGTCCTGTGTGTTACATGTTTCCTTGTTCCCAGTCTTTTGCGCTGCTACTATGCATATGTTCCAACTAGCCCAACTTTCCATGCGATTACATAGTTGTTGCGTGTGTCCGGAAGAGGGGGGGGGGGGGTCACCATGCGCAATACGTCATTTCCTTGCTTCAGCTGGAGGAATCGTAAACCAAATAAAATACCAAATAATAGTAACATCAATGATGAGTATTTTTACTATTCGTTCGGCGTTTTGCAGAGACGCCTTGCAAGAGCTTGACAGAGCCATGAAGCCATTCAGCAAAGCAGTACACGTGGAAAATGAATAGAAAACTTAAATGGAGCAATGCGTAGCAATTATAACATAGTTCCAAACAACGTTGTCTAGCACGTGCTTAGTTTGCCACTCCGTGCAGTCATATTATATGGGTGCCGACATGTCGACCGCTTTGCGGTCGTGCGATGCTGTTTAGAAAAACTGTGCAGGTCAGCATGTTCTAAATTATGAGAGCGGAACATATTATATATGATGTTTCCTTTGAGCCTCGTCAAACTATATCTGAAAGTGAAATGTCGGCCTATAGCTGCATTTGTACGAACGGCATAGTTTGAATAGGAACCTATGACAACATTTCATCAAAAAAAAATTCATAAGATCAAAGAAATAATTCGTTATATAGAAACAATGTGGCTAGAGTGAAACATTTAGAGAAATGAAGCGACACAGACTCGAAGACGCTAAGAAATTCCTTATTCAAGTATATAACACCTTACTGCAAAGCTGAGAACTCCCGTTGTCTTGCTGTAGCAGAGCTTAGTTTCAGGCTGTTATTGGAAGTCCACTTATTTATTAGTATTACCAGACCAACAATGAAGGTATTAAATTACTATCTTTTGAACCCCTTTTCCCCGCATCATGATTACGGTAACAAGAGCTGATTTTCGGAATGGTCTTTCTTCTTGATGGTTCATATGACCTCGGCGGCACGTTGAAGGACGGAGTCTGGGACAAGGTGTCCTCACAGGTAAAACACGCAGGTTTATTCACACTGTACACTATTTACAAAACTTGGCCGGAGCGCCAGTACTATCAGTACTGTCAGCAGACATCGCAACAACACAAATGGGCTCAAACCACACCAAGCGGTTCGTTCCGAGCCTTTAACGTTCGCACTTAAACGTGAATAAGCACCAAGCTTTAAAACTTGATCACATCTCGTCAGAGGCAGCGCCAAGCTCGACTTCTGGCCGAGTTAGCGCTAAGCCCTCTCCTTCCTCCTCCTTTCCCTTTCCCCGTTAAATACATCCGATCGCTTCTGCGACCGCCTTCTGGGACCAACCCGTATGCAACCCGTATTCACCCTAGTGGGTGAATACGATAGAAGGTCCTGCGCTAGGTTGGCGTCGCCTACTCTGCCCGCCAATCTACCGCCGAACATAACAAGTTCCACCAATTTGCGATCCTCTTTCAATTATACTCTCTGGTTAACACTACAAGAATGTTTCTCACGAGGTAGTGGTGCGAAAGGAGGCTCCCACACACAAAATTACTACCATGAAATCACCTCACCAAAATATCGTCGTAATGATATTCCGTATGAGAAGTTTGTAAGAGGGAAGCTTGGACAAGAGAACTCGTTTTAATTTTACAATAGTTACAAAGCATCAATATATCGATAAATTTAACTCAAGATCATCTCGTACGGTTTAAATCTGAAAATTAAGCTGACATCATGAAAATACTTCCGAAAACTCTTTTTGTAGGCTAGGAAAATCAGTTGGCCGTTGGCGCGCATTATCATAAAATGGTTGGCAAAATTAAGGTAGGATCACTTACCTGCCTCAGTCGTGCTGGCCGACATTTTGACAGAAGGATTTGCCTCTGTCAAAGCATCATCATAGGCGTGTTGGCTTGGTGCAGATCGTGTGCCTGCTCTCTTATCTTGCTGCTGATATTGGCAACCTGAACAACAGAACTCAGAGAGAAGTAAATACTATACATTATTTAGGTCAGCAGCACGGGCACAAGAAAAAAGCCTGGCTAGAAAGGGGGTTAGGGTCAGAGACAAAGTCTGATGAAACTTCACACGCGGGGAAAGCATGCAAGTCGCACTGGCGACAGATACTATACCGGCGTCTATGGTTACATTACAAAAGACAGCAAGTTGTAGAGAAGTGGTGGTCGTACGTTCAAGCTCTTACCTAGACAGTCGTGGCAGCGGTGAGTTTTGTAAGCATGTTAGAAGGTTGCTAATGGCTGATGGAGTGGACGAACTCTAGGATTGCGCACGTTAAGTCAGTTGGAACAACGATGAGAATATAAGCGAGCCAGACGGGTTGACCAGTCCTATACTAACATTTGGAATAAATTGATAATGAACTGGTGAGATGAGCGAAGAGCGAGATTATATAGTGTGGATACAGCCCGAAAATAGCAATCTGATAACGACATTTGCGTCACGACATCAACTTTCCGTGCTATATAGAAACAAGGAAGGTGAGTCGCTACCGTTCTGCGCGTGCACATAAACACGTTAGCGGTGCTATGCATACGCGGCGACGTTTGTGTTCGTACCGTTTACGGATGTTTTTTTTTTCCTCCTGCAGGGAAAATCGAGGAGGGCACCATCCTGTTTCTAGGGTCGTCGTTCACTGCCACAGCAGGAAAGAAGTGTTTTTCAATAAAGTTCATGGAACATAGTTTGGTCGTTTTTGTTAGTCATTTCCCGGGCCCCTCCAAACGGCATGGATCACTGTCCGCCTAGCTTGTCGGCAAAACGCTTATACAACGTGACCGAAGGTAAAAAAGAAAAATCGACGAGAAAATTAAGATGCCGAATAAGGCTTGGCTTAACCTTATTGATGAACTCTAAGGGCATTTGCAGAAAATATCTGCGTAATCGCTTTCCTGACACGATTGTCAACCTTAATTGTATGTACCGATGAATTCTGTGCTGTTATTCATGATACTGTTCATGGCTGTGGTCACCGCGTAAAAAATGCACGCACCGTTATTTTTTTTTTTTCTGCGTCTGATATTTGCAGTCGCCCTTGGCTCCGGCAGCCCTGGTGAACTTTCAAGCTCGCGCATCGCAATCCGCCGCATGTTGGAAAAAAAAAAAAAAGAAAGAAACCTTAGCTTGTCGCAATGAAACTTTCCTATGTGCAGCGCGTTTACGAATGAGAGCCCATCAGCGTCTGTTCTTACTGTAACATTTATCGTACAGAAACGTTTGTTTACAACTAGGTATTTAAAACTCGGAGACGTACCAGGCTAGGCTTTAGTTCATTCTTGTCCCTAAGAAAAAACTGTCGGCCGACCTCAGAGGTAATGAAAAACATTGTGACGTGCAGAAAGCTTCAGACATTCCGCCCGTTATAATAATAAACAAGACAAGAATCGGTTCACATAGTCTGGGCTAGAAGAGATCGGCTTGAACTGCCACACCACTTCGAGTGACAGCGGTCGTCTGTGGACATAAACTTGGCCAGTCATCTATAAAGTTGTAGCCAAACGAATCAGTTTACATCTCGTTAATCACAAAGTTATTTTCACGGCGATTACACTGTAATGAAAGGGAATACGCGCACCTTTTTCTAACGACGTGTGGTGCGCCACAGCTCCTCTGGTTTCCAATTAAACTTATAACCTTTTCACTGTTCTCGTCACGGCATCCTCAACGCTAGCACGTCGGAATGTGGCCCGTTTGGATTATCGTACAACGGGCTCGAACAATAAGGTACCCCAAGAACAAGCAGGAGCAATTCAGTATTCAGCGGTGCTGAAATGTCACGCACTTGCGCGTTGACATTCGCTGAGGCTCGCGTCGTCTGCTAGGGTTCCCTCCACATGGCAGCTGGCTGCAGTTCGCGCGTTTGGCGCTAGAGGCGCCCTTTTACGAAAAGGGTGTATTAACAATTAGTAGCCAACGGGGGGGGGGGGGGGGTGTCCCCAGTATTTGGGAGGTATAGGGTGTAAATGTATGACGAACACGACAGCCCGATCACTGACATGACATCCTCGTCACGTACACGTCACGATTAACGATACTGCATTCACGTGTGGCTCATACCCGCAGTGTTCAACCCGTGGTGGTATTCGGGTATGCGCCACAGGTGTTCATTAGCCTATGTCCTTCAAGCACAAACTAAAATATACATTTATCAGTAGAACGCAATTAAAAAAACAAGAACGGCATAGCGTTGCGATTGAAGTGTAGGCATAATAGGCAGCATACCAAGCATCGAACCAAGCAAGCATGCGGCCACTGCGGCAGCTCGTCCCACGCGGTAGCGAGCCCATTGCACTAGATGGTGCTGCGTAACGTGGACAGCGCTTCTAATGTGTGCCAAGCGCTACACAAAGAAATAAACAATACATACGTTCTACTATTACTCGGCATGCTTTTGTCCAGTTGTTCTCGATACCGTAAGTACACCTGATTCTGTGATGCTTATGATACGCAAATTAGCACACCGATGTATTCTCCCCGCACAAAATAGATGTCTGTGTTGTACACATACCGTTAGCGCCAACATTACGTCGTGCTATTAGCTACAATTCAGTCGCCATGGTACTGCCGACTTTCTTGGTTAGTCCGCATTAACCGCAAACCAAATGAAGCGCTTTATTTATTTATTTATTTATTTATTTATTTATTTATTTATTTATTTATTTATTTACAAATACTGCTATCACGATATCGAGACATAGCATAGGTGGGTAGATGTTTTAGTACAAACAGCAACAACAACAACAAAAAACAAAACGCTGAGACTGTACAAACAGATAAGATGTGCTATGCCTACATAAGTGCTCAACAAGGTCATTATTGACGCCTTGCACAAAGTGTTTAATACTACTCCTAGCAGTTCCATAATGCTAAACAATTCATCATAACAATATCTTGCTCCGCATGAGACCGATTCCGACATCGCGTGGGATATCTACATGATTTTTGAAGAGGAGAGGCGAATGAGGCGAATGAGTGCGGGTGAATTGAAATGAGAAGCATTTCCTTGCGAACTTGTATAAGTCACTTTGACCGTATCTATCTGCCTACTTCTCGGAGCTCTCCTGGTCGTTTCGCTCACCTGTTATACACCAAAATTTGGATGATACGGTAAGAATGCAGGGCGAATATAAATGATTGATCTTTACATCACCAACGCGATATACTTCATGGTTGAAACACCGCGCACACGCAAGGACGGTGAAGAACTCGTCATGTAGTACGTGACGATTAACGATACTGCAATCATGTGTGGCTCGCAGCCCCGCCACGGTGGTCTAGTCGTCATGGTACTCGGCTGCTTATCCTAGGATTCCGGGATCGAATCTCGGCCGCGGCGGCTGCATTTCGATGGAGGCGAAATGTACTGTGCGATGTCTGTGCACGACAAAGAACCCCAGATGGTTGAAATTTCTCGAGCCCTCCGTCTCTCACAATGAAATCGTGGTTTTAAACCCTAGAAATCAACCAACGTGTGGCTCGTGCCCGTTGTGCTTGGCCCTCGGTACCCGCCACAGGTGTTTGAATTTTATATAGCGCATGGCAATCAGAGACCACATACAATATACATTTAACCTATCACATTTAACTTATCATTACAACACCTAAAACCAAGGAAGGTGTACCGTTTGTCGCAGCTTGAGAGTGGTATGTAGTCATAACACGCGCATAAACCGCACCGAATTCGCTGTAATCTCAGAAGGTAGCGTTTAGGGTATCGAACCCGGGCCCCCGAGCAAGCACGCTACCACTATAGGCAACGGTGACCGCACGCTAATTAAACCCAATGCAGCAGCAACTGTGGTGGTGGTGCTTGTAACGTGAGGGCAACTCCGGCGATTTTTCAGTGTCCACTGATCTTAATGAAATTTTCAATATGTATTCTCCTCGGCACTGTAATAATATATACCAAACCAGGCGGTTGCAAGTCATTTAGTTTTCCTGGAAACAAATTTTAAATTTTTTTAGCGGATTGCCTTGCGGGCCACCCTGTGTTTTTGACGTCATCACCTTCAACGCTGCCTACCCGGGCATGCGGGACATCAAAAGCAAAACGGCGGTACTTCAGCGTTCAGATCGTCGCTGTCAAGTTCAGAAAAGCTGGCATAACTCAATACATCATCGCATGACCTCGCCACTGTCATTTTTCTCCTTAATTCTGACGGCGTGAAGGCTGTGACGTCATCGCATATGCTGCAAGAAGCGTCTACCCGTTTCGGCTTCGGTTTGAACACGCCTTTCGGTCGGTTATTTAAAATTATTGGTGCGTTTCTGAGCACATGGAACCACCCTGGCTGCTACAGGACTATCAGCACTATTCGAAAACATTGATATCGGAACATGGTGAAAAAACCGCCGGAGTTTCCCTTTAAGCGCCATACTAGCAAGGTATGCAGACTACGCACTTCTCGAGAACAAAGCAGATGCCTGTGCTGTGAACGAACGTGAGTTCCAGTATTGCGTTATACCATGAGCTACAATTCAGTCAACGTTCCCGTTTGGCCGACGTTAATCATACACCCCACACCTCATGCACTTTTCACAGAGACGTTCACCCACTTTGTAACACTTCGCCGAGTTTGCCTTGGGCACTTTGCTACGCGATGCTTCGAACGACACCGATTCCCACAATGCGTGGGACCGTGCAGGATTTTTTTTAATAAGAAAAAACGCGAAACCGAAGCCAGCCGTCACGTCGGATCAGTCAATCGGCCTTTTGCATTGTGCGACAGCAGCGCATGCGCTCTGGAGGTAATGTTATCGCGGCTCGAGTCTCGCTGCAGGCCATTTATGCTATTGGCCTCGTGATCGAACATAGTCGGCGCCTAGCGGCGAGTGGACGAAGCTCCCAAGTGTGGATAGCTCCTTGCGTCGTCTGCGCTTTTACACGCGCGCGTACGCCACGCATATCCTCCAATATGTTTGTTCCCTGAGCCGGTGCAGTGTTGAGTGCTTTCATGTATTCTTATCCAATCATAAAAGTATTAGTTGTAGTATTATTTGGCATTGAGCTGCAGTCTGCTCTTTCTTTAAATCACTGATCGCCTGTGGTGTGAGCGTGCTCTCATCGTCGCACATCCTGTTTGGCACAGTTATTTCAGTTTGGATGCTGCTGTGTATTTCAAGTATACGGCAAAGTGCTCTTAGCTTCTTTCTGAATAAGTCAAGAGGGAAACATCACGCGTAAATGCAGTAGTACTGCACCGATATCGTCTCGCGATATGCGATTGTGAGCATGATAGAAAGTAGAAGACACTTCTCGCTTGAGGAACACAGCATTAAAAATGAAACTTTTCTTGTCACGGTCACTCAAGTAATCATGCGAAGAGAGTGATCGATGAGTTTGAGTATTAAAATGTTTGCTTAGTATAGGCGTGCGTCAAATGTCGTGGTAGCACTCAAGCGGCGTATAGAGTCACCTAGTTTACTAACTGAGCCTGCTTATTGTCTTGCGTTTAATGGAACATGACATGCAAGGCAATGAAGCGCAAGTATGCGTGTAAGTGATACAGCGGAGTACACAAGCTGCTACTCGGTCGTAGTAGCCAACAGTGAAAAATGAGCAAGAACTCAATATTAAACTCTTTCAGTCGCGTAACAGCAATGCCAACATTGTAGAGTAGAGAACTTAAGTATGGTAAAAAAAATAAATAAAATAATGACGGAGAGAACCGCCGATCGAAGTCAAACTGTGAGGGTGGGTGATGTCAGTGCCCCGTTAAATGTCACATTACGCTTCCTTCACGTGCAATAAAAGCGTTTTGCGTGCTTTCTGCGCTGACGTGAGATTGAAGGATGTATGTATTAGCGCTTGACTGCAATTAATGCTTTTATTTAGCTAACGACTACCTCAAACCGCTCACAACAGAGCACCGCAGTGTATGTTTCAATGTCATTGATTCCTAAGGCACATGCGCATCTCTCGAGCCTGCAACCTCGCAAAAATGACGTGCCAAGGGGCACCTCTTCTACCGTAAAATGCCCAAGAAGCGCCCCCCCCCCCCCCCTTCTTTTTTTCTACGTGAGTAGGGAAAGTTGAAGAGGGGGCTCTTACTCGGACTGTTCCAAAGTTCAAAATGGCGGCCAAACCAAAACTAGAGCAACGTGAACGAGTGCTTTCCTTATAGGTCTCTGGTACTCCTGCCGATCTATTTCCGTTAATTCAACATTGAAAGAAAGAAACTTAATTGCTTAGTTTACTGTTAAACGACGCGTTGAAGGGGCCCTGCAACACTTTTTCAACTGCCGTCTACATTACTGCAGTGTGTTTAGGATCGAATGCTGAGTTGAGCGCAAAAAGAATTATGCAAATGGGTGAGCTAGAACTGGAGCTATTAGTCCTCGAAGCTCAAAACACGAGCAGACAGCATAAAAACAACATTCCCTTTCGTATTTCGCTCTCCCGCTGACGTCAATGGTCACGTCCAATAGCAACGCGCGTCTTACAGAGCGACACCGGAAGACACCGGGAGCAGAGCGCGCGCGTGCAGAAGGCGTCCAGCCGTCAACACACTCCGTGCGTCAACATAACTAGTGTCGTTTTGCAAGTAATGTCAGATACTTGCTTTCTATCTTACGAAGCATAAAAGCTATTTTAGTATATTTTGGTACTGAATAGCGTGACCAAGCAGGCACCACACGTGTGTAACAAGCACCCTGGAGCGTCAAGCCAATCAGAACGCCCAGCCCCGCCAACGTCGTCACTCCATGTCACTTCCTGTAACAAAAATCTCCGTTGTGTGTCGCCTCAGTTCAAACAGGAGGCGATTTTGGGCGGTTTGTTCGACGAAATAAAATTATGGCCACTTTGCTTTCGGCGTTTCTGCTTTCTCTGCGACATCCCCGCGTGCAACAGTTCTAGAATCAGTGATAAAAACGGCCTGCTCAATTTGTGTCGCAGGGCCCCTTTAAGTTCATCTTGGAGCTTAACTTGTATATTTGCTTCGTTATGACTTACTTGCGCTTTTCTGTGCGTCCACATTAAGCTTTGCTGCATCTTCAGACCTCGTTGGAAGACGTTTGTCTGTAAAAGTTGTACAAAACCGAATGGAACGCAGGTGCAAAACACATCGGCAGCGAAATGTCGGACCTCAACTACTAATTGTCGATGTGGGCGGTGGCCAAGTGAAGTACCGCTGAAGAGAACAGACCGTTTCTTGCGGCAACGATTTGGCAGTCAAGATTTGGGTCAGAAGCAGTGGAATCTATAGGGAGAACGCGGTTGGGACGGAGTGCGCTGCCCTGACTTGCTTGGCGCACGTTTGGAAGGAGATAAGCGTGGGTTCAGAACCGGTGCATATATATTCGGTTGCGTCTATTTGTTCTACGTCATCCAGGCTTCGAGTTGTGTGACACTAGCTGCCACTATGGGAACGGGCTTGTTGTGAAAATCGTCAAACCGTGCTCTCTCTTCCAAGTTTGACACTCGCGAGGGAAGATCAGCGGAGCCGACCGCGTCGCCGTTGGTGACGGCGGCCACTTGAAGACAATACGCGCCTAGCAAAGATAAAAAAGCGCCACGGGACGGTCACGTGGAGTGAGTCCGTGGCCTGTCTCCCGCGCTCACCGCGCTCAGTCCCCCTGTGTGCCGCGCAAGGATGAGGAGACGCGCTGCTGTGCCCACCTGAGTGGAAATGGCCGACAATGAAGCGACGAAGACGTGCAAGGCCAACACCGAGTTGGTTCCACTCAAAATTGTGCTATTCCTCTGGTACGGAGGTGAGTTGCCCACGTGTTAGTTTCCCGGCGTAGGAAATGGTATTTTACTACGGAACGGCGATTGCGAGCAGGCTCTATTATTATTATTATTATTATTATTATTATTATTATTATTATTATTATTATTATTATTATTATTATTATTATTATTATTTCTTTATATGCCGCAAACGCGTTTGACCAGGGCTGCGTTCACCAGAGAGGAAACTAATGGAGAGAAAAACTAATGATCCTGTTGGCATAGACGCACTTCAGAGTGCAAAGAGGCAACTTAAGATGAAAATGGCGAATGATTTCTTTTTTTCGCGTTCAATTGCCGGGCACGTTAAGTCCACATAAATTTTGGTATTCGATTTTACTTCATGATGCCTGAACTTCTTCTTTCAGAATTGATAACGATGACCCACCAGCAATATCAAATGCCTTTAATAACTATATTCAATCTGTGTTGCTCCTGACAACAACTCCATTCCTTCTCTGACAAGCATAGCTCGTTCTGAACCAATTGCTCATATTTATATATCGAATGAAGGCGTTAATTCTCAACCTTATCTTAAAATTGGATGTAAAAAAGAAAAACGCTGGCCCCGACGGGATACACAATGCCTTCTTAGTTCGCTGCTCCCCACGGTCATCCAGATACCTGACAGTCATATTCAATAAATCTTTATCTATTCTGCCAGTATTCCACTATTCCATCTTCATGGAAGATAGCATGGTGCTCCCTCTTCACAAATGTGGTGACAAGCAGTCTCTATCAAATTATAGACCGATATCAATGACTTCTCAATCACGCAAGATGTTAGAACACATCATGTTCTTCTTGGAATCGCACGAACTACTGCATCACAGGCACCATAGGTTTAGGCGTGGTTTCAGTACCACAACACAGTTAGTTGAATTCACGCATGATATTTTTCTGAACCTTGATCTTGGCGACCAGGTTGACGCTATCTTCATAGACTTCTCAAAGGCCTTTGATACAGTATTGCATTCTAAACTACTTGCTAAACTCGATGCCATCTTAAAGAATCCTCAATTGGTTAACTGGATATCTAGCCTTTTGTCATCCCGTTCTCAGTTGGTTGCTTACAGGTCAACCAACTCTGCTGCTATTAATGTAACATCTGGAGTGCCCCAAGGATCCGTTCTTGGGCCTCTACTATTCTTAATTTACATAAATGACTTGCCTCTTTGCACCTCCTTATGACGATGATTGCGTTTTGTGCAATGTCATTAAAACACACAGTGAGCATTACCGCTTGCAGGAGTCATTTGCTGGGTTTTGCAATTGGTGCAGGACCTGGCAGATGCACATTAACTTCAAGAAAACCGTGCTCAAGTCTTTTTGCAATAAATCTTCTGTTTTCGATTACTCTTTCGATAACCGTGCTGTAAATAGGGTTTTTGAATATAAATATCTCGGTGTCATTTTTACTCACAATATGTCATGGTCCAAGCACATTGACCATACATATGGAATAAAGCATTAAAAAACTGGCCTATCTACGTCGCACTCTATCCAAATTTCCGAAGGAAACTAAGCTTGTCCTATGTAAATCGCTAATAGTACTTCCGACTATGCATCTGTCGTCTGGAACCCGTATAAGCAATGCGAGATCAACAGGCTTGAAGCAATCCAGAAAAAAGCGGTAAGATTCATATGTCATCGTTATGACCGTCACTTTTCACCATCTTCTGCTCTCTCTTCACTGAACTTAACTTCACTCTTGTCGTGTCGCCGAATAGAATTATTGAAATTTTTGCATAGCACCATCACGTCTTCAGTTAAATTCTCAAATGACGAGGACAACATAAATTTTGCACCACGGTCAACGACTAGAAGCCATCACAACTTAAACGCTCGAACTGACATGTTCAAGTTCAGTGTTTTTCCCCGTTCCATTGAGGACTGGAATTCATTGCCTGGTCCTGTTCGTCCACGCCCAACTTCGTAGCCGACATCCATGACATACACCTGTAACACACCCTCATCTAATTGACGTTTGGCATTGTTATCTAGCTATTATGTTGCATCGTTTGTTTGTCTCATATTCTTTCATGTTTATCGCATGTTTATGCGTGTTTGACCTTGTATCACACACTTACAACTGCATTATTTTACCTATTTGTACAGTTTTCACTGCTGTTTGTTAAAATTTCGCGCTTGGATTGCTTTGTAACCCAACTCCTGCCATAGAGCATTCCTGCGCTGCAGTATGAATGAATGAATGAATGAATGAATGAATGAATAATAAATAAATAAATAAATAAATACCTCAGGTTTTCCTTTTTCAGACAGTAGTGGATACCTTTTAGGGCGACAGAAGAGAAAAAAAAAAGAAACACTCAGAAAATTCAGCTTGTGTTACAACTCTGCGACACTTGAAAGCGAAAGCGCGCTGCACATTTCTTTAGTTGAGGCGTTTACGAGAATAAGAATGTGCACGGGCACTTAAATTGACATTCCCAACCAGAAGCGAGTGCGGCAGACTTTCGCTTCGTGTAAAATGCTCAAGTATGACGTGGTGGTGTGTTTGCACACATTCGCATACGAGTAACGTGCCGCATTGTGCACACCGCGACAAGACGCTGTTTTAGTCGAGGTCGTCCGCTTCCGCAAGAAGCTGACACGAGTACTGGCGAGACCGTGCCTGCGCGCTGTTGTGCTAGCTGCAGCTGACGAGGCAGCCGCCGGAAACGGCGCATCCTGATTGGTTCGGGCACCACGACTTCACCGCGCCCTCGACAAGTGTCACGTGCCGCTATGAGCGATGTCACTCACCGACCATTTGGTGTCGAACGTCACCCACCTTGCAGCGCAAACAACGTTCAGTTTGAAAGCTCTTTCCGCGGCGGGCTATACGCGGGACATTGTCCGCGTATTTTGTCACAGCTACACACACGTGCCCTAAAAAAGCCGCAGCCAAGGAATCCATTGCAAGCGAAGCGTTTAATGACGTCGGAGCGGTCTCCCTGTTAAGACAATAACGTGAAACAGTCGATTGGTGGGAGTCTGGTTGAGATTGGGTGTATGTTGTCCACTGCAGGGTTAACAGCGCCGATTATTGAAACTTTGTCACGCGTTGGTGTTCCTCTTGTCGCCGGAGTTTGCGAACTATTTTCGATTAATTTGATCGCGCTACGCGATTAATTTCCCTTAACGTGCATACCTACTTTATTTTTGGCTTCGCCTTCTGTGGCGAGGGACGTACTGCACCTTGCAGTGCGGTTTGTATTGAACAGTACAGCGTTGTGGCAGCCACGAGATAACCAAGCAGCCGCCAACCTGTGCGCCGCCCGAGGAATCGCAATTCAAGAGCGACGCTCGTTAGGCACCTGATGACCATGCGTGCTGCTCGCTCCGGTAACAATCTTCGATGCAACGCACAGAGACGCGTTCAAGATGTCGGAGGCTATGGTCCTCCAATCAAGTCACGTCTTACCGATCTCAAGCAGACGATGCGGCTCCTGATTCGATGTTGTCGGGTGCGTGCCGACATATGGGGGTCTCGTGATTAGGCGTCCTGGCCGTGTCAATAGCCGCAGTTTGAGTTGTTCACTGAACTCGGCAGCGGAGGCATAGTCGCGGTGAAGCGCCCACATTTTCGATTGAGCGCGCTGGGGCCTGAACGTACGACCCTCCCCACCAGTGTGCGCTATCTTCCAAAACGCCGTTTTAAGTCATGAGCATTTCGATTCATTACCAAGATGCATAGGTGTGCGAACGAACTACCTATAGGGCACATCTAACACGTAGCTCACGTGAACGTTGACAGCGCGGACTGCAACAACGTCACCACTGCGAACGTTCCAGCCCGCAGTGGTGAACGGTTTCGCCGTGTCGAGCGCCTTTCCAGAAACGAACTTGAGCAGGATGGGTTGTATCCGGACTTTTCCCATCACTGCAGTGTCACGCGTTGGTGTTCCTCTTGTCTTTAATGCGGCTACCTACACGTGCTCCCCCCACTCGGAGCTTCACCAGCACATCCGAGCTGTATACGTCAACAGCGTAATCTGGGAAAAGAAAAAGAAAGACCTGTTTCTTCCTTTATTTCAAGCGTTTGAGTATCAGCGATGGGTATTTCACAAGGCAAGACCATTCGTTCGAATGAAGTGTACTGCGTTTCGTCTACGATTGACATGGAATTAATTGCTGAACGCGCCAAAAGCACGATACATGAGGCACGCCGTTATGGAAATGTTCATCGCCAGGGGCTCTGTAACGTGCACCGGACAGTGCACGAGCATTTTGGTGCATCCTAGGAAGCATGCTGTCAAAAAAGAGAAGGAGCGGCGCCTTGCGCACTGAATGTGTTCGACATCGAAGGTGCGGGATTAGAAGTCATCGTCCACGCGCCCACTGCAGGTCAAAGGCCTCTCCCATGTATCTTTAATTACCCCGGTCCTGTGGTAACTGCGCCCGCTGTCCCTCGAGAAGAAAGTACAGCTGCATCTTACCGCTACTCACGTACGGGTCAGCAACTTGAAGGCTCACTAAAAGGGTTCAGCTTAAATGGAGGACAACGCAGCGAGCAATGGAACGGAAAATGATCGGTGTAACCTTAAAGTGACAAGGATAGAGCGGAGCGGGTTAGGGAGCAAACGCCAAGGACATATTAATAGAAATTCAGAAATGGACGTGGGCGGGACATGTAATGCGAAGGCAAAACAAGCGTCGGTAGCAGAGTGGATCAGGCAAGCGTAGCAGGGGGCGGCAGAAAGTTAGGTGGGCAGATGAGATCAAGAAGTTTACGCGTGGATTAAAGACAGTGGCTACTGAAAGAACTATTTCCAGAGCGTTCTTTTGTTCTTGTCTTTAAAAGGCTTTACCTTAACCCGCTGTGCGCTTGACACATTTCTTTGAGTCCTGCTTTTATTTGTCAATTCCTTATTTTTCGCACGCCAGGAACATAGCAGCTAGCATCGATAAAGCGGCGTTAGCTCGCAAACACACACGCCCCCCATTAATCACATAACGGCCATATATATGACAACACGAGAAGGGGGGGTCTAATAGGATGGACTTGCAGGCTAGTTGGTCGAGCATCGAAGGCGCGAACACAGCTACTGTGGTGTGTGTTTCTTCATCGTCGTCCCTGAGTTCGCGGTTTCCTTTCCAATAGAACTTTATAGGTTGCGAGACGGACAAACTTCTGGATGTTCATCGGCAACAAATCACTGCACCAAAACAATACGCGCATGCCTGCAAGACCCTCGCAAACAGTAAATAAATAAATAAATAAATAAATTAATAAATAAATAAATAAATTAAAATTGCGGGCAGAATAGGGACGCAAGGCTAGGAGGCCACAGCGGGTATGGGGGCCCTCTCCTCCCATCCTCACCTACACTACCGTTTCCCACCTCCTTGCTGCAGCTGTGCTTTACCCTCCTCGCTTCCCTCTTCCTCATCCTTTCTCGCCGCCGCCTTCCTTTGCTGTGCTACCTGCTCATCAGTTCCCTTTCCCACCTCCCTGCTGTACCCATAGTATATACGTGGATATGCTTTGCTATTCACCAGGTATTGACCTCGAGATCGACATGCAGGTGGCAGCACTATCATCACGTGAGTGTGGATAGGCGTTCGCCTATCCACACTGCACCGCACCGAAATGCACACAGCGGTGCTCTGGTGTGAGCGGTTTGAGGCAGTCGTTAGCTAAATAAAAGCATTAATTGCAGTCAAGCGCTAATACATGCGTCCTCCAATCTCACGTAAAGCACGCAAAACGTTTTTATTGCACGTCAAGGAAGCGTGATGTGACATTCAACGGGGCACTGACATCACCCACCCTCACAGTTTGACTTCGATCGGCGGTTCTCTCCGTCGTTTTTTTCTTTCACCATACTTAAGTTCTCTACTGTCTACAATGTTGGCATTGCTGTTACGCGACTGAAAGAGTTTAGTATTGAGTTCTTGCTCCTTTTTAACTGTTGGCTACAACAACGAAAAAGTACTGTTACTGCCTATTGCGTTGAAGTAGCAGCTTGTGTACTCCGCTGTATCACTTACACGCACACTTGCGCTTCATTGCCTGGCACGTCATGTTCCATTAAACGCAAGACAATAAGCAGGCTCAGTTAGTAAACTACGTGACTGTATACGCCGCTTGAGTGCTACCGCGATATTTTGACGCACGCCTCTATTAAGCAAACATTTTAATACTCAAACTCATCGATCACTCTATTCGCATGATTATTTGAGTGACCGTGACAAGAAAATGTTCATTTTTTATGCACATAAAAAAAAAAGCTGTGTTCTTCAAGCGAGAAGTGTCTTCTATTTTCTATCATGCTCACAATCGCATATCGCGAGACGATATCGGTGCAGTACTACTGCATTTACGCGTGATGTTTCCCTCTTGACTTATTCAGAAAGACGCTAAGAGCACTTTGCCGTATACTTGAAATACACAGCAGCATCCAAACTGAAATAACTGTGCCAAACAGGATGTGCGACGATGAGAGCACGCTCACAACACAGGCGATCAGTGATTTAAAGAAAGAGCAGACTGCAGCTCAATGCCAAATAATACTACAACTAATACTTTTATGATTGGATAAGAATACATGAAAGCATTCAACACTGCACCGGCTCAGGGAACAAACATATTGGAGGATATGCGTGGCGTACGCGCGTGTAAAACCGCAGTGGCTAGCAGAAGACCTAAGGAGATATCCACACTTGGGAGCTTCGTCCACTCGCCGCTAGGCGCCGACTGTGTTCGATCACGAGGCCAATAGGGGCTTTCTTCCGAAGCAGCGTCAGCAGTGGCTCTTTGGTAGAACACGTGCCTGCCAAGCAGACGGCGTGGGTTCGATTCCCGCTTGCACCCAGATAGGGTTCTTGTGATATTAGCACGAAGGAATCGTAAAGTATGTTGCAGCTGAAGCGTTCTGATCTGGTTGTGCAAAATTGTATGTAGGTACGAAGAACAACTGTTTAATCAGAGAACAGCTACGCTGTTAATAAATAAACGAACAAATAAATGGATAGAAGGAACGGCAGAACCAGCTGTGCTAAAACAGCACATGTGCCATATATTTGCAAAAAAAAAAACAAAAAAAAAACTGATAAGTGGACATGCACCGCGAACTGCGCAGAGCTGCGAAAGCGGCGTGATAAACAGGACAAAAATGAAGTAAGCAGAGTTAACTGCGGGTATCCACGAATCGCGCTTCTTTGTGACATCTACGTCAGAGAGCTGCTTGAAGACCTCGCCGTTTGAATAGTGCTTTCGAATGCTTATACCGCCTTGAACTCATTCCTCAACCTCTACACAATGCGAGGCGAGATTCGACGCTTGTCCTGGCTCCAAACACGGACTATGCTATAAAGGGCATCGAGTGTTATTTGCTGGGGAAAAAAACACACGGGTGCTCCTTGACAGGGACAGCTGGCCCGGCATCGCCGGATCAAGATGTAAATGAGTGACAGCAGCAGACGTCCTGCGTCAGCAACTTTTTACACACGCGAGGTGCTGCATCCAACCATATAGGCGAAAACACTTGTGCTACATACAGACGCGCGGCATCTGGGTTGGGTGGTCGCACGCGAAACCTTTCTTGGCCTGCAGCTCTAACGGTCATTCGAAACAGCACATCTAGGCATAGTGCAGGTTTTAAGATTCGTGAACGATTATCTAACGCCCGTTACACTATCGGCAACGGTCGAGGAATATTTAATAAATTTCAAGCTGGAGCTTCAAGCAGGCTCATTCCACAAGATCTTTAAACCTGCGCATATTCTTTACACCTATCTTTTCTTTTTTTCATTGCACACTGCTATCTATCTATCTATCTATCTATCTATCTATCTATCTATCTATCTATCTATCTATCTATCTATCTATCTATCTATCTATCTATCTATCTATCTATCTATCTAGCCGCCTACATCTCGGTGCTGTCTTGGTCGTCTCGTTTGCCTGATATACCCGAATATTTGCATGGTAGGGTACATATGTATGACGGACCCGCCATGGTGGTCTAGTGGCTATGGTACCCAGTTGCTGATCCGGGGGTCGCGAGATCATCGACGGAGACGAAAGTTGAGGCCCGGGTGCTGCGCGACGTCACTGCCTGTTAAAGAACACCAGGCGGTCAAAATTTCCGGAGCCCTCCACTACAGCGTCTCTCATAATCACAGCTGCTTAGGGGACTTAAAACCCCAGAAATCAATCAGCTCAAATGTATGACGAACATGGATGACCTATATTTACACCATTAGCTTGATACACTCGTCATGTACGTCACGATTACCGACCCAGAAATTATGCGCCGCAGTGCTCGGCTTGCACCACAGGCTTTTGAAATGTGTACAGCCTATGCCAATGAAGCACCAAATGAAATAGACATACAACATATTGTAACGAAGCTGTCAAGAGGTCCAACGAGAAAAGGCCAGAACCTTCTTTAATGGCGGCGAACCGTTCTGAAAAACCACGTGCGCCAGAGCGTTCTTCGTCGTCATCTCCCTGGCGATCAGGGCACATAGTGGGTAGGCAGCTTACTGCGCGTCAATATCATAAAAACACCCCTGAAATACGAAATGCACACCGGTTGTCATAGCTTGCGATCGAAACACACGGCACACACGCAGCCTTCCAAGTTGTAGTGGGGCACCGGGCGCCCGAGGTGCAGAGCGGCTCCCACTTGGTACAAGTGAACCAAATACACCGGCCATTGTGATGACGGTGCTTGTGTAGCGTGAACTGCTCTACTAATCAGGGTGCCAAAATTGACAAAAATACGGGTTCAGGTTCGGGTTCAGCATGCACCACTTCGCTCCGGTTCGGTTCCGGTAGGAGAAAATAAGGCTTGGAACCGGTCCCCAACACCGAACCGCCACATGAACCGGTTCACAGTATCGGTTAAGAGATGAAAACTTGATATTTTACTTTGACAGTGCTGTTTATGCGACAGCCTTAAACATTCCAAGCAGCACTGCTCAAGTGGAGGCAATGGGAAGTCCACACATGCGGGAAAAAAAAACAAAAAAAAAAAGAAGGCAGATCCACGTGCAGCAATATTCAAGGAAATGTGAAGCACGCATGAGGAACGTAAAATGGATTTGCATTGTTGTCTCAGCTATACCGAGTTTGGTACATATGAAGTTAACGAAACGGCCGCAAGAGCACCATGACTGTGGCATGTAAACCATGCCGCTCATACACTCATGTCATGATTCTATGGTTATGACCTGTCATTTACATCCGTCATGCAGTCGTGTTGTGCCACAGCAGCTTTGGTATACATCCCATTAACGAAACGAGTGGCATGTACACCATGCCGCTCATGACATGCATGTCACGATTTTCATGCTACGACCTGAAATTTATGATCGTCATGCAGTCATGTTGTGCCAAACCAATTTGCAGTCGTGTTGTGCCATAGCAATCTTCGTATACGTCCCATTAGCAAAAAGCGTGGCATGTAAATCATGTCGCTCATGACATGCATGTCACGATTTTCATGTTATGATATGTCACTTATGTTCGTCATGCAGTCATGTTGTGGCATACCAATTTTCGTACACATAACATTAACGAAACGGCCAGGAGAGCACTAAGACCGTGGCATGTAAATCATGCCACTCATGACATGCATATGATGATTTTCATGTGATGACCTGCCACTTATGTTCGTCAGGCACTCATGTTGTGCCATACCAATTTTCGCATACATACCATTAGCGAAACGGCCAAGAGAGCACCAAGACCATGGCATGTATATCATGCCGCTCATGACATACATGTCATTATTTTCATGCTATGACCTGTGATTTATGGTCGTCATGCAGTCATGTAGTGGCACACCAATTTTCGTAAACATCCCATTAGCGAAGCGGCCAGAAGAGCACAAAATCCTTGGCGGCTAGATAGATAGATAGATAGATAGATAGATAGATAGATAGATAGATAGATAGATAGATAGATAGATAGATAGATAGATAGATAGATAGATAGATACGCTGAACCTCGCCGAAGTTCGCTGAGAAATGCCTCGCATTTAAAAAGCGCGTTGGTTCGACGCGTGCCGCCATATTTGGACTGCGCGTCACGCGCTTCGAAAGAACGCGCTGAGCTGCCACACGCAGGCTCCCTGCAGCTTGCATTTTGCAATATTAAATTTAATCCCACCTTCGTTTCCAATCCTATGCTGCACCGCAAGCCTGGCACGTATAAAGGTCTCTTTCTTTCTTTCTTTCTTTCTTTCTTTCTTTCTTTCTTTCTTTCTTTCTTTCTTTCTTTCTTTCTTTCTTTCTTTCTTTCTTTCTTTTATTTATTTATTTATTTATTTATTTATTTATTTATTTATTTATTTATTTATTCTTGCTTTCTTTCTTTTTGGCTGTGGGAGATGCCGCTAGCACGCCAGAAACAGCTAGCGACGTTTTAACATAAATCAGTGAAACTTAGAATAGCTAGAGCAGGCATGAACACGGCCATGTGTGAGCACTGCGTTGCATATGACAAGCATTTGCGGATTTCCTACACATGCATCCTTACATATATATCTCTGTCTTGCACATCTCTCTGCTGCTACCTAAAAAGGAACCGAGTAAAAGAGTGAAAATTTGTATCACTGTATGAAGGAATAAATATTCGCGCCGTGTCAGAAAACAGTGTTTTAGAGAAAAATGATCGTTCAGTATAGGGTGTAAAGTGAAATCAAGTGAGAGAGAGAGAGAGCAAACGTTTATTTTAACGAAGTGAGGGATCTTCCTCGTAGGGTGGAGCCCTTAGTTCAGGGCCCCATTGGCTCGCGCCACTCCACGTGTTCGCTGGATCAGCCGACGCTGCTTCTGCGGCGCTGAGCTGGTCAGCGCCGTCTCCCAGGAGGAATGTGATGGTGATGGGATAGGGGAACAGCCCGGTGGACATGGGCATTCCCAGGTGCAGTGATAAACTGTGGGCCCCGCTCCACAGTAGGGGCAGTACGAGGGATATTGTGTGGGATGAAAGAGGTGTAGGGCTTCGTAGAGTCTGCTCAGCACAAAACATAATTTGATATGTGTGCGCCACAACAGAGTTGCATCCGGAGGTTCATGCTGAAATTACTGATGAAGAAGAGGCAGTCATAGCTACGTTTACCGTGGAGCAGACTCGGAATTATGAGTGAACGCAAACATGCAGAGAATAGCTACAAAATATTCAGCTTTGTGTCATACACTCTTAAAAAAAGGTTGTTGTTATGTGGGGTTTAACGTCCCAAAACCAGCTCTGATTATGAGAGACGCCGTAGTGGAGGGCTCCGGAAATTTTGACCACCTGGGGTTCTTTAACGTGCACTGACATCGCACAGCACACGGGCCTCAACATTTCGCCTCCATCGAAATGCAGCCGCCGCGGCCGGGATTCGATCCCGCGACCTTCGGATCTGCAGCCGAGTGTCATAACCACTAGACCACCGTGGCGGGGCATTAAAAAAAAAAAAAAAAAAAAAGGTAGTAGAAAAGCTAGTAACGGGACCAGTTACTACCGTTTTGGCACCATTACTACATTCTTTTGTCACTTACTAGCTTAGATGTATGCTAGAGGTAGTAAATGTCAGGGGTAGTAACTGTGACTACATGCGTACGTATCAGGTTAGTAAATGTACTACCTCCACTGGCAGTAGTATATTATGCTGTAATTGTGATAGGCGTACGCGGAATTTAGACAAACTATAAGTGATTTGATTATGTTTGAATAAAAGTCACATGCAGCGGTGGTTGCATACGTATACGGAAACAGAAAAATACAAGAATCTCGATCCAAAATGTTGAATACTTATCCGAATCTACTTCTGCTTACCGGAACAACGAGAGCGTCCCTAAGTAAGGACCTATATCGCGTAGGAGGTTTCGTCTTCCGTGTGCGGCAGTGTGCGCTGTCGTTTCTGGTTCGGACATGTTTCTAAGCTGTCACCTAAATATTTCTATGTGCAGCGTATTCGCATGGCTAATCACATGAAGTAATTAGCAATCGTTAATTGGTGTAACACGATGTAATTAGTCAGCACCAATCAGCGTGGCCGGACAATGCCTTACGGCGCTCATTTTTATTTGATCTTAATCTTTTTGCAATACAGTCCACCTGATATGGCAACGTAAAAAGCAAATATAAACCGAATTATAATAAGCCCAATAAAAGATTGCCATGGTAGTAAAGTTACTACCTTTGGTTACTACCCATACCTAGAGCTAGTAACTGCAGGTAGTAAATGACATGGTAGTAAAGTTACTACCTTGCCGTTTACTACCTGCAGTTACTGCTTAGGTAGTCAATGTTGTGACAAGCATTTACTACCTCAAAGTTAGTAAGTAGCACTACCTTTTTTTTAAGAGTGTATTTGTGCCACTAGAAACAGAGAATTATACGATGAAGGAAAAAAGGCAGGGGGGAGGAGGGGGCTTGCTTGCGCACAAGGAGCCGAGATTTCCAGATGTTTCTCTCTCTGCTCGGGTGGCGACCAAGATTTCTGTGATGAAATGAAGGCCGTCTCCGTCGCATACGCGTCGTTGGAATAAGGAATTTCGCCGCTTCGCAGAAGTGAGCTAAAGAGGGGGAAATTTAAAAAGAAAGAAATCTCATTATTGCTTGGAGGGGTCACCGCACAGACGAGGCACAGCCACCTTTTGTCGGTGTCCTCAGCTGCGAGCACTGCAGCACCTCCGGAACTAAGTTTTGCACCCCCCCCCCCCCCCCTTCGCTCATTGTGCGCTGCTTGCCTCCACTCTGAGTTGCAAGCGGCCCACTTTGTTCTCCCTCCTGCCCAACCTTCTCTCCAGCACCGATAGCGCTCCCCTGAAGGATGCCTTAGAACCTCCAGCTTCTCAGCTAGCACTTCACTTCTCCCAATGCCTTGTGCCTTGAAAAAGACAGGTCCAGCGGTCGAAACGGTTGGCAATAAACGATAACCGCCAAGTCGTGTCTGCTATTTTACTATATATGTGTACTTACGCGAACGAGCACAAATCGCGAGCGCTTAAAGCCCGCTCGTGTCTCGCCCCGCAGCCACTACAGATAAGCGAAAGGTTTTGCTAACACGGTGGCGTACTCCCTTTGGTTCATGAGGAACAATGCGCTTTACAGCTAGTGCTTTGAGAACTGGCCTCTCTGAACACAGTGCCATAACTTAGTCGACAAATTTTCAAATTCGTCCCACTCCCAAAGAGTGCATCCATCTGCCCCAGCCTACACGGCGTCTATGCTTATCGCAGGGCCCTGTTCCTGGGAAAATGTCTGGCCGTCCCTTTATCGGGCGACTGTTGCTCTATCGGTTGGTATAGATAGCGTCGTTGAGTCCAAGAAACGACATACGCTGACCACGTCCCCGGAAGCGGCGTGCACGGAAATGGCAGAGTGCAACATTTTTTTTTTTCAACTGTGCCGTTCAGCGGGCGCAGTGGTTTGCACATGTCCACACGTAAATCTTCAGCCACGCATGCTAACGAGTCAGCGCAGACACGACACTGGGCGCGCTGGCATGGAGCGCGTTTTCTTGAGCGTATTCGGCTGCAGGCGCACACTTTTAGAAGAAAGGTAGTGCTACTTACTAAATTTGAGGTAGTATAAATGCTTGTCACACCATTGACTATACCTAAGTAGTAACTGCAGCTAGTAAACGACAAGACAATAACTTTACTACCACGTCGTTTACTACCTGCAGTTACTGGCTATAGCTAAGGGTAGTAACCAAAGGTAGTACTTTACTACGATGGAAATCTTTGGGCTTATTATGATTCGGTTGATATTTCCTGTTACGTTGCCATATCAAGTCGACTGTATTGCAAAAGATTAAGATGAAATAAAAATGAGCGCGGTAACGCAATGTCCGGTGACGCTGATTGGTGCTGACTAATTAGATCGTGTTACACCTTGTTAACGATCGCTCACATGTGATGAGCCCTGTGAATACGCTGCACATAGAAATATTTAGGTGACAGTTTAGGAACATGTTCGAACCAGAAACGACTGCACACTCTACCGCACACAGAAGATCAAAGCTTGTACGCGATATATGTCCGAACAACAGTGTTAACGCTATACAGGGTGTTTTTTCTTTAGCTGCAACACATTTTGAAAATTAGAAAAACATAAATCGCGGGAATGTCTTGTGTACCATTCGAGTATACGGATTGGCGGCCTCTAGATACTGAACAATTTCCGCACTTGTATGCATAATTAGAAAAAATATGCTAATTAACTTTTGAATTATCAGTAATTGGTGGCTACAGCAAATGAGCACTTTGGAGCCCGTCCTCGACACTACCTATCCCAATGATCAAATTTTGAATGGCGGAGCGCATGTCGGAGCTACACGAACAATTAGTTCCCCTTGGCAGGCTCCTTGAAACCGAAACTGGGCGCGAAATGAGCGTCTGTGACGTCGATGTCGCCGCCTCCCCGGATTTCGTCACTCGCCAACGGGACCCAACGCCGCAGATAACAAGGAGATAACGCAAGCTGCTTGCGCGGCCGGAGCGGCGGTGACCACGGGCGAGTGGTGAGTGACGAAAGCCGAGGGGATGGCGACATCGACGTCACAGACGCTCTTTTCGCTCCCAGTTTCGGTTTCAAGGAGCCTGCCAAGGGGAACTAATTGTTCGTGTAGCTCCGACATGCACTCCGCTATTCAAAATTTGATCATTGGGATAGGTAGTGTCGAGGACGGGCTCCAAAGTGCTCATTTGCTGTAGCCACCAATTACTGATAATTCAAAAGTTAATTAGCATATTTTTTCTAATTATGCATACAAGTGCGGAAATTGTTCAGTATCTAGAGGCCGCCAATCCGTATACTCGAATGGTACACAAGACATTCCCGCGATTTATGTTTTTCTAATTTTCAAAATGTGTTGCAACTAAAAAAAAAGCACCCTGTATATGGCCATACTCAAGGACGTTCACGTTGTTCCGGTAAGCAGAAGTGGATTCGGATAAGTAATCAATGTTTTTTGGATCGAGATTTTTCTCTTTCCGTACGTGTATACAACGATTCTGCATGGGGCTCTTATTCAATCAAATCAATTATAGTTTGTCTAAATTCTGTGTACGCCTATCACAATTACAGCATAATATACTAAGTAGCATATTATGCTACTACCTCCACTGGCAGTACTGCCAGTGGAGGTAGTAGCATTTACTAACTTTTTATGTACGCATGTAGCGACAGTTACTACCCCAGACATTTACTACCTCTAGCATACATCTGAGCTAGTAAGGAACAAAAAAATCTAGTAATGGTGCCAAACCTGTAGTAACCGGTCCCGTTACTAGCTTTTCTACTACATTTTTTTAAAGAGTGTAGCACAAGAAAGCTTGTTTTAGGGATGGTCGATTAATCGTTCATCGTTCGTCGATTTAGCCTTTCATCGATTAATTGTTTTCGCTGTGATGTTTTAATCGATTAATCGACATCTTTTATAAATGCTTGAAATATGATGACTTGTTGTTTGAGAGGCGTTGCTTGTGTTTGATAGCGACACAAGTATTTATCCGACGCGCTAGAGATCACATGTGCGCATTAGCGGCTGCGTGAAAATTCCCACTTTCGCCCACTGAACACAGCGAGTCTTTGGGTGTCGTCAAGGGTCCATGACTCCGTGGGTGGTCATGATCCACGGACGATTCGGCAGCAGGCACGTATTTCCTCGAAATCTGACTACTACGGCGAACCGAAATCGGAGGCGCTTTCGGCGTCCACACTGGGTGGAATGTCGCACCGGAAACATGCAGTGTGGCCGAGGGTGAGGAAATCCCGAGAAAGTAAAAAAAATTACGGCATATCCACGGAGTGAATGATGATGGGTGGGCGAAGCTCGGGAGGTTCATCGTAGATCGTGCAGAGTTCCGGATTAATTTAGTTAACGCGCACGCTACGAATCCTCATGGTTCAACTATGCACAAGTGAAATCTCCCACCGGCACTTCATTGCAAGTCAAGATCCAGTGCATATATATATATATATATATATATATATATATATATATATATATATATATATATATATATATATATATATATATATATATATGGGTTGCCGGTGAACGCTTCTCCAACGCGAGCAGTCGGTATTTCTCAATCAAGAAACTCTCTAGGAGACGCTGCCTGCGCCAACGTTGTCTCTCGCGGGTGAGGGCGCGTTCTCCTTCTTTGCGAGCTGGTAGAGTTCCTCTAAGAAAGAGCGTTTCCATAGCCAACGCGCGCCTTTCGCTCTCTCTCTGTCTCTCTCTCTCTCTCACACAAGACAGCAGAGGCACGCGCCGGGAGGCACGCGCCGAGGGCGAGCGTGTGCCTCCCGGCACGCGGGTTACGCCTGACGGCTGACGCCTGATGCCTGACGCGTGACAAGGTTAGACTAAGAGGAGCTTCGCCCCTAAAAAAGAGACGAGGAAGAAAGTTAACGACGCTCGCTCTTGTAGGGAAGGCAACATTTCTCGGTTTGTCCGTCAGATATTGTGGAAGCTCTCGATAATACTATAAACACGAACTGACGTGATCTCTTCCTTGAGCTCACTCATGCGAGATTGCACAGCAACATAATGGTCTGAAACAGGCCACCAGTGCAGGGCATCTGCGGAAAATAGAGTGACACGAGTTCCCGGCTAGAATAAACGGCAGCTGTGCCAGTATACTGCACAGGTTTCACCTGGTCGCCAGATAGAAATACGTTCAGGAGAGGTTCACTGGCTAAAAGCTGTATTCGACCTCGCCATTGGTATTTTTCTGGCATCAGCTCCATATTTCTGATGGCGGGGAGGCTGTGACGTCATCGCATACGCTACACGAAGCACTACCTGTTTCGGTTTCGGTTTGGACACTCCTTTCATTGGTTTACTTAAAATTATTGGTGCGTTTGCGAGCTAACTGAACCCTCGCTTCCACACAGCATTTCATTGCCCACAATTTAAAACAGTCATTTAATTTACCCCTCTCTTTCTTTCTTTTTTGTTACTTAATAATAGGCTGCTGACATTAAGTCATTGTAGTTTAGGAAGAGGAGGAGGAAGGAAGGAAAAGACGGCGAGGCATTGCAGTATAACATGTTTGAGAGATTCCGCGCTCTTTTCAGTTATGCAGACCTCGAATAGCCTACTTTTCCTGACTCCTTGAAGCAGTTTTTCCCTTACGCGTGATTATTTTTTGTTTTTTTGCCTATTTCCTTTAAGACTGTGTCAAAAATCAGTATCGATCCATTAGAACATACAAAACATCATGAGCAAGTTCACTATGCATGCAGTTATGAGTAAACTGATCGACTGTCGACCATTTGGTCTTCTTTTCGTGAATGTACCGCACGACTAAGCCAACACTGCCTTGAGTGCGGCCCCCGGAGGTGTGCTTATCAGGGCAAGTTGAAGAAACCCGGGTGGTGAAATCTCGCTGCACTGCGCGGTGCCATTCTTTTGGCACAGCCCGGCATTTTTCATATGTTTGGTCGTAATAAATACGGGCAGGTAATCACCTGACAAGAGGCCAGGTTTGCAGCAAACAGATCGAGCGAACAGCCTGTTGTGCCGGTAATCGCGGGTCGAGCGTCAGTTGATTAGCAGTTGGCGAGCTCCCTGTTATGTGAGCTCCTCTTCCGGCCAACGCCCGTGCTTCCTCATTTGGGCTACGCGATGTGGCGTCTGCAAAGCTCCTGTTAGAAAGAGCTACACTCTTCTTATTGGGTTGCTCACGCTTTTACGGTCTGCTCGTGTCGCTTCAGATAGCGACCAGAGATAATTTTTTGGTGCGAAGCAGCTTATGAACGGGGCCTTTCCCTCCCTTCGGCGTCGGCGTAACCTGTCGCCGTTAGTAAATAAAAGCGCTCGCACTCCCCCGGCGCGCTCTCTTCTACAGCAGCTGTCATGTAGTGCGCTTCGACGATCGAAGATAGCATCGCGGTGACGCGGGCTCGCAAAGCGGCCGCTTTGCGAGCCCGCGCTGCCAAGCGCTGGAAGCGGTCGCTACCTGACGTTGGTGGCGCCGATTCGCGCTTTAAAGGGCAACTCCGGCGATTTTTCAGTGTCCACTGATCTTAATGAAATTTTCGATATGTATTCTCCTCGGCACTGTAATAATATATGCCAAACCAGGCGGTTGCAAGTCGTTTAGTTTTCCTGGAAACGAATTTTAAAAATTTTTAGCGGATTCCCCTGCGGGCCACCCTGCGTTTTTGACGTCATCACCTTCAACGCTGCCTACCCGAGCTTGCGGGACATCAAAAGCAAAACGGCGGTACATCAGCGTTCAAATCGTCGCTGTCAAGTTCATATAAGCTGGCATAACTCAATACATCATCGGATGGCCTCGCCACTGTCATTTTTCTCCATATATCTGATGGCGGGAAGGTTGTGACGTCATGGCATACGCTGCGAGAAGCGTCTACCCGTTTCGGTTTCGGTTTGAACACGCCTTTCGGTCGGTTATTTAAAATTATTGGTGCGTTTCTGAGCAAATTGAACCACCCTGGCTGCTACAGGACTATCAGTACTATTCGAAAACATTGATACCAGAACAGGGTGAAAAAACTGCCGGAGTTGCCCTTTAAGCGTGACTTTCTCGACCACACGTTCCGGCACAGCTGCAAGGTATGTGATCGCTTGTGGTTCGATAACAACCTAAGATCTCGACCATCAAGAACGAGCAGTCCCGTGCAAACGCCATCGCCGTTCTACAGCGGGAGTTTGCCGCCGATGACGATTACAGTGAGTGCGCCGTCTGCTCTACGTGCAAAGATTCGCTGGTGGCAGGCAAACTCCACGCGATGAGCGTGAGAACGGCTACCGCTACCCGCCGAAACTCGAGCACCTGCCCGAGCTTAACCAGGTGGAGGAACATCAGGGGAACCTCGAATGGAAGGACCGTGAAGAGCGATGTAGAAAATGAAAGATTTACACAATTTTAGTCGACTCATGGCTCCTTCGCAAAATATACTCAGAGTTCCATTTATGGGGAGATTTTTCTTTTCTTATAGTGTCACCGCTGTCGTGCAGGGAGTAAAGGGGCGCCCACACTACCGGCAAAGCAGCTTGCCGTTTGCCGTTCTGAACTCGCCGGGCGACGGCGATAGTCCTCAAAAACGGTCAGTATTCCTCGCCGGAGAGCTTGCCGGAGAATTTGGTGCCGAGACCCAAATTGTCCGGCAGCCGGCGGCCGGTGCCGGCCGCCGGCGGCGATGTGACCAATCGGCGAGCGAGGATTGGTTGCTATGACCATACTCGCGAGCCGCCGAGACAGCGTCGTCAGCCTGGCAGCGGTTCGCATTTTTTCTTTTCTTCGTACCCGATCCTCGACTTCGCAAAAGAAAATTGCACACGACGAGTGTTTCAGAGACGTTTGTACCCGTTTTATTAGGATAAAATAAACCCAGATTACAAATATATAGACACATAAATAATGTTGATCAAGAATTTATTTGCACGAAAAGTACATGCACATTGTAACATTGGAATTGCCCGTGCCGCGATATTGTGCTCGGGGTGCTGGAAACAGTATTTGCTGTACGTCACCATGCTATTACGAAATTCAGAAGAGCAAGTGTTCGGCGGCGTAAAATTAGATTTGAAGACGATCGGACCACAAGAAGCGGCCACCGTTGTGGCGCCGGCAAAAAAGCAAACTGGTCGCTCTAGCCCGCAGGAGACAGCATGCTAGGAGACAGCGCACTAGCCCGTGTGGCACTTACCTTTCAGTGCGCAATCGTGGCTCACACAGACCTACAATACGACACGAACACACAGATGCACGTGGTTTTGTTTTTGCGATCAGCACTTTCCTGCATGTATAGAACACACCGCTTGACAACACCACTTACTGCACGCACAGCGCTGTTTTTCAATCAAGTCGAGCAGCAGAGCTAAACTTGAACGGTCGTCGATGTGTCGATATATCCAGCTTGGTTCCATTTCAAACATTCGGTGCCGTGCCTAAAGAGTACGCCGATGTCGTAGTATGAGGCAGCACACCAGGTGATTACATCCACCGTCGTTACGATATATCCGTGTTCGTGCCGTCATCAGGCGCCACAGCTTCACAATTTGTCACACAAAAAAGCAGCCCCGACTAAGTTCGCGGCGTCGACGCATAGACAACGCAAAGCGAGCGAAACGTCGCCTCCACACGATCATGCAGCGACTGTGCGAGACTCGAAGCGCGCACAACGTCGCCGTCTGTTCGTGTCACGTGACTGCCGCGCCGGTGAAACGCGCCGGTGTGCAGTGTGGACAGCGCTAGCTCGGCTGCCGTCTCCAACCTCCGGAGGCTGGCGCGCCGTTACGGCGAGCTTGCCGGTAGTGTGGGCGCCCCTTAAAGAAGTGTTGTATAAGTACAGCCTCCGTGAGCGTCACACTGAGCTAACGCAGAAACGCCAATTCCTTGTTAAACTTGGAGTTAAACGTGTAAGTCGGGATCTAATGAAGGGTGTGTAAGCTCGAGAGTGGCGCCAACGTCATCAGGAAAGCAGTGGCGAGCAATATTACAAGCATCCGTCGTCGTACGCGTGCCGACCACCATGGGACAGTCATATAGGAAAAACCAAGAAGCGCACGCCACTGTATAGACAATCGCCAACGCTTGGCAGAACAAAGCGTGCTCTCGATGAGGCAGCTTTGCTCGATTTCGCGAGAACAAGCACGCAGACGTAATGGTTCGAGCAGTGCAGATACACCGACAACTTCAAGCCTGCTTTCATGTAGCGAGTGGTAGGCGAGTCACTCCGCTGCGGCCGTCACGCGCGAGAAAGGTGCCGCTCATGTGTACATCGTGCTCGCATTCGTATTCGAATGTCAATGTCACGTTCACGGCAAACGTAGTTTTCCTCCATCCATGGCGAAAAGTAATCAGATCACTGCGCCGCCACTTCGTTGCAGTCTTGCGCTATATGCAGGAAACTGGACTGTACCGTAGCGTTTTTATGCCACAGGGCAAGCTGTCGCGAAAACATGGCTGTAAATGGACACACGTAGGACGCTGTAAAAGTGAAATATAATACGCGAGTTTCGGGCAAATTTTTGTGAGTCTGCACATGATGCTGCGACACATTGGAAAGTAGCAGGCGATCTCAGGGCAGTAGTTTGCCCTCAAGATATCTTTTACTCTCACCAAAACGTGTATTCATAAAAAATAGGGCGGGGGGATACGGTCCTTTCACGCTCAAGTGTAAATGGAAAGTGCGCCAAAACTACAATGATCGTCGTGCAGATGGGAATGGACAGTGGGCACGCACGTGGCGCCGGCGCAACGCAACCCTCGCAGACAGTGCTGACCCTTTAGAAGACGACGCAATCTGCACGCGGAGCGCTTATCCGGCTTAATCTATCTGGTCGTTAAAAATATGGGTCCCAGGGTACCGAAATGTACGGCACAAGGAGGTACGGCAAAGCGGGTTAGGTTGTGCTTTGAGTCTCCGTACACGAGAATTGTTGAAATGCGGTCATCGCGGCCCGGAACCAAAGCCTCGAGCGAGGCATACCCGTTCTGCAGAGGCCTCGACAATCCCAGCGACCGACTGACCAAAAAGTCTCGCTGAAGGCTTCGTCGTCCGATCCGGATTGCACGCCAATGAGGAAGTAGTCGGGGGTTCAATGCATTCGCTCGGCCTTGGTCGCCAATACAGGATGGGCGAAGGGAGCGCGCTCCTTCCACGACGAAGGAGTCTTCGCCTTTTGGAAACATTTGAAGAAATCTCGAGGTCGGCTAATATTCGACAAGCTGCCCACACGAACACACACACGCTTGCTTGACATGGTACGCTCTAGTTTTGAAGCCTCTAGAGTTACATCCTTCCCAAGGGAAGCACCATAGTGGGCCAAATGTTGACGCCATGAGGAGAGCAGTAAATAGACTGGCAAACTGTTGGATCGTCGTGCCCGCAGACCACTGATAACGTAGCCTTCTGCAACACAGGTACCATTTCAAGCGCCACGTTGGAAGGAAGCCTACCTATTATCAGCTGGTCGCGTTTTCCACGATGTCGCGCACAGCGGTTCGTGTGATGTCGCCCGAGCAGAATGCTGGCGGTATTGGTGATCATTTACTGGAAGAACAAGCAACGCGGGTTAAGGAACTTATTTAATGACGGCCCCACTGCCGTGTTCGAGTGGCTGACACCTGAACCCGCGGTTTCGTCAGTGCATATTGCAAGGTTATATTTCCGTATTGGCCTCGAGGACATACTGTCGCGCCACCTACGCTCTGACGTCACTCATAGGATGCCGGGTTTTGTCGTCTGCTACAACTCCACATCTACTGCGTGTATGCCCCCGCGGGTCTTTTTGTTGTGGGCACCGCGAGCGCTTCCCCCCCTGCCTGATGACCGGCCCCAAAAAATGAATTTTAGTGAACCGATAATCGGGGCAAGTATACGACGATTCCGTGCCCCTGGTGACAATACGAGCTACGATCATGAGCCATAGCCAACGCCATATGAGACTAAGCAATTGCTAGACACGCTGATGACTCATCATGAAATATTTTTGACGTCACATTTCACATGTCCTGTGTTGAACGAATGCAAGTTATCGTGAAACAGCGAATAAAATGTGCCACTGAATCAGGATATGGCAGAACACCACCGCGCAAGCGACCCGCTAGCACTATCGACAACATATGGGAATGATCGGCAGACTGGCGCGTTATCAAGCATGCTTAGGAGCGCTGGCTTAGCAATCGCCGCCGTTTTTTTTACGGTACATTTGATTGATTTGTGGGGTTTAACGTCCCAAAACCAGTTCTGATTATGAAAGACACCGTAGTGGAGGTCTCCGTAAATTCCGACCACCTGGGGTTCTTTAACGTGCACTGACATCGCACAGCACACGGGCCTCAACACTTCGCCTCCATCGAAACGCAGCCGCCGGGATTCGATCTCGCGACCCTCGGATCAGCAGCCGAGCACCATAGCCACTAGACCACCGCGGCGGGGCTTTGCGGTAGATATATGTTTACTTTTTGCATGAGCTGGTCGTATAGCCAAATAAGAGCATATTTGGGGCTAATTAAGCTAAGACTGATTAGGACTAGCCTCATTAAATTAGAGTAATACTAATGAAGCCAATACTAATAAAGCTAATGCTACTGAAACTAGCGCAATTAAGCTAAAGCTAATTATACCAGTCGTATTAAAATAAGCAAAGCTATAAGTAAGCTAATATTAAGTGATATCACTAAAAGGTAATTCTAATTAACCAAAGCCTAGTGAACTTATGAGCAATAAAACCAAGAATAATTAAATAGGGCCTAATTAATTTATTACTAATTACACATGCCTATTTCAAATAAAACTAAGCTGAACCTAGTTCTGACTGATTAAGTCATGCCTAATTAAACCAAGACTGAGGGTTATACTAATTAAGATCTGTATTATCAAGTTGACCGGCATAATTAAGTCAATGCTAATTAATGCAATGTTATTAATATAGGACTTATTGAGGCAAGCCTGACTGCGCTACGGCTAAATTGTTTGCGAAGTGAGTCCTAGCAAGGCCATGTAAGAACCAATTCGACAGCACTTCTAAAAGCTTCAGCTATCACCAGCAAGTATTTCCACGAGCTGGTTCTGTACATGCCGATTAGGGCACGCCATATTCGCAGTGGCAGAAACATTACTTAGTTTCAATGCAGAAAATGGCGGAGCCAGAATTAAATAAACAATGAGAACGGCGTGTTAATTTGTTTTAAAGCGAATGTATATGAGAAGATTGCGTTCTTCATATAACCACATAACTTTTGAGACGTAGGGATGAGAAAATCACGAATGAAAACAGGTACGTCATGAAATTTTAGGCTTTACTCACTATTTTTTTATGCTACCACACGGCGAAAGATGGTCGAATACTGCTCTGCATACCGATAATGAACTTGACATTCCCAGAAACGAACGTTCCATGCTGATCATTAAGACGACAATAGATTTAGAATGTGCGATTTGACCCGCACATCACGCTTTACAAGGGAGCTACGCAGCGCAACGAGCAAGGTAGGAAGGGGCATCCTACCTATGACGTCAAAACGATCGCAGCGCCGACCACAGCAGTGGTGGGCTTCGCGGCCAATATGGTTGGCTTGTGATTTTCTTGAGGGAGGAATGCGCTGCCTGAAGGTTACGCTGCCTCGATTTCTTTTGGACAATCTCGGACATACGACCGTGTATACGGCGTCGATTCTACTGGCCCGGTCTCTACCGCTCTGTACGCCGCTGTGTCGCCACATGCGATTTGTGCCAACGCCGGAAAAAACCACCCATGCGTCCCGCCGGACTGCTCCAGCCGCTTGACGTTCCCTCCGAGCCCTTCTTCCGAGTTGGTCTTGACCTTCTTGGATCTTTCCCAGCCTCTGCTTCCGGGAATCGATGGACAGCTGTCGCAACCCACCACTCAACCCGATACGCGATCACACGGGCTCTCCTCGCCAGCTGTGCTACAGACGTTGCCGATTTTCTCCTACATGACGTCATCCTACATCATGGTGCCCCTCGTCAACTCCTCACGGATCGTGGCCGCTACTTGCTTTCCAGAGTTATTGATGATCTAATCCGCTCCTGCAAGACAAAACATAAATTTACGGCTGCTTACCACCCGCAAACTAACGGCCTGACTGAACGATTCAACCGAACCGTATAAACTGATATGCTATGTTTCGGCTGACCATCAGGACTGGGACGTTGCCTTGCCATTTGTTACATTCGCGTACAATTTCTCCCCCCACGACACTGCCGGTTTTTCACCCTTTTATCTTCTCTTCGGCCGCCGCCCAACTTTGCCTTTCGACAACGTCTCTCCAGCCGCCGTCGACTCGCCAACGGAATACGCTCGTGAAGCTATCACCCGAGCTCGTCAAGCGCGTCAAGTTGCTCGACAGCGCCTTACAACATCGCAAGACCACCAGACGCAGCGTTGTGACTCCCTTCATCGAGACGTTTCCTTTACCCCGGGGGACCTTGTACTGTTGTAGACTCCAACTCGCCGCGTCGGACTTTCTGAAAAACTGCTTTCCCGGTACGCACGACCATACCGTGTGTTACGCCGGATAACAAACGTCACCTACGAGATAGGCCCCCTCGACCCTTCCTCTGGCCTTGCTCCACCGTCTACAGACATCGTCCATGTCTCCCGCCTCAAGCTCTACCGCTCACCCGCACCTTAACAAGCACCGAGACGGTGCATCAGCAGCCGGGAGTCGTGTTACAATGCAGGAGCAAGCCTCGAGAGCGCCATCGAAGAAGACGAAGAGTTGTTGAGGCTAGCGCGAGCGGAACCATCTTGTTTTACGCTAAAGCGTATTGTAAATATCGTGACTGCCTTCACGTAACAACATGCCTATAAACGAGAGGCCACTTGCATCTGGATGGGCCTTGTCTACATACACAGGACTTTACATGTACAGTTTCCTATCTTTTAAAGGCGTCGTGAAAAGAATATGGAGAAGCCCCGTTGCAATTTTTATTGCTTCCATATGCATTCGAGAAGCCGATTCCTAAATACTTCGGTTACATATTAAGTGCACATTTAATAACATCCGTCCGAAACCGCAGCGTTATTGCGCTCCCGAAATGACTATGCGACACTATGGGCCGGCATGTTATTATTCGGTGACCTTGCGGCAAGATATTTTTAAGTTCAAAGGTATAGTCAACTGGCGTTTGCTCTAAAAGAATCGATTTACCTGAACGCCAGAAAGAAAATACTTAGAAACCGTGCGGTGTCGCCATACGAAAGCAAGGCTGCAGCACAGTTTTTTCCCGTGGCCTCCGAGGGCGCGCCGATCTCGGAGGTCTGGTGGCTACTAACATGACGCCAACTGCCGAGTTGAGGGGAACGTGCGCAATGAAACCGAAACCGCGTTTTTTATCGCTCTTAATCAACCCACACGATGCAACGGAACGATGCATATTGTTGATTGGGATCCCGAATACGCACTTAGCTTCAGACATTTCACGACCCCTCTGAGCGGCCCTCCAATACCGCGTGGCTCATAGCATAATGTAGTTTTGGCATGTAACTATTTAATTGATATATTACAGGCGTATTAAGGCGAATGCATACAACTACGCAGTGTAAATCATGACGCAGTCAGAGTTGTCTACCGAAACATACTATGCATGTCGCAACCCCAGTAAAAGTGGTTCATCTGGCAACATTACTCAGACAAACAAAGATTTCTACTACATCCAGGGTCACGGCCGCGCTTTCGCTTAGAGCTGTGCTAAAGTTTGTAGATACGCGGCGGCTGCATTTCGATGGAGGCGAAATGTTGAGGCCCGTGTGCTGTGCGATGTCAGTGCACGCTAAAGAACCCCAGGCGGTCGAAATTTCCGGAGCCCTCCACTACGGCGTCTCTCATAATCAGAACTGGTTTTGGGACGTTAAACCCCACAAATCAATCAATCAATCAAAGTTTGTAGATTGCGGGGTCGAATCACGATGCTTCGTCGAAGGCGAAAGGGTTCTTGCTGCCGAACATCTGATATTAATCGGGATTTGAGAGGCGAGACATGCGGAAATAATTCCGCTGTGCGTTCAAACGTCGCACTTGTTCGGAGATCCGCATCAGATTTTCTTAAGGATAAAGAGCCTTTCCAGCGAGCCTGAAGTTGAAGAAGGCAGGTTTTCTTGCGTAGCAGGCCTCTTCGAAAGATGCAAGCACTTGTGCGTAGCGTTGCTCCATTGAGTACAAATGCGTCACTTGTAAACGTGCTAAAAGAGTTCAGTTCTATGCGCGGTGCCGGAAGACAAACTTAGAGGCGCAGACTCAAGGTCGAGGGCTGAAAAGTTGCAACGAACGCAACAAATGCTGAATTGCCACCAGATGAACTCGAAATGCAAACGCGCTACGTCAAACGATCACACATCACCTCCATAACCAAATTACGAGGCGCAGCGTTTGCATGGGACGAAGGCGCCGAACGAAGGCAAGCGCTCGCTTTATATCTACTACTACAATGCATGCGGGCAAAAGTACGTCAACAATAAGATTACCGCGGTTCAAGTTGAGCATCGACACCTGCAGAAAACGTTAGCAGATATACACGTATAAACAATGTCGCTATTTTGTTCACGCTCTTGCCTAAACTAAACTACACTCCGGCTCTTCGAAAAGTGCGCGTGCTAATAAACGCGCGCACGCACAAACATAATCCGTGTACTCGCCGGGGAGGAAGAAATCGTCGCGAGTGAAGTGCCTGGAACAAACTAGCATAGTTGCGCCATCTTCTTGCCGACGCGCAAGTTCCTCTACCATGTTGCCCTACGCGAAGCGTCGTCTGCTTCTTTGGGGAACCGATCAAACGACATGTTGCCGTCTTTTCATCGCGATGACACGCACTGAGGCACACAGCAAAAGTCTTTTGATGAAGATTTTTTTCTTTTTCTGGCTGCTTCGAGGCGGCTTGGCGTCGATTAAGGAACTATAGAGCTGTTTTACAGCGCGCGGTAATGCGACTACATGCCGCGTTTCGAGGTCGACCTTGGATTGGCTGGTTCCAGGAGCGTTCCGGTAGGTGGCGAGCATTTAGATGGAATTGCGAATAGTGTCTTCGCCCACGATGAACCTCCCGAGCTTCGCCCACTCATCATCATTCACTCCGTGAATGATGATGAGTGGGCGAAGCTCGGGAGGTTCATCGTAGATCGTGCCGAGTTCCGGATTAATTTAGTTAACGCGCACGCTACGAGTCCTCATGGTTCAACTATGCACAAGTGAAATCTCCCACCGGCGCTTCATTGCAAGTCAAGATCCAGTGTATATATATATATATATATATATATATATATATATATATATATAATATATATATATATATATATATATATATATATATATATATATATATATATATATATATATATATGGGTTGCCGGTGAACGCTTCTCCAACGCGAGCAGTCGGTATTTCTCAATCAAGAAACTCGATAGGAGACGCTGCCTGCGCCAACGTTGTCTCTCGCTGGTGAGGGCGCGTTCTCCTTCTGTGCGAGCTGGTACAGAGTTCCTCTAAGAAAGAGCGTTTCCATGGCCAACGTGCGCCTTTCGCTCTCTCTCTCTCTCTCACAAGACAGCAGAGGCACGCGCCGGGAGAGAGAGAGGCACGCGCCGAGGCGAACGCCGAGGGCGAGCGTGTGCCGGGAGGCACGCGGGTTACGCCTGACGACTGACGCCTGACGCGTGACAAGGTTCGCACTGGCCCGCCAATAAAAGGTTCTACACATACCTTATTTGGAAGTATCTTTCCTTACTGGGCACTCAATATTTTACATGTGGCAAGTAAAACGTACTTAAAGTTGCTCGCTTCTGTTTATGTTCCGCTAATACAGCCGTACCAACGATTAGGTTTAGCTTAGTGTACTTCTTCCGCGATGGTCAGTACAAGGAACGAAGAGAATAAATTGCGAGGACCCGTTAACCGTATGAGCGTCCTTGCGCTCATGACGCATATATGATGCGATCATATTCCGGCTCTTAACTGCACAGATGAAAAGTTTGATCCGTCAAGAGTGAGCGTTGTAAATAAACTTTGCTTCACAAGGGCTGCGGCGAGAACTCGCGCAACGGCATCAAAATGCGCGCGTATCGTTTGCCGAATGGCCACCGTGGCACATATGACGGCGATTGCAGTTTCTACGTGTCTGCAAGGTGGGATTGTTAGCAGTAAGCGATGGTGACAGCGGTGCGCGCCGAACTCGCGGAGTTAAGGAGGTTTTTCACGTAAAAGCGAGCAAGTACAGCGGTATTGCAGAACCGGCTAGAATTTCGTCGGCGTATTGCATCGGACGGTTTGCGCCTTCTCTGCAAATCTTGTGGCTGGCACTTTACAAAGCATTCACGAACAAAGATGGAATTGACCGATCTGGTACGGCCGAGCCATGTCTTGATCCCATGAGTTCTTTCAGGACGAAAATGAACTCAAATTGCGACACTTGCTCTCTCTGCAGCAACGTAATTCATATTTGTTACCATCAAATTTTTACTCCCGGAAACCATACAGAAGGCCCTATGATAATTCCATCTAACCGCAATTTCTTCACGAGCCCAAGTGTGAAGCGCACTGAGTACAGCGCGCCGCACTTCACGCTGACAGCGTGCAGTGTATACTGCGCTGCTAGCTGGTTCAGCGCCATTCCCAGCGCGCTTTGCCACGTTTCAGCGCTACCGAGTGCGACATTACAGCGCAGTGCGAATGCAGTGCCTCCCCACGGCGCTTCCCAGCAACTTGAGAGTGAAACACAGCGTCTTCAGTGCCAAAATTACAGTGGCAGACGCTGTTCTCTTTTTTTCGATATGGTCCAGCGAACTGTTATCGTATTATTGACGGATATTCCGCCGGGTCCCTTCACAAATTTGCTCTCGGGCAGGTGTGATCCTTGCAGATTTTTGATAAGAGCGATGACACCTCTTGCGTTGTCTCACACTCCAAGGGGCGCATACATGAAATGGTCGACATTGTTTGCAGGTACGGCCTGCTTGCTGCCCTTCCTGACGGTGCACATGCGTCAGCTCGGACTAAGCGTGGAGGAGACGGCCATCATGTACAGCATCGTGCCATTCGCCCAGCTTCTGGGACCATACGCGGCCACTTTCCTGGGAGACAAGTACGGCAGTTACAAGTGCGCACTGCTGGGTAGCCTGATGCTGACCGCGCTGTCCGGCACCAGCCTGCTGCTGGTGCCGCAAGCGCTCGGTCCACCCGTGCCGCCGCCGGCGATCCACCTGCACTGCGGCCCATCGCTTCAACTCGAGGTGGTGGTGGACCACTGCGGCGACGAGCACGGTGCGTGCCCGGAGCCTTCGCCGGGGCTAGCGCTGCCTGTGCTGCTCTCAGACTGTCGTCCAGAGTGCCCGGACACCGAATGGCTTCATGTCATCGACGAGACGGGCATCTGCTTCACGGACGACTACGGCAACAAGGAGTGCCACGTGGTCAGCGAAAACGACACCCTGGCGCGCAGCACGTCCCTCGGCCTGTACCTAGAGCCTGCCCGAGATCCGGACCTCCTCTGCCTACACCCGGTGACGGCCATAACGTGGGAGAGCAGGGTTTTCCACAACGTGTCCTGCCTGAAGCACCTTCCAGACCAGGACCACACCAACTGCTCGCTCAAGTGCACGGTTGAGGACACCGAGGAAGTGGACGCCGTGTCAGCCGCCGACTTTTGGCACGCCGAATGCACGCCGCCCGAAGGCAGTGACCGCCGCATCACCATTTCCGTCTACTTCGTGCTGCGCATCATATTTCAGGTGCTCGTCTCCATATGCTTCACCCTCCTCGACGCCACCACTGTGTCGATGGTGCACATGCACGACGGACGCTTTGCCTGGCAACGCTTCTGGGCCATCGTGGGTTCGGTTTCTTGCGCGCCGCTCTCGGGATTTTTCATTGACCTGAGCAGCGAACACGTGGTGACGGGCTTCGACTACTCGCCCGCTTTCTATATGTTCAACGTCTTCACTGTGCTCACGGCAATATTCACGTATGTACTGGAGATTCAAGTGGCCACTCCCGGTAAGAACGTCTTCTACAAGGCCCGACGACTCATGAAGCAGCCGCAATTCCTTAGCCTTTTCTTGTTTGTGCTCTGTCTCGGCAGTGTCTACGGCTTCCTCGAGTACTTCCTCTTTTGGTACCTGCTCGACCTCGGTGCGGCCAACTACCTACTTGGCCTGACCATTTCCGTCGGTGGGTTCGCCGGCTTCTTGTTTCTTTATGAAACCAAATGGTTTATGGACAAGTTGGGCGTCGTCAACATCATCGCTCTCTCCGGGCTAGTTTACTGCGCCAGGTTAGTGGGCTACTCGTACATCGGCCAACATCCGCTGTGGTGTATTCCTCTCGAAGGACTCGAAGCCATGACCTTTCACCTTCTCTGGGTTGCCATCGGCACCTATGGCACTCAGATTGCCCCCAGGGGACTCAAGCCAACAGTACAGAGCTGCGTCGGTGGCATCTACTTCGGCCTCGGTAAGCGGTTCCACACCAGCCAGATGAGCTTGGCTTTTTCATCGCTAATTCGAAAACTGTGGAATGAGCGCAGCACCGGACCTAGGTATTTTTTTTTTTTTTCCCGGAGCGGGTAAATCAGCTTCGTGTACTGATGATGATGTGCCCACATTCATTCACCCTTGCTGTCAGTGCTCACGATAAATGCAAGGTTCTGAGACAGGCACCTAGCTGTCATGAATACGCGTACGGGCCCGGTTTCGCGTCTTTTTTAACACTGGCTGTTTTTCTGCCAGACGTAATTGTTTACGGTTAACCTTAACATCGGGACAATAATTAACACCTAATTCGTCAAAATTGCGTGAAATCTCTCGTAATACGAATCATGAAGTCGTTTTATGAAAATCTGTGGTGCCGCGAGCCAGAAGCTATAGCCTGATCTACAAATATTTCCATTGTGGGTCACTTTGTTTTTCCATGTTTATTCAGGTTTGCCATTCATGCCCAGTAAAGGCGATTCAGCGAATCTGCCTTTCACGTGGACGCGTACTGAAAATTTTTTGAGATTTTGCTGCTCGAAATGAATGATTGGAGGCGCTGAATTAGCGAGTTTTCTCGCTTTATTGATAACCACGCAGTAGCACTACAATGAGGCGGTGGTGTGCCGCCTTGAGCTTATCCTCCCTTTTTTATTTTTTTTTAACGCTGACATAAAATTTGGATGCGTTCGTACAGCGGGGTAAAACTGCACTGATTACGTTGCACGAAGCAAGTCCGGGTGAGTTCAGCGTCTCAAAGCGGTATCCATTAATGCCACATGCACGCGATATTATAACGACAGCGACAAGCGACGCGAAAAGCAGCCACTGTCGCATTGACTCGTCGCGGGCTGAAGCAACCACATGTAGGCGACAAGACAAGGCAAAACAACATACTGGTGTATATATGGCCTCCGAGACATGGTGTATACTGGTGTATATATGGCCTCCTGATGGCAAAGAAACAGTCGGCTGTCTGCCCCGAGAAGCAGTATGACACACATACACAGTGTGTGTTAGCAAAGTGGTAGAACCACTGTCATTGGGTTCAGCAGTATTGAAAATAAATATAACATACCCCCAAGCTGCGGTAAGGTCTATATCGAGCGAGTGGGCCGATGATTCAACGTTCGTGCAAGGGAGCACGATCTGGCGGTCAGCGGAAACAACGGCGGGCACCTCGCAGACCACTGCAGGCGGTGTGGTTTGTGTGCTCAGGCAAACCGCCTTCCTAAGGGAAGCGAACAGCCGGCAATGGAGGCGTTTTAATAAAAAGGGCAGGCAATCGGTGCATTAGCGCACCGTCAATTCTTTTAAGTGATAAAGGAGTCATCTTAAAAGATAGCCTGTAGCTATTTTTAGCTTTGTCTGGGCACAAAAAAAAAAAAAAACGTGCTAACACTTGGTTCTGACAGTGTAATGAACCCAGGTTCCTGTTTGCATGCCTTACTGTTCACGTCAAGTATTGCACTTACCGATTAAATCCAATCTTTTGTTTATGACGACCTTTTCTGCACTTTTCTTTTGCAGTTATTTTCACTGTGTATACCTGCAAAAGATTATCTTGCCCGGAATCCTGTATAAAATTCAGCGATGTTTCCTGCGAATGAACACTTGGAAGCTGGCGCCCGTGTGTGTTACGCCTTGCTCTTGTCCCGTCACTTTAGCGCCACGCCTATTGCCTCAATGTCTCCAAGGTATCGAAATACTTAAAGCAAAGAAACCGTCATTCGTTTCAGCAAACTGCTTGGCTCGGTCTAGTTAAATGTATAGGTTACATGGCCGAAACAGCGCAGAAGTGTCGTTTCTTATATATCTCGCTTCGCTTCCAACGCGTCTGTTTTACTGTTCGTTAACCCACAAAAGTTGGAAAGGACACCCGGGTCGGTCAGTCCATGTTTGTAACGCCGGCTTTTCATGCGCAACTAATGCAACGCACGATTTCGCACGTATGGCTCGTAGGATGAAAAAGAAAAATAATGATTACGAACAATATTGGACTGCCTTACAAATGTGTTGTACAGGACGGGGCGGCCTTCGGTAGGATTGTTTTTCCAGCAGAGCACTCGGCGGGAGATAGGCGCGAAGAGGTTTTGGTGACCGATAAGTCGGAATGTTTTCCAGGTGCTCCTATCGTCTCGCCCGCAGGTATGCCAGCACGGCAGGGTGTTAACAGCCTGCTCGTCGTGATAAGAGGAACCCGTACGTTTTCTTTTTACCGAGCCCGGCCGGGTACGGGCCGTATTTAAAAATACCGGGCCGGGCTCGGGCGGGCCGATGAGCTTCGGGCCCGGGCCGGGCCCGGGCCTGGGTCAGGCCCGAATCAGGCCCGGGTCTGATACGTGTCGGTAATGGCGCGTGTATGCTTTTTCGTTTTGTTGTTTTTTGGGATTTAACGTCCCGAACCTAGTCAGGCTATGTGAGACGCCGTAGTGGAAGGTTCCGAGTAATTTAGACCACCTGAAGTGCATTAGCGTTCACTGAAATCGCACGATACAAGAAGTCTAGCATTTTGCCTCCATCAGTATGTTACATGTAATTTCGGGAAACTGCCTAATAGAAGTTCCCGCCATTATATTGAGTCAAATGCGTTATTGCGTACCGTGTAGGAAGCACTGCGGCAAGTGCGAAGCAACGGTACACCGCCCAGATTAGTGCATCTAAGATGTACCTATCGGTATCATGGGAAACATTTCGAGTATGCACCTACGCTCGCATGCCCGCCGCGCCTGCTTCCGCCATCGTGACTCTGCAGACTCGTCAACGCGACTCGTGAGTCATTAATACCTGAGGGGCTGCTTTTTCCTGTAGTTTAAGCGCAAGAAGCGAAGTGACTCTTGTCACAGGCTTGCCGATCCACTCAGTTGTTGCTGATTTTTGGGCTAGCAAGGCAGTTGCAAATATTTATGATTTGGCAATTAGCTAATCAGAACTAGCATTTCACTCGGATGCTCATCATATCGAGTATGTTTTTCCTGATTCTCACGGCCACCTTCGTCTTCGTCACACTTCGTCAGTAATTCATAAGTTTCCTCATTCGTCGGAGCACAAGTGTTCTCATGGCGCTCAAAAAACGTGGAGGCGCTCCCGAGACAGAAGTGAGCAAGCACCTAAGGAATGTGATAATCAAGATGATTTACTGCAGTACCCTTTGTAACAGGCGGTTGTATTGGCACCTTTTACCGCATAAATATCTAAGGGTTCCAGAGACACCGCGTGTGGACGAATTTTTCATCCCTTAAAGCTTCCATATTCCCTTGAACTTCTGCCGCTTTTAGATTTTAACGGTTAAGTAACACATCAAAACGGGAGACATGAGCCCCTCCTCTAGTAAAAAAAAATCGTATGGCAGCTCCGCTGCTGTGAAGCCTCAGGATGTGCGTAGCACCGGCAACCAGCGATCCCCATTCGTAGAGTTCCCACGGCTCCGTTGACCAAAGCATCAATGACGCCAGTGTTTGTGGTAAGCAAGTATAGGGTTTCCCCGGCACGAGTAGAACTTTTTAGGCAGATTCGCTAAGTCGGTGTGCGATATGTGCGCTACTTTTTTGTTGACCTTTATCGGCTATGGTAACACCGTCATATGTTAAATGTACCACGATCCAAAATCGTGGCGCGGGTAGCTCGGTGCGTGCGCTAACATAAGATGATTATAGTAGGTAATAGAGGTTTTTCGGAAGCTATATACAGAGGCATAGACTGAGTATTCTGTGCCGCACTTGAGGTGCTTAACACCCTACATATTGAAACGAACGCACAAGGGCCCAAGTTCATTCATATGATGGAACACATAACAGTTGACACGTTTTGAAATGAAGCCTATATTGAAGCAACAGAATATGCCTGATCCGCGTGAAATGTCCTGGCACGAGGGCGCTAGCACTCTCAGAAGTTTGCTTTTTCTCTACCTTCCGCCTTTTCCTGACTGCTTTTTCCTTTCTGGCACACATCGCGTCCACCGTCACAGCCGCTAGCTGCAAGACTGCAACCACGACTGCGAGCCACAGACAGCCAGACTTCGCTCCCCTGTTCGCACAGAGGCCTCCGGCGCTCGGCGGCCACCCCCTCTCCCGATTCCAGTCATTGCGTGGGATCGCGCTCCGGACACCTGACCCGCCGCGTTCGACGTGAAGCGCTTAAGAGACCACCGGCTAGTTCAGTTCAGCGCTTTAATAAGCAGTTATTTCGGAAGCCCTTAGTCCGGTCTTGATTTAAAGTATAACACTTTCAAAGACCGAGGACGGTCACACAAAGGCGACGAGATAGCCACCTAAAGCGAAGAGCGAGGACGGTATCTCACTCGCTAACGTGTGTGGCTTGCTTTGACAGATCTATGGCACTGCGGTGGCGGTGATTCGGCGAACAAAGTTGTGGGAGAGGACTCCCTTCTTTTTAGCACGAAAATGTAGCGTGCGTTAGAGACAGTTGCCTACCGAGGAGTCTGAGACGACAGGTTTAATGAAGATACTCAGCCTGGCGAATCCTCCCAGGAGTAGTTAAAGCGCGCTTTTTCTCTCTCTCGTTGCATTGGGCAATAAACGAAGCTTGCAGGATAAGTTCTGCGCATATACTCAATAGTCCGAGCAGTTAATATAAACTCAATGATAAATGTCCGCCGTTTTTCCACTTGATGTGGGCGTTGTATGTTATAGTCGTTCCTTGAAATGAAATAAGAACATTGCACGGTTAGCACTGCGTGCATGAGAGAGCCAGCTATGCCTCCTCATATATCCCCCTGCAATTCTTTCGCAAGAGTGTTACAGGCGTAATTAACCGAAGGTAAACACAGTACCAGTGCAAATCGTGACACTGTCATAAGTTCTCACGACACTCTCCAGAAACTACCTTGAGTGCGGCTGATAACTTCACTATAAGAGAAGATTGGACAGTGCCTCGTATACGCTCAAGGAATAATTGGTTGAATTGAGCCGGGCCGGGCCGGGTCGGGCCGGGCCCAAACCTTTCGGGCCCGGGCCGGGTACGGGCCGTATTTAAAAATACCGGGCCGGGCTCGGGCGGGCCGGAGCACGGCTCTTTCGGGCCGGGCCGGGCCCGGGCCAGAAAAAGTCGGCCCGTGCAGTGCTCTAACGCGGGTTACGCCTGACGACTGACGCCTGACGCGTGACAAGGTTAGACTAAGAGGAGCTTCGCCCCTAAAAGAGGAAAGACTGCCTACATAAATGATACATCTCCAGCATTCGCACTGGCCCGCCAATAAAAGGTTCTACACATACCTTATTTGGAAGTATCTTTCCTTACTGGGCACTCAATATTTTACATGTGGCAAGTAAAACGTACTTAAAGTTGCTCGCTTCTGTTTATGTTCCGCTAATACAGCCGTACCAACGATTAGGTTTAGCTTAGTGTACTTCTTCCGCGATGGTCAGTACAAGGAACGAAGAGAATAAATTGCGAGGACCCGTTAACCGTATGAGCGTCCTTGCGCTCATGACGCATATATGATGCGATCATATTCCGGCTCTTAACTGCACAGATGAAAAGTTTGATCCGTCAAGAGTGAGCGTTGTAAATAAACTTTGCTTCACAAGGGCTGCGGCGAGAACTCGCGCAACGGCATCAAAATGCGCGCGTATCGTTTGCCGAATGGCCACCGTGGCACATATGACGGCGATTGCAGTTTCTACGTGTCTGCAAGGTGGGATTGTTAGCAGTAAGCGATGGTGACAGCGGTGCGCGCCGAACTCGCGGAGTTAAGGAGGTTTTTCACGTAAAAGCGAGCAAGTACAGCGGTATTGCAGAACCGGCTAGAATTTCGTCGGCGTATTGCATCGGACGGTTTGCGCCTTCTCTGCAAATACACAGCTGCTAATCTTGTGGCTGGCACTTTACAAAGCATTCACGAACAAAGATGGAATTGACCGATCTGGTACGGCCGAGCCATGTCTTGATCCCATGAGTTCTTTCAGGACGAAAATGAACTCAAATTGCGACACTTGCTCTCTCTGCAGCAACGTAATTCATATTTGTTACCATCAAATTTTTACTCCCGGAAACCATACAGAAGGCCCTATGATAATTCCATCTAACCGCAATTTCTTCACGAGCCCAAGTGTGAAGCGCACTGAGTACAGCGCGCCGCACTTCACGCTGACAGCGTGCAGTGTATACTGCGCTGCTAGCTGGTTCAGCGCCATTCCCAGCGCGCTTTGCCACGTTTCAGCGCTACCGAGTGCGACATTACAGCGCAGTGCGAATGCAGTGCCTCCCCACGGCGCTTCCCAGCAACTTGAGAGTGAAACACAGCGTCTTCAGTGCCAAAATTACAGTGGCAGACGCTGTTCTCTTTTTTTCGATATGGTCCAGCGAACTGTTATCGTATTATTGACGGATATTCCGCCGGGTCCCTTCACAAATTTGCTCTCGGGCAGGTGTGATCCTTGCAGATTTTTGATAAGAGCGATGACACCTCTTGCGTTGTCTCACACTCCAAGGGGCGCATACATGAAATGGTCGACATTGTTTGCAGGTACGGCCTGCTTGCTGCCCTTCCTGACGGTGCACATGCGTCAGCTCGGACTAAGCGTGGAGGAGACGGCCATCATGTACAGCATCGTGCCATTCGCCCAGCTTCTGGGACCATACGCGGCCACTTTCCTGGGAGACAAGTACGGCAGTTACAAGTGCGCACTGCTGGGTAGCCTGATGCTGACCGCGCTGTCCGGCACCAGCCTGCTGCTGGTGCCGCAAGCGCTCGGTCCACCCGTGCCGCCGCCGGCGATCCACCTGCACTGCGGCCCATCGCTTCAACTCGAGGTGGTGGTGGACCACTGCGGCGACGAGCACGGTGCGTGCCCGGAGCCTTCGCCGGGGCTAGCGCTGCCTGTGCTGCTCTCAGACTGTCGTCCAGAGTGCCCGGACACCGGAATGGCTTCATGTCATCGACGAGACGGGCATCTGCTTCACGGACGACTACGGCAACAAGGAGTGCCACGTGGTTAGCGAAAACGACACCCTGGCGCGCAGCACGTCCCTCGGCCTGTACCTAGAGCCTGCCCGAGATCCGGACCTCCTCTGCCTACACCCGGTGACGGCCATAACGTGGGAGAGCAGGGTTTTCCACAACGTGTCCTGCCTGAAGCACCTTCCAGACCAGGACCACACCAACTGCTCGCTCAAGTGCACGGTTGAGGACACCGAGGAAGTGGACGCCGTGTCAGCCGCCGACTTTTGGCACGCCGAATGCACGCCGCCCGAAGGCAGTGACCGCCGCATCACCATTTCCGTCTACTTCGTGCTGCGCATCATATTTCAGGTGCTCGTCTCCATATGCTTCACCCTCCTCGACGCCACCACTGTGTCGATGGTGCACATGCACGACGGACGCTTTGCCTGGCAACGCTTCTGGGCCATCGTGGGTTCGGTTTCTTGCGCGCCGCTCTCGGGATTTTTCATTGACCTGAGCAGCGAACACGTGGTGACGGGCTTCGACTACTCGCCCGCTTTCTATATGTTCAACGTCTTCACTGTGCTCACGGCAATATTCACGTATGTACTGGAGATTCAAGTGGCCACTCCCGGTAAGAACGTCTTCTACAAGGCCCGACGACTCATGAAGCAGCCGCAATTCCTTAGCCTTTTCTTGTTTGTGCTCTGTCTCGGCAGTGTCTACGGCTTCCTCGAGTACTTCCTCTTTTGGTACCTGCTCGACCTCGGTGCGGCCAACTACCTACTTGGCCTGACCATTTCCGTCGGTGGGTTCGCCGGCTTCTTGTTTCTTTATGAAACCAAATGGTTTATGGACAAGTTGGGCGTCGTCAACATCATCGCTCTCTCCGGGCTAGTTTACTGCGCCAGGTTAGTGGGCTACTCGTACATCGGCCAACATCCGCTGTGGTGTATTCCTCTCGAAGGACTCGAAGCCATGACCTTTCACCTTCTCTGGGTTGCCATCGGCACCTATGGCACTCAGATTGCCCCCAGGGGACTCAAGCCAACAGTACAGAGCTGCGTCGGTGGCATCTACTTCGGCCTCGGTAAGCGGTTCCACACCAGCCAGATGAGCTTGGCTTTTTCATCGCTAATTCGAAAACTGTGGAATGAGCGCAGCACCGGACCTAGGTATTTTTTTTTTTTTTCCCGGAGCGGGTAAATCAGCTTCGTGTACTGATGATGATGTGCCCACATTCATTCACCCTTGCTGTCAGTGCTCACGATAAATGCAAGGTTCTGAGACAGGCACCTAGCTGTCATGAATACGCGTACGGGCCCGGTTTCGCGTCTTTTTTAACACTGGCTGTTTTTCTGCCAGACGTAATTGTTTACGGTTAACCTTAACATCGGGACAATAATTAACACCTAATTCGTCAAAATTGCGTGAAATCTCTCGTAATACGAATCATGAAGTCGTTTTATGAAAATCTGTGGTGCCGCGAGCCAGAAGCTATAGCCTGATCTACAAATATTTCCATTGTGGGTCACTTTGTTTTTCCATGTTTATTCAGGTTTGCCATTCATGCCCAGTAAAGGCGATTCAGCGAATCTGCCTTTCACGTGGACGCGTACTGAAAATTTTTTGAGATTTTGCTGCTCGAAATGAATGATTGGAGGCGCTGAATTAGCGAGTTTTCTCGCTTTATTGATAACCACGCAGTAGCACTACAATGAGGCGGTGGTGTGCCGCCTTGAGCTTATCCTCCCTTTTTTTATTTTTTTTTAACGCTGACATAAAATTTGGATGCGTTCGTACAGCGGGGTAAAACTGCACTGATTACGTTGCACGAAGCAAGTCCGGGTGAGTTCAGCGTCTCAAAGCGGTATCCATTAATGCCACATGCACGCGATATTATAACGACAGCGACAAGCGACGCGAAAAGCAGCCACTGTCGCATTGACTCGTCGCGGGCTGAAGCAACCACATGTAGGCGACAAGACAAGGCAAAACAAACATACTGGTGTATATATGGCCTCCGAGACATGGTGTATACTGGTGTATATATGGCCTCCTGATGGCAAAGAAACAGTCGGCTGTCTGCCCCGAGAAGCAGTATGACACACATACACAGTGTGTGTTAGCAAAGTGGTAGAACCACTGTCATTGGGTTCAGCAGTATTGAAAATAAATATAACATACCCCCAAGCTGCGGTAAGGTCTATATCGAGCGAGTGGGCCGATGATTCAACGTTCGTGCAAGGGAGCACGATCTGGCGGTCAGCGGAAACAACGGCGGGCACCTCGCAGACCACTGCAGGCGGTGTGGTTTGTGTGCTCAGGCAAACCGCCTTCCTAAGGGAAGCGAACAGCCGGCAATGGAGGCGTTTTTAATAAAAAAGGGCAGGCAATCGGTGCATTAGCGCACCGTCAATTCTTTTAAGTGATAAAGGAGTCATCTTAAAAGATAGCCTGTAGCTATTTTTAGCTTTGTCTGGGCACAAAAAAAAAAAAAAACGTGCTAACACTTGGTTCTGACAGTGTAATGAACCCAGGTTCCTGTTTGCATGCCTTACTGTTCACGTCAAGTATTGCACTTACCGATTAAATCCAATCTTTTGTTTATGACGACCTTTTCTGCACTTTTCTTTTGCAGTTATTTTCACTGTGTATACCTGCAAAAGATTATCTTGCCCGGAATCCTGTATAAAATTCAGCGATGTTTCCTGCGAATGAACACTTGGAAGCTGGCGCCCGTGTGTGTTACGCCTTGCTCTTGTCCCGTCACTTTAGCGCCACGCCTATTGCCTCAATGTCTCCAAGGTATCGAAATACTTAAAGCAAAGAAACCGTCATTCGTTTCAGCAAACTGCTTGGCTCGGTCTAGTTAAATGTATAGGTTACATGGCCGAAACAGCGCAGAAGTGTCGTTTCTTATATATCTCGCTTCGCTTCCAACGCGTCTGTTTTACTGTTCGTTAACCCACAAAAGTTGGAAAGGACACCCGGGTCGGTCAGTCCATGTTTGTAACGCCGGCTTTTCATGCGCAACTAATGCAACGCACGATTTCGCACGTATGGCTCGTAGGATGAAAAAAGAAAAATAATGATTACGAACAATATTGGACTGCCTTACAAATGTGTTGTACAGGACGGGGCGGCCTTCGGTAGGATTGTTTTTCCAGCAGAGCACTCGGCGGGAGATAGGCGCGAAGAGGTTTTGGTGACCGATAAGTCGGAATGTTTTCCAGGTGCTCCTATCGTCTCGCCCGCAGGTATGCCAGCACGGCAGGGTGTTAACAGCCTGCTCGTCGTGATAAGAGGAACCCGTACGTTTTCTTTTTACCGAGCAAGCTCGTATCGCCGGTTAATCTGTTTACAAACGGCCAGCTTTGTGCAGCGCCTTAAAAACGGGAACTTGAAGCACGCGACTTAGTGCTCCGTCCAGTACTCAACCTGTTCCGTGCAGTGTACACAACAAACGCAGTTGCGGTGGATGTCGGAATCAAGTGCACTTCGCCGAGCCTTCGAGGACGGAAACGGCTTCACATGTGATGGTGAAGGGAATTTGTTCGCACGTCGCAAATTTTACTTTTCATTTATGCTCAGAAAGCTTCTGTTTCCGTAAACCCTTTCGACGATACTGTCTAACGCTGAGTCACATTGCGAAGTTTGTATGCCTACTGGAAGAGCGGCTAATCGAAATAGTCTTTCAATGGGGGATATTGACAATGTAGAGCACCAGCCGTCGACATCCCGTCACCCGCCATGTTGTTCGGGTCGCCGGTTACCGAAACTTGTGATCGGCTGCTTCTTGCTGCTCTTTCGCCATCGCTCCACGATGTTTTCCCATGGCTACCTGTCTCTGTGCACGCAACGTGTATTCGCGACAATCCGGGAGCACGGTAACACTGTTTTTAAGCAAATACCTTATTTGAACGAAAAAAAGAAAGTGCTGCCACCGCCACGCAGGTGATGCCTGTGTGCGTTCGGAACTGTGGTCGACGCGCGTGAAACCACCAGTTAGCCTCGTTTCTATGTTTTCCGTGAATATGAGTTGCTTTCCCAGCGATAAATGCGCATTTTTAACCTATTTTTAACGGACGGCTATCACGGACGCACAACCAAGAGAGCATGATCGTAAGATCGCTTTTTACGGACGAAAGAGAGTGATCGTGAGAATAAATATGCATACGTCGATGGCGTAGTTTGAGCGTACACATCATTGTAATTGTTTCAAAGCAGTGCGCGTATACGGAAAATTGTGCACTTCTAAGAAGGTCACGTTACGAGCCACGCTGCACGATGAACCAACGCTCATGAAAAGTAGATTCTACATATGGCGTCAAGGATTTCACGTACAGTACCGCGAAATGATTGAAAAATAAAAGACCCAGGCCTGCGCGGAATCGCAGGACAGTGACAGCGTAAGCTGAAGGATCGTAGAGGCCATTGTAAACGCGTGGGGATCTGGCTAAGTGATGGGGCCATCAGGTATGTATCGAAGGGCCAAGTCATGTTCCTGCCGGGGCTGCGCACGTCGCCGGTCGCGTGACGGATGGGACAAAACTGCTTCACGAGGCAGCGCTTCATAATGAGGAAGACGGAAAAGCTGAAGATCGTATCATAACGCAGATGTTGATGATGCCTCTGCAATGGGTGCAGAGCTACAAAGCTTGCACCCCTGTGTTTTTTCAAATGATTCCTCGCACTCGTTATGCAATCCACTTTCCTCGATGCTTATTGGCGTATTACTATTCTGAAACGTAATATTACATTTGTTAATGCGATTCCTCGGCAGGCTTTGTACCTGTATAGGTCTTTAAGTGGTGATTTTTTAACCACAGGCGTAGCTCAGTGGATTCCATTTCCGGCCACCGTAGCGTGCGGAATGTCGTGCTCCTCGAAAGGGGCGGATTTAATTAGCGGCCCAGCTGGGTCACGGTACCGGGTTCATGGATATGCCGATGCCACAACTACCTGCAGGTACGACCGTAACAAGAACATTTTTGCACGCGGACGTAAAGGCACGACCTTAACAAGTTGAGCATTTCCGCGACGCTTTAAGCCGCCTGCAGCATATGCCGTAGGTGGTGGCCCTGGGTGCCTATCAAATGAATCACATATGGGCGATTACATTCGAGGATGAAAACGGGAAAAAGAAGATGCTGTCAATCAGAGCCTTAAGAGTTAAAAATCACAATTAAGTGTGTCGTGATAGACCCCTGTAATCAAGATGTCAGGATGAAGCTATACGGGCGTTTGCACACAACCCCGGATGAAGTTGACATCCGCCCTCTTGCCTTGCGGTACTGTGACCGAAGTTTCCCGGGAGAAATGGCGTGTGCAAGGCCGTGCGGACAAAGGATCTCACACGCGTCTCGTGTCTTTGCGCTTGAAGGTGACATACACCGTGGAAGACTTGCCGCATCAACTTCGCGTTGGAGAAGACCATGCACTTGTGCACGTCCCAGGCAGACCACCGCTATGCCTCCGGTGCCGCGTCACCGGACACATACGGCGCAAGTGCCGAGTACCACGCTGCGGGCTCTGCCGTCGCTTTGGCCACGACGAGACCCAGCGCGTGCGCAGTTACGCTAACGTGACAGGATCCGGTGGAAATGAAGCCACGGAAGAACATTACACGGAGCATGCTGACGCGGAGGCGACCGCCAAGGGAGGCGGGTACTCGGCGAAAACATGATTGATTGATTGATTGATTGATTGATTGATTGATTGGTTGGTTGATTGATTGATTGATTGATTGATTGATTGATTGATTGATTTCTGGGGTTTAACGTCCCAAAACCAGCTCCGATTATGAGAGACGCCGTAGTGGAGGGCTCCGGAAATTTCGACCACCTGGGGTTCTTTAACATGCACTGACATCGCACAGCACACGGGCCTCAACATTTCGCCTCCATCGAAATGCCATCGAAACTATGGGAAAGCCTGAAGTTTCCGGTGAGTGCGGGGAAAAAGACGACGGTGAAGCTGTACCCGCTGCCAGCATAAAGGAAGCTGATGAAAAGGAAACGGGCGCTGAGAAGGAGAGCATTCTCGAGGCTACCACAGAGGCCTTTGCGGGCAGAGCAGCTAAGGAATGACATGGAATGCGAGGAAAGTGCTACTCCAGCGGTCGTAAAGAGACCGCTTGAAGTATCCGAGGAAAGCAGCAAGCCGGAAGCTTCTGCTGGCGAACCACTCCCGAAGGCTCATTTGTCCGACCCTCAAGATACAACCTAAGCCTGATAGGAGGGCGACACCATCAGCAGACCCGCCTTAGCGGGTATGTGGATTCGTGAGACTTCCCGACTGAGCTGGGGTCAGACGTGCAGCGCTGAAAAAGATGTGTGCTGCTAGAGCCTTTGCATCGCCAGAGTTGGCCACTTCAAGAAGAGCGGCTAGATGTAAGTCTGTTACCCGACAATATGAACCAGTCGCGATGCGCGGGACTTGTCTCATCACTCTCTGGTTCTTCGAATTCGGCAATTGCACTAAGGGATAAAAAAAATGCAAACGCTGTTAAAGAGAATATTAATCGAAGATGAAATCGACATAATCGCCTTGCAAGAATCGAAGATTGAGAATGAAGAGCAAGCGGATCGTATGATAAATATGTTTAAAGCATATTATGATGTATGTGTGTGCCATGCCGTCGGGAGCTCTGGAGGGTCCATTTTATTTTTATAGCGTTCTATTGGTATAACTGTAGAAAGGGTCATGACTTCTGATAACGGGCGATGAGTCATCTGTGACCTCTCTGTATTTGGGGGAAAATGGCGAACTGCTTGTGTGTACGCGCTGAACATTGCATCCCGTAGAATATGTTCTTTTTTTGTTATGTAGCCACCTTCCTAAAATGCGACAGAGTTATCATATTGCTTGTTGACTTCGATTGTGTTTGTACGCCTGAGGATAGTGTTAAGGGTGCACCAGTTCGCGATAAAAGTACTCTGCAGCTTAGCGAAATAGCTGAACAGTGTGGATTAGTAGACGTTGGTGATGTTCTCCGTAGCACCTATGTGCAATTTACGCATATTCAGCAACAAAGCCATGCTAGACTGGACCGTATCTGTGTGGCTGAAAATACCGTGCCTTTATGGGCGAATCATGCTGTTAAACATGTTAGCCACAGCGACCACAGTCTGGTAATGGTCTAAATTGGCAGGAAAAAGAAAAATATAAAGTTTAACTGGGCGCCGCAGTCTTGCCTATTTGTGAGGATGTGCGTGTGTCGAGAGCGTGCCATGTCATCGACACGCTCCAGCTCCGGCACAATCTTTTCAGTTTAGCTGCTGCCGTGTCTTTCAAGCATGCGACAAAGTGCAGTTACTGTTGTTCTGAACAAATTAGGGAATTTTAGTTTGGCTGTAGACATCTTCACGTTTACGGATACAGGTTTACCGTAAAAGTGTACGTGACCAGCAGCGCTGGTCACCTGATGATGCGAAGCCTAACCAGAGACACAGAAAACTGTTATTACCCTGGCTGGCGCGTTGTGCTGGGCAGCTAGTCTAAAGCATTGGTCTCGAGATAATAATTCGCTCACAGTACTCTCGCTGTTTCTTTTTTAATGAGAACACTCACGCGAATGAAAAGATAATAGAATGCATTGTATTTCAGGAAACCACCGCTAAATGTCGCTAGCAGTTCTGTTTCTGGCGTAAACTCCTCCGGTAGACCGGTATCCGTAAACGTAAAGAAGTGTAAACTAAAATTCTCTATTGTGTTGGAATCGTCAACGTGTCAACGCTGTGCCGTAGTGATATCATCTCACAATATACGTGTTGTTTTGTGGCAACGTAAATGATGTGATTTGAGTCGACACAAATATCTGTCAGTGGTATAAAAAATAATTTGACACATGCACCTATGTCACGACGTATTTGTTCATTTGTGTATGATAGCTTGGCTGTCACTTATCCGTTCCGTGAGAGCCTTCATTGTGCTTAACACGTTCTTATTGTACAGTACTGGTGCCACTACGGACAATGTATCTGCCTCACAAGTGAACTCGAGTGCTAGTCACTTAAACTCTTTACCAAAAAGGAATAGACGGCGCAATATTACACAATGATGATAGCATGGCGCTGCAGCCCGGCGTATAACAAAAGTTGAGCGTTATGGCGCCTTGCGTGACGAAAGAGCACATTTTAACACGAAGCCGTTATTATTCGTTGCGAGGTCTCGTCCACAGAAACGTGAGCCGCGCGTGCCATGAAATGCCAGCTAGTATGCCAATAGGCAGTATAGTTGAGCTTTAGCTAAGCCGATCTTTAAACAAACTATCGGGGGCTTAGAAACAATCTAATCGTTGGAACTAATGAATAACTACTCAAGTTCAAAAACTAGCCCAAACGCAACTGCGCCAACCACATACGCACACGTGGTGACCCAGCATCTGACTGCGTTTTGCACATCGTTTGAATGATTTTGTTTTTTGAGGATGTGCGTGTGTCGAGAGCGTGCCATGTCATCGACACGCTCCAGCTCCGGCACAATCTTTTCAGTTTAGCTGCTGCCGTGTCTTTCAAGCATGCGACAAAGTGCAGTTACTGTTGTTCTGAACAAATTAGGGAATTTTAGTTTGGCTGTAGACATCTTCACGTTTACGGATACAGGTTTACCGTAAAAGTGTACGTGACCAGCAGCGCTGGTCACCTGATGATGCGAAGCCTAACCAGAGACACAGAAAACTGTTATTACCCTGGCTGGCGCGTTGTGCTGGGCAGCTAGTCTAAAGCATTGGTCTCGAGATAATAATTCGCTCACAGTACTCTCGCTGTTTCTTTTTTAATGAGAACACTCACGCGAATGAAAAGATAATAGAATGCATTGTATTTCAGGAAACCACCGCTAAATGTCGCTAGCAGTTCTGTTTCTGGCGTAAACTCCTCCGGTAGACCGGTATCCGTAAACGTAAAGAAGTGTAAACTAAAATTCTCTATTGTGTTGGAATCGTCAACGTGTCAACGCTGTGCCGTAGTGATATCATCTCACAATATACGTGTTGTTTTGTGGCAACGTAAATGATGTGATTGAGTCGACACAAATATCTGTCAGTGGTATAAAAAATAATTTGACACATGCACCTATGTCACGACGTATTTGTTCATTTGTGTATGATAGCTTGGCTGTCACTTATCCGTTCCGTGAGAGCCTTCATTGTGCTTAACACGTTCTTATTGTACAGTACTGGTGCCACTACGGACAATGTATCTGCCTCACAAGTGAACTCGAGTGCTAGTCACTTAAACTCTTTACCAAAAAGGAATAGACGGCGCAATATTACACAATGATGATAGCATGGCGCTGCAGCCCGGCGTATAAAATAAGTTGAGCGTTATGGCGCCGTTAGCGTGAACGAAAAGAGCACATTTTAACAGCGAAGCCGTTTAATGTATTCGTTGCGACGGTCTACGTCCACAGAAAACGCTGAGCCGCGCGTCGCCATAGCAACCATGCCCAACTAAGTATAGCCGAATAAGGCAAGTATAGTTGAGGCTAATTAAGCTAAGCCGAGTCTACTTAAACGAAGACTAATCGGGTGTGCTTAATGAAACCAAGTCTAAATAAGTTGGAACGTAACCTAGATAAACCTACTCTTAGTTTCAAGAACAAAACATGTTGTACACACTGGCGCCAACCAGCATACTGACACAGCGATGAGGTTGACACACGAAGAAATCTGATCCTGCGTGGACTGTCGACACATAAAGAGCTCAATGTAGAAGAAATGCAGTTCAAAAGGATATGTTGTTGAGCTAGTTGGTTCATTGCTTAAACTAATAGTTATGGCGCTAAAGCAACGGGACACAGAGAAGACAAAACACACACTGGCGCCAACAGGCATACTGGTACAGCGATGAGGTTGATACACGAAGAAATCTGATCCTGCGTGGACTGTCGACACCTAAAAGAGCTCAATGTAGAAGAAATGCAGTTCAAAAGGATATGTTGTTGAGCTAGTTGGTTCATTGCTTAAACTAATAGTCATGGCGCTAAAGCAACGGGACACAGAGAAGACAAAACACACACTGGCGCCAACAGGCATACTGGTACAGCAATGAGGTTGATACACGAAGAAATCTGATCCTGCGTGGACTGTCGACGCATAAAAGAGCTCAATGTAGAAGAAATGCAGTTCAAAAGGATATGTTGTTGAGCTATTTGGTTCATTGCTTAAACTAATAGTCATGGCGCTAAAGCAACGGGACACAGAGAAGACAAAACACACACTGGCGCCAACAGGCATACTGGTACAGCGATGAGGTTGACACACGAAGAAATCTGATCCTGCGTGGACTGTCGACGCATAAAAGAGCTCAATGTAGAAGAAATGCAGTTCAAAAGGATATGTTGTTGAGCTAGTTGGTTCATTGCTTAAACTAATAGTCATGGCGCTAAAGCAACGGGACACAGAGAAGACAAAACACACACTGGCGCCAACAGGCATACTGGTACAGCAATGAGGTTGATACACGAAGAAATCTGATCCTGCGTGGACTGTCGACGCATAAAAGAGCTCAATGTAGAAGAAATGCAGTTCACATATCCTTTTGAACTGCATTTCTCGACCATGCAATTTCTAACTGACCCTCGACCATGCCCGGCGAGCCACTAAAGCCAGTGGGGCTCCAGAATTCCTGCCATGTGTGTCCCGTAAGATTTAAATTGGTTCTCTCCCTGATCTCTGTGGTTTGTCCCGAACGTTCATGCTGAATTTCGTCGTAAATGATTCTGCACTATCTAGGCCCAGGCGAAGTCCGACCGTAAAGCTGGGGCGTTTCTTTTTAGTGCCGAAGCTCTTAAGCTGTGGGTCGGTTGTCACGCGTATCGTGTAACCTACACCACTCACAATACCATGCAATGCGATGCAACGCCGCGAGGCTCGCGCTCGCCCTCGGCGCGTGCCTCCCGGCGCGCGAGCTCTCTCACTCTTCCATCTGCTGTCTTGTGAGAGAGAGAGAGAGAACGAAAGGCTCGCGTTGACTATGGAAACGCTCTTTTTTCGATGAACGCTGGTCCGCCGCGGTGGTTTAGTGGTTACGGTACTCGGCTGCCACCCAAAATACGCGGGTTCGATCCCGGCCGCGGCGGTCGCATTTTCGATGGAGGCGAAAATGCCAGAGGCCCGTGTACTGTGCGTTGTCAGTGCACGTTAAAAAACTCCAGGTGGTCTAAATTTCCGGAGCCCTCCACTACGGCCTTTCTCTCCTCTCTATCTCTTTCACTCCCTTTCCCCCTTCCCCACGGACGCTTAGCCGTGCTCCCTACATGGGCTGCAGAAATTAGCGTCCTTTCCTAACCAAACCACAATCATCATCATCAATCATCATGAACACTGTACGAGCTCGCAAAGAAGGAGAACGCGCCCTCACCCGCGAGAGACAACGTTGGCGCGGGCAGCGTCTTCTAGCGAGTTTCTTGATTGAGAAATACCGACTGGTCGCGCTGGAGAACCGTTCACCGGCCAGCCATATATATATATATATATATATATATATATATATATATATATATATATATATATTCCCTGGATATTCACTTGCAATGAAGTGCCGGTGGGAGATTTCACTTGTGCGTAGTTGCACTATACGGATTCGTAGCGTGCGCGTTAACTAAATTAATCCGGAACTCGGCACGATCTACGATGAACATCCCGAGCTTCGCCCACTCATCATCACCGTGGATATGCTGTGAATTTTTTTGTTTTCTATAGTAGCAGCAGTGTCGGTGTAACAAGTGTGATGGTTTTATCGTCGCAGGTCGCAGCACGGGCAGCCTGGTGGGCGGCACCGCCATGTACTTTCTGGGTGCCGAGACTGCTTTCCGTATCATGGGCGGTGTGGCCGCGCTCGCCTCGGCTTCATACGGCTGCTTCTGCTGCTTCCGACGCTCCCCTGGCCGGGAAACCGAGGCGGCGGCGATGCAGCCACGAGGAAACGCCGGTATACCCTCGTCCTCTGCGTAACCATCGCTGCACGGCGGCTGTTTCCACGGGGCACCTTTGTTTGGAAAATGACTGCAGCCTTTCGTTTACTGTTGATGTGCATGAATAATTTAACCACCAGTTCGCTGAGAAGCGCCACGGGAATAGTTGAGCGCATGCGCAGTGTTCTCCATTAAGGGAAGGCTCGTTGCTACGCGCCTCGCCTCCTCCCACTTCGCTCAAGGTGCAGCGGAACGTATGGAGCATATTCGACCGCCCCCTTTATCGCGGGGTGGGGACGCCTGTGGATGAGCAGTTGTATACTGGACAGTCAATGTCATCATATACGCAACCTCCTCAGCTCGTCGCCTGTACGGATACTGCATAAAGTATTAATTCCGGACCACCTCTCCGCGTTTGGCGCATACAAAGTATTCTTGCAGGCAGGCAGGCAGGCACAGAACTTTATTTTTGTCCTGAAAAACTGCAGTTGGACGTCCCCTTTTAGGGGGATCCTGTAGCAGTTGCGGGCCGCTCCCACGCAGGGACAGGAAGACCGTGGCCCTCCGCCCTCTCGCAGGCTCTCTGGACAGCCCGAAGTTGAACCGAAAGGTCGCCGCTTCTCAGGGCTTCCTCCCAGTCCTCTTCTTTGCTGAACTCTGTGTCACGTAACGCAGGACATTGCCAGAGCATGTGAGCTAGTGAGCTAGTGAGCTAGTGAGCTAGTATTCTTGCCTTCGCTTAAATCTGAGTGAAAAAAAAAAAGCGGGTCGTTTGATCCATACGGAGCTCGCACCACAGCAGACAATGTGTTGGCGTCCGCACCGTAAGCACGTAGTCCAGGTTGTGATGCATTTCCAACGTTTCGAATCACTTGGAAAATTTCGAATACATCAACTTCCAATAGGACACGATTATTAAAGAAAAGTAATATTCGACGAATATTCGAAACAATCGAATATTCGCTCACCCACAGTTAAGAGTCTAGTGTGTTTAGGTGCGGAATGTAGCGTGCGCTGCAAGCGATAACCACGGCGTCAAAAAGCACGTCAGACCGAGCCATATCGTGCAAAAAAAGCAAAGCTTGAGGCGCATCGAAGCTAGTCGATCTTTATGTCTAGCAATCATGCGAAAGCATAGTCAACCAAAATTAAACCTAGATGAAACACCAAGTCATATTCCCGGCATTTTCCAAGAGTATTGATTATTGATCGATTACCGATTAGCCATCAATCGGCTAGCTCATGATATTAACATGCTGTAGGGCTAATCTAGCCACCGCCAAGTCACTCACGGCAATTTTCAAGACTTATCAAGACTTACCGGATAGCTATCGATCAGGTATCAAGCGGGTATCAATTATCTAGAATTTAGCTATTGTAAGGACCCTATCGTCATCGTGTGGCTCGCTCACTGGCTGTGCCCTACTCGGCGTCGCCAATAAACCGGGGAAACGCGGAACTCAGGAACCGGACTCTCCACCCCGCCTCCATGATGCCGGACCACCTCAAACACAAACCGGTGGCTCGGTGACTACTGCGGTTTGCCCTGGTCCGCCGCGCGATCCACCCCTATTCAGCGGTACCGAAGACCATGACGTGGAGGACTGGCTCGCTGACTACGACCGAGTGAGCATTCACAATCACTGAGACCATACCCAAAAACTGAACTACGTGTCTTTTTATTTGAGCGGTGTAGCCATTGTGTGGCACCGAAATCACGAACGTTCCGACGTGCCTTCAAGGCGAGCATCACGGAGGTATGCGGACGTCCCGCCGTTCGCAAGCTTCGTGCCGAGGAACGCTTGCGTGGCCGCAGAGCGGTGAGACATTTACAAGTTATATAGAGGATGTCGTCGACCTCTGTAACCGCGTTGACGTAGAAATTGCTGATGCCACGAGGATCGCTTTCGAGCTTGACGGTGACCCCTCGGTCCTGTGACAAATTAAGGAGTCCATCCGTGAAGGCTCGCCAGCATTCGCTGCTGCCGCTTACTCACGGCCAATCGACTCCTCCGCTGGAGCTTCAATATACATCATCAAAGAGCAGGTAACCGACTCCATCCCGCCTTCTCTCCACCAGGCTCCGACTGCTGCTCCTCTGACGTACGTTCAAATCACATCGACGCCTGTGCTGCCGACCTACGATCCACCGCCTTTGCGCCTGCCGGTATCCCCTCACGACGGACCTATGGCGCAGAGTGTGCGACCTAGAGATCCGTGGCGCACGGAAGGCAATCGCCCGATTTGTTGCTATTGTGGCCGTGCTTGCGGCACGCCTCTGCCACCAACGCATGCAGCACGTGTCCAACAATGTGCCTCCACCATGGGCCACATATGCGCCGAGTTTTCAGCAACGTCGCGACTTTTTCGACTGCCGTGAATCTGTCACCCAACCCGCATTCGCTACTCGCCGTTCGCCTTCTCGCCGCCGCTCCATTTCCCCAGTGCAGCGTCGGCGCAGCCCTCTGCGCCAGGAAAACTAAATATCGCAGTTCACGAGGCAAGAACTGCAGTTCCAGCGAAATGCACAAGGCCTCAAGGTTGTCCGGCAAACGCTATCGACATCGTAATAGAAGGGATATTGACGCAAGCACTTGTTGATGGTACCGGCGCTGCTCTTTCGACGCTAGACACTCGTATTTGCCACATAATCGGAAAGGTGATGACACCGCTTTCTGGTCTATCTCTCCGAACCGCCAAGTCGCAGCACGTTGAGCCTTCCGACGCCTGTGCCGTTCGCGTCCTCGTTCAGCATGTTTTATTCAGTTTACCGTGCTGACATCGTGTTCTCACGACGTCATATTAGGTTGGAATTTCCTATCCACTCATCATGCCATCATTGATTGCGCCCGTGCCGAAATCGATCTGTTTCCGTTTTCTGCCGATATTATACCGCCACGATGACCCTTGCCGCAAAATTGCCGCTTCAGAAGACACTGTTACACCGGCCTGGTCTTCCGCTCTTCTACGAGTCTCCTGCGACTCAGCGGATGGAACAGTGCTGTTCACGTCGTCTCAACTCTTGGTTCGCCACCGCTCGCTACCACTGCCGTTCGCTCTCCTTGAATTCACCTCTGGTGCCTCCATGCTGTACGTATACAACCAATCGGCGGAACTAATAACTTTACGTCGACGTGCAAGTTTGGGCAAAGCCCATACGCTGCCTTCACATCTAATTTTCGACGCAGTGGACGACTCCGCTTCTTTTACCGCACTCAAGGCGTCGCCTGCTCTGTCGTCACCGCGTTCTTTTCAACCTATTGCCAGTGACCTTACAACGACGCAGCGAGAACTGCTTCGCTTGCTCCATGAATTATCTTCCTCGTTCGAGTGCCAAGTAACGTAACTGGGCCGCACGACTGTATCGCACACTACTGACACCGGAAGCCACACCCCTATCTACCAAGTATCGGCAATCGAACGACGCGTTATCGATGACCAGGATATGCTCAAATGTGATGTCGTACAGCCAGCCCCTGGGCGTCGCCAGTCGTCCTGGTTCGGAAAAAAGACGGAAGCATACGAATTTGCGTAGAATATCGACGGCTTAACAAAATTACCTGAAAGGATCCATATCCGTTACCACGCATCGACGACGCACTCAACTGTTTGCAAGGAGCGGAATTTTTTTCCTTCTGGACCTCGTTTCTGGCTACTAGCAGGTGCTCATGTCTGACGCCGACTATTTAACAACTGAATTTGTAACCCCGGACGGCCTCTGCGAATTCACAGTAATGCATCCGCCACCTTTGAGCGCATGATGGACGGTGTCTTGCGCGGGCTCAAATGGCTTACCTGCATTTACTACCTCGATGACGTCCTCGTCTTCTCTCTGGATTTCCCTACCCATCTTCGCCGTTTGCAGCAAGTTTTAACCTGTCTCCGCAATGCTGGTCTCCAGCTCAACTTGAAGAAATGCCTATTTGCAGCTAGGAAACTCACAATATTAGGCCACGTTGTTTGCAATGAAGACATCCTTCCTGATCCTGCTAAACTTCGTGCAGTATCGGAATTCCCGAAGCCCACCAACCTTAAAGCACTGCGCAGCTTCATTGGCTGATGTTCATATGTACGACGTTTTGTTCGCAACCTTGCTACTGCGATCGCACCCCTCATCCAACTATTATATGGTGACAACGGTCTGATTGGTCGGAAGCCTGTGATGATGCTTTTACAACTCTTCGCCTCCTACTTACGTTTCCGGCAATCCTACGCCATTTTGACCCAAGTGCTCCCACAGATGCCAGTGGTATCGGCCTTGGTGCAGTGCTCGCACAACGTAACAACGCTAATGCCGAATACATGGTTGCTTGCGCCAGCCGTGCCCTCACAAAAGCCGAGGCCAATCACTCAGTTACTGAGAAAGAGCGCCATGCCATCATGTTGGCTCTTCAAAAGTTTCGCCCATATCTCTACGGTAGACCTTTTGATGTAGTAGCAGATCATCGTGCCCTCTGCTGGTTATCTAACCTCAAGGATCCGTCCGGTCGCCTCGCTCGATGGGCCCTGAGACTCCAGGAGTACGACATCCGCATCGTCTACCGCTCTGGACGCAAGCACTCCAACGCTGATGCCCCCTCGCGCTTTCCCGCTACTACAGACGCCAACCTCTCTACCTCCAGTCATGATACTTCACCGCTTGATTTCCTGGACATGGCCTCGGAGCAACAGAAGCACCCATGGATTGTCGCCTTATTATCCAAGCCTACGACAGCTTCGACGCATCGAGCGTTGCGCAGATAGGCACGGCATTTCGCCATCCGCGATGGGCTTTTGTACCGCCGCAACTACCATGCCGACGGCCGCACATGGCTGTTAGTAGTCCCACGTCATCTCCGCAAAGCTTTGTTCTACGCGTTTCACTCCGATCCCCAGTGTGGTCATGGCGGTGTCTCCAAGACATACACACGGCTTCGCCTACGCTATTATTGGCGCGGCATGTACAACTTCGTCCACAAATATGTAGGCTCCTGCATTGCCTGTCAACGACGAAAATCTGCATCGCACCTCACCACCGCGCCTCTTCAGCCACTTCCCTGCCCAGCTCGTCCTTTTACCGCGTAGGCATTACGGGCCTCTTCCTTCTGCTGGCGCTGGGAACCGATGGATTGTCGTCGCATTGTACCATCTGACACGGTATGCCTAAAGTCCCTAGACATTTTTTCCGGCGGAAAAAAAATCTAGGGACTTTAGGTATGCCGAAACCGCTGCTCTACCTGGCGCAACAGCCAATGGCGTCGCCTCGTTCATTCTACACCGCTTTATTCTCCGCCACGGCGCACCTCGTGAGCTGCTAAGCGATCGAGTTGGCGTGTTCCTCTCAGATGTTCTCCAGACACTCCTCTCTGAATGCCAAATTATTCACCGCACTTCGACCGCATACCATCCACAGATCAACGGCTTAACAGAACGATTCAACAGGACTCTTGGTGACATGCTTTCTATGTATGTTGCGTCAGACCACTCGAACTGGGATCTTGTACTTCCATTTATCATATATGCATACAACACCGCCAAACAAGCCACTACCGGATTCTCAGCTTTCTTCCTGCTTTATGGCCGCGAACCCTCGAACACCGTCTATACAATTCTTCCGTACCACCCTGACCCTGCGGACTGCTCACCTGCAACTGTAGTCGCTCAGCACGCCGAGAAATGCCAACTTGCTCGTTCTCTCACATCTGCTCACCAGTGTCGAGAAAAACAGCGTCATGACGTGAAACCGCCTCCCCACCCTTTCGCCATCGACTCCTTGGTGTCGGTTCCACCTGCTGCTGTTCCTTGCCATTCGTCCATGCTCCTTCCTAAGTACCACGGTCCCTACCGTGTCGTTGCGCAAACCAGTCCCGTCAATTATGTCATCGAACCTATATCCCCTCTCCTGATCTTCGTCGCCGCGGAAGAGAGACTGTGCACGTTTACCGGCTCAAGCTGTATTACGATCCACTGATTTCTTTCTAGGTCGCCAGGATGGCGCCTCTTGAATCCCAGGGGTAACTGTTGTGGCTCGTACCAGGTTCGCTCGCTGGCTGTGCCTTACGTGCCGACGTGACGATTGTCGCGGCTACTCGACGTCGCCAATAAAGCTCCTTCACACTATCAATATATGTACGCTCTAGGGCTAATCTAGGCACTGCAAAGTAATTCACGGCAATTCTCTAAGATTTATCAATTATCGGTCGATTACCAAGCTATTAACTATCGCACGCTGTCGATGACCCAAGATAAGCTTATATAGTATCTTAAACATGCACGGCTATGCGATGTTGAGCCGGTGCTGTTCCAGCTGTGGCGTGGCTGGTTTCTATACGTGGCGCAAGGCGAAGCGAAGTTTTCTGCGGAACGTGGACGCTTTTGCCTCGGAACAGCGTCGCTGTCGAAAGAGAGTGAACTCCCAGGTATTTGTAATTGTTAACGCTCTTATTGATTGACAATAAAGAACTGCGCGGAATAAACAGAGACAAGGCAGACACACGCACAACGTCTGTCTCTGTTTATTCCGCGCAGTTCTTCATTGTTATGGATTACCAACTGGCCAAGCGTTCAATCCTTCTAATGTTTAAAGGTTGGTTGTTGAAAGAGTACGTGAAATGAGATATGGAACGATGCCTTGAAAATGACAGGAGGACAGCGTTCCCGCACCTGATCGTCATGTGCCATTGATCACATTCAATGACGCGATATATAACACAATCATCGGCACATAAGTGAATTGTTTTTAAGAAATAGCAGAACGAAGGTAATTTACATGAAGGAAGAGTAGGAGAGGGCCGTGGACGAAGCCTTGTGGAAACGGCTACGCTCGAGGATCTACTAGAATTTACACACTGTGACCCTTGCAAGGGAAAGCCAGACAGCCTAGTTTACAATACTAGAATTATTTAAGATACTCTGAAGTACATGCAAGACTTTGGCACGTGTATCGAAAGCTTTTGAGAAATCGTTAATTATAGCGCACCTATTTGGTCGCCGACATCGTGAGACCAACTTATGTCGTGGGCAAAGTGAACTAGCTGAGACCATCCTGAGAAATAGTGTTGGACTCAAGATGTTTGTAGAGGACGTGCTCCAGTAACACTGGGGCGTTAATAAAGTTGATTCATGCACTGTTAAGGCGCGCTTATCGCCAAATATGTGTACTGAGAGAATAGTAGCAGCTCTCCATAAATGTGGGCCTGCGTGAGTCGACAATGATTTGTTCAAGGTATTTGCGAGCGCACAAGATGTGGGTTTGCAACGGGCCTGCATTATTCCTCCTTGACTCAGCAACAACACCACTTTCCTCACTCACGATCTATGCAAATATTCGTAACGCGATCAAAAATGGGACCCTCAAAAATACATACTTCTTCAGACTCGTCTGGTACATGTAAAAATTTTGTTTATTTGTGTTACCTTTTTTACGCCCTTTTTCAACTTTCTGTGTGAAAAGGGGGGGGGGGGGGGTTCTAAGCGAGAAGGAGTAGCCGCGGTGCCGTTCTCTAACCTCTCCTGTTCACCATTTCAATAACAAAAAAAATATCTGTTGTAAAAAAATGATTTATTATTATATGAACTGAAATTTCTAGCGGATCCCTAACGCTTCGATCACTGTGAAATGTCTTTTTTTTCTTTTTTTATTTTCTTAAGGACATCTACGTTAATCTTCGCGCCCTGAAAAATTGTGGAAGTGCAGCACAGGCGCGAGATTATTTTTCGCTTCGCTCTCTGAGCGCAGTGCTGCACAGCCTCGGTCGCTCAAAGTGGCCACCGGCGAAGCTCTTACTGAGAGGCATTCGCTAGAGTCATGCTGAAGAGTTGAAACGAGGTAGCGTAAACGAAAAAAAGTGGCCCCACCAACTGCCTATGAGAGGAATTGGTTTTGTGGGTGCGCCACTAGTGTGTATTGTCATCTGGGTGGCACGCTTCTTGCACCTGAGAAGTATACAGTGCAAAAGGAAGACTCGGTTAACAGCGCGTAGTATAATTATGGCACTCATAGTAGATAAACAATAGAACTGGCCATTGTGCACAATGCTCTTCTTTGTGCTAAGGTCATGACAACATCTCTCTTTTCAGTTAACACCGCAGACAAGACGCCGGCGGTCGCTTCGGCGAGCAACGAGGATGGCATCGTAGCAGCGAGGACCCACTTTCCGGGGACACTCGGAAAGTCACGTGACGTCGAGGCCGTCAAGTGGACGGCAGTGGTTCCCTCACGACGCTTCGATTGGCCAGGCATACGTGACCACCCAATTAGCGTCAACTACCGGCCCTCCCGGAAAGGCCGTGCTCGTGTCACGCTAGCGCAACCTGCAGTATACGAGGGTTCCCGGTGAGATGCTGATAATTCCCAATTCTCTCGGACGATCAAGCGCACCGACTCGCACGAAAGTGCGCCGTACTGCCCGACAGACTCGCTGAGCATTGTGAAAAATGCGCAGCGCACCGAACTGCGGTGTTCTTATGACGAGTCCCCGAGTTGTCATGGTGACGCCCTTGTGCACAAACGATGTGCTCAAATGTGGATGTGCCAGTTCGTGGGTCAATGACTGCGGACAGCTTGTGATAATGGCATTTCAATTACGTTCAGGTAAGATCAAGTAAACGAGGACTTCTTTATGCGCCGTACAGATGCTTGTTTTCTCGCCGTAAATGCAGCTCTCAACATAAATTTATACGGTGTACCAAAACTGTGACACGAGCAAGATACCGAAGGCCCCGCTGAGAGCAGCCATCTGAGGCAAACGGTAAGTATGTGATCGAAGAAGCCTCGCAGGCGCTGCACGTCGGCACACCGCGAGTATTAGCCGCCATGCCGAAGCAACGAATGTTTGATACATGACACGCATCTTTTCGCTTAGATATCTGTGACAGGCGTAACTGATTTCCATACAGTGTTGTCCAAGTCACTGGTCAAAATTACAACGCATACTAACCGGAACAAAGGAGCAAATGCACACAAAAAGTTACACCATCCCCCGCTAAAAGGGACCATGAGGCGATGCCAAGCAGCACGAGGGGTGCACACCGCGTTTGCATCTGTTTCACTAGTGTTGAATTCCAATGGCGGAGTCGGAGCAGCCGACTGACTCCGCGGGCGAGCACTCGACTCTGGCGTAGAGCAAATCCTCCAAATCCGCGATTGGAACGGAACCCGCGCCGCTGGAGCAAGGCGGAAGCTGCCGAGTTACCCACGATACCTTGCGCGTGATCTCTTGCAGAACATCCTCTCAAGTTCCCGCTCGTAAGCGTAAGATTCAGCGTCACTGTTAGTGTCTGACGAATCACTCATGCGAAAACTTGAGCTTTCCGACACTGAGCTGTCGCTATCGAGTAGCAGAAGCAATGCCGCACGCTTTGCCGAAGCACCCGAGCAGTCCATGCGTCCCGCCATTACCACAACTCGCGAGTCGCGACCGGCGGCGCCGCCGCGCCCCCAAGCAGGCAAGCGTGTTAAAGGAAATGCGTCACGCAGAGTTCCGGTCGACTCCACCGATTTTGGGGAGCAGCTAGCTTTTCCTGCTCCACGGAGCAACTCCCGCTCTGAATCCCCTCCGGCTCTCTCATTGGAACTCTCGACTACCGTTCTCACTCTGTCATTGGAACACACTTGCTCCGAAAGGAGCAGAAAAACTTGCTCCGACACCACCATTGCAATTCAACATAAGTGTCACGTTCGCATAGGTTTGACCCTAGCAGACGCTGCCTGCGTCAGCGTTGTCTCTCGCGGGCGAGGGCGCGTTCTCGTTCCTTGCGAGCTGGTAAAGCGTTCATCGAAGAAAGAGCGTTTCCATAGTCAACGCGCGCCGTTCGGAAAGGAGGTTGCGCATGCGCAGTGCGGGTGTGGACGCCACACCCGGACTAGAGGAGACTAGAGGAGGAGTGTAGCGCATGCGCCGCGAGAGCAGAAGCAAGAACGCAGAAGCGCAAGCAGGTGGTAGGAGAGAAGTGGAGAGAGTAACGCGCAGCTTTTGCAGAGAGGGAAGGAGGAGAGTTGCGCATGCGCAGTGTGAGTGCGGACGCCGACGCCGCGGGACATGCCACCGCTTTAAGATGCTTCGCATCTAAAAACATTCGCGCATCTCCACGATGTGAATCTGACGAGTGGGCGAAGCACTGGGGATCGTTTGGTGTTACCGTAAATCAGCCGTAAATCACCCATTCGCGCATGTGACAACGCGTGTGTGCAGTAATATGCGTTGCCATTCGCGGATGAGAGCGCGTTTGCGTTCATTTCCATCCGTGGCAGAAAGAATGTGTGGTGCGGAACGCCCTTATATACGGATTTTCACCGCAGCGCCTTCGTTTCGATTTACACGGGGCCGTGCTTTATTGTCGTAGAAAGGTGGAAACGGGGATGATGATGATTCTGGTTCGGTTAGGAAAGGACGCTAATTTATGCAGCCCATGTAGGGAGCACGGCTAAGCGTCCATGGGGGTGGGGGAAAGGGAGTGAAAGAGAGAGAGGAGAGAAAGGCCGTAGTGGAGGCCTCCGGAAATTTAGACCACCTGGGGTTCTTTAACGTGCACTGACAACGCACAGTACACGGGCCTTTGGCATTTTCGCCTCCATCGAAAATGCGACCGCCGCGGCCGGGATCGAACCCGCGTTTTTTGGGTGGCAGCCGAGTGCCGTAACCACTAAACCACGATAACTGTCTCTCCGGAGAGGACACCTCAACCAGTACACTCAAGGGGAAGGGGGTACGAAAGAATAGAAAGGAAGAAGAAAGTTCTAAGGACACACACACGCCGTGACTGACGGACGCTTTCGCGGGCGAGAGCGCGTTCCACACCACACACGCGGGCGAGGAGGCGCGGGTGAGAGACCGTGACGGACGCAGTAAAAGCCTCGGCACTAAGGTGCTTCGCCCAAAAAAAAGAAAGCTGAATGCAAATTCGCTGTAACGGAAGCTGACACCTCACGCCCCATACAACTCCATCAATGCTACGCAGTAACCCTTAGTGGCCGGAGGCTGCCATGGTATCCAGCTTTTACGTCCCTAGTAAAAAGTAAGGCTTTCGCGATAATCACTAGGGTATACAGGATTTACGTCCCTATCAAAAAAGTAAGCTTTTTGCGATAATCATTATCGCTCGCTTCTGCCCTGATGCCGCAATGCAACGGTATATTGAAGAAGACTACATTTTGTGGAATGGATGGATGCCGTCCCCTTTGTAACGGGATCGTGACTTAGGCACCACGAAGGTAAATCTCGAATTCGCTCTAACTGCCTCACTGAAAAGGGAATTCAGTGTTTAACAGATCTCTGTCTGTTATGGTACAGTAATGTCAGTCTTTTGTTGTTATTTCTCCGTTCTCCCGAATTTTCCACCTCCGATCTCAATGGCGGACAACTTTCCCTTTCATGGTAAGTGTCTACGTGCCAAAAAACCACGATGTGATTACGCGGCACTCTGTACAACTGGAACCCTGGACCCACACTTGCGACTGCCACGAGGGTTCTCGTCGCGAGGAAATATTATACTCTGCCGCATGCGGATGGGCGTGGATGCCCACTCGCTCCTCGTAGGAACGAAGAACAGTTCGGCATGCAGTTGCTGCGGCAGCGAAGAGACCCACCTGCTCTGCCACTGCACATCACATGCAATTGAGCACAGCTATAGTTATAGAAGTTCACCGCCTCGATGGACTCTCTGTATAGAGAAGATCCTTGGCCTATGCGTTCCTGCATGCTCAGGGCTGCAAAGGCGCTGCCATGCGTCCAAGTCGACGCGGGATTGACGAACGCTTGTGATTGATTGATTGCGGTTCGGTTAGGAAGGGACGCTAATTTCTGCAGCCCATGTAGGGAGCTCGGCTAAGCGTCCGTGGGGGTGGGGGAAAGGGAGTGAAAGAGATAGAGAGGAAGGCCGTAGTGCAGGGCTCCGGAAATTTAGACCACCTGGGGTTCTTTAACGTGCACTGACAACGCTTGTGGAAAGGCGTAGCCGTGCTGTTAGCGCTTTGTGCATGTCTCTGTCCTCCTCTTCTGTCTTATCCATTATTCCCTTCCCTCGGCGTATACGGTGTAGCCAACCGAGCATTAACCTCCCTGCCTTTCCTTCTCTCTCCCATAAAGAGCTCCAGATGCCGTGGAAACGCACCGCGTACACGGATTTCCACCATTTCCGCCTCCAATGCCGCGGCGGGGGGTCATCGGACCCGCGTCTTTCGGGTCAGCGCAGCCGATCAGCACCGTGATGCGTACCGCAGTGTATACCGCAATTCCGCAGTACTCGTTAGACTAATTTCTTACGCGTTTGCCCAAATCTTTGTGCTGTCGCAGAACCCGCTTTCAAAAATGACAATGTCCCGTTAGAGCGTTCATACTTGTCGACATTTGTACTAAGTTTTTAACATCGTTAGGAAAATGTGCATTCTACCGGGAACACTGACGTTTGTACTGTACTTTAATGGTTCCTGTGAACACGAAACAAAAGACAAGGGAATCACGTAGTCCCCGCGGGCGCGCAAAATGCAGGTTATGCAATAACCAAAGCACCATTGGGAATTGCTTTATGCGGCGTTATTCGTTCAACATCTCAGTGCAGCATTGTGGGGCGAACTGCTCGAATTTCGACCCCCCCCCCCCCCCATCACCCTCTCATTGGCGACAAAATAATTCCACAAGCTATTAGAACTGGGTGTGGGTTGCCCTTGCTCGGTCGCGAACGAAAATTCAAAATGGCGGCGAAGCTATGGTTTGATTTACTTGTGGAGTTTAACGTCCCAAAACCAGCTCTGATTATGAGACGCCGTAGTGGAGGTCTCCGGAAATTCCGACCACCTGGTGTTCTTTGATTTGTGGGGTTTAACGTCCCAAAACCAGTTCTGATTATGAGAGACGCCGTAGTGGAGGTCTCCGGAAATTTCGACCACCTGGGGTTCTTTAACGTGCACTGACATCGCACAGCACACGGGCCTCAACATTTCGCCTCCATCGAAATGCAGCCGTCGCGGCCGGGATTCGATCCTGCGACCTTCGGATCAGCAGCCGAGTGACTTAACCATTAGACCACAGTGGCGCGGCGGCGAAGCTGTCGGAGAAAAAAAGAATGCCGAGCGGCTTTTTTTTTTTTCATTGATATATAATACGCGCATTACTGTATGCCGAGCGGCTTTTTTTTTTATTGATATCTAATACGCGCATTTACTGCTTTTAATAGAATGCTTTGTAGGGCGCGTTGGTTCACTAAGGGATACATTAGAGCGCAAAAAAGGACGAAACATAGGAAAAGAAAACGACAACACGAGCGCTCGTGTTGTCGTGTTCTTTTCCTATGTTTCGTCCTTTTTTGCGCTCTAATGTATCCCTTTACTACTTTTATTGCGATTCGTCCTTTTTTGCGCTCTAATGTATCCCTTTACTACTTTTATTGCGATAGCAGTTATATGGACAGTCTCGGCTGGTGTTTGTCGTCCCCAACGCCGCCGCCGTCATGCACCGTATATATATATATATATATATATATATATATATATATATATATATATATATATATATAAAGTCCCAACCAAAAATAATTCGGATAAATGCTTCCGAAGCGCGGAATCGAACCAGCAGCCTCTCGCTCCGCAGCGCCTGGCGCTAACCACTATGCCACAAAGAGCAGATCCTTCAGGGAGCTAACGGCGAGCCTATATACACACCCTTTACCGCTGGGAGGACTCAGAGACGGCAGGCGCTTATAAGCGTTTCTTCATTACCAGCGAGATGGCGCGAGGAGCGCAACGGGTGCATTGAAAAGTCGTCGCCCAGTTCGCTCGCTTCTTCTAATATTTGCCCAGGGAGAACCTTGCCCTTCCGCTGTCTGCTCGCGTGGTTGTCTCGTGGTGAGAGGAAGAGGGATGTTTCGAGCTTTCACCATGATGTCCGCGCAGATGTTACGGGAGCGTACGAAAGTCACTCGAGCTCAAGGGACGCCGTTAAACGAACAAACAGAAGATGAGCACGAACTATCAAGTGTCACAGCTCGACACTTGGAGCACGCTAGTTTCCTTCGCTGCTTCGGCCGCCTTTGCAACAGGAGCGCTGTTCAAACTGATAGTATCCATTGTGACAGCTTATTCGCGCTCGTTCGGTGTATATCTGTGCGTTCGTTTCGTGCGTGCTTCACTTGATAGTTCGCGCTCATCTTCTGTTTGTTCGTCTAGCGGCCTCCTTTGAGCTCGAGGGACGCGCTGGAAATTTCAAGCTGCCTCCACGTTCTTCGCGTTGCGGTCCCCTTTGTTGCTATCGCATTCATTGCTTCGCCCTTGCGGCGAAACTGTGACATTTTTATTCGACGTCATTACTCTTGAAGCCGTCGAACGGTCTCATCGGAGTCGGACGTGCAAGTTGCGGGCCCGCGAGCCCGAGCAGCACCGGAATTATTACGCTCACGCGAGCAACTGATGTGGTTCAGGTCCGTCCACCCGATTAGAGCAATCTAGCACTATTCTAGATTACGCTAGGCCCATGAATATGGCAACCCACAACGGATATCGCCTCCTAGCTGTAGTGATTGTTGGATGTGCAGATGAGAAGGTCGCGGCTGTGGTGCAGCCATTGTCAGGCCTCGGCAAAATGGCAGTTGTTCCAGTAGTTCTGTGCAGCAGAGCCAAGGCCACGAGGCCGTCGGGCGCAGAATTCTTCCGAGGCGAGAATTGTTCGGACACGCACACCCCGCTTCGTCTTCCTCCTTCCAGGGCTGCAGCTGCCACAGCAGCGCCCGCCATTGGCAGATGACAAGACGCGGAAGGACACGTTTAACGTGTGTTCGCCCTCCGGATTGGCCGAAGAGGGCTGTAGCTTCTACAGTGCTGCACGGAGGAGGAGGAGGAGGAGGAGGAGGAGGAGGAGGAGGAGAGGAGGAAATACAGGGAGGTTAGCCAGTACTGAGACCGGCTGGCTACCCTGTGCAGAGGAAGAGGCGTGAAGGGAATGAAAGATAGCAGAAACGAGACACGACAAGAAAGAAGGAAAAGAGAAAAACACACGACACTACTTAAAGTCTGTCCCGTAGACCGCTCGTCCTTAAAAATCGCAACAACGCGTTGAACGCTTTCCGTGCTGACAATGGACCTGGCCAGCGTCCCAACACTCGTTGCTCGGACAAAGGGCACCTGTAAATTAAGTCTGTCTAGAACAGCGCTTTCTCTGCTGGCGCCACCAAAACGGGGACACTCACACAGAAGGTGAGAGATCGTTTCGTCGCAGCCGCAGTTCTCGCACATAGGGTCGTTTGCCATTCCAGTATGAAATGAGTAGGCGTTTGTGAAGGCAACGCCAAGCCACAGGCGACAAAGAAGTGTCTCCTCAGCTCGAGGTATTCCTGACGGAAGGCGGAACTGAAGGTCTGGGTGCAAACTATGGACACGAGCAACGGTGAATTCTGACGAATTTCAATGTGTACGTGCAAGTTCACGTACTAGGGACTGAAGCCTTGCAGATGCGTCGGTCCTGGAGAATGGTATTGTTGTACAGTGGTTATCATAGTGGGCAGATCGGGCGGATTTATCAGCAAGGTCAATGCCGTTGATCCACTGGCACGTGATGTTGTGTCCTTGCTCGACCGGTATGGTGGTGAAGCATTCTTATGTCAGCGACCACTTGCTCGTGAGGTCCATGACGAAATGATGATATAAGGCACGGAATTTCTGAAACAGACTATAAGACAAATTCCTTTTCCTTACTTAATTGCATCGTTTCTTATAATTTATCGTTCATCTTCTTGAAAAATTGAGAGGAAAAAAATTTGCTTTGCGACCTGGCGTTGATGAGCGCTGCGGTAAAGAGAGCTAAAAAAAGGGAGGAAGCGCTTGCTCGGTCGTCGGCGCCAATTTCAAGTCTGTCAAAAAAGGGAGGGTGGAAGGGCTTTGCTAGGGATTTCGCGGTAAGGAGACAGTAACTTTGAAGTGAAGTAATCCAGTTTGTACTGGGTACATTGAGGCAACTCAGAGAGATCCTACCCGTAGAAATCCACATACCTCCTCGTCAGGAGTTTATCCTGAATTTCGATTTTTTTTTTTGGGGGGGGGGGGGGGGGGTGTTACCCATGATGTAAGCAGTTCGCAGGGGGAGGAGGTGGGGGGTGGATACCTGGTCATTGGTTATCTGGTGAATTTAGCGGGGGGGGGGGGGGGGGCGTGTAAATCCCTGCTCCTCGTTGTAGACATTGAAGAGCAGGAATGACTCTCAAATGCCCAATTATACCGCGAACAAGAAAAACGGCTTCCATGTCCTGAGGAAGACAAGTCCACTTGGCGAAACCAGCGATGTCCCCTGTTCAACGATTCCCCATCGCTTATAGTGCATACGCGCGGAGCGCTCTTTCAAAGTTTACAGGAAAGGAACCCACAGTGACATGCAGTGTGGATGCCTCTTCTGTCCATCCAAGCGTTCACAAAAGCTCAGTAGTTGCCTGCTTGTTAGAGCATGCAAATCGTATTTGCACGAAGCCCGAAGACCAGACTTGGAGATACATTCCGGGAGGACATTTCGACAAGTGGTTATACCCGCCGGCATTTTATTAATGCGGTGCAGAATCGTTTGTCTGCCCCCTTCCAGCCTGCCAGTGTCAAACAAAATAAACGCGCTCCTGTTCCTTATGTGCTCGGGATAAGCGAGGCTTTCATACGCTTATTACGACAATATGATGGCAAGTTTGCTCAAGTTCCAGAGCGCGAACTCAGACAGACACTTGCTGGTGGAAAAGGCAAGCTGTCAAAATAAGCATTTCCAGAACGATCCCCTGTGCGGTCTATGATTGCGCCTACATCAGGGAGACATGCAATTTCAGGCAGCGTCTGCGTCAGCACGAGAATGACGTGGACAAGAAAAGTCTCATTAAACACACTAGAGGAACATGCGGCAAAGAGTAATCATGCCACAGATTAGATGAACACGAGCATAACTTCAATGAAATTACGAAAATGGAAGTCACGTTTGTATCTTGAATCCTTTGAGATACAATCAACGCCGCACGCGCTCAGTCGAAACAATGGAAACCTTCCTTACGCTTACGGACACTGTTTTCGTCACGCGCTGAGACCTTTTAACGGACACTTGTAATATTGCTGGCTTCATTGTGAACAAGGTTTCCGTAGAGAAGCCGAAGCGTCTCTTTTATCTTTAAATTTTATTTGGTCGGTGTTTCATCTGTCACGAGCGCACTCCATCGTTTTTAACGTGACACCGTTAAATAGCTCGTTTCGCAGAAATTCTGGTGTCGGCGTCATTGGTTGTGAGCGAAAATTGGAGGTAGATGCAAGTGAAGAAAACCCTTCGGCGGCCGCGGAATTGAACCTGGGACCCTTCGCTCCGGGGCTCGATATGCGCTACGAGCTCGGCCATCCCGCTTTTTTGTCTTTATTGCCTTCTTCAACAAAGTACAGAAAGACCAAAATACGCACGCGCATATATTAGTTACGCACTGATGTGACCATGCTTAAAACTTTTTCATATCTTTCATAACATCAAGGATAGCAACCCAGTGTGGTGGTTTAGGCTGGGCCCTATAAATCTCCCTAATTTGCCCAACGCTCTCAATGAAGGTTTCCCGCGAGGATTTTACATCACATCTGCATGTCGTACCTGCATTCGTTTTCCACAAAGCATGAAGACCCAGGACCATGACCATATCATATGGCTCTTCCACTGGCAAAAACCTTATGCCAAAAGCATCTAGTGGCAATTCTTTCTTTAAAGTACGCTGAAGCACATCCCAGCAAAATGCTGAATCTCAGCAATCTACAAAAGCATGTTGTATATCCTCTGGATTATTATACATAAAAGGCAGTTAGTTGTCCAAGGTACAAGTATGCTTTTTTTTTTTTCTTTAAGCCATGCTTTTACAGGCAGACTATTTGTGTGCAGCTCGAAAAAGAGAGTTTTGGCAGCTGGACTTATTGGCATTTTTTTGACCATTTTCAAAATATTCTTTCCTGTGTATCCACAATATGGCAAACGGTGCAAAGGAGTCGGGAGGAATACTCCAATTAGATCCTAATAAAGTCTCCTTCTGGTAACGTCGCTCAGGTACCCTAAAGAAAATCTCACTGTCAACGTTCTGTATGAAAGTAAGACCTCCCGCAAAAAAATCCAGTTGCGGCACACTCCAAATCACCACATGAGGAAATTATGAAATCTGGAATCGATCTCCCTAGCGTATGTATGACTGTTCGTAAAAGGTGTGGTTTATCCCTCAGTCATGGGAATCGGTATATAACACGACCCGTTTTCGTACATACGCGGCAATCTGGCGAATCGAGGGGCGGGAGATAGGTTGGGTACCCTGGACATGTGAACCCCTCGCATATACACGTCAGGGGTACCTTGACACTGTACAGCCCCGCCACGGTGCTCTTATGGCACTAAGCTGCTGATCCGACGGTCGCGGGATCGAATCTCGGCCGCCGCGGCTGCATTTCGATGGAGGTCGAAATGTTGGGGCCCGTGTGCTGTGCGATGTCAGTGTACGTTAAAGAACCCCAGGTGGTCAAAATTTCCGGAGACCTCCACTACGGCGTCTCTCATAATCATAGCTGGTTTTGGGACGTAAAACCCCACAGATCAATCATTCGACACTGCACAGGGATCCTCGACAGTTGCACACGAGCGAAAGCTGTCGAACGACCCATATTTCTCCGGAGACACTTGAACGCCCCATGCAGCGCCCTCAGCAAACTTGCCAGAAACCAGGAGCGTTCGCCGACGGCCTTGCAAGCGAAACCGAAGTGCTTGTCAGCGAATCGTTTCGTGAGCGCACACTTCGCTGTGCGAAAGGCGCATCATTTGCTTGTCGACGGCTGTCTGCGTTCCTGGAACACAACGCAACTGGCTATCATATGCGACACACAAGACAGTCTATGTAGCAGCCATGGCTGAAGCAACGCGCCGGCAGGACGCTGAGTGAGTGAGTGAGTAGCAACTTTATTCGTAGAAGGGGCGAGGGGTGATGGAGGCTAAGCCACATAGTCTGCAAGGCTGTGCCTTTCAATGACCTCTTCAGCACGTTCCAGGACCCATGATGTCTGGATGTCTCTGTCGGTGCTGGAGAGAAGGGCCTCCCATTGTTCCTCGGTCGGTGGTGAGAGAAAGAGGTCGGCGGGCGGGGGGGGGTGGGGGGGAGGGGATCGTCCGGGCAGCTCCAGAGGATGCTTGGAAGCGGAGGTTGGAAGGCCGAAGGTAAGCAGAAGGTTGGAGGGTAGCCCGAAGGTTGGCGAGGACGGAGTGGATAGTGCTAGAGAGGACATCTAGCACGAGTCCGGGGTGGTGGTTACTGTCGCAGGGGCAGTGCTATGCACTGGGAGCCTACGCCGCTATAGAGGCGTCGAAACTACTGAAACGCTGACTGGCGGAGCGCATATTAACGCGACCGTTTACGACTCCATCGTTCCTAGGTGTCGGTACCACCGCTGAGAACGAAGAGTGCAGTGAAAGGGAGGTGATGTTAATTTCAGGGCAATTCTTCCTGCTGAATACGTTTGCTTTAACCGGACATCACTTAGACGCAAATTGTAAAGCGGCCTACTAGACATATAAGGCCCGTCTTTTCCTCTGCAATTCAACTCTGTCGGTGGCGTGATACATTGAGCAATTGAAGCAACAAGGGTGTGTGCCTCAGTGGCTATGCCAGATTGAACCTCTGACTGCTTTAAAGGAGTTTAATGAAATCGCGCTTGACAGATTCATTTCGTGTACAACGTAAAAGTGATCGCTTCAAGTAAGACTCAATTTTTTTTCACCTTTGTGCTTACTTTTGTAGTCGAGTGACGGTTGTTTTACTGCGCCTGGTAATAAAGAAAAAAAAACTGTCATTGGCGTGGTCGGCATAGCGCGTCTCCTACTGCCACACCGTGGCTGGCTGTGCGTTCGAATCCCAGCGGGTGGTACTTTTTCAATCTGAAATGCGTGTTTACTTTTCAGACACCTGTTACGGAAGTACGTCACAGATTTCTTGGCGGACCCCAGCATAAAACACTTTCGTGTTAAAAAGGGATCCTCCACATTCCAAAGGAACATAAACCTAGATACAATCTGATGTAAAAATAAATGAACAAGGCCAACACCTCCGCGTTTAACAGGAATGAACAGGTTGATTCGACTGATTTTCTCCCAAGTCAATGCCCAAACAAAAACTGCAAAGACACAGTGTATCTTCTGGATACTAGAACGAGACGCACACAATACATTTATAACATTCCATACATGTGACAGCAGAAACACATTACACACACCAGCACGCGAGAACATGCCTGCCTTGCCATGCATCTGCTTTTTCTTTTAGTTTCGATGTTTGCTCAGGCCAATGTTCGTCAGAATTTCGATACCTAACAAGAGGCACACCCAGATACTTCGTTGGTAAAGACGACATACGTAAGTGTGAAAAGATATCTGGCGTACTTTCCCAATTACCGTGCCAAAAACCACAGCTTTTCTGGCAGTTTGTCTTACACCCTGTGTATAAGCAAAACATTTCAATCACAGTTGCTGTCTCAATGATGCTGTCTGTGTTTGAGAGGAAACTGCAATGTCATCCGCGCAAGGAAGTAACTTTACCTCAGCTGAAAGCAAGCTGTATCCACGGATATTTTCGTTTTGAACGACTGCCATACAAACAGGCTCACTGTAGGCCGCAAATAGCAAAGGTGACAATGGGTACTCTTGGCGCACTGAAGATCGAGTATAAGTCAACTCCCCATTGACGATCATTCAAGTCGAACAATTTGCATATGCCATTTTTACACCCTCAAATATTACACTGCTCACGTTCAAGTGCTCAAGCACAGAAAATCGAACGTCATGAGAAACTAGATCGAATGCTTTTGCCAGGTCTAGGTGAAGCATTGCTACACGATCACCAACTACATGACAAATTTCCAAAGCACTTTGCGTAATATGTATGTTTGTTGCGATATTACGACCTTTAATACCACATCTTTGATGGGACCCGATAAGCGTTGTAATTACATTTTGAAGCCTTTTTTGCCAACACTTTCATGAATATCTTGTAGTCGTCGTTAGTAAGATTTATCGTGCGATAAGAGTTAACAAGCCTTCGTTTCTCAGCGTCATCTGTTTTAGGAATCAGAGCAATATACGACGTCCTAAAAGATAGCGGGACCTGTTTTTGTTCATACGCATCATTAAAAACATTGTGCAAAATCTGGGCTACCTGAGGTTTAAAGAATTTATAAAAGGCAGCCCCAAATCCATCGGGCCCTGGCAACTTCCCACTTGGTAATCTTTCGTGGACTGTAATAGTCCAGTCGAGTCAAGTGTCGGCATGCGTCGCATGAATTCCTCACTGTAGCGTTCGTCTGCTGTATGTTTACAGCCAAAAAGCATGAAATAATGATCAGCAATAACGCGTCTAATATCAGCCTCGTTATCGACAATTTGTCCTTCATGGTATAGTTCGAGTACTTCTTTTTTACATGCATCTCTCTTCTCATCAGCCAATGCACGCTTATAGTTGGCGCTTCCCCCACCAAGAAATGCGCACATCGTGCCCTTATAGCAGCTGCTCTATACTAACCTCTCTCGTTACTTTTGCATAAGTACCTGCTTCAATGCTTTGCATGTTATACGTAAATTGTAGGTTAGCGTGCACGGCCATCCTGCATGCATCCTTCTTCATCTTGAGGTGGGTGCAGAGCTACACGAAACACTGACGCACAATGCGTTTTCTTCTGTGTAGCACTGCACCCACCTCAAGATGAGCCATTGCCAGCTAGCTCAAGCCTTCTTCATCGGCGAGTTTCAGTGGCGCATTCATGTCAAATGGCGCAAGAGAGGCCGCGCAGTAATGCAAGTAACTCGCACTTTCTGCCATGGTGGCTACAGCGAGTGAAGAGAGTATGGCAAGCGAAAGAAAGCGCGATAAAGGATGGGGCCAGGCATCGCTATCGCGTTCAACTCTTAAGGGTCCGACAATTTTTTTTTAACTTACGGTTACATTTCGCCACCAGTGTGGAGTTCCGCTTTCACGCCAGCTCTTCGCTTACCTGTGTGCATGCATCCCTTCCAGCGCCAGTAAATTCGTGCTGCTTGTGATGTGAAGCAGTTCGAGACGTGCGCTCAGTGCAACAAGAAGCTCCCCAAGCGCCGTTCACAGCACGGTTTGTTCGAGGAGCGACGAGTCAGCCGTCGTGGATGGCGGTGCAGCTGCAACGCATTGTCCGGCAACGATTCGTTGACTGACGGGCATAGGCACTCTGCAGGCTAGATTTATTTCTCATCCCCTCTCTCTGCCAAAAAAGGCTGGTTGTTCCGCTGCTCCATCTGAACCAACTGCGCCAGACACAAAATTTTGAAGCTGTATGAATACAGCAGGCGGCGGAGAGGGAGTGTTAGAGTTAGCGGATTTCGCAAGCTGAGACTCCAAAACCACAAGCTGTCTATACTAATCTGCAGTAACCTGCAGAAGTTGGGCCCATCCTAAACATATAGCGTCTCTTCAGGGAGACAGAGTGAGGGTTCACCGAGATGGATCGTGAAGAAGGACGAGAAACATGCTAATTTAAAGAATTGTGTATCTTGCGTCTTCCGTTGAAGCTATAGGCAGCTGATGACCCACGTGCTGGACACCTCGTTTGCTCCAGCGCGCCCCGTCCACACAAAGTTGCGGCGTGTGCGCGATCGTAGCGCTGATAGTTCGCTCACTGCGCTTGCCCGTGCTTTTCAACGTTCCCGCCATCGTCGAATGGAGGGCTACGTGTGTTCCGGGAATCACGGATGAATGTTCGTCTGTATGAAAACGCTAACTGTGATGTCGCGAAGTGCTGCTGCTTGAACTTCGCGGCGCGCGTTATAACGCTGATCCTAAATGCGTTTATTATTTCCCGTTGACCATACGTGTACGTGTGTCCATCCAGATGGATGTCACTTGTATCGCCTTTCGTAAGCTTGTGTCAGTATTTTTTCGAGAGGACATGATGCGGCCATATCTACTAATATCATCACGACTCAAAAGGCACGCACACACTGCAGCGTAAAAACAGCCAATTTTTACACCGATATAGTAAGTTGTCTACACACACAGAGAGAGAGAGAGAGAGAGACAGAGAGATTGTACGTAGGAAAGGTTGATTGCAGCACAAGCTTTCACAGTCCACCGATACACCGCAGTAACGTGCGCTCGCACAGATCACAAACCACCAGTAGCATGTGGTCGCGAAGATCGCGTGGTCATTGCTCGTTATGTTCCGTACTCACTTGTAAATAATCCCTGAAGCGGTAATTGATTTTATTTTTAGAGGGACATAAACACACAACGATTGTCTCCGCAGCTCACATACGTGACTCACGATTTTGGCGTAAGTGGACGAGAAAACAGCTCGATTTTTTTTATCTGCTTATGATAACGCAGAGTCATGCCCGTCATCGATACTGTAACGAAGTCAGCATTTACGCAGGTGAAAAAATCACAGCATATTCACGGGGTGAATGATGATGAGTGGGGCGAATCTCCAGAAGGAATCATCGGTAAACCGCGAAACTCTTCCGTGCAATTCGCCCCACAATTACAAGTGAAACACTTGAGTAAATGTCATCAAACTATTATAACATCTCGCATCTTTCATCATCAACTACAAGTACCGCCGTCTAGTTTTATAACATCTCGCGCATGCTACGAATCCTCACGGTTCAACTATGCACAATGCAAAAGTGAAATCTCTCTCTCTCTCTCTCTCTCTCTATATATATATATATATATATATATATATATATATATATATATATATATATATATATATATATATATATATATATGTGTGTGTGTGTGGGTTGCCGGTGAACGCTTCTCCAACGCGAGCAGTCGGTATTTCTCAATCAAGAAACTCGCTAGGAGACGCTGCCTGCGCCAACGTTGTCTCTCGCGGGCGAGCGCGTGCCGGGAGCCACGCGCTCGCCCTCGGCGCGTGCGGGCCTCCCGGCAGGCACGCGCCGGTGGCTACCTACTACTACTACTACTACTACGACGACGACTACATACATCGGGGACGCACGACCCACGCCTTAAGGAGCTTCGCCCCTAAAAGAGCCGCATGTAAGAGCCCCTTCCCATCACGCCTGCAGCCACGGCCGGAATGGAGAGGCGCGTGCGCTTTCCTTCATACGGCCTTCGCAATGCGGCTGTTTCCGCCTCCCACCGCGCTCTGGTGGTGTCGCTTCGTCCCCGCTGTGCTTAATGTCCCTGAAACATAACTAAAGTAGCGCCATTCGTGTCAGTGCGCAGAAACCTTCATAGATTGGAAATAAAGCTAGTTGAGATGGCTCTTGGCCGTCCTCGTACGTTCAGCTGAACGAAAGAGGACGCTGCGACTCTAAGCAACCCGGAGTGCAGTTAAAAACGACAATAGGATGTATTTAGAAGCAAGCGGTGTGTGTGTGTGTGTGTGTGTGTGTGTGTGTGTGTGTGTGTGTGTGTGTGTGTGTGTGTGTGTGTGTGTGTGTGTGTGTGTGTGTGTGTGTGTGTGTGTGTTAAATTTGTCCCCCTGGTATGGAAAAAAAATTAAAATAAAGTGGGGGTAGCCCGCGCCACCAGAAGGTATATCGGGCTTAAAGCCAATCGCACCATAAAGAAATAAGGGGAAGTGTTCCCAAAAAGAAAATTTTGTGGAAAAGCCAATTGAAAAAAAAAATGTATGTATTCGGAAGCAAGGCCTGCAGGGCTTTTCCTTCTATAATAAAGGCAGGAGATGAAGACCGTGGTAATGTTAGTGCCAAGTACTGCGTAGCAGTGAGAGCTTCCAGCAGCAAGAGCGTCCTTGTAACAAGGGGAAAGCGGGAGTGCACTGGTAGGTGTAGTTTAAAGTTCCGTGACCGACGACGTAGTGCAAGCCACAACTCGAGCCAGGCGCTTCAGCCTTGCATGGCGGACCTGTAGGCATGATCTGGAGATTGAGGCGGAAGCATTCGGTTGGAGCAAAGAGGAGGTGAAACCTGCGATGAAAAAAGGTCTGCGCAGATACCTAAGGCGGGTTTTGTCATATCAATAGGATGACATGAACAATGGGTCTATGTGTGTTGAAAAGTTGATGCTCACGTCATAGCTGCCGAGGTAACCTCGCCTTTTTTTTTTGGCGTAATTGCAACTATAACGTTGAGCATGCAGTGTCGGATGAGTTGTAAGGAAAATGTATGCGAGCGGTAGACGTGTGGTTGGGAAGTTTCGATGAGGTATCCAGTTATGTCTCAGAAATGTCTGCATAGTGGGTGGGGGTTGGTATGACAACCGCCGATTCACGCATTATGTTAACTAGCTGTATTAAGTATGCACGCGTTTTTTTTTTCTAGTAGATATCTTGGGAAGTGTGCGTGTGATATTGTTGGATCTGTGCGGCGTCGTAAGTGTTGAGTGACGTGTAGCGTTCGTGGGCAATCGTTGAAGTAATGCAGATCGGCTACGCATATTTTTGTGCATGCACACCGGTCAGACATGGTTATATTAAATCGCTTGAGGTAATATTGGAAATGGCCGTGACCAGTCATTAGATGAGTTAACTTCCGATTAGGTGGAAACCATTTTGGAATTTTGTAGACGCTATTTATCCAGTGAAATAACGACGTGTTCGGCCCTTCTGTTTGCCAATATGTGTGCCAATGAGAAACCATAATTTTGTATAATTCGGACCGAACGGTGCGGATTGAGTATGTAGCCATCCTCTCAGACCCAAAACGCATTGCTGAAGTTGCTAGTCTGTCTGCCAATTCGTTTCCTAGTATGCCTTTATGACCAGGGACGTGAAATAACCGGAAAAAGATGCCTTGTGTTTGAAACTGATAAAGAATGTTTTTGATGGCTATCACCCTCTCGTCATTATCGTTAAGGCTTGCAAGTTTACGTAGTAAAGAAAGGCAATCTGTGTACAGGTGAAAAGGGGTTTGAGTGTGTAGCGTGCTGATGTACTGTAGGCATTCGGTGACAGCCATAAGTTCGGTTGTGTAGGCGCCAGATGCATGTGTTATTTTATATTTTTCGGCCTTCAAAATGCGAGTTTGGTTATCCAGTATTATGTATGCTGAGCCGGCGGAAATGGAGGTAAAGGAACCGTCCGTATATGCGTGCAGGACGGGTAGGCGGAAGGCGTCGTCGTGCTGGGAGGGGTCAAGTTCAGTAAAGGAAAATCTGTGTTTTAGGCTGGGGTGATAAAGAAAGGGTGCAATGTCACGCTGGATGTGGTCGGGATTTAGTGTACGTGTGCCATAAGGCGTGACTATTTTTTGTGTAAAGAGAGAAAATTCTGCTGCTAGGCGGGTGAGTTCTAAATCTAAGGGCGGAGCGTTAGCGATTATTTGTAATGCTGACGTTCTGGTTGTATGAAACGAGCCTGTGATAGATATTAAGACTGATCGTTGAAGTGATAATACGCGGTCTCTTAGGAAGCGTGTAGGGTGGGAAGGCCACCACGCTGGCGATGCATAAGTGAGTGAGGGAAGTAGGACCTGTCTGTATAGCCGGCGAATGAGCATGCTGTTCAGATTATGTTGGGAACGCAGAAATGCGAGGAATCGTGCAGTGAATATTTCGGCTTTAGTTTTCAGATATTCGATGTGGGAATGAAAATTAAGTGTTGTATCAAACACAACGCCAAGGAGCTTAACTGATGATTTGTGTTTTAGAAAGGCACCGTCTAACCTAACGGAGGGACGGCGCCTTGATGTGCCTTTGTGTCCGTTGTTGAAGAACGTGTAGTGAGATTTGTCTGAACTGATAGTTACCTTTTGTAGCTTTGCCCATTCCTCTACAGGTTGTAAAACGCGGGTGACGTTGTTTTTAAAGTCCAATTGGGAGGTTCCAGGAAGTAATATGATGGTGTCGTCTGCATAGGCTTGTATGTGTGCGTTATGGGGTAGGTTTATGTCTAGGAGGGAATGTATGATAACATTCCAAAGGAGGGGACTGATGGGGGAGCCCTGTGGGCTACCCACCGATGGAGATGCTGTTTCTCTGCCGGTGTTGAATGGGAATGTGATGGTGCGGTTTGTGAGAAACGACTGCAGTAAAAGGTACAGGTTTTTCGGGCATCGGTGTTTTCTAAAGAAGTTGAGCAGAGCTATATGCCATACACTATCAAAGGCCCCGACAAAATCTAAAGAGATGAGGAGGACTGGCTGTTTGCGGGATTTATAGTACTCTAGGTATTGTCGTAATTGATAAAGAGCTAGTGCTGCGCTGCGTGTCTTGGTGAAGCCGAACTGATTTTCATGGATGAGGTGGTTGGTATGGAGGAAATAGTATAAACGGGAATTTAGTAGTCGTTCCAGCACTTTACCGAATATTGAATTCATTACAATAGGTCGGTATGATTTTGGATCCTGAGGGGGCCTTCCAGGTTTGAGGATGAAAGTGATTTTACCGTTACGCCATGGTGTAGGGAAATGCCCTATTCTGAGAGCTGTATTGAAGACAAAATAAAAGAACTGTGGATGTAACTGATAAAGTTGCTTTACAAATATTCCGGTTAAATTATCCAATCCTGGTGCCGACTGTGTGTTAATTAACATTACAGCATGTTCGACTTCGTTCTGAGAGAAAGGAAGATCTAAAATTTTCCAGGGGTACTCGGACTTGTGAATTTCGCGCATCTGGTAATGAATCGGGGTGTCAGTTAGGGGGCTATCTTCGGCAATCAGTGTGTCTAGTAGGAGGCGAGCTGATTCGTTGACGGAAGTCGTCATTGTACCGCTAGGGCATTTTAATGATGGTAAGCTCGTTGCTGTGTGTTGTTTTTGAAAATGCAGTTTAAAATGGTCTCCGAAAAGATGTTTCTTAGTAGCGGATGTGTAAATGTCCTTGTCAAATAAGTCTCTAGCTTTAGAAATGTTCGATTTATATTGTTGGAACGCAGAGGCATATTCTTTTTGATAATAGTCGCGTAGAGAGGGCACTTTAGCGCGTTGTTTACGGCGTCGTAAAGCACGGACACGCTTCCTTTCAATACTTAAGTCATGGGACCACCAGCCCTTACCTGATGATACATTTGCTTTGGGGTTCCGAGAGTAGCGGTTTTCTAAGCGTTCGCATATGGTATAAAATTGTGTGATGATTCTGTCTAATGTGTCTGGGCAAGCGATGTGACATTGTGTTACTTTTTGAAACCAGGGCATGTCTTTTAGTTCGCGCAATATTTGCAGTCGAGCGTAATTCGTTAAACGTTTTGGTTGTAGCGACAGAATGTTAGTGAAAGAGAATGAGATGTAATTGTGATCGGAAAGAGTTGGCTTATCTAATACCGTCCATGAGTAACCTGCGGATGTTAGTGCTTGTGATGCTAAAGTAATGTCTATCCAGGTTTCTGCGTATGCTGTCTGAAACGTTGGGGAAGATGAAGGGTCGTTTAATATAGTCAGATTATTGGCGATTGAGAAATTAAGAACATGTGACCCTCTAAAGTCTGACGGGCCAGGTCCCCAAAGAGGGTGTTTCGCATTAAAGTCACCGGCAATTACGTACTGAGCGTCTGTGCAGCGGGATATACAGGTTTGGAGTTCGCCGAGAAAGGGGTCTGCGGGTCTGTGAGGAGGCAGGTAAATCGCAATTAATGTAAATGAATGGTCACGGCTTTGACACTTTAACATCACAATGTGTTCTGATAAGTGAAAGGGGAAGTAATCATATGTGTTTAATTGTGCTAAAATCATTACACGAGGGTTTAGTGGAGCGTGGAATTTCTAATCGTGTGCGGTATGCCTTGTACCGTGCCTGCGCGTAGATGAGGATCGCTCACAAATGCAAAATTGTAATTGCCGTGACACATGGTTTCGATGAGTATTTTGGTTGCCGCGGAGGTGTGGTCGAGATTCGCCTGAATGAAATTTAGAGGTTGGTTGTTAGCCATTTGTTGTCATGTGTAATGTAGGTGAGGCGTGAAGTACGTGAAATTGTGGATGCGTTTGGATTTGACGTAAACAGCAACATGTAGTAAGTGACATGGAAGGTGAAATACAGGCACAGTAAGCCACAGAGTCAGGACACTTTGCATTGTGCTCGCGACCAGAGGAGGGGCGCAGCGGCTCACTAAAAGGTACTTTGAAATTGAATAATAAAATTGTAATTGAGAACCTGTGCTTCAGACCGCATAAGTTGTATTGTAACGTGCTATGTGAGTCGCTGCGCCCCCCCAACCATGCTGGCACTTCTATGCTATCCATAGTCAGTTCTCGCCCTGAGGCGGGCAACCCTTTCCTGCAGTACGGGGCACGTATGATCACCCACAGGATGGTTGTTTGGTCTAGATTGCCTGACGCACTCACTGCACTGCGCCGCCGGATCCCCCGCCCGCACCGCACACCGCTCCGCAGGATTATTTGCAGCGCACTTGGTACAGACAAGTTTGTCTTGCTATCCGGATACTGGGCAGGTCCTCTTTGTGTGTCCGTAGGAGGCGCAGTACGTGCAGAGTGGGATGTGCAGATCTTCACTGACGTGCACCGTGGTCCATCCAAGCATTACCCGGCCACGGGCTAAGAGTTGTCGATAGGCAGAGTGGTCGACCTCCAGTACATGTGTATAATTGCCTGATATTCGCGGTATGAGGTAATTGGACGGCACGTTTGTGGGTTCAGATCAAGGCCATCATTGCGTTGATTAAGACACTGAACCAGTGTCATTACCGCAACGTCCGGGTCGACGCCTGTAAGTTTAATTCGTGGCATTCGTTTTTGTGGGATCCGAACAGAAATGGACGTGCTTGTCAGGGTGTTATTTTCGATTGCTCTTTTAAAGTTCATTATTTTTTGTTCGTCATTAGTGAAGACTGTTAAGCCATACGTAGTCTTACGGAGCGTCACTGAGCCGATCTTCTCTTTTGCAGGATCAATGTTTGATTTGATAAGTCGGAATACATCATTGGCCGGCGATGTTGAAGGTTGAAGGGGTGTTAGAAACATAAGAAATGCATGTTCTTGCCTGGTTGTTGGCAAGTGGCTGTCATCAGGAGGTACCGTATGAGGTGGTAGTGTCGACGGAGCGGTCATCCGCGAGGCGACGTGGTCGCTATTGGGCTTGCCCGCAAGAACGGACGCATAAGATGGACCAGGGACAGGATGAGCAAGGTTGATGACTCCAGGCACAGCCGTAGAGACAGTACTGGGTCGAGCGAGTTGGTAACGGAGTTCATCTACCCGTCCCGCCTGCCTCGCCGCCACGGCCCGAATGTCAGCGCATTCTTGGAGGATGCTGCGTAGCAAAGCGATGATCTTAGAACGTTGTGTGTTAGTTACCTTGCAAGCCGGATCAAAGAGAAGGTCTGTGATGTCCTTTTGGTAACTGATGGCTCGATGAAAGGCAGCCTGTGTGACTTCTTCGCCGGGCTCGTTGTTTGGAAACATACTGCCTGATGGCAGGGCGGCAGGCGGCGGCGCTGGGACACCCGACGGGGCAGCAACATGAGCACTCTGCATCTGCAAGCCTAAATTGATTGGGGGTATTCCGATTAGCGTCCTGTCTCCGTCGGCGGAAAAGACAGAGCCGCCCGAACGCGGCGAATCTCCAGGAGCTGGAGACACGCGTTCGGACTCGACTGGGCCTTGTTCAGCCATTTCGCCGTAGCGGGTATGAGCCAGGCATGAATGGCGGTGACGGGCAGCTCGGAATGAAGACTCAAAAATGAGAAAACTGCTGCTCCAAATCCCGAATCAACACATCCGGGTGAGTCTCAAAGCCTTCAGATTCAACATAGTGGGAGGCGCAAGGGCGAAGAATCGACAGAACCAACCTTTTGAAGGCAATCTGGGGAGCCCGTCCGAGCTGCCAGTCAACACATGCAGTCAACCCACTGCATGTGTGTGTGTGTGTGTGTGTGTGTGTGTGTGTGTGTGTGTGTGTGTGTGTGTGTGTGTGTGTGTGTGTGTGTGTGTGTGTGTGTGTGTGTGTGTGTGTGTGTGTGTGTTTAAAGATATGCAGTGCATTATCAGTGAGTACACGCTTGCGCTCGACGTGTGCCTATGTGCAAGGTGTCAGCAACACGGCATGCGACAGGTTCACGGATATGACACGGTTATGAGTTTTTCAATATTTTAATATATACCGCGTCATAAAAATGGTCTGTAGAACAATGAAGTAAGCAAGGCGCTTGCACCGACAAAACCCATCCCCGCAAGTAAGTAGCACACGACGCGTTCGCTTGCCGATGTGCCTGGGGTTGACCGCTTGGGGCCGCGCACCGTCCAAAATCGGTTTCCGCCGCGCTGAGAGATCGCACAGCACGGCGCACCACTAGTTTTTTCAAGGTCGTGCGAACGCCACCTTGTTCGTCCACATCGCGTGCTCGACCTTGATTGATTGTGGTTCGGTTAGGAAAGGACGCTACTTCCTGCAGCCCATGTAGGGAGCACGGCTAAGCGTCCGTGGGGGTGGGGGAAAGGGAGTGAAAGAGATAGAGAGGAAGGCCGTAGTGCAGGGCTCCGGAAATTTAGACCACCTGGGGTTCTTCAAACGTGCACTGACAACGCACAGTACACGGCTTGCGCGACAGCGCTGCATGCTTTGGGATGCCGCAGAAGCACTTACAACAACTGAAAGGAGGAGCTTTCGCTTCCGCGCGGGGAAAGCCAAACGCTGAGATGTGTGGCTCCAGCGTATCGGACGGCGATGAAGCCGGGGACCAAATGCGGGGACGATGGCCGCCGAAGACTTGCGACCGACAGCGAACGTGTGCTCTCCAACTAGCCGCCACGCGCGCGGCAGTGCTAGCTTCGCGTAGGCAGTTTCTCGGTGGACACACTAGAGCCGCTGCTGCAGCTTCTAGAAGAGGAGGCAAATGCGAAGGGACTTAAGCTGTGATTAGGGTGGTGCCTCCAGAGATGTACGGCTCTGATTGCATCGACGTCCTCCCCGCTCCGTCGAAGGTGGCGACATTCATTTTGCTCGACCAATGTTTCGGCGGCGTCAGCCATGTCGGTGCTTGCACTCGCGTGCGTGCCAAAGCAAGCTTCTACGGCGGTTGTGTGACCGCGCTTCGGAAATTACGCCTGCATGCCCTTGCTCACGAATCACTCCTTCACTGGTTGGAGAATGTTGTTTCCATTTCTGAAAGAGCCACAACGATTACTTTTAGAGAACTCCAATAAAATGAAAAGGCAGTGACAACTTCCGCATTAAAAGCATTTAACGCAGCACATTTCTGCAAGCACGTGTCAAGTTTTTCCGAAAACTCAAATGCACTTTCTTTTGGTTGCTGCGTCTTGCTTGAAATAATTCTCAGAAAAACTTGAGCTCGTGCACAACTGACGTCTACTTAGCCGTGATTCTTTTTTTTTTATTCTGTCGAACCCGCTTGGGCTTGTTCAGGCTTTGCAGCACGTAACAAATGAAAAATTAACACCGATAGGCTTGAATGAATTTGTATTACCAGCGAAGCTGCATGGTTAAGAGTTTCCCTGAAAAAAGCGCAGAGAACCCCGCTAGGCAATTCAATTCTATTGTAACCACGCCAAGCTTGTAAAGCCAATTTGGGGTTACTAATTCGCACAAGTACAGTCTAATTAAGCTAAGTCAATAAGTCGAGCCAAACTAATTATAATTAGCCGGATCCTTACTTGGTCGAGCATAATCTCGCTAAGTTCAATGAAGGTAAGACTAAATTAGTCAATACGTATTAGACTAATGGTAATTACGTCAAGGTTAATAAAACAAAGAATAATTAAAGGCACCCCAATTAGGGTAATACTAATTACGTCATCTCTAAGCAAGAGACAATTAAACGAAGCATAACTAAGCTAAGATTGTATAGTTAAAATTTATTTAGTGGTAAGCTAATTACGCTGAGGCTAATTAGGCTACACCTAATACAGTCAAGGCTAAATAAATTCCCTCTAATTAGAACAATACTAAACAAGCCCAGTGCATTAGGAAACACTAAGCAGGGCCAGTATGACTAATTAACATCTAGTTAAGTCAAGCTATGAATAAGTCAGTAAAGCTTAAACTAATCCTAATTAAGCTAGATTAAATACGTCAGGTCAAAATAAGTTGACTAATTAAGCTATGACTAATAATGTCACAACCTATATAGCCTAAGTCTGGCTGAGATAAGACTAAGCCATGCAAAGTTAGGTTAATCCTAAGTCAACTGCGATTAAATTGACCTAATTAAGCCTATTTTCATTAAGGCAGACGTAATTATGCTAGACCTAACTCAGCTGCGACTAAGTGAGACACAACAAAAGTATGCAAAGTTCAAGTCGACCAGCTTTCCTTGCTAAGTCACGCACGAAGTTAGCTTCGCCCTCCGCGGTTCAAAAAATGAGGAGCAGCGAATTTATCGAGAATTTTTGTTCGCACCGACAGCTGCCACGGCAACAAATTTTTCAGCGTACCAACACTGCGATAATCAATCAATCATTCAATTTTTATTTGGCATTCATTACAGCGTCAGCAACATAATGAACGCGAGGACAAGAACAAAAAGGTGCTATCTAGCAGTTTGATAAGGTCCTTACCCCAATCCTTGACAGCCCAACAAGATACCGAGCATTGGTGAACATTTATAGCACATATGTTGCACTTATTACTAAAGAGAAAAGAACACCGACCACCCCTCCCCCCCCCCAAAAAAAAAATGAACTGTAGTAGTCAACGAAAGTAAAAAATACATCAAAATTGTCATATGACATTTACGAAATATACGATTTGTTTGAGCAAACGGAGTAATCTCGTTAAATATGTAAAACAGTTTATGAAATGAAAGCGCAAATACTATACAATATTCCTATAATGAAAATGATAACTTGTTCCACGCCAATCATCATCATCATCAGCCTATCTTATGTCCACTGCAGGACGAAGGCCTCTCCCAATCCTCTCCATTCTTGCTTGTCCTGCGCGAGCTGATTCCATTTGACGCCTGCGAATTTCTTGATTTCGTCCCCCCATCTACTCTCTGTCGTCCACGGCTACGCTTGCCCTCTTTTGGTATCCATTCCGTCGTTCTAACTGTCCATCGGTTATCTATCCTTCTCATCACGTGGCATGCCCATGTCCATTTTTTCTTCTTAACGTCGGTTATTATGTCGGCGACTCCCGTCTGTTCTCTGACCCACTCGGCTTTCTTTCTCTCTCTTAATGTAACGCCTATCATTTTTCGTTCCATCGCCCGCTGCGTGGTTCTTAACTTCCTCTCGAGCTTCTTCGTAATTCTCCAAGTTTCTGCCCCGTATGTCAGTACTGGCAAAATGCAGTCGTTATATAGTTTCCGCTTGAAGGATAGTGGTAGATTTCCTTTCACGAGTTGGGAATGTCTCCCGTACGCGCGCCATCCCATGTTTATTCTACGGTGGATTTCTTTTATATGGGCGGGTTCTCCTGTAAGTAGCTATCCTAGATATAGGTATTCTTCTACGACTTCTAATGTCTGGTTTCCGATCGTGAAGCCACGTTTCTTCGCCGTGCCACTTAGCATTATCTTTGTTTTCTGCATGTTCATCCTTAATCCTACTTTAGAGCTTTCTCGGCTTAAGTCTTCAATCATCTTTTGCAGTTCGTTGCCATCATTGGTAAAGAGTACTATGTCGTCTGCAAATCGTAAGTTACTTAGATATTCGCCGTTAAACCTTAACCCTGTCTAGACTCAGTCTAGCCTTTTGAAGATTTCTTCTAAACATGCAGTAAACAGCATTGGAGAAATTGTATCTCCTTGTCTGACACCTTTCTGTATTGGGATTTTTCTGCTTTTCATATGGAGGAGCAGGGCGGCTGTAGAACTTTTATAGATGTTGACTATTATGTCTACGTATCTATCGCATGTTCCTTGTCGGCGTAATGCCTCTAGAACTGCTGGTATCTCTACCGAGTCGAAAGCCTTTTCGTAGTCTATGAAAGCCATATAGAGGGGCTTCTTGTATTCCGCGGATTTCTCGATTACTTGGTTTATCACATGAAGGTGGTCTATGGTGGAGTATCCTTGTCTGAATCCTGCTTGCTCTCTCGGTTGAATAAATTCAAGTGTTTCTCTTATTCTGTTTGAGATAACCTTTGTGAATGATCTGTATGAAGAGCAGACTAATCGCCCTGTATAGTTCCTCAGGTCTTTTACATCTCCCTTCTTGTGTAAGAATGCTTGCATTTTTTTTAACTTACTGGCACATTTGAAGCTCTGAGGCATTCTGTGTACAGTGTCGCGAGCTTTCTAGTTAGGAAGTCTCCTCCGTCTTTGATCAAGTCGGCTGATATGCCGTCTCCTCCAGCCGCTTTTCCGCGGGACATGCCCTGAATTGCTTTTCTAACCTCGTCCGCAGTAACGCATGGAATTTCGGTGTCCTGATCGGCATTTATTATCCTCATAGTGGGGGGACTCGTATTTGAGCTGTATAGCTCAGAATAGAAGTCCTCGGGCATACAAAATTGGTATAGAACGTAAGGGCTATCACACATCCGTATACGGTACATCCATGGGATGTACAGTTCAACACCAAAAAGAACGGAAAATTTAAGAACAAAATATATAGCGGGCAATGAATAGAAGAATTTTATAAAGTTTGCATTATTCACCTTACTGATTTGAAGACAAGCGGTCAACCACGTACTGTGTTATTGCACTTCTCCAAGATTTTCTAATTTAGTGAGCAAGCATGGCACACGGTATGTCAGGCAACTCAAGCTATATTTCATGCGCGAATAACGCCATTTGATTTCTCCTTTATGCTATATGAGATAGCTTTGGGTATAGTGAGGTTGCGTAACAAAAAACTATGGTTGTTGCATCAGAAATATTTTAGGCATTTTAGAGCAGGGTTAAGATTATAGAAATTTTAAGCGGGTATATCTGAAGGGTAGAAAACAGCAATCGAGTATGGGCGTCATACACGATTGCTATTTTCTACCCTTAAGATCTACCCGCTTAAAAATTTCTGTAATCTTAACCTTGCTCTAAAATGTGGCGAACAGCTTTTTTTTTTTTTTCGAACGCGCTCAACCTATGTAAGTTGAATTTTGTAGTGTCGTTAAATGAGGGGAAAACAGAGTGTTGTAAATCGTGCGTCTAACACTACGTGGTATACAGCGCAGCCTATTCGCCAAACGACATATTCTGTATGATCATTCCAAGTAAGGTGATTATTAAAAACAACTCCCAAGGTTTTGACATTCGGTGAAAGTTCTATGCCATCAGATCCAAGCTCTAATCTGAACTCGTTAAAAATATGTCGTTGTGACGGGGTCAAAAGCATCGCCTTAGTCTTTGTTGTATTCAGTTTTAGTGAATTCACTGAGCTCCATTCGGCCAAGTGCTTTAGTGTGGTATTAGAGATGACCGAGAGGGTATTTATATCGCTTCATCTCAAGAAAATGCTATCATCTGCATAAACTATAAATTTAGCGTCGTTAGAAATGTTCGTTATATCATTGATACAGATTTCATTTCATTTCATTTCATTTTATTACCTTAAAAACCCCAGCGGGGCATTACATAAGGGGTATCAGTATCATCAGCAAATCTGAGGTTACTGAGGTATTCCGCATTATCCCTTACACCCACCTGTTCCCAATTCAGTTTTCTAAATACTTCTGGTAAACATGCCGTGAATAACATCGGAGAAATTGTGTCCCCTTGCCTTACACCCTTCCTTACAGGTATTTTGCTGCTCTCCTTATGGAGGGCTATGGTGGCTGTGGGCTGTGGAGTCGTTGTAGATGTCTTCCATTAGTTTTACGTAGTGCTCGTATGCGCCCTGATTCCGCAATGTCTGCATGACTGCTGAGGTATCAACCGAGTCAAATGCTTTCTCGTAATCTATGAAGGCTATATAAAGGGGTTGATTATACTCCGCGCATTTCTCTATCACCTGATTGATAGTGTTAATATGGTCTGCTGTTGATTAGCCTTTACGAAACCCTGCTTGTTCCTTAGGTTGACTAAAATCTAAGGTGGCACAAATTCTGTTGGCGATTACCTTGGTAAATACCTTGTAGGCGACTGACAGTAAGCTAATCGGCCTGTAATTTTTCAAGTCCTTTGTGTCGCCTTTCTTATGGATTAGGATGATGTTCGCATTCTTCCAAGGTTCCGGTATGCTCGCAATCATTAGGCATTTCGTATACAGGCTTGTCAGTTTTTCCAGTATAACCTGCCCACCATCCTTTAACAGATCTGCTGTTATCTGATCCTCACCGGAAGCCTTTCCCACTTGCATCGTTTTATTTATTGTGCAGTGACGTATGTAACTTCAATTTTACGACACTTGATGATAGCCAATCAATAAAATTTTGAAGAATTTACTTTTAGTTTGTTAGTTTTGTTTATTGAGCCCCGCTGCGGTGGCGCTCGGCTGCTGATGCAAGGTTGCGAGAAGGAATCCCCGTTTCAATGGAGGCAAAACGTTGAAGCCCATGTACTATTCGATGACAGTGCCCGTTCCCCAGGTGGCCGAATTTTGCGCTCCCCTACGGAGTCTTTCAGTCATATGGTGGTTTTGTAACCGAAACCCCGGAAATTATTATCCTTGTTCCTTTACCATCACATATTTGGTTCGTATTTTTTGTTTTACACTGAATTCATTTAGCATTGTGCCTAGTTGAAAACTCTAAGCAAAACCAGCGCCTCTGATGGGGTTATGTGTCCTCCCTCAGTCGCGCTGAGCCTTACAGTCTGGCCAGCAGTTCCGGCATCCTGCGCAACAAGCGGTAGCCGAATTCCATGGCGCGCGTATACCTGACATGCACGGCGAGCAGTGCTCACGCATGCCGCGGAGAAGCCGACAGCGAAGGCCGTGTCAAGGCCGTAATCAATGCCACAGAGCGGTGGCGTTGAGACGCTCTTCGAGCGCATTGTTGCTATGCGCGCACAGTTCCAACGCGTCCTCGATTAACGTCCATGGAGCTGTAAACGCGAACAGCTGCTGCCGCACCACGAGGTTAATCGGCAAGCAGTTGTTTCAGTTAAGCATGGAATTTTCCCTCTTCACGCGCAGCCTCGGGTGATGCTGCCCCCAACGGGCACCCTCTCGACCCACCAACTCGTTTCCCTGCTTTGTGATACACTGTAACGGGTGGTCTCGTATCGGATATGTAGAAACGATCACCCCGGTGAGACGAGCACTCGGGCGATGAGAAAGAAACTCGATGAAGCACGCGACACCAGGGACGAGCAGGTCCAGTCCGAGCCATCGTCCAGAAGCTGTCCAGAAGCATTGGACCAAACAGCGGCACTGGGGTACATGGTCACGTCAACGGGCCTCGTCTCTTACCCCCGAACACGCACAACGTTGCTTATAGTGGTGTGGACGACCTCGATGTGCATGCTGTAGTTTCAACGCGACATATGCGAGTGCCGACTAGCGCTACGTGTCCGCCTCGCCACCGCCTCGCCTTGCACGATGCGGTGGAAGCGCCGCCTGCCGCAGACTTCGAGAAGTTGGACGCTGCTCTCGAAGCGCGAGGAAGATGATGTGCCACAAGTGTTCCACATCGCAGGAGCCGTGCGACCGAGCTGCCCTTCTCTGTAGGGGTGCCTGTTCCTTTCCATGGAATCCCGAGGCATCGCGTAACAGGAAATCTGGAAAAGAAAAAAAGAAAAGGGGGGGGGGGGGGGGAGGGAAGGCGGCAAAAGGAAGGTTTTAATTCTTAACAATGCGCCGCTCTTCCTTTCATACAAGACGTTTTATACGAAGTGGGCCGAAAGTACGTTCGGCGCCTTTTCTCGGCATCAAAAGCCGTATTTTGTGAGCATCAAAAGCACCATTTCCCGAGGGGAAATTAATTGGGGGAGAATTACACGTACATTCAATCACGTAAGGATGAATAACAAGAGCAATAAAAGCTTGCAAGTTTGCCTGAAGCCTGCTTTTTTTTATTGATGTGAAAATAAATTAAGGAGTTGTCGCCATTTTCCGTGACGGCTACCCCTTTTCGCTTAAATGATGTAACATCCTCGTAATAAAAATGTATTAAAAATAAAAATATAACCATAAACTAGTCCTAAAGGAGTCCGCTCGCGTCTCACACACGCCAACACTGTAAAAACGGTCCAGTCAGTAATTATCAGTGATTTTTGTTTCTTCAAAGAAGCGTTCAACGGCTTTCAAGGCCTTGTGGTGTAAATGCACGCTGGATCTAATAAACGTAGCTCTTGTTCGAGTCGCGGTCTCTGCGTGGTGTACTTGGGAAAAATCAATCAGATAGATATCCTCATCGTCGTGGCCGCATGCACATGTTGAAGACGAATAAAAAATGCTTTGTTCCAAGCCAGAGACGATGAATGAGGGTGTCGATGCATTGCTGGACATGCCGTCGCATTACTGGATAATCATGCGCTGGGTCTCCTAAATACAAGGAGGGAGGTTCTATCTCTGACTTGGCCTTTATAGCGCGAACGCGGTGAGGTTCTTGCTGTTACACATTACACTCGGCCACGCTGCGAGAACCTGGAAAAAGTTTCTCTGGCGGGCGGCCGGCACTGGCTGGTGCCGCGGTCCCTGACTCGCTTTGACCGGGCTTGGAGAACTGCAAACAAGTCTTCCGAAGGCATGCTCTGGCCGTGCGCGGTGGTCGTCGTAGGCTTGCGAAACCCCCAGAGGCACCTCCGGTGGGTAGCATTGACATTGACATGGTGGCCGATGGTCTGGGCCACGTCGCGACTTGTGGTAAGCTGCCAGAATTTTTGCTGGCAAACAGCATTGACTGCGTTGGTTCAGTCCGTGGTTTTTCGGTAATCTACGAGCTAATGAGTTCTGCGGAAACCCACAAGGTGGAGTAACGTTTATGGAAGAGAAAATTAACATCCACCCGTTCTGTAGCACAAGGCTGCAAGGAAATCCATACGGATTTCTCAGAAACGAAAGCTTCCTAGTTGCCTCCTGGCCTCCTGGTTAGCTCAGTTGGCAGAGCGAGCGCCCCGGACAGGCGTTGGTTCCGGGTTCGAACCCCGGACAAGGGCGAATTTTTCGGCAATAGGAAGCTTTCATTTCTGAGAAATCCGTATGGATTTCTTTGTAACCTTGTGCTACAGAACGGGTGGATGTTATTTTTTCATAATCTACGAACTGTGGCGCGCTGTGTTCGTCTCCTTGCCGTCCAAGACGAATGACCTCATTTGCGTGCTTGTGGACGACAAATATGGTCGCTGGCGGGCTCCGTCTGCCGTTCCAACTAACAGACGTTGGATAAGTCCTATGTGGGTGGCTTGGGTTGCACGACCGTTTCATGCTCCTCCCAGCGTTGCTGTGCAAGGGGCAAGCGTCCGCAGAGACAAATGAATGTCGGCAGATCTGACTGAAACTGTTAAGTAAGCATCCTGATGCCGGTATCCGCGGACATGCCTTGCTCGTGGAGTCTGAGAACGTCAGTCTTGTTACCGGTATCTACGTAAAGCAAGGAGGTTACTTTTCTGGAGTGGAAGCGGCCCGCCGAAAGTGAACAGCGCGACGCTGTTTCGTGGTGTTTAAACGATGTGTCATGTTTTTTTAAGCATCTAAATATCTGAGAAAGCAACGGTGACTTCGTGCGTCGCTTTCGGCTGCATAAATAGCGTTAAGAAGAAGCCTGGAAGAACATTTCACGTGTAAGTATTTCTCACTTTCTTCACGTACGGCTGCCCGTTCTCAGTGGATTTTGCTAAGTAGAGGACAATTTTAAACGTTCGCATCCGTATGTTACATCCCTACGCCTGCACTGTAAGCTTTGAATACTTGTGAGTGCTTCGTTTTCAGATGCGTGCGTACATGATTAGGCTCGAGTTCTACTAAAACACACGCAAGGTCTGGTGCGCGCTGTGTTTGTGCACGAACTTTAGAGGAAGGGTATCTTTCCGGAGCACAGACGCAGAATTTGTTATGCGTATGTGTTGACGAATGCGCAAATGCAGCGAGCACGTACGGTGCGTTTCTCCGTGCTACTGGTTTCGAAGATGAAGAAAAATTTTTTTTAAAAAATCTGTGTAGCCGTCTGACTGAGAACATGTGGTGTTCGGTGGGGTGGATGGAAAGCTTAAAACAGTGACTCGATCACCTCTGCTCTATTGACATCGAACAACACGACCTGTCTTCAGCATTTGACGAAATTCTAGTCGGAATGCTAAGTGCATGCTTTTCTGCGCGCGTCTCCTGTAAGAAATCTCCTATGTGCATTATCATTCAGAACTAAATGAGGAAGTTTTCCGAACGCACCCAACGGGTCTTGATAGACACGGATCTGAGAAGACTTCACAAACGCTAAGAACAACGAACCAATTTGGAAGAACGTACGTGGAATACGAAAAAAAAAAAAAGCATGCGGTCAGTTAAGGCAACAAATGCATGCGGTCAGTTAAGACAACACAAAGGACACTAGAAACTTATTCCGACCAGGACTGCTGCCACATGCTTTCATATCTCTGTCAGGCCTCAATGCCATCTCAAAGGTAGTTGAGGGCCGCACTCCATTTTTGTTGTCCCGACAAGTTATATCGGGTCTCGAAAGAGCTAATTGGACTGATCCACAGGATGGCATCATCCTGGAAAGCGCGAACTCCGGGAGCACGCATGCATTTGGCGATGGTAATGCCGCCTGCGATAACCCCAAAGTTACCATGAAGAAGATGTTTAGTTGCTCTGACAGCAACGAGATGGCCCGCATGACGTCGGTGAGGTGGTTGACCCAGCTACTGGAGGAGCTAGGGTCGGCGGTCGCGGAGAAGACGGTGGCATCGGTCCCCACGGCAGCGGCAGTGATGTCCGAGGGAGCTTGAACAGCATCCCTGAGCGGCTCAGGCGCCGATGTAGTCCTGGGCGAGGAGTCGTTACCATGGGAAGTGCGAAACGCATTTCCAGGGAACAGGAGTCCTTGCGTTGTCGTGGGTCGACGCGGCGCGATACCAGCGTAATACTGACCTTGGACGCCAAGGAGGCCTCGACGCCGTCCCCAAGTGGTACCAAAGGTGCTTCCGGTGGCTGAAAGGCTGCGGGCTCCATGGTAGCGGAAGCTTGGAAGGCCTTCCTTGAATAGGATTCCCGTCGATGATCCTCGAGAACTTCTTTCCTCTGCTTCACTGTGCCCCCAGTGCGAGCCCACGATATCCGTTGCAGATTTCCGCCTTTGCAATATATATCATCAGCCTGTCTACACTCTAAGCCACAAGCGAGCGAATTGGGAATAACTGCTGCAGTCCGACGTGCTGTTATTCCGCAAAGAGACCAACTGCAGGCCAGTATAGCGCCGTGTGCAAACAGAGAGAGAGCAACAACTGCACTGGTTGCACCGCCAGGAGCAAACGGTACCGTTTGCTTCTCGCGGATACGTGGGTCTAACGTTACCCCCACAGAAAGTTCCCGCGAGCACACGCAGCCGACAAAGTACGGCCAGCCTGCGCGTAAGCATGCCGCTCAAAAAAAAAAAAAAATCTGCCCTTAGCTGTTTATTTTAGTGTAAACAGTCCTAACCACTACGGCGTAAAAGAAATGATGCCGTTTATCTGTCACAAGACCCCAAAAAATAACTGAAGCTATGCAGGCACAATTTTTTGCTCACGCCCACGTTGTATGCCGGTTCTCTCGTCACATGTGCTACAAGCTAGGCCTCGCTGGCGCGCGACGATGTTGAAGTGCGCTGTGGATGTATTCTTGTTTTCGTGTTTTGGGCGTTGTGGCTGCTATAGAGTTACTTATATGGCGTTCTTAATCACTTCTCCGCGTTGTGATGACCCGTGGTTCATTGCTGGAATGAAGTTCTGCGCGATCGGAATGCTACGTGCTGAATGGGACCTCGCCTGAAAGGTGCGTGGGACAAAGCTGTCACTGTTTCGTGTAATATCATTTGCAAGCTTTTCAGATGTCATGTTAACCGCACTCTTGCTGCCTCATCTTCACCAAAGAATATGCTTAAGAATGGTGTTTAATAACAACTCGTGCCGTGCAGCGCTCCCAATGCATTCCCCAGTAGAGAAGGGGTTATGAAAAGAATGCGGAGATGCCCGGTTGTCACTGCTTCAGTATGCATTCGACGAGCCGATTCCGAAATACTGCTACGAAATGTTCGGCGAAATATTCATTGCACATTTAATAACACCCGTTTGAAACACCAGCGTTCTTGCGCTCCCAAAATGACTACGCGACGCTACCGGCCGGCATTGTACTAGATTTCAGCGCTCTGCATAAAGTGTGTAATTTACAATAAGGCTTTGAACACGCGCATCGCAAAAGATCGCAGCGGCTCGCTTAAATGCGTTTTCAAACGCCCCTGCCTATCGAACGATGGATGGAAGGCCGCTGATTGGCCCCTAACAAGTGACGTGCACGTAACTGAAATGTTCCGTATGGTCGTACCAATAATTCCATATGTTTCCGTAAGACTCATATGGAAAAATATGGGAAATATACGGCAAGTATATGGAAATCTTATGGACTTTGTATGGAAAATATGGAATTATTGGAATACGGAAAGGGACTTTTTCAGTAGGGAATTTTCCCAACCTAACTGCGAACAACGTGCTCCTACAACGTGCTCCTTCGTTTCAGCCAACGGTGTCGTCGCGGCATCCCGCGGCGTACAAACGAGTCGCCGGCGCTCTATTACAGAGGCTAGCACTACCGAGGCCGGCGGCCTCAGTAAAGATATCGAGGCGCTAGGCGCTGCAGAGGGCTCGGCAGGGTGGCTGACGCGGGAGTCGCAGTTGTCGCTAGGGTGCACTCCGCAACTGATCGAGTTGAGGAGGAACAGCAGTGGTAAGGAGGAAGGCGACAGAAATGAGCTCATAGCTGCCTTAGCGCATGGTGCTTCGCTTTATTTATGGCCTGAATGATTTCACAGTTGTGTTGCCTAATCAGTGACACAATGTCGAAAAAAAAAACATTTCAGGGATCCTTTAACAAGTGGGACGTGGAAGATATAAGTTGCGTCACGTTTACTTTTACCTAGAAGACTCTACTACAACCTGGTTCGAGAACCGGGAGTCCACGCTTCGAACCTGGGACATCTTTCGCGCCACTTTCCTGGACACCTTTGCAAGCGTCGTGCGGAAGAGCCGCATCACTGCTTGAGACACGGGTGCTGCTCCCGAATGAAAACGTGGCGATCTCAACGGAGCAGATGACTCGACTTTTCTGCCACGCCGACGCTGACATTTCTGAGGAGAAGGTTCGCCTGCTTAAGCGAGTATTGAAACAGTAGCTCTTCGCCGGACCAATAAGAAACCCACTGAAGACGGTCCAAGAGTCCCTCTCCGAGGCGACGACAATCGAGAAGACTCTCGAAATGACCCAGCAATGCAAACGGCGCTTGTCGCCAGACTACGACGAGGCCTAAGGACTGGGCCCCGACGACCTACGCAAGACCGTAATGGCTATTGTTCGTGACGAACTGCGCCGGATGTTCCCGTCGTCTCAGCCCCAAGTAGCCTCCCTCGAAGACATCGTTCGCGAGGAAGTAGAGCGATCGCTGCTTGTTCCCGAACCACTGCAACCCAAACCGGAGGCGATGACCTACGCCACTGCTGCACGCCGAGCTGCCGCCACTCCTCGCCCACGCCAGGACCCAACGCATCCGCAGTTTCGTCACCAGCCACCGCCGCCATCTCCTCAGCATTACGCCCGGTGGTTCTGGAAGCTTTACACGACGACCCGACAGCCGGACACCTCAGTTTGTCCCGAACACTATCAAGGATACAAGAAAAGTACTATTGGCCTCGCCTCACTGCCGACGCCGCCCATTGCGTAAGGACACGCAGACACTGTCAGCGACGCAAGACCCCGACAACTAGGCCAGTTAGACTTCTGCAACCCATCGAACCACCTCGACGGCCGTTCCAGCAAATCGGCATGGACTTACTGGGGCCGTTCCCTACGTCCACTCCCGGCAATAAATAGATCGTCGTAGCGACTTACTACCTCACCCGCTAAGCCGAAACAAGGGCCCTGGCCAAGAGAAGTGCCGCTGAGGTCGCCCAGTTCTTCACTGAGAACATCGTCCTGCGTCACAGAGCCCCAGAGGTCCTCACCACCGACGGAGGCACGGCCTTTACGGCTGGCCTAACTCCGGCGATCTTGAGGTACAGTCAGACAAGTTACCGTCGAGCCATGCACCGCCTACCACCCGTAGACGAAAGGCCTCATCAAGCGTCTAAATAAGACCATCGCCGACATGCTGGCCATGTACGTCGACATCGAACACAAGACGTGGGACGCCATACTTCCGTATGTGACATTCGCGTACAACACGGCCGTGCAAGAAACGATGCAGCTTATGCCATGCGAGCTTGTCTACGGACGGAGCCCAGCTATGACGCTTGACGCTGTGCTACCGGTCATCACCGACGAAGAAGACCTCGGCGTTGCCATCTCCTTGGATCGCGCTGAAGAAGCTCGACAGCTCGCTCGCTTGCGTGTCAAGAACCAGCAGACGGTCGACAGGCACCACGACAACCTTCCACGACGCCAAACTGAATACCAATCCGGCTACTGCATCTAAAGACCCTCTCAAAAGTAGCGCCATTCATTGTCCTTTTCGCCACCGCGCTCTCCCCGGCATTTGCTCCACGCCACCTGCTGCGCCCCAACCTCCTCCGCTCCCCCATTGGCCGATTCGTGTCACGTGGAAGACGAGCCCTGCTTTGCATCTTTTTTCTCTATATTTTCTTTCCACCGCGCTCCAGTCGCCATTTTCGGACCTGCGCGACGACGGTGCTGTGCTCGCGAACGGATTGATTGAGTGCGTGTGTTATTGGGTTACAATGTTGAGGAGGAACGTGTTGAATGGCCGTGCTGCTGCGCATTCGCTTGTCGCAAGGTTACGGGAAAGCTTTTAAGTTTTTGTTTGTTTGTTTGCATTCCGACAAACGCGACTTACCAGGAAGTGTAAATCGACAGGATCTGGCGTACTGACTTCAAGGAGGCTGCAAAAAGCGCAAGGCTTTGTAAAGTAAGTCTCACATTTCATGACCCCAACGTACGTTTCATCAGCCTATATGCTGTGCGTGGTACGCTTCAGATGATGCACTCTCTCTGCTTCATAGGTAGTGCTGCGCCGAAGGTGCGTGCGGCTGGCCTGGCGATGCTGTGCGTGGTTTTAACACCCTGAAGTTTACTTTTCTTAGAACGGGCTCACTTTGTTTTATGGCTCTGTTTTGCGTCGACAGTGCTCGCATCTTCCGCTGGCCTGTGATTTCAAACAACTTTATTAAGGCCATATGTTCAGGTCGACCAGAAGTTAGCACCGAATGCAGTCGTTTAGCGTCAATGTACTCCCGCATGTGTTGATTTATTGTGTTGTGTTTAACCTGTTTAACGTGTGAAAGTGATCTCGCTATTAGGGAGGTCGTGGTAGATGTTTGTGGGTAACAGAGGTCACCTGGGGAGGATATGCGCTTTGAACGCTCCTGCACTCGTGCATCATCCAAACAGCGCGTAGAAGCGACCTATTTGAGAAACCGACTGTTCATCCAAGACGGCTGGAATATTTCACACTCGAGCCGTTCGAAGGTGTTCTGCATGCGCGCAATTGAGCCTACGAATCAGCACGTTGCATCACATACATCCACGCACTGGAAACCTGGAACCCTCGTAATCACGCGCTAAGCCAACACAAGCCCTGTACGAGCGGGCCTTTTACGTCTTAAATAATTGTACTGATTTATTATTTTTGCGCGATTTAAACACAACATTATTAACGCCATTTACTGACTGACGAAGCAAATTCTGGACCCAAAAACTGCTCCGCAGGGTTCACACGAACTTTCCCGCGTATTTCCATCAATAGCGCTTCAGCCGTCGTCTGCTGTGGCAGATCCCACATAGGTGAGACGTGGAGATTCTAGCTAAGGAAATGAAGAAAATAGCGTAGTGCACGGTAACTGTCTCTCAGTGAGGACACCTCAACCAATCCCGCATATAGGCGGAGAAATCAGGAGGAGGAAAGAAGTGGTTGTTTCCTTGGGCGCCACCACACGCTACTCCCCCAAGAGTTTCTCACACCATGGCCGCCGCTCGATTATGGCGAGCAACTGCACAAACGCAAGGAAGGACCCTCAGATACGGTACCACGAGTTTCCGTGCGACGTAGATCGCCATAAAGCATGACTAAAAAACATTTCTCGACAGGGAATAACTGGAAAAGGAAGCGTGTGCGAGCCAAATGACAGGTCGCTGGTGTACTCACGTCGCTTCCCTGACGGTGACTATAAGAAGTCCACGAAGCTCATGCTATTGCTTCCAACGGCTGTTCCGACGGAAGTTCGTGCGCCTGTCATCAACACTTCTACCAAACTGTGATATGTCGTGAAGTGACGTGTGACAGGGGTGAACAAAGCCACACCGAGGAGACCTGTGAGGTGTTTCTGAGCAAACTGTTGCGACAGACAGGGTTGGAGACCTGAACGCAACTGCTGAGCGGTTCAAACTCGCTTACAAGCCTCTGCTTACGGAAGGTGCTGCGACTTTGATGCAACGAGTCGCCTTTCCGCGGATGTATACATATTGTAACTTCTAAATAAAGAAATGGGCCTGACACCGCCTTCCTCGACTTTTTTTTTTTTTTAATCAGCCAATCCGAACTAGTTCCGTCCTTACATAGAAATGCAAACACGCGTCTACAAAGCGGCTGAATGTTCATTTAGTCGTAGATGTCTGCCTCATATTGTGACGGAGACGCAAGAGTGATGAAATGATCATTTACAGTGTTGGCGGAACCGACAAAATGGCTGAAGGCAAACACGCGCGCAAGCGTCAAGAACACTCGTCGTCGTTCTCACTTCGTATGGTTCAAAACTTGTCATGCACTGCACCGCTTCGTAACAATATTTATAAGAAGCTGGAACTAAAACACTATATAAGAACATTATTTGGCCAATTCAGTAAGTCGTATGCAAGCATTTGTAAGAACGTCTAATACGACGAAGATCTTGCATTTCAGCCACTATAGAAGAACGCCGCGCCATTTCTCTATTGTGTTTATTTCACAAGTAGATTTATCAGTGGCGCACCGACGGGGGGGGGGGGGGGGTTCGGGGGTTGTAATCCCCCCCCCCCCGCCCGAGGCCAACATAACCCCCCTCCCACTCCGTAACTGCTTCCTATGTCCTAGAAGAACGTGTGCGCTAATGTCTGAAGAACGCCGAAAAATTAATAAAATAATAATCATCATCGATGTTACTATTATTTGGCATTTTATTCACTTTTTTTTACACACACAACAACTGTGTAATGGCATGCCCGGCCCTTCGTGAAAAATTCAACCCCCCCTGGCAGAGATCCTGGGTGCGCTACTGAGATTTATAGTAACAAATTTCACAGTTTGCCGCGTCATACTCATTTGCGCACACCTCGACGCATTCCCAACGCGCGTAGTTTCATGCGAGTTCATGGTAGCACACAGGCATTTAGCTAATCACCACTACCTAGAGCACTGCACATTGGAACGGTCTTCCTGATCACATTGTATCCATTGCTAACCGTTGAACATTCCGTGATAACCTAATTTCGTTGCGCTTTATCATTGTATAACGTTCTACTGCTTGTAATGTTTGACTTGCTTCTTTCTTTTATATTTTTCCTTTTATTTTTTTTTTTCATTTTTTAAATTCTTGTGTATTTCTCTGTTTTGCATATACGAATGCCCCCCTCACTCAATGCCCTTCAATGGGCCTGAAGGAATCTTGAATAATAATAATAATAATAATAATAATTACAATATCAATAACAGGTTTTTCTTTCAAGAGCAAACAAGCGAAGCAAGTATTCAAGCAAGCGATAAGGAACTTGTATTGAACGGTGGTCGAGTGTCGAAGCCTGCTGCATATAAGTGCGCGGTTCGGGCTCGTGCGAGTCCACTAGCAGCCCAATGCCCGTACCGTTCTAGCAGGCAGCGTAGTGGTCTTATTTTGACAAAGCAATAAATGGTTGATAAAACTCTCGGCGCACCATGCAGAACCAGCGGTTGCTCCCGCGCCCGTAGCAGTGGCGCGGAGAACTAGGCTCGTCACACCGGTTTCGGGCGACGTCGCAGGCCGCACCACGTGCGTTTTTATCCAGTGGCCGTGGTTCGTGGAAGCGAACTTATATTCTGAGCTTCCTACCAATGCCACATCACAATCGCTATTTCGCTCGTCTATGCTGGTTTCTAGCACGTTTCCAGCGAACATCCCTACCTCAGAGTGAAAAATTATAAGTTCCGCGGTGTTTACGCGTCTTTGCACATTTCAAACGGAAGGATTTCAACTTTGCTAAAGAAAAAGAACAAAAAGGAAAAGCAGGCTCACGAAAACTTTGTGACAGTCCGTTTAAGCTCATAAATGACGAATGGTCCAAATTTCAGCGGACCGGTACTAACGGAAATGCTTTCTGACAAAATTGTGGACCCTGATGAGATGCCACCGTTCCTTACGCTCAGTTCTTGCGGCGTGAACAGCTGGAGTCTTCGAAGCCGCCCGTGTCCGAGTCATCCTGGTCACCCATCATGGGCCGGTGTGCCGGGGTGTCGCCGTTCGCCCGAGAGTTCTGCATCGGGTACCAGCCGCCGTTGATGGTCGCTGCAGTAGGGACGCCCTTTCATTAAGGCGCAAAATGTGTCGCAACAGAAAGGCCACAAGCGAATCACAGCCGCGTATAAGAGATTGTTATTGATTACCGAAGTTGAGTAATGGTTAACTCGGCAAAACCCGTTGTTGCGCCAGTTGGTGCATGCTTCAAAACGCAACCCACCAAGGTAAAACGCAGGTGACAGGGAAGAGCGTCACAGATGAGCAAAAGAACATAGACTACACACGCACAGCGACATTCTCCCAAAACTCACCAGAAACAGCGGTTCCCCCAAGTAAAAAGAAATGACGCTTACTTAGTGCAGCCTCGTCGTCTTTGATGTCTCTCCCTGGTGCTATGGCGAGCGCGCAGCAAGTGATGTGTGCAGAGTTGTTTGAATTTTGGTCTCGTTTCTCATTGCTGCATCAACGACATGCTTTGTCCTCACCAGGGGCCGAAAGGGTTAACCACCTGTGTACGTTTTGGAGGGTACATACGGATGATGTTTTACTGACACAACGCGGCCGCCGTGTGTATGATTGAGGAACACATATTCTGCCATGACAGTGGCCCGTCTGAGTTTTGGCATTCTTCACTGCCTTGCACGTTTGCACTGCGGCAGAACTGACTTGGGAACCGCTACGACTGCAAGCGGATAGACGCGCGGGAGATCGGTGGCTCAATTCTGAGAGATCATTAATGGCCTCCAGAAATGCCGTTTAGGGCCTGCAATCAGTGCTGAAAGTACGAAAGATGTCGAGCTGCTTCAGCACCCTCTATAAACTGCCTCTCTGGGGCATGTGTTGGGCGAAGTTTGGCTCAGCTAACGCCATCAGGACTGGCTTAAGGTGCTACGCTTGCTTTAATTCATGTCGTCCCTTCAGCGTTCTTATGAAGGGCAAAATAAGCATCCACCAGCACAAACTACAAGGAAATCCCTCAGTCAGAAATGAAAGCTTCCTGGTTAGCGAAAAATTTGTCCTGGTCCGGGATTGGAAACCGGGACCAACGGCTGTCCGGGGCGCTTGCTCTGCTAAATGAGCTAGCCAGGCGGTTAGCAATTGAGAGTGCGAGGCGAATGTCCCTTCTGCATTGTTCTTTACATAACAACACCACTGTCTCGACAACTACTTTTTGTAATGTATTGCATATGCTGTCGCTAGAGTGGTCTAGATGTTTCTTCGTATCGGTGCGAGTGGAAGCTGCGAAAGCGCTGCTTTCTCTATTTTCGCAGTGCCAGTGCACTGCAGGGAAATTAAAATATGATTGGTACCCCACCCTGCCTCTTCGTTCAATGATCCAGACACTCCCCGCCGCCACCCCTCTCCACGATTTTTAGGTGCGGAGCGGGGCTTGTCGGCATGTTCTGCTGCTGTCGTCACGGTGGGCCGATCCTCGAGGCAGTGTATGTGTAGTGTTGTCGTGTCAGAAGCGTCGTCGTCGTGGCCCCACGCAATCCCACTGGCAGCCTCCTGTGGGAAACACCACCGCATGGTTCGCGCCTTCCCAGGTTTCACGTTAGTGGAGCTGTCATGATTTTTGTTTTGGTGTCTGGTAGTGTGTCACTGTGCTTAGGGCTGCGTTTGTCCTTCGACATAAACAAAAAGAACGCTCTGCCACAACCATGCGCCAGAGGGCTCTTGGTTCTAAAACATCGTAAATGACAAATGCCCATGTATCAAAAACGACACAGCATCAGTAATGGTGCCTGGTACTATAGCACTGAAGCGATGCGATACTAGACTTGCGCCTTCAGCCGTATCAACGCACTTTCAGGAATTCCAAGAAATGCGGCACAAGCTTTCCGAACACTATTAAGCACATATGCGGATGATGTGGCCTGCGCGGTATGCCACTGCCAATTGGCGGCGTTCTTTCAGTAAAAATCTTACCGGGCATGGCGGACTGTCTCCGCAGTTTGTTTCTTCGGATTTTTCGCAGACAAGCGTGGTAGAGGAACAGGTAGAGCAGGCCCGCGGCCGCACACACAACGGCCACGCCACGGAACTGTGGTCCTCTGTCCGAACGTGGCGTTCAGAAAGAAGCCCGCGATGGTCCCCGTCCCGCGACCTGCGGGGAGGAGAGCAAATAACTTCCTTCAGTGTGCCGTACACGTAGGCAGACGAGACGTACCGACGCAGAAGTGCAGGATGACGAGGATGCACTGTATGGTGAGCCTCTGGCTGGACGGCACCACCTTCTGGGCGTAGGCGACTAGCGCGACCCAGAGCACGGGCAGCGTGAACGTCTCCATGGCCTCGAAGGGTGTGATCCACCAGCGGGCCGTAACGAAGGAAAGGCCGGCGGCACGTGTCGCGTAGAAGAGAAAGCCGAACACAATCAGGTTGGCGCGCCCGATGTTGCGCACCAGGTTTTTAGCGATGGCCAGGAAAGGAAGTGCGCAGCCCATGGGCAGCGCCAGCGACAGTGCTACCAGCACGTGAGTGGCGCCCATATCGGAGTACATCCAGTGCAGGTACGTTTCCAGGTATCCCCACACCGTGCCTAGCACGAGGACGAGCAAGAAAAGCACGCTGGCGTCTAGGGAACAAAAGCGCGGCTCTTCACCGAGGCCGTAATGGAGACTGACTTTCTTGTCCTCGACAGCGGGCAGGAACACCGCCAGCGCGCAGGAGACGAGTGCGAGCCCGTCAAACATAAATATCGCCGGCGAGTAGTCGGCCGTCACCTCGCTGTAGTGGTCGACCAGCACACCGGTGACAGCTGCCGATATGGCGACGCCCAGCGCGGCCCAAAACTTGATGCGTCCGTAGAGGCCGGTGAAGTCGTTGATGGAGAGCACTGTGACCGCCTCGACCAGGTAGAAGGCCGTCACAAGCCACAGGTCGGCGAACACCCGCAGCGCCAGCGTGGCCCAGAAGGTGAGTTGCGGGTCGCCCTTGACCTGAGTGCAGCGCGCCGACTGCATGCGGCGACCGAGGTTGTCGGCAACCGCCACCGAGCAACGGATGGCGCAGCCTTCGGGGTGCGGCCGGCATTCGTAGTCGTTGAACTGCTTCTGGTTCACCACGATGGGGGCGAGAAGGTCGAAGCTGCACACGTCCACCAGCTCGTCGTCGCTCCGGCCCTCGTGCTCGAGGAACTTGGCGACGCTGACGTCAGCCAGCGTGCGCGCCGTCTTGGCCAGGAAGCTGGCACCAAACTCGGTGGTGGAATTGTCACGCGTGCCGGCCTCATGTATGATGCACAGGTTGCCCTCGTGGCTCAGGAAGCAAAAGTGGATGGGCTGCCGCACGACGCTGCCGCACTGGTAGTGACAGTTGGACACCCGGAACGTGGCCAGTCCGAGAGGATTGAGCTCGGACGCCGTGCACGACTCCCACTCGGGGCACCGCTCCAGGTACAGGCCTGACGGGCAGTCGAACTCGAGCAGCGGGCTGCGCGGACTGCGCACTACGGGGGGCACGGCCAACAGCGCCGAGTAGCCGGCACCGGCAAGCACCAGCGACAGCACAAGCAGCGGCCGGTGGGCGCGCCGCCGCTCGGCCACCAGCCCCACGAGCACGGGACCCAGCAGGCTGGCGAACGCTGCCGCCGTGGTCACCAGCACGGCCTCCTCGTCGGACAGGCCGACGGTGCGCAAATGGAGGCTCAGGAACGGGCTCAGGCTACCCGCGGCTGCGAACAAGTTGGGCACATTAAGGGGTACCCCCTTTCTCGGACGGCATCTGCGAACAACCACTGCACTGCAACACACCTCTGGTTTCAAACGCAAGCGAAAAGCCATTTGCGCTTTCTCACTCAATTCACAACAAACAAAGCATTTGCGCCTGCCTCGAGCGAAGTATATATTCGGCGCCCATCAGCTGAAGGAAGAGCGGTCTCGTGCAGTGGTCTTCCGCTGTATACTGTTCGCAAGAACTTGGTCGGCGCCTGTTCAACCGTAAGGCGCTGCTGCAGGGTTGTTGTTGTGTGGGGTTTAACGTCCCAAAACCAGCTCTGATTATGAGAGACGCCGTAGTGGAGGGCTCCGGAAATTTCGACCACCTGGGGTTCTTTAACGTGCACTGACATCGCACAGCACACGGGCCTCAACATTTCGCCTCCATCGAAATGCAGCCGCCGCGGCCGGGATTCGATCCCGCGACCCTCGGATCTGCAGCCGAGTACCGTAGCCACTAGACCACCGTGGCGGGGCAACGCGCTGCTGCAGGGACCCCTTGAACGCAACATTTCCTATGAACAGCATACGCCGTTCTAGACATCTGCCTAAAATCTCACACGCGGGCTTATAGTCCGGTGAGCCGCCGAAAGTCGCATAGTGTAGCGCCAAATCACCCCCGTGCTTCCGGCAAAGATATTGCCTTGGCAAAATAGGAACCACCGTCTCACTCCGTGTCAGGAGTTCTACGTGGTTTGCTTCCTTACTTTTTTTTTTTAACTAGGACATGGTTATAGACGTGCTGCATGGTGTTTCGGTTAATTTTCGACAACCATTAAATATATCCACGTGCGCCTTACGAGAACGCAAACACCTTATTTTTGTTTACTGTAGTCTTGTCAATCTCAGCCTATTTTTGAATTGAGCTATATGAAATACTTAATTAGTATTCACAACATGCGGAGATGACGCTGCGGCATAGCTCGGCTTTTGCTGCGTGCTCTCATTATTCTCTTTCAGTCTCGCTTTACCCAATCTCGCGCACATTCTTAGAACCCCGGAAAAATTACAACCACTGCCCTTACCGTTACGAAAACAGATAATCCGGACACAATTAACACGTTCCATGGAATATTTCGCGTTTCATACAGTGGGTAAATAGTGGAAAATTAATTAGTAGACAACGCAGTAATTAGCAATAAATAATTAATTGAATGTGCTCGCTTTAATGAGAGCTGATATGGTAAAGACGACAGTATACAGTACCAAGGTGTTTGCGTTCTCGTAAGGGTATTTTTAGTAGCTCGCTAAAGTTAACTAAAACACCGTGTGTCTGCATACACGTATATACAAACGCACACACATTATATATATATATATATATATTCAGAAGAACAAATTCACGCGATTAACAAAACCAATATAACCTTACTGACGTTGCGGTCGGTCCACCGGCCGCAACGTCAGTAAAGTTATATTGTTTTTGTTAATCGTGTGAATCTCTTCTTTTGAAAATATTTATTCGGGCTCAGAGAAATTTTCTTTCCGAACTATATATATATAGTTCGTAAAGAACTATACAGTGTGTTTTTCTTAGTTGCAACACATTTTTAAAATTAGAAAAACATAAATCGCGGGAATGTATTGTGTACCATTCGAGTATATGAATTGGCGGCCTCTAGATACAGAACAATTTCCGCACTTGTACGCATAATTAGCGAAATTACGCTAATTAACTTTTCAATTATCAGTAATTGGTGGCTACAGCAAATGAATACTCTGGAGCCCGTCCTCGACACTACCTATCCCAATGATCAGATTTTGAATAGCGGAGTGCATGTCGGAGCTACGCGAACAATTAGTTCCCCGTGGCAGGCTCCTTGAGACCGAAACTTGCCGGAAAAAGAGCGTCTGTGACGTTGATGTCGCCGCCTTCCCGGATTTCGTCACTCGCCCGCCGCGCCCGACGCCGCAGATAACAAGGAGATAACGGAAGCTGCTTGCGCGGCCGAAGCGGCAGGAGCGGCGGTGACCACGGGTGAGTGGCGAATGACGAAAGCCGTGGAGGCGGCGACATCGACGTCACAGACGCTCTTTTTCCGTCTAATTTCGGTTTCAAGGAGCCTGCCACGAGTAAATAATTGTTCGCGTAGCTACGACATGCGCTCCGCTATTCAAAACTTGATCGTTGGGATAGGTAGTGTCGAGGACGGGCTCCAAAGTACTCACTTGCTGTAGCCGCCAGTTACTGATAATTACAAGGTTAATTAGCGTAATCTCGCTAATTATGCATACAAGTGCGGGAATTGTTCTGTATCTAGAGGCCGCCAATTTATATACTCGAATGGTACACAATACATTGCCGCGATTTATGTTTTTCTAATTTTAAAAATGTGTTGCAACTAAAAAAACCACCCTGTACATATATATATATATAGTGAGCATTGTTCGTCTGCTTCATCTTCTCACCTGTAAATATTCATCATCACCGCTTAGGCTGGGGCAGCGGGAGGCGACACCGGACTAATTTTGATTACCTGGGGCCCTTTTTAACGTGCACATAAATGGTGTTTCTCCACTTGGCAGCTAACAGTTTCAGACCGTGCGTTCTCACTGCTGCCCCTCGAGGGCCGCCACTGGAAAGACCGGCGCTGCTGTCGTTGTGACGTGGTAAGCGACATCACGTGACGCTTTCGCCGTCGCCGACGAAGCGCGCTGGCTTTCTTCACCAAGCCGGTTACTTGCTTTTGCGCATGGGAAACTGCTCGGCGCCACAGCACTCGACATATCCGACCGAGCTGGGTGTAGCGTCTTGGCTGAAAAAGCCGAGAATGGGGAAATAGGCAAGTGCTCATACATTTTGAGTGTGTGGGAAGCATTCCGCGAAGTCAATTTTGTGCATGGCGTTAGAGCTAAAATGTTCAGTGAGTACGGCACGAATTTTCTCGGACTGTAGAAATTCGGATTTACGACGCGTATTTGCGGCTGTAGAGGAAACGTGTCTTATGGAGCAGCGCCACCGCAAAAAATAACAGCCCAGACAACACACAACATCCCAGGGACGTCCCAAAAATGTACCAACATGCCACATCCATGTTGGGAAGCCTAAAAAGCGTCGAAGGGACATGTACTTAGGGATCATCCCAAATACATCCATGGCTGGCCTTTACTAGGGCTTCAAATTAGTGCCTTTCAGCAAGTGCCACTATTTGATTATTGCGGCAAAACGTCAGATAACCCGCTAATTTAGTTTCGTATGCCGGCGTATGCTTAATGGAGCGCGCGCGTTTGAAGTCAGCGGTGATCGAGGGCGCAGGTTATAATTTTGTTATTTCTTCCAAAGTAGTGAGCTAATATTCTGAAGTGCAGGCCTCTTGTGCGGATTTGTCACATCATTTTCCGATCACCGCACGGGAAGTCTGCAGAGCCACCGCATTTTGACTTTGCTCATACGCGGTAACACAAAACAGGAAACGGCTTAAACGTCTTGAATTTCGTATACAAACACACCTTCCGAAAAGTTGTATTTGAAGCGGTAAAATAATTTATAAATAAGCTTTGCTACAAAAGAGACATGCCGCCGCAAAAAATCCTTGCACTGATATTTGTCAGAGGTAATAAATGTACAATTAAATTTCTTTCAAATACGTGCACTTCGGCAAGAGCCTTCACGGCCGACACCCTAAGTCACTACGAGCGGTTTGCGCAGTCTGTCGCCACACGTGGTCTGATGTATGCGGTAGTCAAACTGTCACCAGCTTATTTATCGGCGTTTCCAGCGTCTTTGGAATATTCGGCGATCCAGCCTGAGTTCATAACCTTTGAGGTAAGTTTAGAGCATTTCATTTATTGCATTCTTAGCAGCTTTCTCACATTCTGTTTGTTGCCCCTTCTGTAGTGTCTGCTCACGGAAGCAACGGGTACGGCACATGGATGCTACATGCGTGGCCCACGGTAGGTCGTGTGCTGTGAGTATTGTTACAATGCTAACATTTGCATCGCTTGTATTACAGCCGTACTGCATTTTCCTCACTCACGTGTCATATTTTAGGGGCGAAGCTCCTCTTAGTCTAACCTTGTCCCGCGTCAGGCGTAACCGGCAGTATCTCCCGGTAGGCACGCGCTCACCCTCGGCGCGTGCCTCCCGGCACGCGAGCTCTCACTCTTCCATCTGCTGTCTTGTGAGAGAGAGAGAGAGAGAGAGATCGAAAGGCGCCCTTTCGTCGTCGTGGTAGTAGGTAGCCACGTCTACTTTTATGAAAAAAAAAAGTCACAGCATATCCACGGGGTGAATGATGATGAGTGGGCGAAGCTCCGGAGGGAATCATCGGTAAACCGTGAATCTTTCGCGTAAATCGCCCAGTCGATCATCATGTAAAGACGTGAGAAACACTGTATTCGTACGCTGGGATCTCGCGTTTAAGGGGGATATGCTGTGCTAGAGCCAGGCCTGCGCGGAACTGCAGGACAGTGACAGCGTAAGCAGGAGGAGCTACTTTCTTAGAGGCCACTTTAAACGCTTGAGGAAACTAGTGCAAGTAGAAGTGGTAGGTATCTCCTGTGCCATAACTTATCATTTTGCCAAGTAGGGAAGTACCCACTACGCCATAATTACCAGTGCCTCCGTAATGGGTTCAAAGCTACAAAGCACGCAGCTCTGTGTTCTTTCAAATGATGCCTCGACCTCGTTATACAATCCATTTTCGCGTCGTGTAGCGGTGTATTACTATTTTTCAATGTAACGTTACGTTTGTTAATGCGATTCCGCGGGAGACATTATACCTGTTTAGGTCTTTTAGCGATAATTTTTCAACCACAGGCATAGCTCAGTGGTAGAACGCTCGACTGCCACGCCGAGAGCCAGGGTTCGAATCCAGGCAGAGGACGTGGCTACGTACATCACCAACGAACACCATGGGATGTACAGACCCACGCCCTAAGGAGCTTCGCCCCTAAAAAAAATTCCTAAAGTTGTGTCCGAAGCGGGGAATCGAACCAGAGACCCCTCACTTCTGAACGCGCGGCACTAGCCACTACGCCAGGAAGCGCACATGGACACATGCACCACGATGACACTAAATACGCAACATTAACGAAAGACTGCCCGTTTCTAACGCGTTTGTGCTAGCGCGTTACGGCCCGTGCAAGAAGCTGGTGTAAGACGCTGTGGCCTCTCCGCCTTATACTCTCTCAGCAGTCATGTGATGGCGTCGGCAAACGCGGTGCGCGTTCCGGCCTGTGTAAGGGGCTGCGTAAGACGCTGTGGCCTCTCCTCCTTACTAAGAGTGTACTGCACGTTTCTAACGCGTTTGTGCTAGCGTCCCCTTAAACGCGAGATCCCAGCGTTCGAATACAGTGTTTCTCACGTCTTTACATGATGATCGACTGGGCGAATTACACGGAAGATTCACGGTTTACCGATGATTCCCTCCGGAGCTTCGCCCACTCATCATCATTCACCCCGTGGATATGCTGTGATTTTTTTTTTCTTTAACGCAGACTATGAAACGCAGAACACAGAAGAAACAATTTCGGACATTTGCGTCCTCATTCACCTGTGCAGCAGAACTGGCAATAGTCTAGCAGTGAAGACCACTGGTGGCGGAAAGCGGAGGAGAATCTATGCATATGATACTTCCACCGGACTACTGCTGTGCAATGGTATTCGCTTTATTTGGACACTTTTTCTTGGGGAGGGGGGGGGGGGGGTCAAAGAATTCTCTGGTTAGTGAACGACTGCCGGCATGTGAGAAATTAATAAATCTCACAAAGAAAGAAAAAAAAATAGAAAGATCTCAATAACCTCCCACAACCTCGCCAGTCGGGACATTCCAAAAATCATCTCTTTTTGTATCACTTGAGATGTTCTGCGGTATATGGGACACCCTACGGGACGTCCCTACCTCCCAAGTTGGACGTCTTTTTGTAGTCCTTAGGACGTCCATGTGTTGTCTGGGAGGCTGCTTTGATTTTGTCATCAGTCAAGATACTCTGCGCAGAGATACATTCGAGCACATGGCGGAACCGTATGCATGAATTTAAGATACAATTTACTGGTGATAAATAAGCTCGTGATGAATCATTGCCCCGCGATAATACTGGCAAAAGTGCCAAACTGGGCGTCCATTCTACATGTCCATTCCCTTATGAATGGACATGCAGGTTGAATTAGCAATATCAAGACCTCACATATATTGCCCCTTTAATCACGCGCCCGAAAATGGGGCGAAGGGATGGGAAGGTATCCCGTGAACCACGTACAGCTGTCAACGTTAATCGAATGGTCACTTATCACACGTGCACCGTCCGCGCAAGTGCACGAGATGTATTGCCTATTCGCTCTTGAATAAGTCACATTACGCGGGATATCTGAGTATTTCCAGTGATAGCCAACTAAATTTCGCGAGCAGCTTTTACGCGAGCGGCATTGTCACTTTAGTCGTGCGTAGCACCGCGGGCACACATTTCCGACAGGCGTGGACGATGCGGCGATGCCTCTTGTTCACTCGCAAATTACTTTGCCGACCTGTAGAACAGGTTCTTTTGCAGCTAAGACACACAGGGAACACTTTCAACACGAAAAAACCGTGTATGAACGAGCTGCGACATTGTAGACGTCGTACGCTGCGCGACCGGTATCACGTGATGTCGTTTTGTACGTCACGGAGAGGTTCCGGCAGATGGCGCCACGGTATGTCCTCGGGGCCAATAGCTCTCACTTGCACGGGCGCGCATGCGTGTGGTGCTACTGTCCTCCGTTTATACTGTATGTGCGCCGCTTTCGAAGATGAACCCTGCGTGGAATTTCTGCCCGTAATTTGTGCGCTACATCTGTTGCCCACGCTTTCCAAACAGATTTCTGAACGGGCATGCCAGGATGGCGCTTCCGCATATGTCTGCCTTTTTGAGGCAGCTGTAATATATGCAAGTTAGACTAATAAGAATAGTGGGATGAGGACAAAAATATGTGGAGTACGCAGCTTCCGCTAGGTTCGCACAAGGCGAGATCATAGTGAAGCCGGCCGATAGTTAAACAGATCCACAAGTGAGAGTTACGTCATTTTTTTTTTGCGGGAACCTGTCACTTGATAGTCGTGTGAGAATTCCGGCGGGAACATGTCACACAACAGTGCGTTACGTGATTTTGAGTGATCATGTGACATGTTTCCATCAAAATCACGTATGGAAATGTTGCGTGACATGTGAGGCGACGCTAATACCGGCAGCACGTAGCTCGGCGTGGCTGAGGCAAGGTCATGTCAAGGTCATATTTCGTCACAGGACAAAGTTTGGCTACCTGAAACAGCCCACGCTGTTAAAGGGTAGCCTTGAAGTGCACTTCACATTGTCCGCTGGAATGTGGACACAAACAGCGGGTCACCATCGCAACGACAAAATAGGAATAACGATCCGCCAAGATAAATATGCTTGCGCCGTGCCACAAGACTTACCGGCGAAAAAGGAGAAAGAGACGGCCATGAGCGGAAGCAGCTTCCGCAGGCGAGGACTGACTGTCATGGTGGCCGCTTTTGGTCGTCCTTGCGCCTGCATATGTAGAGGGATAGCATTCGGATCCATGACACTGCCCGCATCCACATTGCAGCATTTGTCCTCGTTCACCGAGCAGACAGCGTACGTGAGTGAGTGCGGCTTCGTGTGATGTACTGCATGTGCGCGTCGTTTAGAGGCCAATCCCTTGTCATTGCATCAGGCATATAACGACAGCATGGCATATAGACGCGTGAGGGGATGTGCCCGCTATGACTATCTCATATATACATAGACAAAATAGAGGAAGGGGCTTATAATAAACCTAACAATAGGCCTTTGCTTCAAATACAGTGCGGCCCCGCAGGCATTTAAAAAAAAAAAGGAGGGAAGAGAGGAAAGAGGATGCATGTACAGGGTTGGTACAACGCATCTCACACTGCAACATTTTTAGGCACACATATATGCACAATGGTGTCGGCCACAGGAATAACCGTGGAGGCATGTTAGCTTTACAGAAAGAAACCGACTGATAATAATGAATACGTTCTTTAACATAACGCCAGATCCACACCGAACTTCTGGGACACTCTTTTCAACCTGTGGGACGTCTTGTGGAAATACGGCATCACCTCGATTTTCCTTGTCTCACCTGGTGTCCGAACACGTAGTTTTCTCATTTTTCTGGCCAGCGTCTCACCTACCGACAGCAGAAACGACGACGGGAACCCTGAAGCTCTCAACCGATCTACCTGCTCCGCCAGACTTTCCTGCATGGCATGCGGGCAACTCTTGTTCAGTGCATTCCTGAAACACAGATTCGCAATGCTCCGTTTAACCAACTTCGAGTGGGCAGAATCGAAAGGCAGGAGTGTCTTTTTAGACCTCGGGGCGTACTTCCAACACACGTGTCTGTCATGTAAAAATGAAATTTCTAAATCTAGAAACCTAATGGTCTTGTCAGATGGAACTTCTTTGGTGAACACCAGGTTCTTAGAGCAGAAAGCCACGTGTTCGGACACCAGGTGAGACAAGGAAAATCGAGGTGATGCCGTATTTCCACAAGACGTCCCACAGGTTGAAAAGAGTGTCCCAGAAGTTCGGTGTGGATCTGGCGTTTTCAGCCCCCAGTCTGGCCTTTGCGCCCGCATTTCAGGCGGGGGAGGCAGATCTGCCTGCAAAACTGATCACCGCACTGTGTTTACCGAGTGCACTGAAGGGGTTCCATCCCCACCTCATGCGGTAAGGTCTATATCGGCCAGACGGGCCAGTGTTTAAATGAACGGTTGAAAGAACATGCGTGCGATGCAAGATCGGGCACAGGGAGCAATCTAGCGCTCCATGTAAAAGATTGTGATGGTTGCATGCCTTTATTCCGCCAGACCAGCATTCTAGGCAGAGGAAGCACAAGAATTGCACGCCAACTGCTAGAGGCGTTTTTTATCAAAACAAATGGCAAGACTTGCATCAGCGAACCTTCCGTGGCTATAACTGAAAAAGAGTGGCGCTTTTTTATCGGTACCTGACTATCAGGTAGTTTAGTCTCCGTGTCATAGCTCAGGCGCTTGCGCAGCATGTATGTATGAAAGCGCGTGGTTGCTTCAATAAAATTTTGGTTGTTAGTCCGGCGTTGGTGCGTATGCGTTTGTTCTCTCTCTTGTCTGTGTCCTGCAGTGCTGGCTTTTCGTCGAATTGACTTTTTTTACATGTGGTGGATTGCGATGCGCGAGTCTGAAGGTCCGCTAGGGCAGCCGGAGCCAAGGTCGACTGCAAATATAATACGCTGCAAACAAAAATAAGGATGCATGCATTTCCTAGGCGATGTCCACAGCCGCAAACAGTACCGTGAATAACGACAGCATTTATTGGTGCATGCAAGAAAGGTTGACAGTCTTGCCAGGAAAGTGATTACGCAGTATTCTCGCCAAATGCTCTTGCAGAGTTCGTTACTAAGGTTAAGACAAGCATTATTCATCATATTGAATCTCACATCGATTTTTCCTTTTTTACCCGCGGTCACGTTCTGTAAGCTTTTTGCCAACAATCTACGCGGACACTAACCCATGCCGTTCGGAGGGGCCCGGGAAATGACTAACAAAAACAACCAAGCTTTGCTCAATGAACTTTATTGAAAAATACTTTTCTTGGTGCGGAACGTGTACGATGACCCTCGAAATACAATAGTGCCCCCTCGGTGTTCCCTGCGGGAGAAAAAAAACGAAAACATCCGTAAACAGAGCGAACACAAACGTCGCTGCGTACACAGCTCGGCAGCATGTTAATGTGCACGCACAGAACGGTAATGACTCACCTTTCTTGTTCCTAGGAAGCACGAAAAGTTGATGTGGCAACGTAAACCTCGCCAAAATACGGCGAGCCCTTTTTCTCGTTCGGGTGGTGCTAGGTGTTGATGGTGCACGCTGCCACAGACGTTGACAACGCACGCTTGCAGGTTTATCATCGTCCTGCGACCGAGCCACTCTGCCCGACCAACCCTTTAGTGGGCACAAAATACCATTCACTGTAAAGAAGAAGCCCTTCAGGGGCACGAACACACTGCAAAAAAAAAAAAGCACGTTCGCAAACACAGACGACGAGATTTCGGCGGATCACATGGGAACCCGCTGCCGGCACACTCGCGCCTTGTCCCCGCTCTGCAGCGAAGCCTTCATGATGGCGCCCCGCGAACCCATGATTCCTTGCAAAGCGAAACTGACGAAAAGCCCACCACCAGGTGCCGTATTTATGAAAAGGGTCTATAACAAGGTGTCTCATAGGGTGAAGTACGCTTGTAAGACGTACATAATAGTTTTTCAGCAGAATATGTATGCCTGCGTGGGCTGGTTTTCGTACACTTGGAAAATGACGAACACGCTGTTGGGTGTCGCTAGCGGCGTTTATTGCACCACTTTCAGAGCAAAATTAAAAACCGAATTCCGTTTTGTGGGGTGAAAGCGTGCTCGCTCCCGTAAATGTGACGCACGGTCTGCCCAATTTTACCACAATCTTAAACAATTTTCCGAGCGGTAGACAGTCCCTTTCAGATTGCATAGCCACGCTATTCACACATGAAAAGAGCAGAAAAGTTTCGATCAAGAGAGGAGTCAGACAAGGAGATAACCTCCCCCATGTTATTCACTGCATGTTTAGAGGAAGTGTTCAAACGTCTAGACTGCGAAGAAAAGGGAATCAGAATAGACGGAGAATATTTCAGCAATTTAAGGTTTGCAGACGATATTGTGGTCTTTAGCAATTTCGGCGACGAATTGACTTCAAAACATGATCGAGGACCTAAACCAGGAAAGTCTCAAAATAGGACTAGAAATGAATAGCAAAAGACTTAAATTAAGCCCAACAGCCCAGCTAAGGAACAAGAATTTAAAATTAACAATAAGCACTTAGAATGTCGAACGAATACGTATATCTGGGGCAGTTATTAAGAAGGGAACTTGCCCGTGAACAGGAAATTCGAATAAGGATTGGCTGGAGCGCATTCGAGAGACATTCTCAAATCATGACTGGAAACTTGCCGCTGTCACTAAAGCGAAAAGTATATAATGACTGCGTTTTCCCGATACTAACGTACGGTGCAGAAACATGGGGATAATGAGAAATCTAGAGATGAAATCAAGGAGCACGCAACATGCAATGGAAAGAAAAACGACAGGTGTAACTTAAAGAGATAAAGAAAAAGCTAGCTATTAGTGGATCATAGAAGAGACTGAAGTAGCTAATGTTCTTAAATCAATTAAAAGAACAATGTGGACCTGAAGAGGGCATATCACGCGGAGGACAGATAACGAGTGGACAGTAAGAGCGACGGGATGAATACCAAGAGAGGGAAAACGCAACAGAGGCAGGCAAAAGGTTAGATGGAGCTATGAAATTAAAAAATTTACGGGCATAAAGTGGAACCAGCTATCTCGGGATAGGGTAGATTGGAAATCGTTGGAAGAGGCCTTCGTCCTGCAGTAGACTCAAGAGAGGCTGATTATGATGATGATAATGATGTTCATAATAGACTATATGCGATTGCTCATGCACCTTACTTAAACAAAACAAACAAATATAGCCGAGGTGTGCGACACACGGTATTGAAACTTTTTGTCACGTTTCCTTTATGTCTCTTATACCGTATACGTGAATGCGTTGCAAGCATTGCATCCAATGCTCAGCGTTCAATCGTCGGCCCCTCTCCCAAAGGCTCTCGAGAGCCATTTTTTGGCGGTGGTGTGAGCGGTATTCCTGCAGTGGTGCCGCGGAGAAGCAGTCGGGCTTGGCAAACGAAGATCTGTTTACCCAGACGCAGCTACTCTCACAAACACGGTGAAAGTTAATCGCGTGCTCGTAATGAGCCTGCCGCGCGTGTACTTTAATTTCGCCAACCCAAGCCACTGGTTGCTCGGACAGAAAAGAAATGGATCGGCGCAGAATGCCGCCAATGCACACCACACTTCCGCAATTCACGTTTCGGAAGCGGTATCTGCGCTGGTTTCTCATTGCCGGGAAGTACAGATATGAACACATTCAGAGTACAATGGCCGATATATATTTCATACTGTTACGGTCTTAGAGCGCCAAGGAAGAAGAAGATGGTTTCGATCCCCATGTTTCATTTAGTAAATTCTAATTATTAATTTTAATTAGAAGTTCTTCCTTCCTTTTTATTTTTTCTAAGATTTCGGCCTTAGACTTTAATTTTCCTGCTCTTTACATCATTACTTGTAGTGTGGCCAATCCCCCTCGTGGGTATGTGCCAACTATAGAGGCCACAACAACAACAACAAGTCGACGAAGTGTGCTTCGAGCAACAATCAAGGAAAAAAGAAAGAAAAGAAAGAAAGAAAGAAAGAAAGAAAGAAAGAAAGAAAGAAAGAAACAACCACCATATTGGCTGCTTGGCTGTTATCCTTTTGTAAATACCTTGTAAACATATTTGTACCATTTTGGTGGAAGTGCTGGGTACGACGCAAGACGGAACTTCGCAGTGGACGTGTCCTGAGAAGCTCCGTCATGTCAACGGAAGGAGACGCTGCCTCCTGTGCTTCAACCGCGAGTCCGACAAGTCAGGCACAGCTTGTCGTATTGACGCAGCCGCGCGACCCTGGGAACTTCTGTGGTACCGATAGCGTTGACGCCGATGACTGCATTTCCAAGTATGAGGGTGTTGCAGCGCAATATCGGTGGGATCCCATATTGATGCTCGCCAATGTCGCCTTCTACCTCTGCGGCACAGCGGGCGTCTGGTTTCAGTCTCACGAGGAAGATCTTACCAGCTGGGACGCCTGCAAGGAGAAGCTTCGTGACCTGTTTGGCAGATCTGCCGGCCGCCAGCGCGCCGCTTCGAAAGATCTCTCCTGCCGGGCGCAAACCTCAACCGAATCGTATGTCTCGTACATACTTGACGTTCTTGCCCTTTGCCTTAAGGTCGATTCCAACATGACTGAGGCAGACAAGGTGAGCCATGTGCTCAAAGGCATTTCAGATGACGCTTTCAATCTGCTGGTGTCCAAAGACTGCTCAAGCGTAGACGACATCATCAAGGAATGCCGGTGTTTTGAAGAATTGAAGAGTCGCCGCATCGCCCAGCAATTCGTCCGGCTTCCGAACACTGCCGCGACGTCATCTTGCGAAGACGTTCAGCCGCCGCCCAGTCAGCCGCTTACTACCGACAGCGTAGTCCGCATTTAGCGACGCGAAATCGAGGCGGCGTCGCCGCCATCCTTCCTGACGCGCCCTTCCGAGGACCCTCGACCAACCATTTCGTTAATTCAAACCGTTGAGCGGGAGGAGCTTGCTAATGTAGGGCTGCAGCCTGTGTGTTCGCTCATGCAGCCACCTGTTAGTCCTATGCCATACCCTTCGCGAACACCGGCAACTTTTCGTCGCTATCGTGACCCAGCCCTGTGGAGGACGCCGGACAACAAACCGATCTGCTTCCGTTGTCATGGTGTTGGACATATCTCCCGGTACTGTCGCAATCAAAGCTTTTCGTCTCGCTCGTTCGGCGCATATTGGCGTCACGACAACCGGCCCATGCAGTTCGCAGCTCGTGACATTTGACCATCCGGTGAAGCAACCGCATCAGTCCGACGCTCCAGCCGTTCACAATAATCACGACCATCGCTCCCGCTCACCTCTGCCCCATCGCTACACATCTCCTCGCCCATCTGGAGGCTCTCCATCGGGAAATTGACCGATGCAGCTCTCGGAGGTGACGCTGCATTCGACCCCAGACCTGAAAACCCTCTCCTCACCCTGACTACAGACCAAAACCTGCTTGCTGTGGAAGTGGATGGCCTGCCTGTTACTGCCCTTGTTGATACCGGCGCACACATTTCTATTATGAGCTCGAACCTCCGTGCAAGGCTAAACAAGGTCCTAACGCCACCCGAGTGCCAATTTGTACGCGTCGCTAACGGAGGAACTCCCGCCGTGCTCGGAATGTGCAACGCACGTGTGCGCGTGGCCGACCGCCACACGTCTGTCCTGTTCCATGTTCTTCAACAATGTCCTTGCCCCGCCATGGTGGTCTAGTGGCTACGGTACTCGGCTGCTGATCCGAGGGTCGCGGGATCGAATCCCGGCTGCGGCGGCTGCATTTCGATGGAGGCGAAATGTTGAGGCCCGTGTGCTGTGCGATGTCAGTGCACGCTAAAGAACCCCAGGTGGCCAAAATTTCCGGAGCCCTCCACTACGGCGTCTCTCATAATCAGAGGTGGTTTTGGGACGTTAAACTCCACATAACAACAACAATGTCCTCATGACGTCATTCTCGGGCTGGATTTTTTATCTGACCGTTCAGCCATCATCGACTGCTCAGCCGGTGTTATACAGCTTGACCTGCCTGATTTTGCCGACGACCCCGACACAGTCCAAAGCAAGCTTAATTTCGTCTGCCGAATTTGTTCGTTTGCCAGCACAAGCACTAGTTTGTATCACCGCTAAGCCGTGCCCCACTGTGCCGGATGGTGACTATGTGGTCTGTCCCTGCCGTAGTGCTTTGCTGTCGCACAACGTGTCTTTCCCATACACTGTTGTCACCGTAACGGCGAACAAGACATGTCTTCCACTGTTGAACTTCGGTCGCAGCCCTCAAGTTATACCTGAAGGTATTGCTCTCGCCACTTTGTCGCCATCGCATGACTGCGAGATATCACCGTTTTTACCAGACGCGGCCTCTGCCGATTCCTCTGCTCCACATAGTCCGAACAAAGTTCAATCATCTCCACTGGAACACCGCGCAACGAAGATCGGATCTTTTGCCTTCCCAAGTCAACGACCTCTGTGCTCTGCTTGTCGCATACTCTGACATATTTGACTTTGACGGTCGGCCCTTAGGTCAAACATCGCACGTCAAGCACCGCATACATACCGGTGATGCGGCTCCGATTCACAGGCGGCCTTACCGTGTGTCACCATCAGAGCGCCAAGTTATTCAACAAGAGGTCGACAAGATGCTCACAAAAGGCATTATTGAGCCTTCTTCGAGTCCGTGGGCTTCACCTGTGGTCCTAGTTAAGAAGAAGGACAATACTTGGCGTTTTTGTGTAGACTATCGGCACCTAAACAAAATCACGAAGAAAGATGTCTATCCGTTCTATCCGCTCCCGCGCATAGATGATGCTCTCGACTGCCTCCACGGCGCGACCTATTTCTCTTCGATAGATCTGCGCTCCGGTTATTGGCAAATCGCCGTAGACGACTTGGACCGCGAGAAGACCGCGTTTGTTACACCTGACGGCCTCTACCAGTTCAAAGTCACGCCGTTCGGATTGTGCAATGCTCTAGCAACGTTCGAGCGAATGATGTACACCCTTCTGCACAACTTTAAGTGGTCCATCTGCCTATAGTACCTGGACGACGTGATTGTATTCTCGCCAACTTTTGACACTCATCTCGAGCGACTTTCGTCCATTCTTTCACTGTTTCGTGAGGCTGGTCTACAATTGAACTCGTCGAAGCGCCGTTTCGGACGCCGCCAAGTTACCATCCTCGGCCACCTTTTGTTGACTCTTCTGGCGTCCGCCCCGATCCGGACAAAGTTCGAGCTGTCCTTGACTTCCCTGTACCGACGTGCGTCAAGGACGTCCGTAGCTTTCTAGGATTATGCTCCCACTTCCGACGATTTGTGAAGAACTTCGCTGACATTGCCCGCCCTCTGACTGATCTCCTCAAGAAAGACGTTCCGTTTTGCTGGGGATCTGAGCAAGCCTTCACGTTCTCACGACTCATTATGTTGCTCACCATTCCGCCAGCTCTCGCCCACTTCGACGCGTCCCTACGAGGTCCGCACCGATGCAAGTGGCTACGGAATTGGCGCTGTTTTAGCACAACGTCAAGCAGGGCATGATAGAGTTCTTGCCTACGCCAGCAGGCTCCTTTCCCCAGCTGAGCGTAATTACTCTATTACCGAGCGCGAGTGTCTTGCGCTTGTATGGGCAGTCAGTAAATTCCGCCCTTATTTATATGGACGTCCTTTCATCGTTACAACCGACCATCACGCCCTATGCTGGCTGTCTATGCTCAAGGATCCGACAGGCCGCCTGGGTCTCTGGGGTCTACGTCTCCAGGAATTCACGTACACTATAGTATACAAGTCCGGCCGACTACATGAAGACGCCGACTGCCTGTCCCGGTACCCCGTCGACGCACCAAATACTGCATCGGACGGCGAGTCAACTTGCATTTTCTCGCTCTCCGCTTTCGCCAACATGGCTGACGAGCAGCGGCGTGACGCGGCTCTACGAGACATCATCAGCCGCCTGCATTCTGCCTCGCCAGACAGTTGGCTTCGCAGGTTCGTTGTCGTCGACGGCGTCTTATATCGCCGGAACATGCTCCCCGTGGGACCGGAACTACTACTTGCAGTTCCCACTCATCTTCGCTCCACCGTGCTCCAGCAACTCCATGACGTTCCCAAAGCAGGCCATCTTGGTGTTGCTAGGACGTATGACCGCGTGCAACAACGTTTTTTCTGGTCCGGTCTCTACCGTTGCGTCCGCCGATACGTCGCTTCCTGCGAGTCGTGCCAACGCCGGAAAAAGCCCGCTGTACACCCTGCCGGGCTCCTTCAGCCCATAGATATACCGGCAGAGCCGTTTTCCCGTGTTGGTCTCGACCTTCTCGGCCCTTTCCCTCTATCCGTCACAGGAAATAGATGGATTGCCGTGGCTACTGATTATTCGACCCGTTACACCATCACGCGTCCTCTCCCGACCAGTTGCGCTACGGACGTCGCCGACTTTTTAATTCAGGACGTCATCTTACAGCACGGCGCCCCTCGTCAGCTTATAACGGACCGAGGTCGTTAATTTTTGTCAAAAGTAATCGACGAGTTACTTCGCCCTTGCGCCACAAAACACAAGCTTACTACAGCCTACCATCCCCAAACGAACGGTCGCACTGAACGTTTGAACCGCACCATCACTGACATGCTCGCTACGTATGTTTCGACCGATCACCGCGACTGGGACGCTGCACTTCCCTTTGTGACGTTCGCATATAACACGTCTCGCCATGACACTGATGGCTATTCGCCCTTTTATCTCCTCTACGGCAGAGAGCCCATCTTTCCTTTCGACACGCTCCTTCCAATCCCTGCCCAGCTATCCACTGAGTATGTGCTCGTCGTGCTGTCGCTACCCGATAGCCCATCGCCGCCTTTGCGAGTCACAGAGGCGCCAGAAGCATCGCTACGACAATTGCCACCGGGATCCACACTATCAAACGGGTGACCTTTTCCTCCTGTGGCCTCCTTCTCGACATGTTGAACTCTCTGCAAAGCTGTTATCGCAGTACTCCGGTCCTTACCGCGTCCGACAAGTAACAGACGTGACTTATGAAACCACGCCGCTAGACCCTACCACGTCTTCCGCATCTTCCGACGTCGTCCACGTCGCACGCCTGAAGCCATACCTCTCGCCCACCTCATTGTGAAAAGCGCCGCCGGAGGTCGATGTTACGGTGTTAGAGCGCCAAGGAAGAAGATGGTATCTGTGTGGAAGTCGACGAAGTGAGCTTCGAGCAACAACCACCATATTGGCTGCTTGGCTGTTGTCCTGTAAATACCTTGTAAATATATTTGTACCAATGTTATTTTACCGACTAAAATGTTTTAAGTCATCAAGTGTATCGAAATCTAATCTTGGAGCCATAAACTTTGTTATCTTCTAGAAATTCTTTACTATTTTGTGTAGCTTCACATCATCTCGATCTCGACAACTCTTTGCAGTTACAAATAAATGGCAGAGTTGTCAGGCACTGAACTAGTTGATGCATTTAATAATTTCTTCGCAGATAAGCCTAATACTCAATGTAAAGGTCATCGTAAAAAGACGGAAATTACTATAGTCCGATATGGTGGAGTCTGCGCCGGCGAATACGCACAGCCACGTGGCGGACATAAAGACGGACACCGTTGTTAAAATTCGTCACACAGTTACGGAATGTGCGACAGCTGACAATTGGGAACCGGCTTGACAGGTGTTTGACAGCCCCGGCGAAACGTGTAGTTCGGGCAGCCTGTCGCGGAATGTTTTTAGCCACCGGCTGGACCAGCTGGACCAGTTTGGTGTCAGCATCCCTGGAGCGTCCTTTGTTAAGAGCACATGCGAGCGAGGGGCAGAGTGGAGGCCAACGTTATTGTTCACGGGTTAAAGGCAGCAGGGATGTTTCATTTATGTTTCAGTATGGATGGTTTCCATGTTCGTTCCCGCATGTTTCTTTTAGTTGCCAGTTTGGATAGTTGGTTCTGTATGTTTGATTTACGCACAGTGCCGCACCGACAGGGGGGGGGTGTTGTAACCTCCCCCCCCCCCCCCGCCCTGAGGCCTTCTAACCCCCATCCCACTCTGTAACTGCTCCTATGTCCTAGAAAAATGTGGAGCTAATGTCTCTGCAAAACGCCGAAAAAATAATAAAAATAATCATCATTATTGATGTCACTATTATTTGGCATTTTATTTACTTTTTTTTTACACGCAACAACTGTGTAATCGCATGCCCGGCCCTTCGTGAAAAACCCCCCTGGCAGAGATCCTGGGTGCGCTACTGAAGTCAACCACATCAAAACAACCTCGTATCACCCCGCCAATAGAATAATCGAACGTTTTCATCGCCAACTGAACGTGTTTTCCTTCATCGTGGACCGAACGGCCCGTTATGCTTGGCATCCGCACGTCTCTTCGTAAGCGCCGCCAAGATGACATTTGGCAGTATACTCTGAGTTCCTGGTGAATTCTTCAGCGACGGTACCTGCTGACGTTTCCGACTACGCATATCATCTACGCAACGCTATGCGTATACCGTGAACGGCGAACATCCCGTGTGTATACGTCAATCCTGGTCTGCAAAACTCCACGCACATTTTTGTCCAACGCGATTCCTTCCTCTGCAGCTCCCGTATGATGGCCCATTTAAGGTCATCAACCGCACACTCATAAACGGCCGGGAAGACACGGCTTCCGTCGACCGTCTCAAACCTGCGTACTTGGACACCGACGCTTCAACAACGGCTCGTATTACAATCACCCCAGACTGCCATACTCGCCGCGTGCATTTCGCAGCTCAGCAGTCCCCTTCTCGCCACCTGCAACAGACTCGTAACTTCCTCGCTAGAAGGGGGGGAGGAGGCCCTGTACCTGCCACAAGAATCCGACCAGATGAAAGCACGGGATGGCTGCGCTTGTTCTGTTCTGGTCAACCTAAATGGCTTAGAAGTAATTTGTGGTCTACTGGTACAAAATGCGATAAATGCAACGCTTCCATCGATCTCAGTCACATGCTCTGGCGCTGCTCCGCGTTACACAGCGACAAGGACAATAGTGAAGAGCGGTGGGACGCAGCTCTACGCAGTCCCACTTTAGAAAAGCAGCTATGGGCAGTCCAACGGGCCCGCGAAGCGGCCGAAAGGCTATCCCTTTCTGTCCCAACGTGGGAGCGGCCCGCTTCGCGCTAGAAAACTAGCGCGACCTAATGGACCTCAATAAAGTTTTTCCATCCATCCATCCATCCATCGCAGCATCGGCGCCTGTCTGCCTGTTACCATCGCGCAGTTTATGTCTCGGATTTTTTTTTATTATTATTATTTCGTAACACTGTAGGGACAAACTACAGGTTCTGTTCAGGAAACAAAAGTGCCATTCGGTGTTCTCGCCATCATTAAACGGTCGATGAAACGTTCTGATATCATTATTCAACAATAAAAACCGCTAGCTCGAACTGACTTTACGAAAGTATACGGGCATCTAAGTCACATCATCATAACAAGGCAAGTACGCGTCACTGTTCGTGCAGTGTACGTAGTCCGTCAACAGTTCAGGTCATTAGGTTAATGATTCCTTGGATTCCAAACTAGAAGAAGCTCAGGGGAACATGGAGGCTTTAATCGATCGTTAAAAGCGACGTAGAACAGGGGATGTCACCGGAGCCAAGGAAGGAAGGAAGGGGAAACAGAAAGGCAGGGAGGTTAACCAGAAGGGCGTCCGGAATAGAAAGATGGGAGAGAGAGAGAAGGAAGGGGAATAATCAAAAAGACGTTGTCAAACAAGTCCAACTGTCAAAGGCGTTCGCGCAAACCAGTCATCTTGAAAAAGCGCGCTTTTAGTGCCTTGTGGGCCGACGAGCGATGAGGGCGGTGTTCGAGTATCATCTGTAAGGAAAGTGGCCGATCGTCAAGGTCACCGGAGCCAACGTTTCAACAAATGTACTCAGTTGCCGTCCTGCAGTCGAAACGTTGGCTACGGCGACATTCCCTATTCTACATCGTTTTTAACGTCCAAAATTTCTTGGGTAACAACGACATAATTATGAGGCACGCCATAGTTGGTACCATTTTTCCGTTCACCCAGGTGCACAGCAACATTGTGCAGCCGGCTGCTACCGCGGCTGACGGCTTGCCTTCGCTGAGGTGTCATCGCTTCAGCATGAAACGCCTTGCCGGATACGTGGGACGCTCAGTGCACGTCGACACCGCGTTCCTTAATTCACTGTCAATGCACAATAAAAAAGACTTGATAGTAGTCATATATGTTGCACCGCACCCCGGTAGGTTACGGACTTACGGTACGCGTGCAGTTTTTTGACGCTGCATGCAACTGTGCACCCGAGCCATGGATTGTGCATTGCGGGCAAAAAAAGCGCAGGGAGGGAAGTCCTTTTTGCACGGCAATTTGGAGGCGCAACGAACACAAACGGTGGGACGGGGCGGCGCCAATCAAGGGTGCCGCGACAATCATCACGCTGCTGCCGGAAAGCCGCTTTGCGTCAGCTGAGGTTGATTGTGCTGTACGCAAATACAGCATGACAATTACCTCTAATTTCTTCACCATCATACGCCTAATGTAAGTCCAGTGCTGGACGAAAGCCTCTCCCAACGATTTCCTGAGCGAGTTGGTTCCACTTTATCGCTGCTCCATCTAACCTTTCGCCTGCCTCTGTCGCGTTTTCCTTCTCTTGGCATCCATCCCGTCGTTCGTATACTGTCCAAATCCCCCCCGCATGTCCTGCTGAGGTCCACTTCTTTCTTTCCATTGATTTAAGAATATCAGCTACTCCTGTCTGTTCCCTGGTCCGCTCCGCTCGTTTCTTTATCTCTTAGCGTTGCACCTGTCATTTTTCTTTCCATCGCACGCTGCGTGCTCCTTAATTTCATGTCTAGTGTTTTCGATATCCTCCATGTTTCTGCACCATACGTCAGATATACCGGGAGAATGCAAAGATTAAATGCCTTTGGCTTCAGTGACAGCGGCAAGTTTCCAGTCGTGATACGGGAATACCTCACGAACGCGCTCCAGCCCATCCTTATTCTACGGAGGTTTTCTTGATGCTGCCTCTCACGGTGATTCCTACATCCCCGTTCGCCAAGGCGCAACAGCGAGATCTGCCTATAATGCCAGATGCGCCGCGTTAGTTCCACTCGTTCCGGGCTCGACGTTCCCAAATGCAAAAGGGATTGCCGAAGTGTTTACATGAAAAACAGATTGTGCACCAAGGCGTGTTCGTGTGCCAGGCTATGTGCATTGTATTGAAAAATACCGCGCGCTGCTCCCTATTCATGAGCGGCCTTCCAGCGAGGTGCATGGGTGACTTGGATGCGGCGGGAGGCGAAGTACTGTCGCGAACTACGGACTCAGTCAGCCAGGCTGAACACAAAAGATGACTCAGCCGCGACTGGAATGCCCTCTTCTCGCCTTTTTGCGCATCGGGAGGAGAGCCGCACGACATAACAACCCCGCATCGACACAATGCCGGGGCGGGGCCGCTCGAACAATGAGAACCGGCGGCGGCCTTTCCCAGCGGCTGCAAGGAGAGAAATAACCACGGGAGCCGGAGATGCCGATGCGCGAACCGAACGTTCCCATGCTGGCTTCCTTTCGATAACTTCAGTAAATAAGAGCAAATAAATTTCAGACATCTATCATTGCGGTTATTTGTTGTTGTCTTACTATACTCCTTATTTTCCCCCTGAAGCTCGTGCAGGTGACCGTCGTTGCGCACGCGCAGTATGAGTCCCCAAATCTTATTACATCGTTTTATTTTACGTTCTTTGAATTCCATGACACCATGTCGTTTTACGTACAGGTGAATGAGTGTACATTCTTTGCTGTTATTGGATATGACGACGAGTGCCGATAGTGACACGCATCTTGAACATACCAGTTGTTAACCGATTATAACGGTTAAGGGGCCACGAATTAGCTCAATGATATTTTTTTTCCTATTCATTCCTGATGAAGACCGGGCTTGGGTTGAAACGTCGAAGGAACCTCTTGTTGGGAGTGACGTGGTCGTGCAATTTGTCAGCCAGTGATGCAGGCGGTCTGGACGGAAGCCAAGTCCTGCTGAAAGACCTTTTGAAACAGTCTCCATCTATAGAGCTTTACAACGGCGGCACACACGCGGCAGCATGGTACCAGCACAGACGGAGGAAACCTTCTGTGCACCACTTTAGATACCGCTTGAGCAAAGACACCTGCCGCTACGGCGGTTAGCTTTTCTGGTCTCATTCAAAGTTCTTTTCATCAGACTCGTCGGGTATTTTCAGCTTGCTCAGAAAACGCTTAGACCGGAGCAGACGATTCTCCCGAGCTTTACATTGGACACGAATTGTTCTTCCTCATGACATAATAGCACCCCAGGTCCTCGTGCAAAGTGAACCTGACAGTCAGATCTGCGACATGGCCCGCATTGACTGCCCTTGGTCGTCGCTCACGATGTATCCGAGACGGCAGAGACAATCAGGGGTTCTGACGACGTCTGACCACCGACTGTGGTTTTTATTTTTCGCCACAAATGCCCCATCACCGCTTGAACACATCAGTGCTCTCCGCACCCGGAAGACGAAAGACTTGGCTACGTTTGGAAAAGTGGCAATTTCCAAGTCGCTGTGTTGTGCGGCCAGGGCGACCAAGTCTGAATGGCGTTTCGTTTCCTGCGTCAAACCGCACGCGTATGAATGGTAAGACGTCAACCAACAAGAATACGCACGCGCAAACAAATATGATGGGCCTGCCTATGGAGGTGCTAATTCGTGTGGGAGATCGAGGAGAAGGATTACGAGGTTGAAAGGCGCGAACGATGAATACTGCAGTTAGAACAGCGAGGGCAAGCTGAGAAGCATACGTGGGCAGGCAGCAAACTTGATTGTTGTCAACCCTCCATCGCTTTACCGTAGGCCGGGGAAGGACCGTCTCTCACGTCGGGAAGGCCGAACCTCGCCGTCGCGTCGTGGGCCTTCTGGACAGCACATCGCAACTATAGTCTGTTTCAGGAGTTCCGTGCAGCAGAGCCAAGGCTACGAGGATAAGCACACCCCGCTTCCTCCTTGCAGGGCTGCAGCGCCCGCCATTGCCAGATGGCAAGCCGCTGAACGACACCATGTGTGACTATAGTGAGTCTTGGCTCTAGACGAGTGAACGTCCCTTGCCGTGCGTGATCCTGTAAAGAAGAGCACTGTGCCCGCCGCAATTGGGGCACAAAAGAGAGACTTCCGTAAAGCGAGTGAACATCGAAAAGATAGGGTTCGTATGCAGAAGCCGATTGTGGGCGTGACAGGTTACGGTGGGGCGGCGGAAAAGCTCAGCTGGTAATGCTTAGTAACTTCGTCGAATTTGGAGAATGAAAACGAACGCACGAAGGGCTCAGTAACTCTGGCCAACTTGCAGCACAACAGAAAAGACTGCTTCGCCTTAAGGTTGGGCTCGAAGCTTGATAAGTGGCCACGATTGGAGACATGAACAAGCGTGTCAGTCGGAAAACACCTTTTTATCTTTAAAGCTGTCAAGTGAAATGTTTTTGTATAAGCCGACATTTTCGTGCACCTGAGACGCCCGAGCATAGCGGTCTGCTACACAAGCAGATGGACACGACCAAGTGCGACGTGTACACGCACGCCACGTACATGCCGGCGCGAGAAACACCCGCGCTGTGTCGGGCGAGAGAAAGCACGCTTCATTCGCCAAAACACCTGCCGGCCGCACGCTTTCTCGAGGCGCAGGTGGCGGCATCGAGAGATGCGGCACGACGATGTCGCATCCAGGTCCAGGCAGTTTTCCTGACCGGAGCACGCAATGTTCGCCATCCAAGAAACGATGCAAATATTCGCTGCCACGAAGCTACACCAGTGGGTATCAAACGAGCAACTCGTTCTCAAGCAGCTGCGTCTGAAGCATGCTTGCGGAGAACCCGCCTCCCACTTACTCTTTTCAAAGTACTTGGATTAATGTGTCATCCTGATACGGATAACCTGTCATTTTCCCCTGGACCGGTACGCGCCTTTGTGAAAACCCGAACTGACACCAAACGATTCGCGCTGCAAACTACTGCCAGACTGTATACGACCCGCTGGAATTTTTAGCTCCGTTTACTATCAGAGCAAAGATCTGCTTTCAGCGTCTGTGGAAACTGAATATCGAGTGGTACGCCGTTCCCCCGACCTTATACTGTTGAATGAAGAGAGACGGCAGTGCGATGATTTTCCACAAGATAGTACCACCTCGTTTTTTCCAGCATGTCTTGGTACCGGAGATTAGGAACGCCACGCTTCACGTCTTCGCGGATGCAAGCCCGTCTTCTTACGGCGCAGTTGCGTACCTCTGCACCTTCGATAGTCAAGGGTATCTTATTCTAAGATCATATTCTACAAGGCTCGAATAGCACCGATCAAGGAATTCACCCTGGCCATGTTGGAACTCCTCGCTTGTCTAACCGCATCAAGATTATACGCGTTCCATTCAGCAGGGTCCATCTATGTACCGACTTAATAACAGCGCTTCACTAAATAAGAGACAACAGCCACCGTTTGAAGCAATTTGTTCGCTACCGAGTAGACGAGATTCAAGCTGCTGCAAACACAGATTGGTGGAACCACTGCCCTGGAAGGAAAACCCAGGAGATATGACCAACCGGGGACTACCAGATGCAACATCAGAACTGTGGTGGTATGGATCGACCTTCGTGGCTGCTTAAAGGCACAAAGCACTGATCACATCAAGGATCGAGTATAGTACTGCGCGAGTAGACAGATATCAAGGAGTTGGTTCTGCTCCATCAACCAAGAACAGACAGGAAGTCGTCCACACAGAAGTGCAGTAAACTAAACACAGACTACATCATCTCCAACAGCACAACCGATTATCATTGTTGCTAATTACAGCTCCATCATCAGTTTGCATAGGGCCAGCGCATGGATTCTAAGATTTATCAGAAAATTGAAACAGGAAAGCAGCCCAACAGGTTCCCTTACACACTACGAAATCGGTAACGCTGAGCTGTACTGGTTGCGCCAAGTCCAAGCTGAAGCGTTTCCTGAAGTCATAAAGGCAGTTCAGATAGTCGAACGACCTTCTGTGATTTCACCTCTGCGTAAAATCGATATTTTCTCAGACGACACCGGAATTTTACGTCTGACAGGACGGCTGCAGTATAGTCAAAAGCATTATTCTGAGCGCCATCTTATAATTCTTCAAAAAAAAAACAAAAAAAAACACCTTTTCCCTTGTGTCCGTGTTTTGCACGCCTGTTCTTTGAATTACGAATCTTTACTCCTGGCTCCTGGTTTCACAACAACGCAAGCTTCAACACGCTGATGTGCGAGACACACTTTTCGCCCTAAGAGAAAGGGATCCTGCAAGAACGTCAGCTAGTCAAGGAAGTGATCAATGAACGCGTAGTGTGTCGTCGTCACCACGGAAAGCCGTTTCAGCCACAAACACCCCCTTTACCACCGGACAGAGTAACTGCTGCTGAACAATTTCAAGTCGTGGGCATTGGCTTCGCCCGACCTATATGTCCATCAAGACAGTAAGATCGCCCAAGAAAATGTACATCGTACTCTTCGCTTGCGCGGTCGTCAGAGCTGTCCACCTGGAGATGGTTGAACACATGTCTGCACCCAGCTTTTTGCACGCTTTACACAGTTTCGTTTCACGAAGAGGGTACCCCACTACTCTGATTCTACCTTTAAACGGAGCAAAATACGCTCACGCTTTGGAACACCATACGTTATGAAGAAGTAGTCAATGCCTTCGCAAACTAGAAGAGTCACTGGAAGTTTATAGTCCAGCGAGCCCCCTGGCAGGGAGGATTCTATGAGCGCCTCATGAGATTACAGCTCCATCATCCGTTTGCGCAGGACCACTGCATGAAGCCTTAAAGAAAACCGTAGGACAGCCTTATGAAAGACGAACTGGTCACGACGGAAGTTGAGGCCGTGCTGCACCGGCGCCGTCAGCATCCCCGATGCCTGACTCACCCTCGCGACCCACGAAGCCTTTCCGGCATGAGAACGTCGATCAGTGACTTGGCCTCTGAGTTGCAGCACAAAACCGATCGGACCCCACGGTTATGCTCGCACATCTCAAGGGACCAGCACGCATTTGGTTTGCCACGCACGGAGAAGAGCTGACCAGCTTATGTAAGCAAAAATTGCGCGATCTCTTTGGCCCGCCCGTCGGTAGCAAGTCCGCCGCCATGAAAGACCTGTAGACAGCCCCAGAGCCGCACGTTGCATACATCCTTGACCTTGTAACCCTTTGCCGCCACATCGAATCCAGCATGACCGAGATTGACAAAGTAGGCCCTATTCTTAAAGGGCAACTCCGGTGGCTTTTTTTACCATATTCTGATATCAATGTTTTCGCATAGTACTGATAGTCCTGTAGCAGCCAGGGTCACTGTTCAATTTGCTCGGAAACGCACCAATAATTTTAAATAACCGACCGAAAGACATGTTCAAACCGAAACGGGTAGACGCTTCTAGCAGCGTATGCGATGACGTCACAGCCTTCCCGCAGTCGGAATTATGGAGAAAAATGACAGTGGCGAGGTCATCCGGCGCAGTATTGAGTTATTACAGCTTCTCTGAACTTGACAGCGACGATCTGAACGCTGAAGTACCGCCGTTTTGCCTATGATGTCCCGTAGGCTCGGTAGACAGCATTGAAGGTGATGACGTCAAAAACACAGGGTGGCCCGCAGGGGAATCCGATAAAGAATTTTAAAATTCGTTTCCAGGAAAACTAAATAACTTACAACCGCCTGGTTTGGCATATATTATTACAGTGCCGATGAGAATACATCCTGAAAATTTCATTAAGATCAGTAGACACTGAAAAATCGCCAGAGTCCCGGCCGCGGCGGCTGCATTTCGATGGAGGCGAAATGTTGAGGCCCGTGTGCTGTGCGATGTCAGTGCACGTTAAAGAACCCCAGGTGGTCGAAATTTCCGGAGACCTCCACTACGGCGTCTCTCATAATCAGAGCTGGTTTTGGGACGTTAAACCCCACAAATCAAATCAATCAGAGTTGAACTTTAAGGGCATCGCCGGTGATGCGTTCAACTTGCTCGTTTTTAGATACTGCTCGTCGGTGGACGAAATTATCAATGAGTGCCGCCGTTTTGAAGAGGCCAAGAGCCGTCGAATCACGCAACAGTTGACGCGACTTCCAAGCATCGCTGCTACGCCGTCGTGCGAAGACGCTCATCAGCGCCGTCAGTCGCCCACCGGCAATAGCGTTGTGCGAACTGTGCGGCGGGAAATCGAGGCTCCGGCGCCATCTCGCGTATGGCCGTCAGAGACTGCACAGTCTCACTCATCAAGGCAGTTGTCCGCGAAGACCTTGCGAACGCCGGCTTTCAAATGGTGTGCCCCATTATGCGGCCTCCAGTCACGCCTTCTGCTCCGTTTCGTCGACTTCACCGATGTTTCGACGCTATTGAGACGAGGGTCAGTGACGAACCACATGACGACAGGCCCCTTCCATTACAGCGGCGTGGGTCACATTTCTCGCTATTGCCCTTACCGTCCGCCCACGTTTTCATGATCTACGTTTTTCTAGAGACTGCAGCAGCATCTATCGTACGCCCGTCAGAGAATACACAGGTGGCGGTCTCACTAATCAATGCAGTTGTCCGCGAAAACCTTAAGAATGCAGGCTTTCAATCTGTGTGCTCCATTACCTGGCCTCCGGGCACACGTGCTGCTTGATGTTGATGCTTCGTACGCATATATAGTTTTTCTGTGTTCTGCTAAATGCTACAGTCGGCTACTGCATAAACACGCTTTCGCAGCTACATGGTGCGCCTCGAGAGGCCATACTTTTCTGTTGTGGCCCGCCTGAGCACACATGCATGTTGCCCGCGAGTCGGCATCCAGAGCGTGAGGGAGGAAACGACACCAATCCCGACCAATTGCAAGCCGCAGTGGCCGGACGCGGTCTGCCCCGCTCTATGGCTCCGACCAGCACGACGAGGCTGGGCTCGATCATTGAGAGCACTTGGGACGCGTCCTGTCCGTCAGACACGAGATTTCGCTCAACGCCACAAACCCGGCTGTCTCTCGCAGAGAGGCACAATGCAAGATGTCGACATTGTTACAGCTCACCTTGTCAGCGTCGGATCAATTAAATGTACAGGCATTTCTATGCAGCCACCTGCAAAGCCCTGCTTCGCGTAAACACTGTCGGTATACGCTCAGCTCAGGCGGCAGTGGAAACATGCACCGACATGATAGCAGTTCCAAACATCAGACGAAGCAACACCTGTCATCACTTTACGAAGCCGTCCTCTTAGACAACGAACCGGACGTTGCAAGTGCGACAGAAACCCTGTTGGCAAGAGTGAGGATTGTGCAGCTCCAGGTGCTGTCATTGTTCATTAAACTTCCGTTAATTGCGCTGAAATTCGCTCCTTGCCGAAAGTGTAGCGAGTCCCATAAATACAGGCAGTTTGCACTTTGTAATTCATCGCCGTTGATTCCACTCACCCCCCCCCCCCCCCCCACACTCCTTCTCGGGAGGAATACCTCCGATAAATACGTGATCATGCTTACCGATGCCTAAATCGAGAAGTCTGATTATCACAAGTTAAAGGTCACAATGCCGTATTTTTTGGCTCATATAGCATATTCACTGGAATTATCAGGAAAGTCTAAGTGAACAAGCTGTGTCTCGAGTTCTTTTGGATGTGACCTCCTCCCTTGACATTGCGATGGCTAGCCTATATGTATTTTTAACCACTTCTCATTTGGTACGATGGAATTCAAACGCCCCAAGCACGAATTTCTAGTAAGCGACGTCTAAGACAAGAGGGTATTCGTGATGTGTTTCTTTTTACTAGATGTGGAATAAAAATGCGCAGCACCTAATCTAATCCCTTCTCATAATGACAAGCAGTTGATTTTTTTTCTCCTTTCGATATTTTACAAAATCCCGAATTCAGTCAGGCGACAATGCGACAGAATGGAGGCGTGCAATGCTGATGCCGATTCGCGAACAAGGTTCCAAATATCATGTCGCTATTTCCCGGCTAATTAATTTAACAAGCTTACTTGGGCCAAGGTACATTATTTTTGCTTCTGTCCAGCTAAGCGGCGTACAAATTTAATAACTGCCGTGTCAAAAACGGCACGAGCGGTCGTTTTGGTTTGGTTAAGGAGAACGCCGTTATAACTATCCTGTGACACGCGCGCTTATTTTGGTTGCTTGCGGCCGCATTTATATTGCATGCCGCGTCGAATCGTGTCGACTCTTATTGAAACTTGGCGTGCCTGACGCGCACATTTGAGTCACTTCTGGAATTTCAGAGATAATACGAGAATGCGTTATATTGTGTGTACAGAAGCCGACGCATTTCGCCGCTTGTCAGTTTTTACGTCGACCGACGACTCTTTACGCCGCTATTGTTTTGCACTGTGATTGGCTTTGTTTTGCTGAGCACAGGTTCGTCCAATAAACAGTTCGCCTGACATAGTCTTAGGTTCTGCTGCTTCCAAATCTTCACGACCCTGTGACATCTGGTGGAGGTGCTTCACGTTCCATGTACCGCACGCCCCCGTCTAGCCGTGAGCAAGCCCACGCCATGAAACGACGACAAAAACCCGGCCCTTCGAACTAGCCGCAGGCAGCAGGGACTACCGCAAGAATACCAGCCGCTTCCCGACAAGGACAAGACAAGGACTACGACGAAAACAGCATCCACGATGACAGGAGCAGGGTCTCCGGCCGTGGTCATTCAGCAACCCAAAGGGCCGCCTACATTCCGCGGATCGTCATACGAGGACCCGGAAAGCTGGCTGGGCATCTACGACCGCGTCGCAGCCCTTAACAAGTGGGGCGTGGAAAATAAGCTGCGTCACGCTTACTTCTACCTAGAAGACTCTACTACAACCTGGTTCGAGAACCGGGAGTCCACGCTTCGAACCTGGGACATCTTTCGCGCCACTTTCCTGGACACCTTTGCAAGCGTCGTGCGGAAGAGCCGCATCACTGCTTGAGACACGGGTGCTGCTCCCGAATGAAAACGTGGCGATCTCAACGGAGCAGATGACTCGACTTTTCTGCCACGCCGACGCTGACATTTCTGAGGAGAAGAAGGTTCGCCTGCTCAAGCGAGTATTGAAACAGGAGCTCTTCGCCGGACCAATAAGAAACCCACTGAAGACGGTCCAAGAGTTCCTCTCCGAGGCGACGACAATCGAGAAGGCTCTCGAAACCCGGCAATACAATCGGCGCTTGTCACCAGACTACGGCGAAGCCGAGAGAGTCGGCCCCGATGACCTACGCGAGAAGGGCTACTGCGCCGGATGTTCCCGTCGTCTCAGCCTCGAGCTGTTCGCAAGGAAGTGCAGCGATCAAATCCCCACCGGATGCAATGACTTACGACGCTGCTGCACGTCGAGCTGTCGCCGCTCCTCACCCCAGCCCCACGCTTCCGTAGTTTCGTCGCCTGCTACGCGCCGAGGAAAACTGACGTTTGGCACACACCGCCGCCCACTATGCTACCACTGTGGGGAAGCCACCTACCGCTATTGCCAGTGCCGTGAGATGGGACTGCGTGGCTTCGACGTCAACGCGGCGCGGCCAGGTGGACGACATCGTCGACTACGTCGCCGGAGCAGAGTGGCAACAACGACGACCGTCCCGTTCACAGTCGCCCGGCCGCAACATCCCTCCGCAAAGGCGGCAGTACATCGGCCCTACCGGTAGGGTCTTTCGCCCAGACCCTAGCGGGGAAACTAAAGGCAGCAACCGATGGAGGTGCGGTTGCCGCTCGACGCAATGTCGAAGATCCTCCTGTCCCGCCGACGACCACGATTTGCGAATCATCCCGGCGGTGCCTCAGCACGCCGCCCCGGTTCACGACAGCACTTCCCCGCCGAAAGATTTGACGACGCCGGCGTGGTCGTGATTTATTTATTTATTTCGAAATGATGAATTCGATAAGTATCTGGACTTCGCCCGTTTTGTTGAAAGAACATTTAAAGGAGGCATCGCGGGCTTTTTATGCCATATTTATGGTGAAAAGCAATAAACAATCTCTCCGAACGAATTGGAGACATGCCTGCTATAGAACGCCGTTTTCTCTCGCGGACTGCAGGACTCTCATTTAGAAAGATCTCCCCGTGATACGTAATTTCAGCGTTGTGATGAATAAAAATTTTGCTGGTAAAGGCGAGAAAAATTATCGGCATTGAACATAAGCTTACTATATATACACTAGCGCAGACTCGCCGACGTTAGGCGTATATTTTATATTTTAAAAAGTTCTTTACGCGGACTGACGGAACCCTTTTTATTATTTTTTTTTTGATGCCTCGGTTTCCTCTGCGGTTGAGAGAACGGAGTATTTTTTTTTTTTTTCAAGGGGTTGGGGGAAGCAGGGGATTGCTAAACTGGTGATTGATCCTGCCTGGTGAAGACAGCAGCGATCTGCAGTAAATTCTTCGTGCTCCAAAATTTTAATCGAAGGCTCGTACACTTCACTGTCTGATATCAAGCGGCCAGATTGCTTCCTTACTAAGCCGAGGCTCATGAAACAAAAAAAAAAAAGAAGGAAAACACTGACATTTGACCGAAAGTCGAACAATACAGAAAAATACTTAATTCAGTTTTCGAAACCCTGTGTACGATTTCGTCATCAGAGAGAACAAAGGAAAGAGCAGGTGACAACAACTTACAGACCGCAAGTTCCGGCATGCACTTCGGCAGCTATGGAGTGGCGAAACACCTCAGTGATATCGGTCTACAAATAAAAAAAATGGCCGCATATCTGCTTGCTTCGCTGGCGTCGAAAGTCTTCTGCCGCCCCTCATAACACCCCCTCTTCTCCCAACAGAGCAATGCGGGCTGATCTTCCCCTCCACTATAGAGAATATGTCGTGGAAGAAAAGTTTATTGAATTCGCGCTTTCGCCCTGCTCTCGCGTTACCTGTTGGGGCAGCGCCGCAATCAGGCGACGCTGCCGTACTGACGCTGCCTTTTCTTGCACGCATGATGGCCGAGAAAGGGCCGTAGAGAGGAAAGGGAAAGTGGCTGCTTCTCCATTTCCGGCTCGCTCCTCTTCGACAGCATTTCTAACGCGTTGATTTTTCATTTACTAACGTAAAAACCAGTCCAATGTGCACTCTCAATTGAATGAACGCTTCGGAACGTTGCCTCAAATATAGGCCTGAGGTTTCCTCTGCGCTGTATCATGTTGACGACCCCAACAACCAGGCCGAGTTTTGTCGTTCGTTTTCATGGCCCGTTAGAATCGGCCGACTCGCACGATTCAACCGCCCGCGTGATCTGCGAAATGCTTTATTTCGCAGATCACGCACCTCAAGACAGCCGGGTACCCAAATAGCTTCCTTGTTTCCGTGTCAGAAAAACTGCGCAGTGTTCCTTCCGTATGATCGTTCCCAGGATGTCGGGCCGCGAGAAAATGACCGGGGGAAAAAAACTGCTGTTGTGCTATATATATACATCCTTGGCATTTGCCAGAGACTCAAGAGGATCGGGCAACGCGAGGGCGTTTTCTGCTCCTAGAAAAGTTTACCAATTAGGACCAACCCTGTTGCCAAGGCGAGATCCCCCTGCGGCATAAGCCACGAGGAAAAGAAACATGCTAAAGAAATTCCAGTACGGGGAGGGTGCACTGGTGATTCTCCGCTGCCGCCCGTCCGTGCGGTGATGGAAATTCAGTCGCCAGCTTTCGTGCCTGCTTATTCCCGCAGCTTTCTGCAAGCGTGGTCGCGCTGTGGCATTCAGCAGGAATATTTGTTGTGTTCTCGGACGCAATACTTGCAGAAAATCACCCGGGGCTCCCAAAAGTGCAATGGGAGAAGGAGAATCGCGGGAATTGGCCGCCCGCTCGTTCCGCTTTCAAGTGGGTGCTCGATCCCTCGCGCCGTTTTCGAGAAAAGGACAGGGTTCCCGACAGGAGAACCTTACGGCAGCCCGCACAGCGTTCGTGACGCACGTTGCTGGATGCGTTTTCTTTTGCTCCTTTAGAGCTCCCAGTTGGCGCGTTCGAATGGTTTGGTTATACCGCCTGTACTCAATCAAAAAGGGCCGCCACCTTTCTACAGGAATAACATACGCGAGCCCTTTCCCACGTCTTGTATTCTGCTGTCGGCCAGACTGGCTCCGCGCGCTCACCACCTCGACGCATTGGGTAACAAAATTAGCCCACTGAAAGATATCACGGTGAGTTCTTTCACGCGATGTTGATTGATTGATTGATGCAAACTTTATTTGGTCCAGAGAAGACGCAGGGGAGACCGCGCGCCACCCGGCTAGTCCCACGTAGGGACCGCCAAGCCGAGCTTGGCGGCCCGTTCGCGGGCACTCTGGACGGCCAGGGTTTGGTCATGGAGTTCGGGGCTGCGCAAGAGCGCTGCCCACCTGTCCTCGCTGAAGGCGGAGCCGATGGCTTCACGTTCCCATAACACATGGTCCAGTGTTGCTAATAGTCCACAGGCAGGGCAGTCCGCACTGGGATACCGTTCAGGGTATATGGCATGAAGAGCCGCAGGGTTAGGGTACGCACGGGCTTGTAATAGTCTAAGGGTAACTGCCCTGCACAAGGCAGGGTGTGGGAATACCCGTCTTGACAGATAGAAGTGCTTCGTTATTTCGTTTGTTTGTTGCGATGTTTGTGGAAAATTTTCGGCACGAGGCAATACCGTGTCCAGCCTTGATTTGATAAATACAATATCCCCGTCGCCAGCGCTGAACGCACCGGTGGAGCCGCCGTGCACCCTATAGGATACACCCCTCTCGTCCGATAGATGCATCAACGTTCTTTTACACAACAAAGTGAGGAACAGGCTTCTTCGGTGTGCACTGCGCACAGTGTGGCTGTTCTCCAAATTTTCACGGAACACGTGGCATCCCAAGGAAACCACACGACTCATCATAGAAGGCGATTCAGTTAGCAAGTCTTCAATAGCGCTACCGGAAAATGAGCTCTTATTTACTGGGGTGTGCTTACTCAGTTTTCGAGTTGTGGGGAGGGGGACATTGCTGATCATGCTGATTTTAATCTTGCGCTCACCGAACAAATATGCTTGTTCTGCGCAACAAACCTTCAGCCGGAAGTCAGCACTTCGTCTGTCTGTCTGTCGTATAAGAAAGTTCGCGCTGTTTTCACCCTGAGGCGGCTTTTTGTTGCTGCTGTTGTTGATTCTCCTTCTTTCCGAACGCTATCGTGAAGCCCTGTGTCAAGGTTGCTGATGTTACCTCAAGCTTGCTGTTAAAAGCACGGGAATCAGAGCCAATGCTCTAAAAAAAAAAAAAAAAAGCGTTGATCAGAGCAGTGTATGCCGTCATTTGCGAAGCAACAAAAAGGTGCAATAAATCGCTTGTTGAGGCGCTGCAAGGGTACATTTCAATCGCAGCCAACATTTCTAACAAATATTCTTTCCGCGACCCTTGAACAAGTTACGAGGAATGTACTGCAATATCATGCCGAGTCAACTGGCATATTATACCTCCGTGGCCGAAGTACCTTCCACCACAAAACCTGTATCAGATACCGCGATAAAAATTCAGACTGATTATAGGAAGTGTAAGCGTACATTCCTTTTTTCTGCAGGAGAGTTCAAAGGTGCTTAATTGTTTGCAGAAATCAAAATAACGTTTGCTAATTTTGCAAGTGATGCGTTACACGCTTATATATACATTACAGCCAAATTCTTCTTTCAAGTTCAGCCTAGTATACTGTACGTTCAGTGTGCTTTATTCTTAAGTTAAGAATACCAGGAAGGTATTTTTAACTTGCTTCTGAATCTCGATTCCAAAAAAGCTGGTGGTCCTGATAACATCCCTACAGCCTTCTTGCGACGTTACGCAGAGTGGATTTCGCATTACTTCTTCATAATTTATAACGCGTCCCTAGCGCAGTGCTCGCTTCCGTCAGACTGGAAGGGTGCTCGTATCCTTCCCATACACAAGTCAGCTGATCGTTTGACCGTATCTCATTACCGCCCTATATCCTTGACCTCAATAAGCTGTAAAATGCTCGAACATATAATTTGCCGGCACTTGACCATATTTCTGGAAGAAAATTCCTTGCTATCCGACGCCCAACATGGGTTCCGGCGTGGATTATCAACAGTCACGAAACTTCTTAGTGTATGCCATGATTTTTCACTCGCGATTAACAACAAAGACCAGATAGATGCTGTATTTTTGGACTACGCAAAGGCTTTTGACAAAGTGCCTCATAACAACTTATTATGTAAACTCTACGCCATGGGAATAAATAGCAAGCTGACTGATTTCATACGGGCTTATCTGCAAAACAGGTATCAATATGTTCAGATTGATAAGTACTGTTCAGGGACCCTTCAGGTAACTTCAGGGGTACCACAAGGGTCAGTTTTTAGCCCGATTTTATTCCTTATCTATATAAACGACATTGTAAATGTGATACCCAGCGATGTTAAGATAAAGCTTTTTGCAGACGACTGCGTCCTTTACAGCACGGTTAAATGTACAGCTGATCAGATCTCACTCCAGAAAGCTCTCACGGAAGTTTCAGGTTGGTGCAAGGAATGGAATATGTTCTTAAATGCTGACAAATGCTTAGTCCTCAACATATGTCGGAACAGAACCATTATACAGCATGCCTATTCTGTAGATGGCACTACACTAAAGGAAACGGCGGCTGTTAAATATCTTGGCGTTACTATCACACAAAATATGAGTTGGGATCTTCACATCAGTACAATTTGCGCCAAAGCTTTTAAATCTCTCTGGTTTATTCGACGCAAGCTTCCAAAAGCCCCAATGAGCGTCAAACTAGCAGCATACAAAGCGCGCGTACGGCCATGCCTGGAGTATGCCTCATGCCTATGGGACCCTTACAGACAAAAAAATATTGTTCAGCTCGAGAGAGTACAAAGATCCGCGGTGAGATTCATCTGCAGCAAATACAAACGCACTGATAGTGTGACAGAAATGATGAATTTTATCGGCCTAGATACTCTTCAAGCGAGACGTACCGAAACTAGATTAAAATATTTATACTTAATATATAACAATCTAACAAAAATGAACAATCATAATTACATTAAACGCCACACACAGCGAACAAGTGCACGTTTTGATAACGGGAAAATGATACAAGAATACAACTGCTTAAACGATACATTTAAATATTCCTTTTTTCCGAGAACCATAAGTGCTTGGAACAAACTACCAAGAGAAGCCGTCGATAGCCCCAGTGTGGAAGTGTTTCTTACACAATTAAGGAAAATGCGTGGGTAAAGGTTACCTCCCGCCACGTATTTAGATTGCAGTGTCTCATGCGTTGTTTTCTTGTTTAATGTGTTCGAATTGCAGTGTATTTGAATAATGTTAATGTTTTATGCGTTGATCCATGCTTATCGCTTATTATTGTATAACCTCTTTTTGCTGTGCTTTTGAGATGTACCTCCATTGTGTGTCCACTCCTGCTTGGAGTCAAGTGACTCCGCAGAATTTATAAATAAAAAAAAAAAGTTCAGCCTAGTATACTGTACGTTCAGTGTGCTTTATTCTTTCTGTCACAAAGCAAGCAATTTGTTATTTTAAAAAAACAACAATAGAATACAGGAAGCTCGCCACAAGCGCCGAACGGATTGAACTGAATGAATGACATATCATGACTGCGATACATACAAGAGGTTGGGAAAACCAATCAGACCAATGCAATGGGATCACGATTATGACTACAGCTAACAAATTAAAGTGCGCGACAGGAGCTCAAAAACGTTCTTGAAAGCACTGCAATTTTGCACCGCCACATTTTTCAGGACCTGCGCAGTTATTTCAAAAAATACCTTCAAAAGAATACACATTTCATAAAAGTAAACTCTGCAGTCGTTTTGCATATAGCACAAACGCATTATCTTAGAAAAGCATCTAATAAGCGCAATAAGCATGTTAGGGGAAAACTGGCTGCGCAAGTTCGCAGCAAAGTTTTTCGCGCTTTAAAAGTAACGCGGGACAGCTGACATGTGTTGCAACTAAACAAGAAGTGTTCGTTCAGAGTGTGATTGGCGCTGTTCACGCGCTTCTGTACCGGTGGCCTCATCACGTAGTTGGGTTGGACGTAGTGGCAGCCCTTATGAGAGCCCGGCTCGGCGTCTGGAAAAGGGGCAGTGGGGAAAGAAATCGGATAAAGGAAGCCACCACCCACACCAGCAGCGAGGTCCAGAATGGTGCCCTCCGGAGGACCACTATGCGGTCGGCGATGACCCGGTGAAAGCAAGAACCGAGAGCGAAGGTGCACAATGAGACCGGTTCCTCGGCAATGCGCTTTTGTTGTCCCGGAAGGTCAACGCTCCCAGAGGATCGCCGGCGCTGCTCGGGCAAACAGACAGGGGGCATTTCGACCTTTCAGGCGCGCAGCACCGTGGCGCTAGTTTCAATCACACAAACGACTGATTAGAAGTGCTGGATCGATAACTGCCAAGTTTAAGAATTTCATCCCGTTCCTCTTTTGCGTTCTTCTGTGAAAAAGTTACAGCTCTAAAATGGAGAGAAAAAATGTGTATATAAGCCAAATAAGAATTTGTTCTACGAGTTCTCACAGCGAGCGCCTTTGCGAGCATTATTTCGGGGCAAACCGCATGCATGACGTAGTGCAAAATACACTGATGGTGCTCGGCAGCGATAAACTCTCTCTCCAACTCCACCAAGCTGCCTTGCTGAATGCGAGGCATCAGCATATCCAGTGATTTACGCACACACCGCAAAGGGATCCTCACCTCCACACCCCCCGCGTACTGGTTACACCATGGGCTTAAATCCCACGATTTTATCACTTTGAAAATATAAAACGAGAGGGAAAGAATGTACGGGGGAAGTGCATATGAATGAACACCACGCTGTAACTAGGGCAAATCCACGTTCAGGGAGCAACCTCAGGCAAGACCCAGCAGTTAGTGAAGCCGAGCTCGAGCGCTGCGAAGGCGCTTGAGCTCCTTGAGATCATTCCGGGCTCCAGAATGTACAATTACATCCACTCTTTTTTAATGGAACGAACTGCCCAGGCCTGTGGCACGAACTCGGATACCATCCACATGGATGACCTCGGAACGCCACAGGGCTCGGTCCCTTTTCTTTTTAATTTGGCCGTGATAAACCTGCCGGCTAAACTAAGAACTGTATCAGGTTCATTTTATATGCGGACGACATCACCCTGTGGAAGGGCGAGATGACGACACAAGAGACCCGGCCGGCAAAGAGCAGTCGACATTATTGCACCGGGCCTTGGGTCTCACCTGCTCACAACCTGAATCCGTGTTGCTTCTTATGAGGTAAAAAAAAGGAGCAGACTACACTGTCCTGGATATCGAAATCTGTTAGAAGGAAAACATCTTAGATATGTACGTGCAAGTAAATCGCGGTAACCACACCACTATGGAAAAATTAAGGCGAGCCACAACACAAACTATAAGCCTCATCAGAATAACAGCCAATAAGAGACAGGGGGTAAAGAAAACGGACATGTGCAAACCAGCACAGGCCGTTGTAATCATCACACGCATCTCTAATTAACACCGATGGAAACGCAAGTCATTGACGGACTAATTAGGCAATTGAGCATATAAAGCAGCCATTGGACTGTAGTAAGAGACTGTTTCGGCGAATGAAAGTAGCCACGAAGACGAGGAAGATCGCGCGCTTGGGCACGCGGAAGGTGAAAGTGGGGCGTTTCTAGAACGATTGCTGCGTTCGATTGCGTCGTGGCGGTTTGGCTAAGTATTGGGTGCTTTAGCTTTTCTTATAGTCTCTAGCTTCTCTTGTCCTTAACGTTCACGCAATCCTTGTCGATGTCGACCAATTCTCCTGGCCAGGGGCGGTCCCCCCGGTCAGCCTCCCTCCCGTCTAATGAATTGCCTTTTTTTTCCCCAGTGGTGTCAGCAGCATTCGTGTTGCACTGGTGCCTACGAATGGAGGCTTCGTCAGGCTCACACAGGCGGCCCAGAAGGAACTCAAGGCGACCTCAAACCACTTCCAGACCATCACTGACGTGCGCCAGTTTGGACGATGGGGCATAGTGTCACCCGATCAGACCTGCGTACAAGGACCTGCTTAAATGCACCTCTTTTGCGTCAGCTCCGGCGAGTGCTTTCATTCCGCCTCACCTATAGCGTGTACGGGGCGTCGATTCCAGATTTAACTCCAGCCGAGACGTTGAACACGCTTTCCGACGCGGGCGTCATTTCTGTTTACCGATGTAACCGACTGGTAAACAATGAGAGGATTCCCACTGAATCTGTTATTGCGACATTTGTGGGCACTACATGTCCGTCAGAAATAAAGTTATGGCCTCCCATTTTTCGTGTGGAGCCCCTCGCATCTCGACCGATTCAGTTCGGGAGGATGGAAACCAAATCTGCGCAGCCGTGCCCGTAGAAAGAGCCACCGTTCAAGTGAATGTTCCGCTACATCAGAAAAGTGTTGCCTGTGTGGAGGGAGTCATCCCACAGAATATTATGAGTGCTCAGTTCGGGCTCAGGAGTCACAAATACTGGAAATTCTCGACCGCCGCCGCTGTTCGCGAAGGGAAGCTATCGCTATAGACAGAACTTTCGGGTACTCTGGTGTTACAGCTCGAAACAGTACCGCTACTGATGCAAATCTCTCGCAGGCAATTGACTGTAGAAAAAGGCAATGACGAAGGTCATGGATAAGTTGATATAGAGCTTATCAGAATGCTTGCCACAAATAATTTCAGATCAGATGACACAGATACTGCAGGCTTCTATGGTACCTTTACAGTCCTCCGTGACCAGGGACAACACTCAGCTAAAAAGCGCACTAGTAGATGCCCTGGCTCTCTCCGTCGACAAGCATTTATGCTCTGGATCGCTGGTGTGATTAGACAACGCCACCCTCTCTCAACCAATCACGAGTGGTACCACAAACATGGAAATTGATTCTCGAACTCACAAACGCACGGGACCCCTATTTCTACTGATGTAAAGACAAAAAGTAAGAAGAGCCAATCGTCGCTTTCGTGTAAGGAAACAAAGTCGGAGGCAGCAGGTGCCCCTGTAGTGCGCTCAAAACCATTGGGCAGTTGAGGGTGCTGCAGTGGAACTGCCGATCTGTGTTCTCAGCCTCACCTGATTTATGTTACCTCTGCAATCATTTTAATCCCGATATTATACTTCTTCAAGAAACTTGGCTTACGTCGGATAACATTTTTTTCCCTCGCAGGTTTTCGCTCTTTTAGATTAGATCGTCCATCGTGAGGCCGTGGCCTAATGATTTTTGTGTCAAATAAGATATGTCATAAGGCGTAAATTTCTTTCAAAATGTCATATTCCAACTGTGAAATTTTAGCATTGGATTTGTGCCTCCTAGGTTATTTCCCTTTTTCTATTGTAAACTGCTATTTTCCTTTCGGTGTGCACAATACGCGTCACCTTGACAGTGCTTTGGCGGCTTGTAGGCAGGACATATTGCTTGCTGGAGATTTTAATTCCCATCATGTATCGTGGGGGCTAAGACAGACTCGTGTGGCACGCGACTATGGGAGTATGACAATAGACCGCAAGCTCTTGTGCGTGAACCGAGGTCACATAACATTTGTTCGAGGTCAGTCACGTTCAGTTCTAGGTTTAACGTTTCGTAGCAATGCAGTCAAAGTTTCATCGTGGTCTACATTTGACTCTGCTACTAACAGTGATCACCTTCCTCTTTTTTTTTTTAATTGGCTGTCCAATAGTAGCTTAACAAGAGTCAACCCGCACATATGTCAACCTTAATAAGTTCCAGACTTTGTTACGGTCGGCCTTATTGCCCCTACAGCAAGCCGATGGTAAAGAAATTGTTTGTAGGGTTTCTTCAATTCTAGAAAACTCCAGGAAATCTCTTGAGTTTGTGGTTCCATCGGCTAAACGCACATCATCCAGGTGGTGGAATGATGAGTGTACGCGCGATTACAGAAGCCGCTTGGAAAAAGCTGCTACAGAATCAGTGTCCAACTAATTGGAAAAACTATCAATTTCTTGCTCATGTACTTAAGCGCACTGTTAACCGAACGAAAGATGGGTATGACAGCAAGCATTATGATTACCTCACAAAATCAAACAAAAAGCGTGCATTGTTCGTGTATCTTCGGACACGAAAGGTACTGCCGACGCCGTTGACATTAGAGTCATGTGTCTTGACGCCGCAAGAAATGAGTGCCTCCCTTGAAGTGATAGCGAAAGGCTTAGAAGATCGATTTACCGCACATGTGCCGGCAACTCAATGAAAGTTTATGTCATCTCACGAATTCGCCGAGATATCTTTATCTGAATTAGCCGAGACTGTGCTGTGTTTGCCTAACTCAGCACCTGGACCAGATGGCATCACGAATGCAATGCTAAAGCTTTTATTTCAGCAATCGGCTAGTGTTGTTTTAGAGCTAGTAAATTATTCATTAAAGAACGCACGGGTACCAACAGACTGGAGACTCGCCAAAATAGTGCTGTTACTCAAGAAACAAGAGGAAGGGTATATATACCCTTCCTCTTGTTTCTTGAGTATACATATACGACGAATTGCTCTGACGTCCATTGCAGAAAAACTTATTGAGAGGATTCTTCACCGCCGCATAAATGTCATTATTGATCAAACGTCATTTCTAGGCCCCTGTTAAACTGGGTTCAGGGCTGGCAGCTCCATATGGAATGCGCACATCGATTTAGAAAGCCGCATTCACTTAGCAAGACGCCATAACCAATACGCTGCCCTGGTGACTCTAGACATTGCAAAATCATATGATACAGCAGAACATCCGATCTTGATAGACAGATTAAATTCCCTTGGTTTCTCGGAGTATATAGTTGGGTGGATTAGCAGATTTCTCTTGGACAGAAAATTTTACTGTTATAAAAGTGGCCTCTCTTCGTCTACATACAAGAGGAGTACCGCAAGGATCAATTCTTTCTCCTGTGCTGTATTAATGAGCACCATTCCACGACACCAAGATGTAAGTACTTACGTTTATGCGGATGACATCGCATTTTTTGCAGCGGCAAACGATATCCATGCCTTATATAAACGTCTGCAGGACTATCTTAACACCTTAGAGAGCTGGCTAACTAGCAATCATTTTTCACTTAATACCGGTAAACGTGCCGTTCCTGTCTTTCCTCTTCATGACCCCGTGCACATTTCGCTCTCCTACCAGCTGGAAGACATACCGCAGTCAGAATCTGTTAAATACCTTGGGGTATTTAACACGGTGGTCTCGCAGGATCAGCAACCGCTGAGTAGGTATGAGAAGAGACACACTGATCTACTGCATGTACGTTCGCCCTATTCTACAGTTCGGCTGCGCACTTTTCTCTGGTGCCCCAGCGTACATGGTCAGAAAAGCACTGCGCTTATGCACTGGCCTTCCTAAAACAGTTGAAAAATATTGGTGTTGTATCTGGAATCGCGACTTCCAGCCCAATCATGAAGCTTTCACCTTTTGAGCGTAAGTACATTTTTGAGAATTTATTAATCCCATTCAGGCAGTCTGAAACTGTTTCTATTTATCATTCGGCAATGTTTTTCGGTACTAATTGGCCCCGGTTTCACGCTCCGCAACTTATATTTGTGCAACGATTACTCGACCCCTTAAACGTGCGTCTATGCGATGTACGTCCGGTCCTTGACAGAGCTTATTCATTTGAAATTGAATTCGATGACATTTTCCCGAATAATGCAAAATTACTTCCACATCGCATCTTGGATGGCATATTACAAGACCATCTTCAGAGAATTGGAACAAATGTCGTTATTGCCACCGATGCATCACAGCGCGAGGAGAAGTCAGGTGTTGGAATTTTTAGCCCGGATCTTAACTGGCCTTATTCCATGCGGCTTCCTGATTTCGTGCCTATTTCCGTGGCAGAATTTTTGGCAGACGTACTTGCGCTGCGCAATTTAAATTCGTCATTTCTGTCAGCCGTGGTCCTCACAGATTCTCTATCCCTCTGTTCCTCACTCACTGCGAGCGTGGACACGCACGTGATAAAGGCGTTTCATGCATCAGTACATCCGCATTTGAGAACAGTCCGTTTAATATGGGTCCCCGGCCCTAAAGGATTGCTCCTCAACGAAGTTACTGATTGTTTAGGAAAGGCTCCTCTATATGGACTTATTCTACCCTACTTTGCTGCGTCCGCTTATGTCACTGCTGCTAGGTTTCGTAGGCGAGTCATAAGGGAAGCGTTCAAAGACTCCGCGTTGACAAACTCCACAGATTATTGTCACCTTCTATACCCCTGGCGGAGAACAGTGTGTCAAACACGTCAACTGGAAGTGTCCCTTACGAGGCTACGCTGCCGTGTACCGAGCCTAAATTTCTATGAACACGTCTTTTCGGGTTCCTTCACCCCTGGTTGCATTCTGCGGTGAGCCAGAGACGATACATAATTTACTTTTGAGCTGTCGATGATTTACCGTCGCCAGGAAAACCTGCTTAGAAAACACGTTGCGAGCTCTTGGAATAGACCAGTCTACGCCTGTGGTTCTGTCTTTTGGTGCCTCCATTTCTGGTTATTGCAATACGAATGTTTGCTTAGCAGTGCAAAATTACATTAATGAAACTGATCGTTTTTAAATAGGCCAGAAATATCGTTATACTTATTCAAATACGCAACTAACGTTCAATACAAATTTTAGGCCCCGCCAGGGTGGTCTAGTGGTTATGGCACTCGGCTGCTGATCCGAAGGTCGCGTGATCGAATCCCGGCCGCGGCGGCTGCATTTCGATGGAGGCGAAATGTTGAGGCCCGTGTGCTGTGCGATGTCAGTGCACGTTAAAGAACCCCAGGTGGTCTAAATTTCCGGAGATCTCCACTACGGCCTCTCTCATAATCAGAGCTGGTTTTGGGACGTTAAACCCCACAAATCAGTCAATCAAATTTTAGCATTATTCGATTATTTTATTATGTGAATCATTAGAGTTTCCTCCCTATATTACATCAAGATCCTCAATATCTCTTCGCCATTTCTCTGAGTAGATTACCGCATTCCTAAATGTTAAATTTTTGAGCACCCAATTCTTGGTGTGATAACGGCATGAATTGAACGAACCAGTCTGTACTACGCATGTCCCGCGATGGTACCATTACAAGAAAGTCAGCGATAAGCCACCCACCTCGCCTATACATACATTCCTGTGTTTTGCGCAATAAAGGGTTCTTGCAAAGGCTGCTGCGGCGTCTACACGTCTGTTATTACAGTGCCCACGCGGCAGGGACGGTTCCGGCAAGATGACCATCGCATCGGTGAGTTTCACCTTAAGGGCAACTCTTCGTGGGAAGACTACGTTGAGTGTACAGAGTTATGCTGCGCAGCTAATAAGCTCACGCCTAAAAAGAGGGCAGCACTGCTGAGTTGTTGTGGGGAGGAGACCTACTCCCTGATAGCTACCGTCGCCGAACGCGGACTATCAGTCCATTGTAGAAGAATCACATCAATCCGAAGCCCTCCGAGCTGTACTCGAGGTACGCGTTCTCCAAACGAGATCAGCACGACGGTGAGACAGTCGCTGACTACGTTACAGCCTTACGCAAGCTATCCGAGAACTGCGGATTCAGCGACAAGCAGCTCCCGCTTGACATAATGCTCAGGGACCGATTAGTTTTTGGAACTTCCGACAGCATAGTGCGGCAGCGCCTGTTGGCCGAGGAGAACCTGACCTTTGCGACAGCCGACGACCTGGCAGTCACAGCCGAGTTTGCTGCAAAACATCAAAGAGCTATCGGCAGTCAGCGTCACGAAAGCCCAGACGTCACAGCCAAAGTGGACACGCAGCATCTGAAAAAAAGGGCAAGATGAAAAGGCTTCAGGCGCACAGTCGGAACGACGGTGTTTCCGGTGCTTAGGCAACCACGCTGGTTATCGCTGCAAGTTTAAAAACGCAGTATGCCTAAACTGTTCCGGCAAAGGCCACATAGCCAAAGCGTGTCGGAAGAAAAAAGGTGGGCAGGTGAACCACAAGCTGGAAGGTATCGCAAGTTTAGTGCAAACCGAGTATGATGACTTGCGAAGTATTAGCCATGTAACCAGCGGTTGTCCCAAGTTTATGGTTGCAGTAAGCATTGGCGGAGCAACGGTACCGATGGAAGTGGATTCCGGAGCAGCCAGAGAAATTATCAACGGAAAATTGATCAGGAAACGGAAGGTCGCAACAAGCATTCTGCTTGAAGAAGCAGACACCCAGCTCGTAACTTGGACCAAGGAAGGTCTACATGTCATCGGAAAAGCTATCGTTCCAGTGAAGTTTAAGGAGCAGGACTTCAAACTGCCAATTCTCGTTGTAAGGAACGAAGGTAGCACACTTCTTGGGCGTGACTGGTTCAAGGATTTGTACATCCGCATTACTGGACTTCACACCATCAGCCAGCGTGCAGAAGCTGTTACCGAAAAATTCCCGGATGTTTTCGGCGAAACCTTTGCCGGTGCAGCTATACCGCCAGTACAAAAGGACAGAAAGGTGAGCGAGTTGGTAACAGTCCATAATCAAAAAAAGAGGCGTGCAGGACAGGGACACAAGGAGAGCAGTGAACACTGCTCTCCTTGTGCTCACTGCTCTCCTTGTGTCCGTGTCCTGCACGCCTCTTCGTTTGATTATGGACCGCCAGTACACATCGAGCTGAAACACGACGCCCAACCAAAGTTCCTTAAATGTCGCAGCATTCCTTTCGCTCTCAAGGATGACGTTATCAACGAGCTGGATAAATTAGAAGGCCAAGGTGTTCTGCAACCAACCCAGTATGCGGAATGGGCCACTCCTGTCGCGATTGTACGAAAAAAGAACGGCTCGCTGAGAATCTGTGGTGATTACCGAAGCACAGTCAACCAAGCGGTAAGGAACAACGTTCACCCCTTACCTACTAGCAAAGAACTTTTCGCTAGGCAGGAAGAGGCCGTATCTTATTTTTTTCGAAAATTGACTTGACGCAGGCGTACCAGCAAGTTTCCGTGGATGATTCTTCAGCAGATGTTCTCACTATCAATACCGTAAATGGTCTGTACAGAGTGCGACGTTTGCCTTTCGGTGTGTCTGTGGCACCCGGATTATTTCAAAGAACAATGGATACATTGCTTGCAGGTTTACCACAGGTAGCGGCCTACCTCGACGACATTCTGGTGGCAAGCGAAACTGTCGAGGAACACAAGGTCCTGATGGAAGTTTTCGACCGGCTTTCGAAGGTCCAACTCCGTGTTCAAGGCGCCAAGTGCCAGTTTTTCAGACAGCCTGGAGTATTTGGGACACTGGACAGATGGAAGGGGCATCTACCCGTCGAAAAGCAAGGTCGACGCCATTCATCAAGCTTTTACAATTCCTTCCTGAGGGGCCGTTCTGAAGTCGCTGAAGTGCTATACCGCCTACAGGACAGTGACAGTACGTAGAAGTGGGGTGTAGAGCAGCAGCGAGCTTTCGAAGGATTAAAGAAGCTGCTGACTTGAGATTCACTTTTAGTGCACTTCAATTCAGATACACATCCCCGGTGGGCGTGGGAGCTGTGTTAGCTCACAGCGGCGCCGAAGGGCTGGAGCAACCGATTGCTTACGCGTCAAGAGCGTAACTACGCCCAGATTGACCGCGAAGCTTTCGCCATTGTGTATGGCGTTCGTCACTTTCACCAGTATCTCTGCGGGCGGCAATTTAGCATTTTTACCAATCATAAGCCACTTCTAGGCATCTTTCAACGAGATAAGCAGATCCCTGTCGTTCTGTCACCGCGCATGTTGCGCTGGTTATCTGCTTATGAATACAAGCTGGAGTATAGAAAGACTCAGGATCATGGAAATGCTGACTGTCTTAGCATGGCTGCCAACACCAGAAGATCGGCCGGAGATCGAACCGCCAGGCGACGTTCTTATGTTGGAAGCAGTTGAGTACGCGCCTGTGAGTGCAAAAGACATCGCATCAGCCACTCAGCGCGGTCCTTCTCTGTCCCGTGTGAAGAAATGGGTCACGTCCGGCTGGCCAGAACAAGGTGTGCCTCCAGAGTATGCCGCCTATCAGGTGAGGCGCAAAGGGTTGTCACTTCACCGCGACTGCCTCTTGTGGGGTAACAGGGCGATACTGCAAGACGAACTAAGAAAAAAAGTTCTCTGCATTCTCCATGCAAACCATCCTGGCATTACGGCCGTGAAGGCTCTGGCAAGATCATTCGAGTGGTAGCCGAAGATTGATGCCCAGATCGAAGATCTTGTTCGTCATTGTAAACCATGCCAAACAAACAGGCAAAGCGAATCTAAGACGTCTGTCCACTTCTGGATGAAGCCCGAACATCCACGGGGCAGAGTTCATCTGATTTTGCAGGAACAGCTCAAGGTGCTTTCTTTCTTTCTTGTTGATGTGGACGCATTGTTAAACTGGGCTGAGATTCCAAGCATGCCATCACTTCACTAGTCAGTGGTGATCTATAAACTGCGTAGCGTGTTTGCATCGTACGGATTGCCGGAGTTGGTCGTTTCTGATAATGGGACAGCGTTTTCAAGCCAAGAAATGCAATCTTTCTTGAAGCGAAACGGTGTCCGCTACACGTATATATACAGCCCCATCCCGCAAGCAACGGAAGAGCCGAGTGCATGGTTCGGGAGCTGAAGTGTGCGCTTCGAAAACAGAGCCAAGGTACAGTGACCTGTAAAATGTCGCGTTTTTTCAAGCAGCACTCCACGCCGCACACGGAAACGGGGAAAACGCCAGCAGAACTCATGCTGGGATGGAGCTACCGTTCTGCCTTGTCAAGCATTCAGCCCGACGATGTGCTAAGGTGTTCAGGCCACGTCATGCACGAAGTGCAGACTGCGGACGGTTCGATACACGTGCGCAGAGCATGGAAATCTACTCCACCAGACATCACTGACCTTCGATTCATGTTTCTAGCGACGCCAGCTATAACGCCACCAGCTACTAGGCCGACATCGACTGTACCTGATACAGCGCAGCGTGCTGCCCGCTCTACTCGCGCACGACGGCCTGTGCTCCATTATGGTATTGACTGCTAGGGGGAAGGGATGTGATAACGGCATGAACTGAACGAACCAGTCTTTACTGCGCATGTCCCGCGACATCACACGCAAGTCAGCGATAAGTCGCCCACCTCGCCTACACATACTCCTGTGTTTTGTCCAATAAAGGATTCTTGCAAAGGCTGCTGCGGCGTCTACACGTCGGTTTTATTACACAATTGGCCAATCCCCCACAGTGGGCGTGAGCCATACATTATCAGGTGAACATGAAGTGCGTGGGCTTCAGAACGCCGACGGCTGATCGAGCGTTATCAGCGACCGAGAAGCGACACGTTCGACCCAGGAGAGCAGCTGCACTGAGCTGGTGCGATCAGACCATCCGGGACGCGTTCCCCCCTGTGGCGAACGGGTGTCCTGGACTGGGCCTTGCTGGCTGTTCCGTGCTGAACGAGCGAGCTGGCCAGGGCGAGCAGTTGGAACTGTGGTGTGGCCGGAACCAACCACTACCACCGTGGCCACGGTGCCGTGTATATTGCCGTCTGGCACACTTGTTTGCAGAGGGCGTGGCCTCGGTGCCACGTCGGATATGCATAGCCTTCCGATGCGCTCCTGGGCGAGCAGCTCAGGGTCTCCTCTTGCCCGCGCGCGGCTCATCGTACCATCCGGCTGTCAGCGTGCGCAGTCTCCAGGAGCCGCGCTACCGTGAGTGGTGCCCGAATGACTTTAATATTACTTCCAGTAGACAGCACGTGCCGTTTATTCGAGTGACTGCAATGTACTTTCACCGTTGAAAGTGTGCGTAGTTGCCTCCTCGAGTTGTCCATAAATGTTTTCTTTCTCCTTACTTTGCAGTGTCTGAGAGCCCAAGAACTACCACCACACCCACCAACGCCCACAGAAAATCTACTGTAGCTGGGTATACATACCACCTTGGTCGAGCTCGTCGAGGCACACCGCTCACATGAGCTCAGACTAACCTGAACGGCATCCGGAAGAGCACTACTAAAGACTATAGGGGACAATGCTGAGCTCCTGATAAGAGGACGCGCAAAAACTCCCCTCATAGATCAGAAACAACATAACCATCAATGCTCTACCAAAAAAAAAAACTGGCCGAGTATCTCCGTGCTTAGCTGCAAATGTTGTCGAAAGACGATAGTCTTCTACCGGCCGTACTACACGAGTCCCGGTTCATCTGCGGTTCGGCACGAGCTTCGGGCGTTCCCTGGGCACGCTTGAGACGACGGGCATCGGCACGCCGGCGCTTCTCCGCTGCAATCTGCTCGTCGGTATTTTCCCTGCGTTGTCTGGGCACGTCTTGTAGAGTGTGTTCTATATCATCAAACAGCCATTTATGTTTTGCCTTGCCTCAGACAGCGCCCCGTCTATGTTGAATCGGCCGCATGTGGCTGGCATTGATGAAATGGAGGCAGCGCTGCGTGAGATATGGACGCCATCTGGCCATGATATCGGGAAACGCAAGAACCTTGCGTAGTACGCAGGGCTACTAGTAGGTGGCAGCACCGTGTCGTTTTACCGAAGCGTAGGAAACGTCCGCTTTTTCGTTCATAGCGTCGCATTTTAGCGCATCCTAACAAGCACTAGTGTCTTTAGAATTGCGCATCTATGTATTTTCTACTAAAGGAACACACCATCTAATACTTACGTATTGATGTTGCACCTCAGATATGCGTAATATTTGCATTTTGGTCGACTGTGTTCACAAGTATGAACGCAGCTACCAGTTCAAGGTGGTCGTTGAGGAAGGCGTTAAACTTTCGTCATTCTACTGAATCGAAAAAGCAGGACGCGCGCGCACACACACACACACACACACACACACACCAAAATTTCCACGTTGAAGTATCCCAAAAAAGACTATCGTCTTTAAAACATGCATCCTACCAACCACAAAGGTCGAATAGCAAGAGCCGAGGCGCTAGCAAAACAATACGAGGGAAGCCAGGATGTGGCGTGTGTTAATGGGCCAGCTTACCCACATCGGACACTGTTAACGTATTTGAGATAGCGGTCTCCACAGAAAACGGAGAACCATTCTCAGTAGCCCCCGTCAAAGCCAAACATTCTGACGTTGCGGAGGAAGCGGCCGTCGCACTAGCCTTAACCTGCCCGAAAATTAAAATCGTGCTAAGCGACTCCAAAACCACCATTAGTTCGCGGAAGAATATCAGAAGCCTCTGTCTCAGCATCCTACAAAACTACCCTGAAACCTCGGAGGACGTGGAGCTTATCGGGGTACCGGCACACTCTGGCAACCCGGAACGCGCAGAGGAAGGTCTCTTAAGCTTCCAGGAAATCACCCAGCACTTAAGAGTAGCTCGACGTGCGCTGCCGCCACCTCACAAAAGTCTTACTAAGGCTGAAGAGGTGAGATGGAGGCAACTCCAGATCAATACCCTCCTGAATCTGGTCACAGTGCACCACATCGAACCACACGAATTCAAACCCGATTGCTCGAAATGTGGCCAGACAGCCAAAGTGGGACTTTTGGGACTGCCCCGCAGACCGACCGCCCAAAGAAGCTTGTAGGCTCGCAAAAGTGGGACACTCTACTCCGGACGTCCAAGTGCGGGTCACAGCGAGAGGCCAAAATGTCGCCGTCAGCCTCGACTGAGGGCCATCTGGTGGGGTCACAGAGCTCATCATTCCCAGTACCGATATTAAAGTTTATTACTGCAAGTGCATAGCTCCGCAAGAGCATGCGTCCTCTCATGGCGCGAAGCGCAGTGCGGTATAGCAAAGGGGTGGGCGTCTGTCACCGTCTGTGATTAGAAGCGAAAGTCTTTACGCTGAGTTCGGTGGGAAACTCGAAGAAGCGTTCGTTGGGCCAAGTAGTGCTTTGACCAAGCCGAAATGTGGGTGTGCGGAGACGAACCAGGACCAGCCCATTAGCTTCGATAGCCGCGAAAGGTCTCTCTTGTTTTCGTTCATTTTAACATCATTAAGTATACCGTGTGGCCAATTACCCTCGTGGCGTGACCTCTTGAAACGACCTACACCATGCGGCGTTTGCTCGGTGCGCGAGGAAAGGCAGATGCAAGGAGGAATCCTTCGGCACAGTGCAGTGGCGCGCCAACAGGCCGGTAACGACGCAGACAGAGATGGTCTGCGAGCTTTTGAGTGCGACTCCTCGGGCCACTGTCGAGGTACACGCTCGCTTCAACAAGCATTCGACATCGTGCCACAAACTCCGACACTTGATGCGTCACCATCGGACGTAGTTGAAGGAGCAGCTTCGAGGAATGGAACGATGCTTTTACACGCATTGCGAGAGTCAGCTCGAAGCATACAGAACAAGTCCTGCCCCCTCGCGCTTGCAAGGAAACGTTGCCCACCAGGCCGGCGCTTGCACAACCGCTGCGAGCGGACTGCCGCTGCGCGTCCCAAGGCTTCCGCGGCGACTTCTTTTTGCCGACTTGCGGCTTCGTGTGCCCACCTTCGACGAACGAAATATTCCGATGATCGAAGATCACGCATGTCGCCCTTCTCAGCGGCAGCGCAAAACACACATTTGTCGTTTTGCAGCAACGCTCGACACGCAGGAGACACGCACACAGTACTTTAGCTTGATTTTAAAGTTCTCGTCGCCCAGCGTCTGCAAGCCAGTTCTAGCGCAATGGACATTACGATGACGTATGAACACAGTCTCATAAGAATCGCCGTCATCGCTGTCAGAGTCGCTGGACGAACGTAAAATTATCGTTGCTTGCTTTACGCACGTGTAACTGACCACAGTTGACAGAGTTCCAGCGACGCTATCACGAATTCCTGTCCCCACGTGACTTATGACGTACGTCCGACTGTGTTGACACGTCACTAGAAAACCGCCCCTTCGTAAGCGAAACCGAAATTGGAATTTTTGAGGGGAGCCGTATTAAAAATGCATTCATTGCGTTGCGACGCATCACGATACTCTTTTTGTGGTTCTCCCCGACAAAGCGCTTTTTTTTTTTTACAGCAACAACATAATAATGTCAAAAATTCGGGTCAGTACTCCTTTAAAAGGAAACGCCAGCAATTTTCCAGTGTCCACTGATCGCAATGAAATTTTCACTACATGTTCTCCTCTGTACTGTAATAATATATGTCAAGTCAGGCGGTTGTAAGTCATTTAGCTTTCCTGTAACTGTATATTAAAATTTTTTAGCGGATTCCCAACGCGGGCCATCCTGTGTTTTTTGACGTCATCACCTTCGACGCTGCCTACCCGAGCCAGCGGGCAGTCAAAAGCAAAAAGGCGGTACTTCGATTAGCGCTCAAATGGTCGCTGTCAAGTTCAGTAAAGCTGCCATAACTCAATACATCGTAGAATGACCTCGCAGTTGGCATTTTTTCTGGCACAAGCTCCGTATTTCTTATGGCAAGGAGGCTGTGACGTCATCGCATGCGGTGCATCTACTCGTTTCGGTTTTAACACGCCTTTCATTCGGTTATTTAAAATTATTGTGAAACAGGGCGTTTAGGCAAGGGGCTTGCTTGTGAAGGTTGACCGAAAACAGCTGCCGCTAAGCCTTGGTAATCGCGGAGCCAGCACGCGCGTTGGGCTGCCCAAACGTCTTCTTCCTTCGCGAGTAGCGCACCCTGTCTGTCCTAGTATAGCGTCCATATTCTTCACTACATTCACTTCCCCTCCGGAAAAGAGCCATCCTGGCGACCTATGGGCAGGAAATGACAGCAGGGTCGTAGTAAGGCCGATGAACACAGCTCTGACACAATTGAATGACGTCCGCGACTGTCTGCGGGTTCTTTGCGATGAGCATCTGGAACGCATCGTCAGTAACACCTTTCAGAATGTGTTTTATCTTTTCGGCCTCCGACATGGACGGGTTGACGCGCCTACAAAGATTAACTACATCTTCGATGTAGCTGGTGTATAATTCTCACCACTTTGCTGAGCCCTACCTCGCAAGCGCTGTTCGGCGCGTAGCTTGCGAAGTTCCGGGCGACCAAAAAGTTCCACGAATGCCGTTCTGAAGGTAGACCAGGTGTTGAGGTCAGTCTCGTGGTTATGAAACCACAGACTGGCTACTTCGGTCAAATAAAATATGACGTTAGTGAGCTTGTGCACATCGTCCCATTTGTTCACCTTGCTCACCCGGTCGTATTCCTCAAGCCAGTCTTCTGCGTCCTTGTCATCGGCGCCACTGAAGAAAGGAGGGTCACGTTGCCGAAGGGAGCCGGCACAGAGAATAGTTGGTGTTGTTGGCGTCGGTGGAGAAGGCTGCTGCTCGTCATCCGATGCCATGGTAGTAGAGACTGGAGGTAACGTACGGCTTCGTAGTTCCAGGGTTACCGATACCCAGCACTTCCACCAATTGAAACAGGGCGTTTAGGCAAGGGGCTTGCTTGTGAAGGTTGACCGAAAACAGCTGCCGCTAAGCCTTGGTAATCGCGGAGCCAGCACGCGCGTTGGGCTGCCCAAACGTCTTCTTCCTTCGCGAGTAGCGCACCCTGTCTGTCCTAGTATAGCGTCCATATTCTTCACTACAATTGGTGCGTTTCTGAGAAAACTGAACCACCCTGGTGGTTACAGGACTGTCAGTACCATTGGTAAACACTGTTATCGGATCACGGTGAAAAAAGCCCCGGGTTGCCCTTTAAAGAGGCCCTGAAACGCATTTTACGCACGTTGATTTTATTGTACCTTCGCTTTGTGTGGGACTCGATGATGACCGAAACACCAGTGAAAGCGGCGAAATCGAACCGTACTATATTTTAATTTCTACCTGAAATCGGTTTTCGCGCTGACTGCAGAGCCATACATCAACCGTTTCTCTGGATGTGACATCACCATGCTGGCTTTGCTGCAGGTTCTGATTGGCCTGTGAACAGTAGGAATAAAAATGTGCCTCACACACGCTTACAATGCATCAAATATAAGAAATTCCAAATTGAGAACGTGTTTTACGCTTTCTAAAGCTCCTAAAAGGTGCAACTTTATGCATAAAAATTTCATTTTGCTTGTAACTGACACAAGGAGCGCTGTGCGGCCCATGTGGCTGCATGCCGTGCTAGGAAGGCCGCAGAGGACAGCGCGGTTCCGGTTCTGCAAGGTGTAAGCCGCGTTTCGATTGGAAGCAGCATGCACGCCTCGGGATGCCGTTGTCTGCTGTTATTTTGAATTTGTAAGTTGAATAGCTTGCGTTTGCCTGCATCCGATCTCGATTATTCTTTTTTTTTTTGCAGTTACCTCAGAACAATACAAAGAACCCGTTTCGATGCAAAACGTGGCGTGTTCGATGAACGCGACAGCGTGGGGGCACTTAGCGGGACGTTTGAGGGAGGAAGAGAGCGAAAAGCGTCTTCGGAAGGCCTTCGCGACTTTGACGAAGGCGTGCCGAAACGCGTCTAGAACGTTTCTGGCCTCAAACAAGAAATGATGCCAGGGGAGGAAGTTGTTCGAGTTAATTGTAGTATATTGTGTAATAGTGGAGCAAGTAGAAAGGAATTAAAGTGGACCCCTTCCTTTTCGTGTATACACACGGTGTGTGTGTGGATTCATTTCCTATGCTTATCGTGTGCACATGTAAGGATGACAGTATGATGCCGCGTGCTAAGTCCCTCGGTCAACGAAATGGCGGACTGAACGACGACACAAACTACGCCAGTGTTGTGGCCAGCCGGGTTTCTTGCGCCGCGGGGAGATGATCGGGCCGGCGCCATACCACCTGGCGAGAAGGAACCCCATGCAGACCTTTCAAAGAGCCACCAATGAAAAGCACCCTCGAATAACACCGCGCGAAAAGGTGCCTGCTATAATTCAACAATAGGATGGCGAGGATTGGGAGAGGCCTTCGTCCTGCAGTGGACATAAAATTGGCTGATGATGATGATGATGATGATAATTAGCATGATCGATTTCAGACTTTGATCTCGCACGCACCGCAGTTTCGCGCGCTCATCGGGTTCCGTGCGCGGCAGTCACCAAGAGAAGGCAATCAAAGGGACAACGATTGTTGGTGGCAGGCTATAGTTGGTGACGCACACCTTCGTAAGAGCAACAAATAGAACGAACAAGCCCCGCTCGAGCACCACCGCGTCATTCACACGAGATCAAGCGTTCACTCCTTAACTAATCATATGTTCCTTCTTCGTTAGAAGGAGCGCTAATGAGCACGCCCGGTCAATCTCCCAAGCGATATCACGTGCCGTTTTTATTCCGGCATCTGCGCACCACAGAGAGCGGATTAAGCCGAAACCGCATGTGCGCGATTTTGTGCGCGACGGGTCGCTTGGTCGATCGCTCGGTTTTTGGAAATCTAGAAACGGTCGCTCGTCGCCCGGAAGTCGCACGAGCGACATCCAGTCGCAAGCAGCCGGCCGGTACAAGTTGCGCGAGTGACGCACTGCCGGTTTTCACACTTGCAAACAACTGTCAGCAATTGCCGAACGCCAAGAGAAAACAAAACTAGTACAATACACCCAAGCCTATTTAATGGCACTTTTCGCGGCCGAACAGTCCACCTTAAATTATGAATGCGTGCATCAACCCAGTTTTGGTGCCCAGTAGCTGGCAACGCCGGGGAGCCGTCGCTTTCATGAGGTTTGATCTTTCAGGCGACGGCCGCATCGGACGCGTCGCTCGTCGCGATCGCGCACAAATCGCGTATACATGCCGTTTCCGCTTTATCGGCAGCGCAACGCCAAGTGATTCGACATCGGTCTTGTCACGTGGTGCTCCTCGAGTCTTTCACTTAAGCCGGTGTGGCCTCTGTACCTTCTCCCGCAAGCACACCACGTCATCCATGCGACCAGCGGACGCTGTTGGTCTCGTGCACTGGGAAAGGGAGTTAATCAGTGTTTACTGTTTCCATATATCCTAGCTAACTTTTGAGGCACGGAAAAGACAGCGTGAACGCCCGCGGGATTACCCACATTTTTTAGATTGTTTTTTCCTTTCGCTGCGGCTGCAGTGTGCAGCCCAGCCAAAATAGCGTATACGCACAGGGACTCCCGAACCGGAGGAAGGGCCTCCCTTCCTAACACTTTTCAAGAGGGGCGGGGGTAGGCACGCACACACGTTCTGGAGTCCCTGCATACGCCCATAAAAAAAAAGAGTGACGTCAAACAATCGCAGATCAGTTTCCACAGATATGCTGGGTTTCCCGGTGTCCTCTTACAGTTATTCCCGCCACTGCAGGGCTTCCCTAGAGAACGAGGGCTCGAACTGTCTACGGCAACACGTCCCTGCACCCACCATGCAACCGCAACAAAACGATGCAATGACGACGATTCCGCAATACGTCAGCGTTCTTTCTGGAACCCTTTGGTAGTCTCTTCTCATACAGGGAAGGTTTCAACATACACGCACGGTTTTGCCAGAACGCATGAGTAGTACTTTATATGGCTAAAGAACTTTTTTCGGGTCCGTGCGTCCCTCCTTCACTCGTCCCTTGCGCAATAATGTTCAGTAATGTATAACCAGCTCGTCCAAACTGTCACCTTGGTTGCGCAAATAAACCTTCGCGCTACAAAGCCCATTGCCAAAGCCCAATGGAGTTTCCCGCTTATAAACTTCACATTGCGGCCATACTTTGCCTTCCCTGTTAGTGCCGATGGCACGCCTTACTGGTCGCGGGTTCGATGCCTGGTTCACGTCCCTCAGGAACTTGGCACTAGCAGTCGAGTGAATGGCATTTCAAATTTAGTTCAGCTCGCGGGACTGATGCGCCGTCCAAAATGTAGCACACAGCGTGCTCGAAGAAAAACGTTACGTCGTGCCAGGGAGCACACATTTAGAAAAAGTGAACTAAGTTACAGAGCGACAAGCAGCGTTAGGCGTCGCCGTTGTCCACGCCACTTCGTGCTTGCGAGTTTCAATTTCGCGTGGTGCTTGACGTAAACACACCCTGGAGAAGGCCCTCGCGAGGAGCTCTCACTTGAAACACAACCGGACATACACTGCAGCACCGGCCGCCTCACTCAAGCTATTCACAAAGCGAGGCGTACCCAAAAAGAACAGCTGCCAAAAAGAGGGCACCCGCTACTGTGGAACATCACTCCCAACGACCCATCACGAGTCAATTCTTTACAGCCTCGTCCAGCGGCCAGGTCATAACAGTGATCGCCGTCTGCCCTGTGCCGAAGATCGCATACACTGACGGAACGCCGCTGCGCGCGGACAAGTGACCAGCCCGCGTTACCTGTTGGAGCGGCCGCAGGACGACCGACGCTCTGCAACGCCTTCAAAGAATCCGGATGATGCTTCGCTCAAGCGACGACTGCAAGAGAGGCACGCGAACTGAGGATCACCAGTCACCAGAACACACGAAACAGAAGCTGCGCCACTCAAGTCCACTGGGTAGCGTCGCCGCCTGAACGCGCCCGCGAATGGTGGTGGCGGCGTCTCCGCCGGGCTCCATCGTCTGCTCGTTCGGCCGTGTCGCTGGTCGTCTGCAAACGGGTGGAGACGAAAAGGCGAAGCGGCGAAAAACGGAACCGAAACTGGCTGTTTTCTAACGGGAAAGAGAATCGAGATGTTCGTTGAAAATGCTGAGCATGGAGAAGCCTAGCAGGAGCATTTATAGAGCAGTAAACTGACTTTTACCGCCGAAAGCCCACGACGCATCTCATTGGCATTGCTTCTGCAGTGGACGAAGGAAAAAAAAAAAAAAAAAAGGCGGCGCACCTGCCGCTTTTGTTGCGCGCTTGTTTGTTACTCCCGGGATCAAACGTGACCCCACGTTGGATGCGTGCGTGCCAGTTCTTGCGGTGTCCGTTTCAGCGCGCCGAGGTCGAAGAAAGACAAACTGCGCATATTCCCTGTCTTTCTTTCTCTCTCTCTCTCTTTGTTGCGCTGGGGCGGCTTGTCGAACTTACCTTTTTGGTTCGCCCTACAGGTCGCTTAGCATATTAAAACATGCGCTGGTGAAGAAAGCAATATAGTAAAGTATAAAACTGGGCGAACTGCTTGACCTTCATTGTAAGACAGCGCAATGGAACAGCAACACGGGCCACAAATGTGCACGGCGCCGAACGTCCAACTTACAGCTTTACGGCACCCAGACCGTCTGCAAAGCCGAATAACACACATTTCAAATCAAATCAAAACTTTATTTCATCTCAGCAAGGAGAAAGGGGGTTGCGGGAAAAAGCTGCCTCACTGCAGCTTGACTAAGCCCGGCCCCCTGTGTTACAGTTCGACAGTGTGCAGCACTGACTATAGGTAGGTAATATGTTAATACAAGTCAAAGCACTTTGCATAAGTATGGAAATAAAGGAAAGAGTAATACATGTGGCAATAACATGTAACAAAGAGAAATAACATGTGGCAATGAACAATCGCAACCAAATAAGGGAAAGCAACGCAATGACCACATCAGACTCAAATTCTAAGTAAACAGGTAATAAACGCATATGTACATTTATATATATATATGTACACACACACACACACACACACACACACACACACACACACACACACATACTCATGCTCCGCTGGAATTACAGTGGGATCGAGCGTAATGAAATGAGCGAAAAAGGAGCGAGGAGACATGCTATCCGGGTGTAATCCATGTGTAGTTAAGGTGTTCAGAAGTTCAGCAATACGATAGGATACTGATTGCTGCCCATAGTACGACAAAAACGTGCTACCCAAAGATCTGCGTGTCTTGTGCTATATAGAATTTCGCGACGATGCAGGTTAAACAAATTCATATAACTAACATTTCCCTTTCGCAAGGCAGTTCTGTACATGCAGGCGAGACGGAATGGGTAAATAAATTCAACTGGCATTATTTTGTATTCGTAAAAGTATTTAGACGTGTGTTCTTTGGAAGCAAGATTTCCTACAGCACGAATGGCTCGTTTCTGACATAGCTTTAACTTAGTAATATTTTGTTTTGATAAATTACTGCCACCCAGACTAGGTGGCAGTAATTTATTGTAGAAAGAAATAGGGAGTTATACACAGTACGTTTCACAATGGTGGGCAAGATATGTCGGTGTCTGTGTAATAGTCCCGTTACTCTGTTTAGCTTTTCGCAAATACCTTCGACATGTTTGTTCCAAATTAAGTTTTCGGAAAATATAACTCCAAGTGTTTTTACCTCACTTGAAATTTTGATTTCATCATTGTTTAGGTACAACTTCCTTGTCAGATTTAGGGCTTTATGCTTTGGGCGAAACATGACGGCATGTGTCTTTTTAGCGTTAATCCTTAAATAGTTTGTCACACCAATTTTTGATGCCCCGGAGTACAATGTTCGCACAATTTATGAGTGTGTCCGAATCTGTGCCCCTAAAAAAAAGTGCAGTGTCATCTGCATATGCAATCCATTTGATATCTTCGGCGGTCAAAAAAAGGTCATTCATGTAAACAATGAAAAGAAGTGGCCCTAGAATGCTTCCTTGTGGTACACCATGTGTAATAGGTTTTATTTTTGAGTTTGAATGGTTATGACTAACGTACTAAGACCGATGCTGGAGATACGAAGACAAGAACTTGTTTGCATGACCGCGTATTCCGTGTTGTTCAAGCTTAGCTAAAAGTGTATTATGACGGACAGTATCGAATGCCTTTGTGAGATCTAAGAATATACCTAAGACCTGTTCTTTCGCATCCAGCGCAGTACTTATGAACTCCTGCTATGTCAATAAAGCCAATTCCGTCGATCTGCCTTTGGGAAAACCATACTGTGATGTCGAGATGAGCGAGTGTTTATCTAAGAAACTGCATAATTGCTTGTGCATGATCTTTTCCAAGCCCTTCGAAAACACAGGTAAAATGGAAATAGGCCTAAAATTGTTTGGGTCGTTTTTGTTTCCTCCTTTGTGGATTGCGACTACCTTTGCAATTTGCATTTCTTTTGGGAAGCAGCTCTGTTGTAAGCATAAGTTATAAATTTCAGCTAACATCGGCGCCAATATGTCTATAACAAATTTAATTGGCCTAACTTGCACATCATTAGCATCACGTGACTTGGAATTCTTTAGGCTGTGGAACACATTTTTAACTTCATTTTCGGTTGTGGGAAAGAACACCATGCTGCCAGAAAAGTTTGCTGTGTTATGAATTGAGGGAATGATTTTTGTGTTACAACATTTAGGCTCTCCCACAGCTATAAAATGATCATTTAGAACATTTGAAAGATCCGCCCCACGGACAATGCAGTCGTTCACAAGCATGTTGTCAATGTTAACTACATCAGTCTGCCTAAGAAGGTTGTTCAACCGTTTCCACAACAAAGTAGAATTGTTCACCACATCGTTAAAATACGCTTGATAATACTCTTCTTTCGCGGTTTTTAGTTTGGCATTGAGCTTGTTTCTAAATACCTTGAAAGCCTTAAATTTGTCGATATCTCTAGTTTTTACAAATTCCCAGTACATGCGGTTTTTCAATTTTATTTGTTTGTGAAGGTAAGCGTTTATCCAAGGCTTTCGAGATTTCTTAGATTTTGTGATTACAACCTCGGGAAAATGTTTTTTATAGATAGCTTTGAAATCTGAAATAAACGCTTGATACATGGTGTCTGCGTCAGTACACGATAGGGTGCGACTCCAGTCATGATTCTCAATTTGCATTCGAAAGGCTTGTAGCGAACTATCTAATATTTTGCATGCGCACAGGACTACTACACCCACGCTTTATTTCATTTCCCACAGAAATAAAAGCGAAGATAGGAAGATGGTCACTAATATCGCACAGAAGTGTTCCACTTGACAAATCTTCACAATGATCATTAGTAATAAAAACATCAAGTAGACTCTCTGTTCTATCCGTGATACGGGTTGGCTCATTAATAACACTAATAAAACCACCAGATGTCAGGATTGACTGAAAATTACCACTAATACTGGATGGGGACAGTATGTCGATGTTCAGGTCACCACTGAGAAACAACACATATTTGTTTTGGGACACAAATTCTAACATTTTCTCAAAAAAAATCAAGAAAAGATTGACACTGAGCGTTTGGAGGCCGGTACACAACACATAATTTTGGAGCCATTTTGTACAGTTAACATTTCGTAATTTTCATTTGACATAGTGAATTCCTCTAGAACTTGGACTTCGTGAGCGCGACTAACCAGCAGTAACACGCCACCACCCCGCCGTTGCGGTCGATTTAGTACGAAGGTTTGATAACCAGTACACGTAAATGGAACGGTATGTCGTGTGTACCAAGTTTCAGAGATCATTATGGCGTCAAAGTGAACACCAGTAGAATCAATGAGCGTATCTATATCATCATGCTTATTTTCCAATGATCGTGCATTCAGATGAAGATAGGCTAAGCAGTTTTTATTTCGTAGCGTTCTTAGGTTTGCTGGTGCAACAGCCATCTCGGCGCTAAAAGAAGATTTAAACATATGCATGATTGCAAGAACAGAGCGCTGAAAAGTTTATCATGGTCCTTCACTATTGGTTGTCGTGAGCTGTACGTCATCGGGACTAAAGGGCCGTAGCACGGGGGAGTTATCTTCTCGACGGGCGAAAACTTTGCCGTCCTTAGTCCACGCGTGCTTCCACCCCAGTTGCCTTTTTTTCGGTGACGCAGCGCCAAGAATCTGCTTACTTTTTCGGGTTAGATGCTCGTTTATGTACACGGCACTCGCTTTCTTGTGTCCCAGCACAGCTGTCGTGATCCGCATTTTCTTTGCTTTCATGAGAAGTGCATTTCGCTTTTCTCGCCTCACAAATCTTACGACGATGTTTTTTTTTCATTTCCCTTTGCGGTTGGCACTTGATGACAAATGTCGATGTCACTTTCGGTCACATGCTCACCAACAAACTCAGCCAACTTCGTCACGGCTTCAAGTGGCTCACAGTCTGCTGGGACACCCTTAATTTCAATGTTGTTTGTTCGAGAATAGCGCTCGAGTTCCTCGATTCTCTGGGTCAGTCTGCGGTTTTCCTCCTGCAGAGCTTGATTGCTAGTTTTAAGTGACTTAATTTCTTTTATTAGTTCTTTGACGTCCTTATGACATTCAACCACTGTATCGCAGGTATTGCTACAGTACTGAACACTTTTCTTAAGCGCTTTGAATTCATCAAGAACCTCTTTCCTGAAATTTATCAGGTCTTGTCGTGAACCGTCGTGGTCCTCTGTATCTTCACGTTTCCCTTTCGCGGGTGGCATCTTTAAACAAAGGAACCCAGAATAGGATCGAAAAACAGGCAGCTAGTCACACACATACACCCGCAAAAAAATCAGCCTCTGGTACAATAGCTGTGTTCGGCAGCAGTGCGAGAAGTCGGATAACCAGGTACAAAAGTGATGCTTACCTGCAAAGAGCAGGAAAAATTCAATGCGTGTGTCTGCGTCGCACCGCTGCCGAACTAAGGCGTTCCCGGTAGTAGCAGGGTTCTTTTAAAGTTGATCCAGGTGGGGCTGATGTAGTCGCATGCTCAGTAGGGAGGCAGCAGGTCCAGTTGATAGCAGTCGGCGACGTCAATTTGGTAGATTGGAAAAAACGCCCCTTGGCAGGGCAATCTTATCCAGCGCAGAAGACAACTTGCGATGCAGCTTCCAGCCACCGTATTGTCAAGCTGCAAAGAGCAGGAAAAATTCAATGCGTGTGTCTGCGTCGCACCGCTGCCGAACTAAGGCGTTCCCGGTAGTAGCAGGGTTCTTTTAAAGTTAATCCAGGTGGGGCTGATGTAGTCGCATGCTCAGTAGGGAGGCAGCAGGTCCAGTTGATAGCAGTCGGCGACGTCAATTTGGTAGATTGGAAAAAACGCCCCTTGGCAGGGCAATCTTATCCAGCGCAGAAGACAACTTGCGATGCAGCTTCCAGCCACCGTATTTTCAAGCTGCAAAGAGCAGGAAAAATTCAATGCGTGTGTCTGCGTCGCACCGCTGCCGAACTAAGGCGTTCCCGGTAGTAGCAGAGTTCTTTTAAAGTTGATCCAGGTGGGGCTGATGTAATCGCATGCTCAGTAGGGAGGCAGCAGGTCCAGTTGATAGCAGTCGGCGACGTCAATTTGGTAGATTGGAAAAAACGCCCCTTGGCAGGGCAATCTTATCCAGCGCAGAAGACAACTTGCGATGCAGCTTCCAGCCACCGTATTGTCAAGCTGCAAAGAGCAGGAAAAATTCAATGCGTGTGTCTGCGTCGCACCGCTGCCGAACTTCGAAAGTAAATTCGGCACCGCTGCCGAATTTACTTCGAAAGAATCAACGTGCTGTTAATTTGTTCGGCATAATATGTAAACTTGCATTATACTGAGATGCGAATCCGGCCTCAATGCTTTGCAGAAAGCGGAATGTGGTGACAGGAGTTGTAGCTGTTTCCGAAGGCTGTGTCCAGACCATGGAGATGGTGCACATAGAGTTTAAGAAACTCTATGATGGTGCCCAAGGACATGCGGATCCCCCGTAGCGGGGTGAAAACGCTTCCTCCCGCATCGCGTGCGCACCTGCTTGTGCGTGGGTGGCGTCGTTTGCGTGTGTTCCACTGCAACTTCCAGCTGGCTTTCAGAACGCCAGAGGTCTGAATCATTTCGTAATGGGTGCTAACATCGATGACAAGCATCTATACGAGGCATTGCGGGCGGGAGCGTGGTGACAGGACGGAGGGCTCCCAAACGCGGAACAACGTCCTGTCGAGGACCGTCATATTGATAGATTTAGCATTTTAGGGGCGAAAAGGTTTGAGTCTGTCCGTACGTTGTAGCGCGTTACCTACTAGGAACGCGCTACTACTTCGATGCACGCGCTACCAGCTCGGAAAGAAGGAGAACGCGCCCTCACCCGCGAGAGACAAGCTTGACGCAGGCAGCGTCTTCTAGCGAGTTTCTTGATTGAAAAATACCGGCTGCTCGCGCTGGAGAACCGTTCACCGGCCACCCATATATATATATATATATATATATATATATATATATATATATATATATATATATATATATATATATATATATATGCACTGGATCTTGACTTGCAATGAAGTGCCGGTGGGAGATTTCACTTGTGCGTAATTGAAACACAAGGATTCGTAGCTTGCGCGTTAACTAAATTAATCCGGAACTCGGCACGATCTACGATGAACATCCGGAGCTTCGCCCACTCATCATCATTCAGTCCGTGGATATGCTGTGAATTTTTTAATCCATGACCGCGTAATTCCGCCTTGTTCTGAAGCTCTCCCTAAACATGCGTCGTTTACACGACTTCCGACTGCAGTGCAAGCATAGCCGTTAGGTGTAAGCGCCGTGCGGCAGTCGCTTTGCGCCTGCAGCGAAGCCACTAAAAAAAGCAGAAATGAGGATGTTTGGGGTGTACGAAAAGCTCAAGGACTGGAGGACTGCATGGAAAGCGAACAACGTGCTTCCTATTAATGAGTAATTATGTATTATATAATATCATTAACGTATTAAGCCCATCTCCTCACAAGGCATGCAATGAGAGCCTGAATTGCGTATTTCATCGGTACTGGTTGTTGGAAAGGCAACTGAGAAGTCATGCGAGAGCAAGGCTATCCGTTTATTTCTCTTGTTTTTATTAAATAAAAAAGAAAAGGTAGCCGGCGCCTGGAAACTCCGAGAACAGTACTGTTATTTATTTGTTCAATGAAGCAAAGGCTGATCATCTGGGTATGATATTGCCTCGCGTCCAAAATTTTCCGCAAATACTACATGAAAGAACTCACCATGATGTCTTCCAGTGGCCTAATTTTGTTTTCCAATGCGCCGAGGCGTTTGTTGTGAGTGCGCGGAGCGAGCTGATAACGGAATACAAGACGAGAGAGTTTGAGTCTTTGCGACAGGGTTGTAGGCAAAAACAATTTTTTTTTAATGTGGTATATTCTGAGCTGCTGACGAAGGAAGTGCACACGAAAGTGCATTTTGTACCCTATGTGACGATGAACGTACGTGCCTCTGGAAACTTGAAAAAATCTACCTCACAGCCGCCTTTGTTGTGGGATAGTGCGTAGTGCATGTTCATTAGTCGGGTTTTAAGGTGTGGCAGTCGTAAGCGGAGACTTCTCCCGTCCATGCATGTTTCCCGGACTACTCCCATGTTTCTCTTGCGGCAGGTGCGTGGCTCGTCAAGGCAACAAATTAACAAGGCTACTGCACACGAGAAAATGAACATGGCGACGTGAATAAACCGATCTCACCGCGCCACCGCTGCCGCAGTGCATGCCGGAACTTGTAGTACTCGTGGCAGTCGCGGTATCGAATACGTGGCGGTTGCACCGGAGAACGGCGTTAACGAGCTTTATCAGCCTTATTTCGAGAAGTTTTGATGGTATACAAACAGCGCGAAAACAACGAGGACGACAGAAGAAACAGGACTAGCGACCAACAGCTGCGTTTATTATTGCAATACATGCCGGACCGTTTGTTCAGCAGTGTTCGTGAATTTTGTGCTTTCATTGCGATAGCAATTATATGGACAGTCTCGGCTGCTTTTTGCTGTCCCCGTCGCCGCCGTCATATACCGTATATATATATATATATATATATATATATATATATATATATATATATAATATATATATATATATATAATGTCCCAAAGAAAAATATTTCAGATAAATGCTTCCGAAGCGCGGAATCGAACCAGGAACCTCTCGCTCCGCAGTGCGTGGCGCTAACCACTACGCCACAAAAAGCAGATCCCTCAGGGACCTAACGCGAGCCTTATATACACACCCTTTACCTCTGGCAGGACTCAGAGACGGCAGGCGCTTATAATCGTCTCTTCATTACCAGCGAGATGTGGCGCGAGGAGCGCAACGGCGTGCGTCCTTCACTTGATAGTTCGCGCTCATCTTCTGTTCATTTAGCGGCCTCCCCTAGCTTTGTATGTGTAGCTTTGTGACACACAACGAGTAAAGCCCTTCGTACCACCAGCACGCGCTGCCCACAGGAGGCGCTCACTTAGCAAGTGCATGTTTGCTATAATTAATATTGCTCCTGAAGCTGCGAGCCTCACTTCGTATAGCATTACAGTTTCTTGCTATCGAATTCATTGCTTCGCCCTTGCGGCGAAACTGTAACTTTTTTTTATGCACCACACTTTAGCAGTGCCCTACAGCTGTGTCATAATAGGTTAGGCGCATCACGGACGGGCGGATCAGTGATGGCAACAATTCATAGCTTGTGCATGTAAATCTTCTCCGACTTTTCCCTTTACGCTCTTTGTTGTCAGTTCTCTTAGTGCCGTATATTTACTGGTGAGACTCCTAGTTCTTTTTCTCCACTGCGTGTCAACGCTCTTTTTATATAGATAACGGAACACCTTCACTGCCCACCTACTCTCTTCCATGTTCCTAAGCCTCTCTTCAAACCTTATTTTGCTCTGGGCTTCCCTTGCCTCAAAGCTCGCCCATCCCATATCGCCCTTTACAACCTTGTTTGTCGTTTTCCCGTGAGCACCCAACGCGAGGCGCCCCACAGCTCTTTGATTCACATCCATTCCTGATTGTATCTCTGGCCTCATGCACACCCACGGCCGCTGGATAAAAACGCACGTGGTGCTTTGCTAATCGAGCGGCCGTGGTACACCACTGAGTTCCCAAATGCAAGCCCCAGTACCATTATCCCTTTCCACAGACCCCCCCATAACGCTCTGTGCTTCATTATTGCAGTGTTCCTCTTTCCCTTTGCTGCCAAGGCTTTTGCTTGTACCTCCTTTTTCTTATGGATGGATGAATGGATGGATGGATGCTATGAGCGTCCCCTTTGTAACAGGGCGGTGACATGTGCGCCACCAGGCTCGTAAGAAAATTTACCTTTTTTTTCCCTCCTATCTTTAAATTGTCCTCATGCCTTTTAAATCTACTTCAATCAAATCGATCATACTATAGCAAAACGGAAATTCATAACCCAGTTCTCTGCCCCTTATGGCAGAATGGCCATATTTTTCCCTATAATTGTTTTTGTCCGTTCTCTCTAGTTTTCTGCCACCAGTATTCTAACCGCCTCTTACTTATTTCAATCGTGGCTATGTTCAGCTTCCCGTTAATGTTCGCCCTAAAACCCAAGGCTTCATGTAGGGTGGTGCCCAAACGTACACCTGGGTGGATATTTCCGCATTCAATCAGAACATGCTCCGTCGTTTCCCTATCTTCCTCACAGCATGTGCATTTTTCTTCTTCTTTACTGAATTTCGCTTTATAAACACGCGTTCTAAGGCAACCCGATCTCGCTTCAAACAGTAAAGCGCTTCCTCTTGAATTATCATAAAATGCCTCCCTCTTTATTTCGTTTTTGCCCTGTCGGTAGTTAATCAGAGTCGGTAAATCTTCTCCGCCTCTCTGACTTTTCCCTTTACGCTCTTTGTTGTCAGTTCTCTTAGAGCCGTATATTTCTGGTGAGCCTCCTAGTTCTCTTTCTCCACTGCGTGTCAATGCTCTTTCTATATAAATAGCGGAACACCTTCACTGCCCACCTACTCTCTTTCATATTCCTTAGCCTCTCTTCAAACCTTATTTTGCTCTGCGCTTCCCTAGCCTCAAAACTCGCCCATCCCATATCGCCCTTTACAGCATCGTTTGTCGTTTTCCCGTGAGCACCCAACGCGAGGCGTCCCACAGTTTTTTGATTCACATCCATTCCTGATTGTATCTCTGGCCTCGTGCACACCACTGAGTTCCCAAATGTAAGCCCCGGTATCATTACCCCTTTCCACAGACCCCTAAGCACCTCGTACCTATTGTATCCCCACAACGCTCTGTGCTTCATTATTGCTGCGTTCCTCTTTCCCTTTGCTGCCAAGGCTTTTTCGTGTACCTCCATGTATCTATCACCCTCATTTACCCATACGCCAAGGTACTTGGATTCGCTTACTCTCGGTATTTCTTGGCCCTGTCTGGATATCGCCTGGTCGTTGGGACCATTGAATACCATCAATCCGCATTTTGTTACACTAAATCCTAGTCCTAGAGCCTCGCCTTCCTTTCCGCATACACTGTAAAAAAAAATTAGCCGAGATGGGAGTAAATGACCTGTCCTCTAGAGCATTCCCCGATAAGGGTTTAATATACTCCGGTCATGCGGAGTAAAAAATTTACTCCGCTTGACCGGAGCTATATTTACATCCATCGAGGAGCTTTTGCGGGTAGCTATGGGAGTATGTGTTTACATCCATCGCGGAGCTCTTGCGGGTACCTATATGGGAGTTTATGTTTACATCCATGTAGGAGCTTTTGCTGAAGCCAGCTAAGCCTAGGCGTGGTCCGGGACAATTTCTTGCATAATTTTATTAATATTCGATCTACCTGGGTAAATTTGGTATCCTTTTGGTCCTTTCTCCTTCCGGTCGATAGTCTTGACGTTTGCTTTCCGATAATCCTGGTTTGTCCGCATACAATCTTGACAATTTCGGAAGCCTAAAACCACGTCAACACTAGCTGGGTGGTGGTGCCCCAGCCACTTCATAACAAAATATTTTCGATTCACGCATCACTGTGGTGGTCTGGTCGACGCGCGGCATTCGGCTTCTGGCTGGAGGAGCAAAGCGGTCACCAGTGGAAAGAGCCTTGACACGTTTACACAGAACACTGATCGGCCGTTGCAAACTCACTGCGCACTCAAGACTCGTTTAAAAAAACGAAGTGGTGCTTCACTTGGACGCACTAAGCACACGTGCGAGCACGCACAGATAAAACTCCCACCGACGATTCGTCGAACCAACCAATGCAGTGGAGCATCACACGGAAGCATTAAACAGACGCGCGAGCGCGCATACACACACACATCACACCGCCGCAAGAGCGTCGCAACCGAAGACGGCTGTTAAAAACTCCCATGTGGGGGTTGGGACCTACGTGTGGGTAGTATAATAAGGTCATGTCCTTTTTATACTCCGTCACTTAGCAATGGTGGTAAAATGATGTCATGTGCCGAATTCACTCCGCTATGACGGAGTAAATGGTTGGGGCATGGGAGTTTTTTCGGTTGACACGCTGGTAAAAGCTCCCATCTCGGCTAATTTTTGCTTACAGTGTATATTCACCAGCCGTTGTATATCATCTCGACTGTCCGCGAATAAGACAATATCGTCAGCATAAAATAAACCCGGAAGCATCTGCTCAGTCATCACGCCGCCCTGTTTGTGTGACAGATTGAAACCAATGTTGCTATCTCCTAGCGCTTTTTCCATTCTAACCATGTAAAGCATGAACAACAGCGGCGACAAAGGACATCCCTGTCTCAGGCCCTCGCTAATATTAACGTTCTCTATGCTACTGATTCCTTCCCATTCTATGCAAACTGTATTTTCTCGATATATTTCCCTCAAAAGCTGTACACAATCGTCGCCTATGCCCATTCCTTCCAAAATTTCCCACAATATTTCCTGATTAACATTGTCATACGCCCCAGTGATGTCTAGAAAAGCCACATACAACGGCCTGCTTTCTATTTTAGATAGTTCTATACACTGAGTAAGAATTTGTTTTTGTGGGGTTTTACGTCCCAAAACCAGTTCTGATTATGAGAGACGCCGTAGTGGAGGGCTCCGGAAATTTCGACCACCTGTGGTTCTTTAACGTGCACTGACATCGCACAGCACACGGGCCTCAACATTTCGCCTCCATCGAAATGCAGCCGCCGCGGCCAGGATTCGATCCCGCGACCCTCGGATCAGCAGCCGAGTACCTTAGCCACTAGACCACCGTGGCGGGGCCTGAGTAAGAACAAATAAGTTATCGTCTAAACGCCTGTCTACTCGAAATCCATTCTGAAGTTCGCCCAAGATATTAATACGTTCTGCCCAGGCTTCTATTTTTAATTTTACTGCTTGCATAGCCATCCTGTATAGTACCGATGTAATGGTTAGCGGTCTATATGAGCGAATGTTATTCTTTTCCCCCTTGCCTTTATAGATTAAGTGCATTCGGCTTTTTCGCCAACTGTCCGGTATTTGCCTCTCCTGTAAGCATTTTTCTACGGCTTTCAATAGTGCTTCTTCAGTGTTCTGTCCTAATTCGTTAATGAGGCTAACGGGGACCCCATCTAAACCCAGAGCAGTGCGCTTTGGAATTTTTCCTTCAGCCTTTTCCCAGTTGAAGTTCTCAAGTCCTAGCTCTTCATTAGTTTCGCTCTCCGTCATGGTTTTATCCACTGGGGGAATCTCTTGGACGATCTTTTTAAACGAACCGGTTGTTACTTTCTGGATGTAACCCAACGCTTCGTACCGTTCCAATTGATTTACTCTTTCATCAACAATATGCTGTTGCAATGTGGCAGACTTTTTACCTAGCGCCGTTATGTGGTTCCAAAATATCCTAGGCGCGCCCTTCTTTTTGTCATGAATTTCTGTCACCCAGCGTTCGCTTTCACCTTTAATTTTTGCCTCGACCAATTTCTGTACAATAGATTTTTTCTCTAAATATATTTCCCATCTTTCCGTGACTTCGACTTGCCGCCGCTTCTCCCTTTTTGCCTGTCTGTGCTCCCCTGATGCTTTACGTCGCTTTTCGATCGCTTCCCGGATTTCCTTGTTCCACCATCTTTCTGGCGTTCTCTTTCCTTTCCACCAAACAGTTTTCTTCTCTTTACTTAATTCTTTCGTCATTGCGTGAACTAGCTCATTATACCCCCAGTCCTTGTCTCGTATTTTGCCTACTTCTTCCTGTACTCTTGCGGCTATATTTTTTATTTGTTTGTCATTTAAGTACGACCTGCCAAACTTCGACTCTACGTTATTGTTTTCAGTTTTATATCCCAGTTGTAACGTTATGCGTTTATGATCACTACCCAAGCTGTTCATCCCGTCCTCGTCTATTCTCATTTCTCTCATTTTCATAGATTCCTTCTGTCATAAGACAATAATCAATGTTCGATTTCCTGTTTCTGACCTCCCACGTGATCTGTACATCACACTTGGGCCCCGTGTTAACTATCACAAGACTATGGTGCTCGCAAAGATCGAGCAATAACCTCCCATTGGTGTCTGTATATCCGTCAAGGTCGTAGGTGTGAGCATTCATATCCCCTAGGAGGATGATTTCGGCCCCGTGACCAAATTCTTTAATATCGGTGTTTATGCAATTCTTTATCTCCAGATTCTTTTCCTTGCTCATATTGCTCCTAATGCTCCTGTTGCACCCTTCCCAAACATAATTGTCAATATGTGGTGGCTCTTCCAGGTCTGTAAGGTGTGTTTCTGTAACCGCATAAACGCCTATCTTTTCTTTGTTTAACTGTTCCTCAATCTCTAACCATTTTGCCTTTTTTCTGCCACCCTGCATGTTTATGTAACTAATTGCTACACGTGTCTTCGCTCTTTTCTTCCTTTTACCTCTTTTCTGGCATTTCTCAGTGCTATCTGCTCGAAAATCCCCCTGGTTGTTTCCTTAGTTCCTGTATCCCTTGAACTACAGCGCCACTAGCGGTCCCCACTCAAACTAGGGCACGCGCCGGAGTACGCGTGCTCCGAGTACTAACGGGGCAGGCTACGCCGATGCCGGAGGGAGGAACAGGCCTCGTTCATAAGCTGCTTCGCATCTAAAAGAAGACCCCTCGTGCGCGACTGCAGGCCTCTTTCATGGCACCATTCTTCGACTCCCGGCTGACTTGTTCAAAGCTATCTCCCAGCGCACCAGTAGCCAGCGAATATGTGAGCCTGTTTCGCGCAGCTGCCCAAAACCTTCGACCGTATTCAAGAACTGTGGCGCAGAACTGGGGTCTCCCACGCTTGAGGAACAAAGGACATTCATTCCCACCTTCTACATATAGTAAGCACGCTAGCTAAACTATACAAACAGGCATGCTAATGAACACACCAAGCGGAATCGATGTTCAACTTACTGCAGCAGGACACCGAGTGAACAGTGTTCATCCACGCCGAAAAACTAAGTTTATGTTGCTTTGCAAGGTACGTCTCGCGAACAGAGGCGCAATCGGATAACGGGAAAGGCGTTCCGCGAGATCGTCCCAGCGAAGCCAGTCGTCACCGTGTGCGACGTCCCAAGCCCGAGCGAGAGCATAGTCCCCCGGAGGCGGAGGGTACCTCTGTATACCCGGCGACAACTTTCTGTGGCAGCACAGCCAAGGCTATGGAGCCGAAGCACGCTTGTCTTACTGCGCCACAGCATGTAATCCCCCAACGAAAACATTCGGATGCTGTTCTGGGTAATTAAGATTTTACCATTCACCACCTACATTCAACGATTCATCCAAAAAAAAAAAAAAAGCTTCGCGGGTTTATTTTTTAATTAGTGAATAAAAACGTTGTTCGGTAGAAAAAATTTCGTTTCATGATCTCTCAGGTTTTGTGGGTTTTTTTGGCTTCCGTCGCTTTTTTACCTCACCGCATTCCTCACCGTCAAAGATGGCATCCTCTGGTTGCAGCTCGTCAATGTCGCTTACCACCAGCTTTGCAGCCATACCAGGCGTTGTCAAACCAAAATCTGTCCGTACTGGCCAAGAAGGTGGTGCACAACGTTTACGCGCAAGTAAGGAAAAGCGACCTGCACTGGTGAAATCGAAACCGAAACACCTGTCGAAGCGGTCGGACTACTTGGCGCAGTAGCACATGTGCATAGGCTCCGCCCAAGTAGCCTTGGCCGTGCTGCCACAGAAAGTTGTCGCCTGGTGTTGTGGATCGTCGGAACACTTGAATGGCTTTTGTTTGCCAACACCTGCGCGTGCTGGTCCCAATTTCCTGTGTAAGTGCATGCGCGTGGTGTTCCCAGAACTTCTTTACCCATGGCTTTTGTTTGCCTGCACCATGCGCGCGCCGCTGGCAGCCTTTGCCCGAGTGCCCATCTTTCAATCTTGCCAGGGCATGTTTCTTTCTCGCTTTCTCGTGTCGCTCCGCGGCGCTCTCTCGGGCACAGGACAGAGTTGAGTTGACAGAATTTATCAGACACCATCGTTGTCGGCTCCGTGTACATACGCTCTAGAAGTTTTTCATAACTTTTACAGATTATCGGGATATTGGAGAAGAAAATGTGAGCTGCCAATGGATGGGACTGTAGCGGCACCTCGTTGTGCAAACCCAACTGCAACTGTCAGCATGAACCCAGCCACTAGACATTGTTGAGGAGGAAAAACAGTGCCAAGGATGGCAACAGCCCACTGTTCGCAAAGAGCACCGACTTAGTGCTCTTTCTGTCCTTGTTTCTCACCACACTCTTGCATATGTATATGCAAGAGTGCATATATATGTTAGTATGACGTACCAACAGGCCCAATTAGTGGTTACATTATAGCATGAAGCTGTGGCTTTTACTTCTTTGAGTGTATTGCCTGCGCATCATTTTCTTTCAAAAAAGGAATAACTAAGCAGTTTGTACTACAATGCTGACACATGTTAGAGCTGGCATAAAGAACATTAAACTACTGTGCTTGCCAATCAGTGAGTAAGAAGCTGCATGCTCCTGTTAGGTGTGTGTTTCACACCCCAATGATCAAGAATAATGTATTTGGCAGCCGTAACAAACGGCAAATAAAACAACATGTCACTGAGAAAAAATTTTTCATGCAAACTGCAGAATCAAGATGAGGATGGGTGACCAGGCATGTTGGTTATGCACAATTCAATGTGCAGGATGCAAAGACTGAAGGACAAAAAAGAGATGTTGGCGCCCGTGTATGTGCATTTCTTTTTTCCTTTGTTGTTCTCGCACCTTGCATGTTACGCACAGTTCAAGGACATGTCAGTCCTGGCACTTCAGATTTGAGTGGCACACAAAGATAGAATATATTTACATATATAAGTTCACATCCTTTATTATGGCCACAGGTTTTCTCGGTCATTTTCCTTGCTTATAGCATAGCTGTTTCAATAAAATGGCAGATTCACGCCACTGCATTCCACTCGTTGCCTGTGATAGATCTGGTGTGAGGCTATGCACAAAAGGTTCCTAGACTGGTTCCTTGGCATATTATGATGTTTGGCAAATGAGTTCTGTGGAAAACCGCAAGGTGGAGTAACATTTATGAAAGTAACGCCTATGAAACGGGTGGATGCTAATTTTCCCTTTTATTATGATGGTTGTTGGGAATCCTTGAAACTAGAATGATTGGAACTTAGTTGGACTAAATGGCAACACAAAGAATGAACTTAATATCTACAAGTACATCACTCGACAATCATAATGTCCTTGGATTTGTGCTTCTCTACTGTTTCCTGCAGCAGAAAAAAAAAGAGAGATAACACTTGTAAGAAATGAAGAAAACTGTGCAGTGTTGTGCTATTAGCGATAAACTACATTAGAGTAATCACATGCCTTGAATACATACCTCGAACTCCTTCAGTATGTGCTCACTCATCTCGTGGAGGTCTTGCAATCCTTTCTTAAGTGCTTCAACTGCCGTTATGCCTAACAAATACATTGGGAAACAGCACAACTCTGTCATGAATGAAAAAAAAATATAGATTGTAAACTTAGAATGTGTAGTGGTGTTCACACAGGAGATTTCTCCCCACCGTGAAAGGGGGGATTGCATATCACGTGACAACGTCATGGTTTTGCAAGGTAGCGCGGCCTCACCGCTCATCTCCACGAAGACGGGGACCTTTTGATGGAGATGAACAAACAGTCCCTGCTTGGCGGGGGAGACGGTGGAATTTTGAGCTGGCGCTTGGCAACAATAGCCTTGTGCGCGCGCTGGCCATAGCTGCAGCGTGGACACATTCACGGCGACCTTTCCAAAAATGCGTTTCGATTATGGGCACTGTTGACAAAGCTGACCGATGATGGATCTTTTTTTTTTTTTACTCTTGGAAGAATACACCACGTCCGAAGATAATTTCCAAGCAGACTATGGAGCCATATCACGACTAGGCATGTTTAACTGCTCCATTTATTTATTCATTTATTTATTTATTTTGAAATTAATTTGATAAGCATCTGGACTTTGCCCGTTTTGTTTGAAAGAACATTTAAAGGAAGCATTACATGCTTTTTATGCCATATTTATGGTGAAAAGCAATAAACAATCTCTCCAAACAAATTGGAGACATGCCTGCTAGAGCACCGTTTTCTCTCGCAGACTGCACAACTCTCATTTAGAAAAATCTCCTCATGATACGTAATTTCAGCGTTGTGATGAATAAAAATTTTGCTACTAAAGGCGAGAAAAATTATCAGCATCGAACATAAACTTAGTACATATACACTAGTGCCGACTTGCCGACGTTCTGCATATATTTTATATTTTAAAAAGGTATGTGCACGTACTGCAGAAACCTTTCTTCTTATTATTATTATTTTTTTTGATGCCTTAGTTTTCTTTGCAGTTGAGAGGACGAAGATTCTTTTTTTTTTTCAAGGGGGTGGGGAGGCGGGCGATTTCTAAACTGCGAGTAATCCTGCCTGGTGAAGACAGCAGCGGCCTGCACTAAATTCTTTGCACTCCGAAATTTTATTAGGCGGCTCGTACTTCACTGTCCGATATAAAGTGGCCAGATTGCTTCCATCCTCAGCCGAGGCTCATGGAACAAAATAAAAAAAAAACGAAACACTGTACTTGCAGTTGACCGAAAGCCTACCAACGTGGAAAAATAATTTTTGAAAAGCTGTGTACAACTTCGTCATCAAAGAGAACAAAAGGAAGAGCAGGTGCCAACAACTTTGCCAAAAATGTCTCTTTGCGCGATGACGTCTGTGAAGCTATAAAAACATGGGTACTTCTGCTGGCGAGAGCCTCTTTTACATTTGTTGCGCAAAAGTTGTGAATGAGACATTCCACGGAAGGCAGCAGTGCACGTGTTAAAAGCCTATTTACACGATTGGCCGTTCCTTTTAGGTGCAATAGACAAAATCCGAGTGTCTATGTCCACTTCCATTCCGTTTAACCGCACAATATGCACTGATTTCCGCACGCTTGAAGCGTGCTGTTGCTTTCGTGGTGCTGTGAGTACAGGGTACAGGGGTAGTCTAGTAACATTGGTCTCCCCTGCCAGTTGCTTTGCCCGTGTGAGCGAGAGACTTGTTCGGGGACTTCACCCCTCCGACTGACGTCACTTTGCTCCGTCTTTATCCCCCACGGAGAAATCCCGCGTGTGAGCAACCCTTAAAACGCAATTTTAAATCCTATGAGCACGCACATGTACTTGACAGCAAAATTAAATGCACACAAGACAAGTGCTGACCTGCATCTAAAGCTAAGTTGCAAGTTAGTGCTTCCACAGCGAGCTGTGCATTTGTGAACCCAGCAACTTAGCTTTTATTTTCTGTATTGTGGGTGCTTCGAATTAGTGCCATCAGTTATTTTTGTAACTCTGCTCTTTACTCCACTAGTATTTACACATTTAAGTGCATTTGCCTTTACCAGTGTTCTCTGCTTTCTACTTGATCCTTCTTACTTTTCTCTCTAATGCGGCTACAGTATGTATCTCGACAGTACTTATAAACAGCATGTTGAATCAAAAAGAGACTGTTTGGTTTTAGTTCATTTCAACGTGCTACAATGTTATTCCGATTAAGAATGATTCACAACGCTGAACAGATTGATCATTGTGAATGATAATGCACTTTCAAAAGGCTGGTGAAGGACTCGATTGATAAGAAAAAAATAACAAAGAGAGGAAGGAAGGAAAGAGCAAAAACATATGCATGTCAATTTCTCCAACTCAGAAAGGGATGTGACCAGAAATTCAGCATACCTAACGTTTCTATACGAAGGTGCACTTTCCTTTCCGAGGGGTGTGGTATGGCATAGCCACAGAACTTCACTTGTGGGCTAAAAATGAGGGAGAAATAGTGAGCGGGCCCAGTGGGACAATGGCACAGGAAAACAAACTTACTTCTTCATGATCATATACCGAAGAGCATTTCCCAGCGTGTGATCCTGGTCATCCAAAACGAATGTCCGGCATTTCTCATTTTCATTTAGTGCCTTGACCTGGTAAAGAGAATCAGATTTGTTTGTTCAATTGTCAGACGTGACTATGGACATCTTTTCCTGTAGAGTGAAGAAAAAAAATACTACATGCAGGAGTGCAAAATGATATTTATAACAAGAAAACCAACAGCATGCAGCAAAACATACATATCAAACGCAGTGCACTTGACTGGGAAACCAAGCCAGTTCAGGCCTGCTCCCAGCCGCTAAGCAGTGAAGTCCATACAAAGAACTGTGCCATGAGAAGTGTTATAAATATTTCTTAAATGCTCCTGTTGTGTCTAGACGTACAGGTGCAATCCCTAAACTGACTACTAAAGAACTTCTTTCTAAGCTGGATACTAGAAACATTTCTTTAAATGCGAAGCATTTCTTGGCAAATTGGAGTCGCTTTGACCGTATATCTATCCACCTACGTCTCGGTGGTCTAGAAGCCTCGTTTCACTGGTATACATCAAAACTTATCCGGCAGGGCACAGGCACATGACAAACAAGAATGATTTATCTTTACAACATACTCATGACATACTTGTCAGGTACGTCAACATTACGATACTGCAACCACGCCTGGCTCAAACCTGTCGTGCTCAGCCCATGGTAAATGGCTATGCGAATCAAGGACCAACTAAAATATACATATAGCCTATCATTATAACACAACTACAAACAAGAAAGGGATAGTGTTTGTCATAGCTTGCAATTGAAATGTAGGCATAACAAGCACAAATACACATGCAACCTACGAAGCGGTAGGCGGGCATCGAACCCGGACCCCCGAGGTGCCAAGCAGGAACGCTACCATTAGGCTACGGTGGCTCATTCCATATAATAATGCATGTGTGCCTGCTGGACAAGCAAGAAAAGCGCATCGTCTATAGTGGCACCGCTCATATACGGTAAGGGTCAACACAGTGAGGCTGTGAACGGGAGCAACAACCCTTACTAGTGACCTAGAAATACTGGGGAGAGTGTACAAAGCACCGTGCAAATAAATGCACGGAAGGAGCACTGTCCTTTTTCGGGGAACTTCCGTGCCATGGCGCTGCTGTGCCGGACTCGTGGGCATTGTCGCGGAGGCTGCATCAAGGTGGCAGGCGCTTGCTACGCGCTCAATATTTGGATGCTGTTAGACAACATGTCTACCACAGCTGCCACGAAGCAATTCGGACCCGATGCTGAGCTGAGGCTTTAGCCCTCCGTCTACCCTGGTTATATACCGGATGCACCGTGAGTGCCGCCTCGGTAAGGACCAGGTCCATCTCTCTGGTGCTAACAACTAAAGATCCTAGCCCCATCTTTTCCGATTCCATGACAGCCGTCAGGTCGTTCGACGCCAATCAAATCTCCTTGGCTGCTCGTAGTATTTTAACTAAATCTACAGTATTCCCTCATGAGTTGACGTGGTTTCCCGCCCATATGGGCGCCTCCGTCGACGACATCGCCAACCCCAATGAAATGGCTCACGCTCGGGCGCGAGGACTTATGCTCCGCCCCGGGCAAACGAGCCCCCCGCACGCTGCGGGGGAGGGGAGTGGCGATGTCGCCGACGGGGACCCGTTGACTACCTTTCACGAGGTAACTGCTCACTACAGACTAGGCAGGAAATCCTTCCCAGATCCGCACAGAGAGCTAACTCGAAGCCATGAGATCACCCTCCGACTCCTCCAGACTCGATCGTTCCCGTCGCCGGCCACTATGGCCGTGTATACGGACATTTCGCCAAAGTGTTCAGAGTGCGATCAGCTAGCAACTTTTTCTCATTTAATGTGGCGGTGCCCCCGCTTGCGCGTTCCCAGAAGAAAGCATCACGTCAACGAGACGGAATTCTTACACTGCATCGCAAGTCCCAACCTTGCGAATCAACTCCGGGCGGTCCAGGGAGCCTGTGAAGCGATCGGGAATCTTTGGTTCCCGGCCCCTCCGCGGGCGATGCCCTCCACGGGTTCTTAGGAACCCTCGTCCCAGGACACAATAAAGTTCCTCTGTCTGTCTGTCTGTTAGACAACATTGTGATAAATTAAGCCATAATACTACATCACTGCAAGATAGTACTGTAGCGAGTTAGTGCACAGAAAATGCGTTTGTGTGCTGTGGACATGGATTCATGTGTTCGATGTGTTTTAAAAGACTGCTTCCTGTGCTCTTCTCTTTGCTCAAGGCAACTTGCTTAAGCCAGGCAGTATGTGTCAGCCAAGACGCGAATGCACTATGAGAAAGAAAGAAAGGAAGAAGCTCGTGCAGCTCCCTTATTTTGTTCACTTGTGTATCTCCTGTATGTACCAAAATACCGAAAATGGCATGGCTACAGCCCTCGGCTGCTCATCTGAACATAGCGGGCACGGGCTTAGCCGGATTTCGATTTGGGGGGGAAGGGGGGGGAGTGTATAAATACTTGGTTGCGGGATCGGACTGTGGCCATGGCGACAGAGACCACATGTTCAGGCCCGTGTGCTGCACGATGCCAGGGCACGTCAAAGAACCCCGGGGGGTCAAAATTTCCGGAGATCTCCACTACGGTGTCTCATAATCATATGGTGGTTTTGGGATGTTATACCCCAGAAATCAACCTATTGAAAATGCGATCGTTGCCAGGGGTTTTCCCAGGAATTGAAATTAGGGGATGTGTCTAAATGTAAGCGGGGGTTCTGGGCACTGCCTAGATCTAGGTCACTCTACACGTACGTAAGTGGCGCTTCCATCAAAAATTTAGACGGCAACCGCTTTATGTTGATGTACAGATATGACAGCAAAAAAAATGTGTATGTACGCATTTAAAGTTTATTATCTACAATAAAGTTTACTATCTACAATAAAGTTTATTATCTATCTATCTATTGCGGGTCTGTTCGTCGCCTACAAGACCGAAAACCAAGAAGTCTGTTTTAGACTAAACTTCCCTTCGTAAGTGGCTCCAATGCCACACTTCCGACGACGTCCGCTTTACATGGGCTCGCCGATAATCCGGCAGGCATAGTTAAAGGCCGTAGTTCCACCGGTTCTACTATTTGTCTAACTTGCTCGGCCCCGTAGGCATACTTCAACGCGCGGCGTTTATAACACGCACGTCAGCGCACCGTAGCGTAACTTTTCTTCTGCAAACGTCTGCGCTGTGCACTTAGCCCAACGTCCACGTCGAGTTACCATTCATTCGCCATAGCGCTGCTGACGATGCTGGTTAGCGCATGCTGAGCAACGACTCATGCGCTTGTATCACTCGACTACTCGTAAAATTCGCCATAGGCATTTCCTCGCCGACTCCTTCGCATGACCACGGGCATGACACCGACTGCCACAAGGCGAAGGGTCTGCTCCATTACTGCCGGCACGAGCCTCGTTGCGAGAGACGATTGCAAACGAAATGTAGAATTCTTTGCTTGCAATAGTATCTCGAAACGTTGGCCGCAGCGACACTCTTCGACTACTTTGTACCACTACAAGGTAAAAGGCAATCTCAACACGCGTGTTCACAACAGCACCAATGTGGGACAGATTTAAACACTTACCACTTTCAAACACCCTACCATGCTTGTTTTCCTGAGCTTGGCTCGCGCGCGCGCCAGCACTCCAACGCTAAAACTCAACAGTCACGACTCGGAAGATTCAAATGGCGATGTCTTTAGCACTGAGGTCGACGGCCTCGAGAAGGCACTTCCTCGGCATGTGCTAGCCAGTGAGGCCAGAGAACACCTATATACGCGTTGCTAGCTAGCCCAGAGAACACTACGCCAGAGAACACCTACACGCGTTCACTACGCGTTTTAGCCTTTGTGTTCTGTGTCTGTGCGCCGGCGCCTCGTGTATGCGCCGCCAGATGCCGCGACGATACCGTTTCCTGAGCTTGGCTCGCGCGCGCGCCAGCACTCCAGTCAGGGGGGCTATCGGAGATGGCATTTTAGCGAGAGCGTTCGGAATCGCCGCACGCGATTGGCCAGCGCCGCTCCGCTGTCGTCATCCGCGGGGCGTGCCCACGGTAACCTACCTATAACCACATTAGAGAAGAGAAACTGTACCGTTGACAGTGCAACGAAAAATAAAAGTAGCGGTGGCGTCCTAAACTAAGATACACGATCAAGAGATGGCACTGCATGTACTATCATCATTATTGTTTAGATGCAACATGTTTGTTTTGTTTTTGACGCCTACGCCTTCTGGCCTTATTGAGAGCCCCTAGCAGGAAAATTTCAAACTAAAATATGGGGCTAGGTTAGTAGTTCCACTCTACGCGCAACTTGATGGAACGCGCCACCGCTGGTTTTTTTCGCCACCTGTAGCGACTTGTGGAACGTCGAACCTTCCGGGGCCCCGAGATTTCGGTGTCGTCAAATTGACGTCAATTCCCTGTCAATCATTTTCAAACCGAGCGTGTCGTCTGCTATGCGGAGAACGATTCCCGAGGCCGCTCGCTCAGCGAACGATTTACGAACACTTTGCGAACAGCGGCCGCGGCAGCGGCTCCGCTTGGATTGAAACGGCGGCTGCGGCTGCGCAATGTTGCGTCACAGAGGGAAATGGCGGTCCACTTGGGCGCCGAGTCCTCGCATTGTCGTCGCTGAAATAGGACGCGGAGCAGCTGGAGGTTCGCGATGTATTTGAGGATTTGACAGGAAGTGAATTCCGGCCTCAATTTCGTCTGTCGAAGCGAACAGTACGTTGGCTGTGCGCCGAACTTGATCCCGAGAGAGAGAACAACTTTATTTTAGGAAAAAAAAAAAAATCCTCGCCGCCACCTCCTCTGCTCGTCTGATAGCCTGGAGTTGTTTCTCCAGGTTTGAGTCGCGGTGAACGGTGTCCCACGCTCCAGGCGAGGGAATGGTAAAAGAGATCGGAAATCGGGTGCCAAAGAGCCCGTGTAATTTCGACGGAGAGAAAAGAGCTGCGCATGTTGATGTTCTTTAATTGCTCCTGGAAGTTTCCAGCGCGCTGTCGGTAGTGAAGAGTTTGTCGGGCTTTCACAGTTGGGGTGCACCTCCAAAAATGCGAGAAGGAGCTCCCTCTGCCTCTGAGCACCCGCGGGCCGAGATGCACGTTTTTGTGCGAGGACATGGCAGCAGCAGACGACGACACGAAATTTAGATATGACGCCACTTACGCGCACGCTTCTTGTTTTTCGCGCCCGCGACACCGCTTAGCGAACCTGCAGAGAACGATATCGATGCTTAAGAGCGTGTTTACGTCTGAGAAGAAGAAAGCACCGTTTTTAAAAGGAGCAGATTTCTTAATTTCTCAGGAGAAACATTTTGGCTTTCAGAAGCAGACGACAAACGGAGTACGTCATCATCCGAGGAGCGCGCCGCTTCCCTATTGGCCGCGCCGGCCGCGCTCCTCCCATTCTCAAAGCATTGCTCAAAGCTATCGCGGACCACCCACTTTTTGACGTCAGTGTTCGGAAAGCGTTCTCGAGCGAACACCCGATCTCCGATAGCCCCCCAGGACTCGGAAGATTCAAATGGCGATGTCTTTAGCACTGAGGTCGACGTCCTCGAGAAGGCACTGCCTCGGCATGTGCTAGCTAGCCCAGAGAACACTACGGCAACCGCTTTATGTCGAGCTTGGTGGCCCGGCTACCGCCCCGTTATAAAGGGGACGCTCCTAATATCCATCCATCCATCCATCTTATAAAACCCATGGAGGAAAGGAAAGATTTCCTTCCTCCATGATAAAACCCCTTGATGTTGGAAAGTTGCGACTCTCTCCTCGGCACGCGCGCTTTCCTGCTCAATTCGAGGAAGATGAATTCCCTGCCCGCGCCGGAGCGGTGCGCACGTTCTATTATTTTGTGTTCTATAGTGGAAGGTACAGTCGTACAGTTTCCGTTCTCTAAAACGGCTGAACCCTCCAGTGGCGCGATGCAACCGCATTGAGCAACATCAAGGGGTTTTACGCCCGGCTAAAGCCCCTGAAAAATAACTTGTAGGGGCTTTAAAGGAGTACTGCTAGAGTGTACTAGAAGCTAGTACACTCTAGTACTGCCACGAAAATTTTCAGTTGGCGTTCTTTTGCATGAAATGAAAGGCCAAGACCTCCAGAGCCCAGAAAACGTATTGGCAAGCGTGAGCGCGCCGTGAAAATTTATTTATAGCATGCCTTTAAAAGCCGGTTTCGGTTTCTACTGGAGCCTGACGTCACGACAAAGTGTGTGCATAGTAATGAGCCCTCGTGACGGGTTCCCGCAAAAAATCGTGACGTTTTCGCCTAGTGGTCTCTAGCGTACAGCGCCTGTAGCAAGTGCGGGGTCAACGATGTACAAAATTTTGTATAGTGACTCCGTGACGACAGCAAATACTTCGGCACAGTGCAAGATGCAACGTACGGCACGCACGGTGGGTGTCGGCGTGGCTCCGGAGCCTGCGATAAGCTAAGGTGGCCTCCGAGACCTCCGCGGCATTTCGGGGACAAAATGTCGGCACCATAGAGAGCTTGCCTTCCGATTATACGCGGGCACACACAGCGATACCACAAAACACTACTTCAGTTCATACTCAACACAGGACTTGCAGCACACATTTAACAAAATACACCATATACTATGCCTTAAGGGCAAGCCCATTTCGCAATAAACACACACACACACACACACACACAGCGATAGCGGGAAATTCGACTTCGCTCGCTCGCTTCACGGGCACTGTCAACTACGGCGACTGAAAGGCGAGATCATACGACCGAGAGTGACGCACGAGCGGCCATTTTGCATGTTTTTGTACCTGACGTTATCACAACTTGCCATACTGCTGCGTGAAGTCACCAAAATTTGTACTGTAGCCTGACGTCACACTAGTGTCGATGTCAGTAGGCACGCCATGTGAAAATTGATTTTGACGTCAAATTAAAATATCTTATCGGCATTTTCTGAGCTTAACATTTGCTCCGCGCTGTCTACGCATATAGGAGAGTTGTATGGTGGAGTAAACCCAGCTTCGAAAATTGGTGTCAGTACTCCTTTAAAGCCCCGCAGGTCCAGGCCGCCATCTGTCGGAGCTGTAATGACTCAAGTGAGACGACACAACATATCGTGCTAGACTGTGTCCGTCTCTCTCCGCGGTCAGCTGAGGGCATCACGCTACAGCAATTAGCGTTTGGATTCCCAAGAGAAGAAGGGGACCTCGACGCAACTGCTGTGTCAACCACCAAGGGTCGTCTCCAAATGTGGTGGAAGGCAACAGTGAACTGAGTTGCTATTCGTGACGCTTGTTTAAGTGCAAATGGACACGTCTCTTCTGTGACCAGTGCTTGTGCAGTACTTGTGCATGCTCCGCTATTCATGTGTTATAGTTGTACTTTTTTTTTGTTTATTTTTTTTCTCGGCTAGGTTACACTATATGTAGCCACCCGCTTCAAAGGGAAAAGCCACATATCATTATCATCTGTAGAGTTACTGTATATGCTCCCTTTACGGGAGCCCCAAGGGGAACATATACAGTATAACTCTAGTCCGCTGCCCTTCAGTGCTCGTGACGTCATGTGGATTCCGCTTCGTGGGGAGGGGAGGTTGAAAACGCTTCGAGTCGCGTCGATCTCTCACGATGCGCGTATTTAAAACTTTGTAGCAAACTACACGCTTAAGGCAGAGTGCTGATATTGTTACGCTATCAGAAGGACTTGGGCTATCGGTGCAACGCATTTGTACGAAATCACCAAAACCATTTCAGGGTCCCTTTAAAGGGTCCCTGAAACGTTTTTTTTTTTTTTGACACTGCGTCACTGATTAGGCAACACAATTGGGAAATCATTCACGCCATAAATAAAGCGAAGCACCATGCGCTAAGGCAGCTATGAGCTTATTTCTGTCGCCTTCCTCCTTACCACTGTTGTTCCTCCTCAACTCGATCACCTGCGGAGTGCGCGCCAGCGACGGCGGCGCCTCCCTCGTCAGTCGCCCTGCAGAGCCCTCCGCAGCGACCTAGCGATCAGCTCCTGCGGCCTCGGCAGTGCTCGCCTATACTCGTGTGTACGCCGCCAGATGCCGCGACGATACCGTTGGCTGAAACGAAGGAGCACTTGTTAGGGGGCCAATCAGCGGCCTCCCATTCCATCGCTCGATAGGCGGGGCCGTTTGAAAACGCATTTCGACGAGCCGCTGCGATATTTTGCGATGCGCGTGTTCTAAGCCTTATTGTAAATTACACATTTTACGCAGAGCTCTGAAAATAATCGTAATGACTCGCTCTAGCGGATCACCATACTTGCTTCCCCTTTTCCGTCTATCCTCGCGAAAATAAACGATTCTTCTTCGTGCACTGTGAGTTCACGGACGTGCTGGTCTCTTCAATGCGGTTGGCACATGCGGACTGCGGGGACGCGGCATGAAAGCACCAGGGATCAACATCTGTAGGACCCGTGGGCAGGCACAAAAGCCCCTCAATAACTAGTTTGCGCGGTTGTAGCCATATTCACGCTTTCTGATAAGCTGTTATAAAAAACGCGGGGATACCTATTGCTGACTCTATGTATTAGTGTTATTTGTTATTTTGTTGTTTTTCGTTGTCCCCTTTCCGTTCCTTCCTTTGAAAATGAACCAGTCGTCTTGGTGCGCTGAAAGTTAATGGACGTATCTCGTCTTTTGCAACTCGGAAAAGTTTCTCTCCGATTACGCATACAGAGAGATTGCTAGAGCTCAATCCGTATTTCTCACAGTAGCGTTTGTTCAAGTCACGGAGCACCTGCATACCTGGCCGCCGTCACGAACTAATGTACGACGAGACCACGATCAATGAAAGCGCCAAACGAGAGGAAGCTGGAGGAATTCATCGCTGAAGTTAATCGCGGTGTACAACAACGAACGACGAGTAATTCGAGGATGACGTGTATGTGCGCAATGGGCCAGGGAGGCAGTGGGTGCTATCCTGCTGCCGGTGGGTGGAATGTCGTCTTAATGAGTTGAACCACACGTCAACTCACAGAATTATCTGAAGTATTCGTCCTCCATCGCTGAAAGGCGCTGCACGCTGTCAAAGAAATACAACAGTTGACGTTCTGGCACCTACTAGCTGGGTGAGTTTTCTTTATTGTGGCGTTCCGAGTAATCATGTGTACTGCCGATCCTCCGCTTTTGCGTATCCCTGTCATCGTTACACAAACTGTTTAAACTGAAATACACGCTCTTATATTTGTTCGGCGCGCGTTCCTCGCTGCTAAGGCCTTGTCAAATAGGCAGCGTTATCCTGCCTGCATTGTGCGATGATGTCAAAGAACCTCACGTTACCGAAACTGTGTCTGAGGATGGCGTACCGGCATAGCTGGCGCCGAGTGCCATTACTTTCAATCATGGGTACACCGTTTCGCATTGCGCGCCAGCTGCGTCATCTGCTACGACGCCGTACTAAAGCCGTACTAAAACCCCTTGATGTTGGAAAGTACCGCCACTCTTTGAACCACGCCGCGACACCCTCGCCGGAGCCGTCAACCTCCTCGTTTTCTCCCCCTCGTTCGCGGAGCCAGCGCATCCGCAACGCTGAGTGGCTGAGGCGCTATCAGGTGACCTTGACGTCACGAAAGCGACGCACAACTTGTTTTCGCGCGCTTCTAGTTTCCCTCGCCCGCCATGCGCCTGCCCAGCGGTGGTCGCCCTGCGGCCAAGTGTTTCCGCAGGGCGACCACCCAGCGGTGGTCGCCCTGCGGAAACACTTGCGAAATGTGCGTTTCACAAGTGTTTCCGCCTTTCTGTAGCGGTGTGAACTTCGTTTGCTGTGGAAATCTCTTGCTTCCATTCGTTTCAATGCAGCAGTAAGCCAGAGAAAGGGCTAGCGTGATTTTCGATCCTTCGAGGACAACTGAATGTTGTGCGCCGGAAGCAGTAGCTTCAAAACGTCGGGGAAAAGCATGTCCCCTTTCTAAGCACAGAGTTCCGTGCGAGTTTACTGTTACAGTTTTCCTTAGGACGTTGGTGAAGTTGCATGGATATTTCAATGTACCTTGCATACCCGGACTCTTTGTTCAGTACAGTAGAGATTGACTGCGTGCATTGGACAGTGTTCTCGTGCATGCGCTAGTTTTCAAATGATCTAATTCATAAGTTAAGTGCCTGTAACTCCTGCTTCGTAATTGTGCGCGTGTGTGCGCGCGTGTCTGTGCCTGTGTATATGTGTGAGATTGCGATAGCGTGTGTGAACGCGTCTGTATGTGTGCGCGTGTTCGCGCACGTCTTGTGCGCATGCATATATCTGCGTGTTTGTGTGTACATTTTCGCATGTATGTGTGTGTGTGCGCGTTCGCGCGTGTATAATGTATGTATGTGCGTGCTTTTATTGTGTGTGTCCGCGTATGTATGTATGTATGTATGTATGTATGTATGTATGTATGTATGTATGTATGTATGTATGTATGTATGTATGTATGTATTTGCTCGTGGTGGTATCTGTGCACGTGCGTATGTATCCATGTGCGAGCGTGTGTATGTGCTTGTCGCATGTGTGTTGATATATGCGTGTGTATGCATGTGCTTGTCGCATGTGTTGATATATGCGTGTGTATGTATGTGCTAGTCGCATGTGTGTGGACACATGCGTGTGCACGTATCTATGTGCGTGTGGTCGTACGTGTGTGTCGTATGTGTCCACGTGTGCGTGTACTATGTGCGTGTGGTCGTATGTGCTCGCGTGCGCATTTTTGCGTGTGTTCGCACGTGTACGTGTATTATGGCCGCGTGTCCGTGTGTGCGTGTTCGCCCATGTGTATGTATTTGCGTTAGTGCACCGTGTGCATGTGAGCGTACGTGTGCGCATGTGGTCGCATGCGCATGTGTGTTTTTTTGAGTGTGTGTCTGCGTATGTGTGTACGTGCACCCGTGTGTTCGTATGCGCGCGTACGTGTAATCGTTCGCGAATGTTCATGTGCGCGTGTTCCAGCGCATGTGTATATATGTATGTGCGTGTGCGCATGTGTTGGTATGTGCGTGCGTGCTGCGCTTGCATTTAACCACGACAAAGTATAGGCACGTGCGTTCTGTATAGGCTCTTTCGAAAACACAGCATGTGTTTTGCACAGCGGCATTGATAGAAAGGCATTCGGCCCGCCTGTGCCGTGAAATTCACTTTAAATAAATTTTTGTTCTTCTTTAGATATTTATTTAATCTGTTCAGTAGCCACTTACATGCAACACATTCTCCTGTCTATTCTACGCTGCTTGCATTGTATCCGTCACCGTACTGCGAGCCCAACGGACGACGGCGAGGCAAACCGCGCAGCCACTGGCAGGTACTCATTTTTTTCGGTGCGCTCTCGCTTGTTTTAAACGAAGCGTCCCGAAATAAAAACATCTGTCATGAAGTTATACTGGAAGCATACTATCCTCACGCCAGTTTCACAAGGGATAAATTCCTATTTGGCGCTTCAAAGGGCCGAATAAGCAAGAGCGCGCAATACATCTCAATGCGGTTGCAACGCGCCACTGGAGGGTTCAGCGTGCCGTGCGCACCGCTCCGGCGCGGGGAGGGAAGAAATCCGAGGAGGATTGAGGAGGAAAGCGCGCGTGTGGAGGAGAGTGTCGTTACTTTCCAACATCAAGGGGTTTAAGCCGTACAGGTCGCTTGCGCCGCTTGCGGCGATTGCGCACTCAGGCGGAGAGTGAGAAAACGTGTATTAGTAACGTTTCTCAATCTTGAATTTTGTGTATAAGATTAGCTGTCAACGACAGAAATTCAACACAGTACTTTTGATATCTTTTTGTTATTTCTGCATAATTTCCTTACGGCTACGTCGGCTACGTTGTTCAGACGAGCCGTGTTACTTGTGGGGATCCAACATGGAACCGACCGAGTTGAGAAAATACGCGGAGCACGTTGAAAAAGCCGTACGTTTCTGTTCACTCGATTTCGTTAATCGGTTAACTTCATGTTGTGATGTGTTCAAGTTCCTGCGCTTATTCGAGTACCGATTTTTACTCGCTTACTGCCTAATTGCCGTGCTGAGTTGGACCGGTGTTTTTCTGCGCTGCCGGTGAGCGAAAGGCATTACGGGGTCCATTCGTAAACAGTGTCAGCGTTCGGCAGTGTGACGCATGAATCGCACGTGATGACCCTAAGGTACCGAATTTTTGCTTACGTTGCAAATTTCCTCACATCGAAAACTGCTCTAAGTCGTCTTGGAGAGATTTGGAGCAAAGACACGTGCACTGTATTCCGTGAGCGGGCCTCCCCCTTTCTGTTTAATATAACTTGTGAACGTTTTGATTGATTTCTGGGATTGTACAGGCGCGAGCAAAAGTATACGGACCACGGCATCGCATGGCTCACATGCTCTTCGCGACACTTCCGTCACGTCAGCTGCGATCGACAGCAGCGCTACGTGCAAGGAGCATCCCTCCTTGAATCTAGGGCCTGTCTGTCACTGTGAACAAGTATTTTCCACCTTTCTCTTTCTGACGCTAAGCGCTCTTGAGTATCCGAATCCACGGGTTCACATGACGATAGCGCTTCGCGAAACATATCGCTTCATCGGCACACCGGTCGATGCAGGCCGTGACGGCTGTAATACCGCTATCAAGGCAGCTATGTGGCGTTCTTACCGCCGACGAGCGCTGTGCGTGGAAACAGCAAACTAACAATGCGGTGCACGGCACTGAAAAATTGACATGCTAGCGGGTAGCCAGTAGACTAATTTCCGGTGGAGCTCTCCGGTGGCCGTTTGGCGGCGTTCCGCTAGGTGGAGCGGAAAGCCAGTTTGGCACGCGCTCGTGTGGTCCGTATACTTTTACTCGCGCCTGTACATCCCTAAACCAGGATATGATGCTTTAAGATTTTACTTCGCCTCCTAGAGACAATACTTCACATCAAACATTCCATATATATGCAGATATTACCATATGGACAAACGGTGGCCCAGATGGTGAAATCACAAACGCACTCCACAAAGTGACCGACATAGTACAATGTTTTGTTGAAGAAGACGGTCTAATATGCACCCTTTACTAATCCCAACTCTTGATCACCAGGAACAAATCTGATAAACCCAGTACCATGGGGTATCAAGTGGAAATGCTGATGCATCATAATACACAATTCAGAGGCCATTGCGGCTGTGGCTGGGAGCATCAGAAGCGACAAGCCATCATCACCATCATAATTAGATTAAGTCTACTGCGGGGATGAAGGCCTTTCACAACAATTTCCAATTTGTCTTATCCTGAGTGAATGGACCATTTGCGGCAAAGATGCTGCGCATGCGCGGCAACGGCACAGCTAGCGCCCTCTACAAGGCTCTTTGGGTTTGGTTGGAAAACATGAGCAGCTGACTCAGCCATCCACTGGTCATGTGCAGCGGCTGAATAACCTGACGGTGCCTCGCTTCCGCCGTGTGTACGAAAATGCAGCTCGCTGCGTAGCCTACAGATGCACAGATATTACTGAGATGGGAAACAAAGTTCTACAGGTTCCCATCTGCGAGACTACATGCTAAAGAAAGAAATGCTCGGATAGCAGCAGAAAGAGCTGCTGACAGCTCACCGTGGGTAGTTATATACTCACAAGCGCATAATGTCACAGTCATTCACATTTTATTTGGTCTTTCGCTGTGTAGCACTAAAGACACGTATATAGTCAAGATGTCACCCAGCAGCACTGATCGCAGTGTGCTCCAACGACGCCACTAATACGAACGATGGCGTCGTAATGTAAACACACTGCCTGTTGTAACAGCAAACCTTGTTCATCATCAGTGGTTTCAAGATTAAGCTGTCTCAGATAACCTTCTTCCTTGAAGGACCAGCCACGATGAGCCTGTCGAAGAGTCGAGGCTGTGAAGTGCAGGTATTGCCACATATAGTTGTTGTTCATGCTACAACACGAAAAATCCTCACTCGACCCCTTTTCTAGAAATGGAAATGGCATTTGACTGATTTCTGGGGTTTTACGTCTCAAAATCACCTTATAATTATGAGAGACGCCATAGTGGAGGGGTCCTTTAACCACCTGGGGTTCTTTAACGTGCACGCGTCTCACAGTACACGGGTCTCAATATTTCGCCTCCATCGAAATGCAACCGACGTGGCCGGGATTTGATGCCACGATCCTCGGATCAGCAGTCGAGTACCATAGCTACCAAACCACTGTGGTGGGCATGAAATGGGATGTTTTCTTTCTGTATTATGTTTGTTCAATGCTGGCAAACTTCTCCACCAAAAGAAAAAAAATTAAAACAAAGCCGTACATGTCAACTGCTGACTGCTGCCTTGAAAACGCCAGTTCGAGGATCTGTTTCCCAACCGAAAATGCCAGCGATGTTTTCCAGTTTACACAACAGGTGGCGCTTGCTTTTTGACAAACTGGTTCCACTTTATGCTTGTGAATTTCTTAATTTCATCGTCCCATCTAACCTTCTGCCTGCCTCTGTTGCGTTTTCCTTCTCTTGGTATCCATTCCGTTGCTCTTACTCTCCAAACTTGTCCTCCACATGACGTGTCCTGCCCAGGTCCACTTGTTTCTTTTAATTGATATAATAATATCAGCTACTCCTGTCTCTTCCTTGATCCATTTCGCTCGTTTTTTATCTCTTAGTGTTACACCTATCATTTTTCTTTCCATTGCATGCTGCGTGCTCCTTAGTTTCGTCTAGAGTTCTTTCGTTATCTGCCACGTTTTTGCACAGTTTGTTAGTACCAGGAGAATGCAGTGATTAGATATTTTTTGCCTTAGTGACAGCAGCAAGTTTCCAGTCATGATTTGGGAATGGCTTCCGAATGCGTTCCATCCCATCCTTATTCTCTGGAGAATTTCCTTTACATAGGTAGGTGTTCCTGTTAATAACTGCCCTAGATATGCATATTTGTTCACACATTCTAAGGGCTGATTGCTAATTATAATTACCTGTTTTCTTTTTGCTAGTCTATTGAGCATAATTTTGGCCTTTTGCTTGTTTATTTTTAGTCGTATTTTAAAGCTTCCGGGTTTAGGTCCTCAAGCATATTTTGTAGTTTGTCACCGTCATTGCTGAAGATCACAGTGTCGTCTGCAAACCTTAAACTGCTTAGATATTCTCCACCTATTCTGATTCCCTTCCATTCCCAGTGTAAATGCTTGGACACTTCCTCTAAACAGGGAGTAAATAACATTAGACGGACCATATCTCCCCAATGTTAGTATAATCGAATGCACAAGAAAAGTAGCATAAAAAAGTTAAAGAATTACAGACCAGTTGGCCTACTGCCAGTAATGTACAAGCTATTTACGAAAGTAATGTCCGGTAGGATAAGAGAAACACTCGATCCAACCTAGAGATGAAGCTGGTTCTCGCCCCTGTATGCTGTGTTTATTATTTGTTTCTTCCCAATATTTGTTGGTTATTTATCTACATTACAGATTATTGATCAGTAGTTTTAATGACATCAGTTAATAACATTTTAATTCATTTTAGCCATATTAAACATTACATATTCGCATCCTCGCTTATTTTACATTGGTATACACTTGAAAAAAATCCCTGCATCTCCACGAAGTGAATCATGACGAGTGGGCGAAGCACTGGGGATCGTTCTTGCCGTAAATCACCAGTGACATTGCCCAGTTGTGCATGTAAATGAGTGACAGAGCGTGTGTACAATATATAAAATGTTTGATTTGTCATAACTGATATGTCATGTTGAGTTCTGGATTCCATTTTCCCTTCATTATCACAGCTTTGTGGTCCGTGAAATATTGAACGAATGATTTTGAGGTCGCATCTAGCCTGGAGTTGGCAAAGACAAGGTCTATGCACGTTCCCCAGATGGTTGTCGGTTGTTTCCAGTTATACGAAATGCGTCGTAGAGTGCATCGAGACATCATATACTGCACAAGCCAGTTGTCCGTGATGCCTACATTGAAGTCTCCGACAAGTACGAAGGGGTTGTTCTTGTACTTTGTCTCGTAATCACGCATGGCTAGATCGATGTACTTTTCTACGTTGCCTCGGGAGAGATTCGGGGCCAAGTACACTGTCGTGAGGACGGTTCCATCGGATAGTTTTATTCCAGCGTGTTCGCCGTTGTGAGATTGGCTCGTTATTGGTAGGTAGAGATTCACCACGATCTGTGGCAATTTCACGTACATCCCAGCACCGCCCGCCAAATGCTCTGCTTCTTCTGTACAGACAATGGGGAAGAATTCATTGATGTGCGGTATTTTCACGTTCCACGTTTTGGTAGAGCAAATGACGTCTCCTTTTGTTAGTATGGGATCTCGTTCGATGCCGTCTTCGTGGGCATTGAGGGAGTGAGTGTTCAGCAAGACCAGGGTAAACTCTGTTGTGGGATCTTCAAAGGCTGTGAGGCTCCGGTCGAGGAAATCACGCTTGAACCATCCATCGGCGCCTCCTATCCATATCCGGTAGGCAACGCTTCTGGCGTTTACCTGCCGTTCCCGAGCTCTCGCCTCTGGGGTAGCAGCTTTTTAACGATGTAGACGTTGAGCCGCTGCTTCCCGAGCTCTCAACACCAGGTCTGCTTGGCATTTACCGTTTTGCCGCTGCTTCCCGCACCCTCGCCTCCGGAGTAGCAGCTTGTTGTCGGCATCGGCATTGCCTTTTGCGGGCGAGAGTGTGTTCACGTTCGTTTTCATCCATGGCAGAAAGAGGATGTGTGGTCTGGGACGCGCTTATATACACATTTGCACCACAGCGCCCTCTCGTGTATTTTCACTGCAGCGTACATTGTGCTCTCGTGTCTCTTAAATGTCGGTTTTGGTTTCTGTTTTACACGATGCTGTGCCTGGGTATCACACTGTGTACTGGGCATTGGGTTCCTCTACATATACCCCTACACATACACTGTCTGGGTGCCTCCAGGATCGGCCCACACATGCACGCACACCATCTGACTGCACTGCCCCCGGGATGGGCCCACATGGGCCCACACACATGTTGTTCTGTGTTAATTTACGTGGGCCCAGAACAAACAGTATTGTTAAGGACCCAGGTGCGGTGACAGATGGACAATGTGGACTGAGGAGCCTCACCGCTAAGGTGGTTCACCCCTAAAATGGGTGGAAATTTCTGAAGTACTGAAAACCTGCGCAGACTGTGCAGGTTTTCCAGAGGGGGAGAAAATGTTAGGGGGGCGACCGTCCCCCTTGCCTCACCGGTTCCGGAGTCCCTGCTCTGGATGATTTGGCAAAGGCACATAAGACTGCCCAGTTAGCTCAACTATCAAACCCTGAAATGGGTAGAAATACTATTCTACGCAGGCTAAACCTGAATCCAACTATGAACACCGAAGGACGTGTCTTGCTGTTGCAATTGGTCAGATTAAAACTTGATGAATTGCTCCCTACACATGGTTTCAAGCAGGCACAATACGAGGCAAGGACCCTCATTAAAAGGGCAAAAACGGTAGTTTCATCATGTACCGGGATGCGGCTGAACAATGTAAAAGATGCCATGCCTCGAGTGTCCCAGCCTCGGAAGAGTGAATCTTAAATGTTGCCACCATTAAGGCACCATGTGTAGTGGAGACTGAGGAGATGGCTAAAGCTCTGGCCGTCATGAGCAACAGCACTTGCACTATCCTTCGTGGTTGTAGAAGAGTAAAAGAGCTGCAATAATCCTGCTAAGGGAAGTAAAAACATAGAGGCTACAAAATCTCAAGAAATCATCATCACAGAGGCAGACTTAGAAATCTAGTGTAGGTACATGTCTACTTGGGAGTTCCTGAAAATGAGGAGACATATTGCGTGGCCTCAGGCTTAAAACAAACTACCTGATTTTCCCTGGTGAGGTGGTGACCTCACACAGTGACTTCACAACTTTATATAAAGACTCCAGGTTCGTTCATCCACCACCAGATGACAACCTCACAAGATTCATTGCAGAAACTTTTAGTGTGCGCAAGCACTCATCTGTCCTCTTCTCTTGAGTCTTTTGTTTGTTGTGTGTGCACTGGAAATTTGCACCATGAATTCTCCCTAAATCACTCAGTTTTCCACACATTTGCAACCTCATAAGAAAGCTTCACAAGAAGGCTACAACTCTTCACTGTAACAAGTAAACTCCCAAGCCTCTTCATCTTGGCTGACAATTTTTCCCAGGGAAAATTCAGTCCAATTTGCCAGCGTCGCAATTCAGGTGAACTGGGTTCACAAGGGGGTGTCCCTTTTCCCAAAATGCTCCTGTCTGCTCCTTCTAAACTGACTCAGGAGAACAGGAGAAACCGTCCATTAAAATCGAGATAGTTCACAGGGTCCTTTGAGGGGCCCCCTGGTGTGGTCCTCAGTCCAGGACCCCATGTGCAGTTACCCCTGAACTAGAGGAGCAGCTAGCCATCGTAGATGCCCGAGTTGAAAGGGTCGCCCCCAGGGTAAAGCCACTCTGAGGCCTGTAAATAAGGCTGTCTTTACTATACACTGGCGGGCTAGCTGTCGAGAATCCATTATAGTTCTTTTAGCTCCAAACAACTCACTCAAGAAAGACAGCAGGAGAAGGTGCTAACCTTAACTCACTTGCCCTGTCATTTTCCATATGTATGTTACTTTGCACTAACAAAAGTATTAAGATTGTCATTACCACCTTGACCTTTGACTGCTGGATGTTTAACCAAGGAGTCGTCGGTGGCACAAGAAAGTGCCAGCTGTTCTGCATGCCAATTATTGTCTTTCATTTGCCGAGTACTGTTTGTTTAGTTGAGTTTACCAGTGGCTACATGCTGCAGTTTGGTCTGCTTATTTTCTCTCATTCCATTAGCTGTGTGATGCTTTTTCTTTATGTGGATAGCAAATATAGTTTTAAGAAGCTTCTTCTGATAGCATATTTCTTTTTCTCTGCAGGAGGCTGAGGCAGAGGCCATTGCCTTGGAAATAAAAAAACTGCAGCATGAGGATGGCATTTTCGGTGATATCTCTGCATCCCCTGAATTGGCAGCTCTCCGTGCCGAAAATGCCAAACTTAAGTACAGGCTTCAGATACTCAAGAGGGTAAGTTTGCACGGTGCCTTCGGTAGGACAAACTGTAGGGCAGCTCCTCTGACATTAAATACGGTGCGGTCCACTTGCAATGATAGCACATATAACAATAGTTCTGTTATAATGATAAGTTGACATGAGAGTATCAACCTGTCCATTGAGGGGATAAAAGCGATATGTTCACACATCACATGCAGCCATTGCATTTTTACATTTGGAATGGTGCCTTCCATGCGGAGCATAGCATTTGCAGTGCTAAGTTCCCTTAAATAATAACGAGACTTTGCATACATGAGTTTATGCCTGCCAAAATTTATCGCATGTACATTGGGTATGGAAGAAATGATGCAAACGTTGTCAATTGCATTGCAGCTGACTTCTGCATCGCCATGTCGGTGGTGACGTAAATAACAGGGAGGGAAAGAAAACAAGGGAAGTGGCAGTAGACGGCGGTGCCCCTTGCGCACCTGTACACGAAAAAAACTTTATTGCGGAATGGGTGTGCAAACAAGATCATCTGCGCTTAAGACAAACTGGTTGTGTTGCTTGACAACTGCCATGCTCATATTGATTTGTTCCTGACAGCAGGCCTCTGTCCGTTAAGTGGCAGTGTGAATGCCATATTTGAAACCTTGTATGTTTCAGCAGCATGTGCAGCAGTGGCACACTTTAGCAATCTATCATAGTTCTGGCACATCAGGGCAGGCTTGAAGATGAACCTGTCATATGCCATGTGCTTCATTTATGGCTTTGTTTATGGCCTTGTGCATCAGTACAAAACACTTGCTGATGCGGAAAACAGCATGGTGAAAGCTGTGAATGTTTCTGAGCACTGGGAGCAAAATAGTGCAAAATAGTGTTTGTTTGACCAGAATTGAATTGACTGGGAGCATGCTGCAAATAAAAGTGTTAGAAATGGTGCGCCTGGTGGAGTTTTCATGTGGAGCTGTATACTGAGAGGAGTTCGCTGTCATGTTTGTATCATCACAATGTAGTGGAACCTTGCGTCATGGCAGCAGCGACAGTAATGATGAAATCAGTGCTGATTAATATGTAAAGTGCGCTGTCTAAGGTCTGAATGGCCATCAATTTTATGCATGCAGGAGGGTTGCTGCCAGTGTATGCATGCGGTGAACATACCAGCAGTGAAACTGCAGCTGATGCACAAGCACGTGAGCAAGTGCCTATTTCAAACTGCTGTAGTGCACCTACAGCAGCACTCATTAAATGTGACAAAGAGGTCTTTCTTTATGAAGCGTACATCCTGCTGCTTCTCTCTTTCAATGCAAGTGAAAACATTGAGTAGGGAGCCACAAAGGCATCCTTTGCAACCTTTCCTCACAGCAGTTCAGGTATAGCAACGGTTATAACAATAATCTTTTTTTGGATTCCTTGATATCATAACAAGTGCACTGGACTGTACGCATACAGTGTTATTGTACACTTTAACTCAAATATAATAAACTCGGATAGAGTGAGGTACACTCTCCATTGAACACGTGAAGTTCTCTCATCATTATGCATGTAAAGTGTATTATTTTAGGTGCGGAGCATCTCTTGCTCGCGGGTATGTCACATGTCCAGCGTCCGCACTCACACTACGCATGCGCGACTCCTCTCCCTTCCCTCTCTCCAACAGCTGCTGCAATAAACAAAGCGGGTAGAGAGCGCGCATGCGCTTCGCATCAGTAGTATCTCTTCCTTCTCCAATGAAAGAAGTTGGTAGCGTTGTGTGATGGAAGCAACAGTTCCGTCACCGAGTGGGTTGACACAAGCACGCATCAGCGTCAACCCACACTCTGACAACGGTCACGCGGTGCGTGGTAACGAACCAAGTTAACAACGTAATAACACGCAAGGTTCACCGCAAGGTTCACCGCAAAGATAACACCGAAAACACTGCAAACCTGTAAACACCGCCGTTAAATGCACCGTTGAAACTCCCAGCGATGCTCCGCATCACCCCATGGTCCCCTTCGGGGAGATGGTGCAATTTTTTATAACGAACCAAACATTGAGTATATCAAACGTTGAACGCACAGAATTTTTTTAAATGCGAATGCATTTCTTAGTCGGGCTATGTCAGGTGCATCCGGCGGCGTCCGCGCGCCGGCAGGTGTTATCTCTCCGCTCTCACTCCCTCTCCCATAGCAACAGCTGCGGGCGCGCACGCTTATCCTCGCCCCTAGCAACCGGAGCATGTGGTGCAAGAGTGTGTAGGAGAGGGTAGGTGCAGTGCTTCGCCGCTCCTTCTCTCGCCGTTCACTCTCTCTCCTCCCTGCTCCCTACTCTCCCGTTAGCTCGCTCGCACGTATATATAAATGGAGTGAAGCGCGCGCCTCTCTCGACCCTTCGCTGGCTGGGCGCCTCTCACGGCGATGGTGTACTCTCGGCGCAAGAAATGCATTCGCATTTCCTCACGGTTCCCTTCTGGGAGATGGGGGCAATTTTTTATCAAATAGCCACAAACACACTCCTCCGTCAGCGCTGGGTAGTCTCCTAAAGTAGTCTTTTTTAAGCCATGCTGCCTGGCCAAGCTTCCAGCCAGCTTCACTTTGCAGCGCTCTTCTTCAGTACCCACCTACCACATTACCTACTAAGCTTTATGAACGGCTTGCATTTTGCATAACGGGAGGAGGAGAAGGCATCCTACGAACTTCTTGACGACATTTAAGCTTTTGTTTGTGTTTGTGAGTCACACTACTGTTATCTGTTGTCTTCACACTGGCAGAACCTTTGCAAACTCTGCCCAATTGTGTCCTCGCATCATGAGCAGCCATTCGAATGGATGCGATGTGATGCACATGAAGCCAACATATGTGTTTTGCACCACCCAGGGTGGTGTATGAAATTCTCCTTTCGCGTGGCAAGTGCTATGTTGGGTATACTGGCTGCTGCATCAATGTCAGATTGAGGGAGCATGCAAATAAATTGAAGAAACCAGCTCAACACGCATCTTTCTGTGCATTGCAAGGACTGCACGTGTTCTCCAAGGTTTTGTGATGTGAAGATTCTGGGTAGGAGTAAGGAAAGAAACAGCATGCGTGCTCTTGGAGGCACTTTATATCAAAGAGAAGGGCAGTGACTGCAGAAGTCAAACATTGGTGGTTTTATTCGCAAATGAACATGCATTTTTGTGGCTTTTTGTATGATAATGTTTGCCGTGGTTAAGCGCCCCCTGTGACCTGTGGGAATGAGTATACATTGTTTTTCTTCCAGGGTAGCATTAATGTTTCTAGTAGTGCCCGTGCTCCCCTCTGTGTGTTTTGCGTCTAGTCGTGCTACACCATGGCCTTGAGAAACACAAGCTAGCCCACGAACAAGTCCTGCAGAATATTTTGTTAAAAGTGGGTGTGGCTGTTTTGAAGTGCTTGATATATTGCAAATTACAGAAAATCATGCTGTTCATTATAACTGGGTTGGGCTGTACTATGAAACACTGGCATCATGTTTGTTGTGATGCTGCCTCATTGGGATGCTGACAGATTCATTGTTGTCCCATGTTATAGGTGGCCATGAACAAAGCAAAAATAATCTGCTATAATTTTGTGCATTGTCATCACATGTTACCATGTTGTTTGTTGATTTACTTCTGCTTATACCGTATATTGCAGAGTATGAGGGCAGCACAGTTATTACATACACGAGCAAGGAAGCTCATTAGAAGAAAAAGACATCAACTATCTTTTGGGGAAGAGGAACCTACACAACAGATGCATAAAACATCATATGAATAGCTACATATATTTGTAATACAATAACTATAACAGTGACGGGTTACTATGTTGTATAGATGATAGATGACATGACCCAAAGAAAAGTGAAAAATATGTAAATATACTACAACCTGCAACTTTGATGTGCCTCCGCAGAGTGTCGAAGAGGAGGAGGCCAAAGGAGGAAAGTTCATGGAGAGTCCCCGTGATTCCTTGCTGAAACTATTTGTTCATGCTGTCCGTGCCGCCTTTCCTGATGTTCAGGACCCGCTGGTGCCGGTGCTGCCAAGCACCAATGAAAAGTTTGGTGATTACCAGTGCAATGCTGCAATGCCGTTGTCTCAGGTGAATGTTCGCCGTGCTCCTAGATCACATGTGTCATGGAATATGTTATTTTTCCTTCCTGGGAATTCACCTTCATATCTGCATGTCCCATTGGTGTAACACATGACCGCTTACTTGTCAACAGACACATCGCCTTTTGCATTGTAACTGTACGAACGGAATACACTAGAACCTTGTTCTAACAAAGTTGAAGAGAGACTTAGAATTACGTTGTTATGTCCATTATTTCATTATAACCATTATTGTCCTTAACGGCATTATTTGACAATTGGGTGCAAAAATTTCAACATGCAAACGAGATGGTGCTGTTTCCCACGGTAATGCTGTATAGAGTCACGCTTGCAATGAAGATTTTAAAAGCAGTAAAATATAACCTACTTGGGGTCAGAACCGTGCGAATCAGCAGCCAGTGTGACAGGCCGCATTCTAGTGCAATGCGATTGTCTTTCGCTTCTGTCTAGTGCATGGCTCGTCTATGTTACCGTGAAACTGGAGAAATGGCGATGCTGTGGAACAGTCAACAGCGAAAATACGCTCATCGTGAACGAGCAGCACGTGGCAGCACGTGGCCGCAACGACGTGTGGGACAAAGAATGTCCTCGCACTGGCTTGCGATTTCCAAGGCTGCTACATCACCGGTGCACTCTTGGATGCCACACCCATCCGCAACAGACTTTGGTAGCGTCCGCAGCTGGCCGAACGAGCCAAGCGGACAGACTAGTCATTTGTAACCACCGCATGCAAGAAAAGGCACACCATCGCATTTGTCCCTCATATTTGTACTTCTGTGCACAATCCGATCTCGGAGGCCATGTTCTCACATTTAGCTGCTGCAAGAGAAAAGGGGAAAAGGCGGGAACGGGGCGAGTGAGTACAGTCGAATACGGATATATCGAACCCACCCACATATATAGAATTTTTGGCTCTATCGAACTCGTAAATTATCCCTTTGAAAATCCTTTGTAAATGTATAGAAATTCACATGTTTATATCGAACGGTATTTTTACCCGCCATCGGATATATCAAATGCTGCGCGAGCCGGAGAGTGTGCTTGGCACTCGCTGCACCCCGCAAGCTTCGCCACCTTCGCGGCACCACACCTCTGCCGACACCTGAAACACTCGAAAAATGTGAGGGTGATAGGGCTCGGACTGTACTCCTGTTGGGTGCGTTCTCCAACCTGCGGAACGGCCTTCTTTTTTTTCCTTTATTCTCTCTCTCTCTTTCTCATGCTTTCTCCACATTACCGTCGGCTCGGAGAGCAGGAACGGAGGAGCCGACAGCCTCGTCCTTTTGCCTTTTCTTTCTTTCTTTCTTTTTGTTGCTGTTTTGTGCGTTTTGATCAGCCAAGCACAGCTCGCGCCTTTCGTACATTGCTTCTGCCCTCGCAGGTAGCCCGGATAGCCATTGCCGCCATCGTGACTGATCGCGAGGGCTTTGTTGGCGGAGTTCACTTCTGTGAGTTATCGCATACCACCGCATTCCTCTTTTGCGTGTGTGCTGTGCGTGTCGTGCAAAGGCGCTGCAGACTGCTTGAATTTTCGACTTCTCGTGTAGCAATGGCCAGCGTCAAGAAGCGCAAGAGCCTTGACTTTGCGACGAAGTTGAAAGCCATACAGCGTGTTGAGGCGGGCGAAAAAAGTTCGACGGTGGAGGACGACATGGGGATACTATGGAGCACTCTGAGCACCTTGTTGAAGAACAAGGCGGATAGCAAGACAAAGGCGGCGGAGCAGTGAATGTCCGGAGCCTGTCGCGTGTGCGCTCCTGCCGACGGGAATATAGAAAAGGCACTCTATGCCTGGTTCTTAGAAGTGCACGCGAAGAACATTCCTGTGGATGGCTCAGTGCTGATGGATAAGGCCAAATGGTTTGCCACTGCACTTGGTGAAGACAATTTTGCCGACAACACCAGATGGCTTCACTGATTTAAGCAACGCCACAACATCGTTGAGAAAACTATTTCTGGCGAAAGCGAAGCTGTAAGCAGCCAGGACATCCAGCAGTGGATGACAAAGGAGTAGCTGGAAATGTCAGCACAGTTTTCACATGCGGAAATCTTTAGCATCGACGAGACCGGTCTATTTTGGAAAATGCTGCTGAGCAAGACTCTTGACGTCCAGGGTAGCTCATGTCACAGTGGCAAAACGAGTAAAGTCTGCGTGAGCATTCTTCTGGCAGCCAACATGGATAGGTCTCGGAAGCTCCAGCCCTTTGTGATCAGGAAAGCAAGGGCACCGCGCTGTTTCAGGAACTCTAAGCAGCTCCCTATTTGTACACCTCGAACAAGAAGGCATGGACGACACATCAGCTGTTCAAGGAATAACTGCAAACGTGAGGTGTCGAGCTGGGCAAGTCTGGGCGTCGCGCTTGCTTTCTTGTGTACAACTGCTCGGCCCACCACACCACCTGTGAGCTCAAAAACATCAAGCTGAAGTTTCAGCCAGCCAACACGACAGCAAAGCTGCAACCGCTCAACCAGGGTATCATCAAGTCCTTCAAGGTGGGCTACAGGAGGCGACTCCTTGATAGGCTGCTGGTAAACCTCCGCAAGGGCACCGAGCTGAAGGTTGACCTGCTTGGTGCCATTCAAATGATCACGGGTGCCTGGCGAGATGTGAAGACGGACACAGTGGCCAACTGCCTCCGGAAGGCAGGCTTCGTGACAGCGAAACTTGCAGAAACTGGTGAAGACGGTGATGAAGAGCACATAGATGACGTGTTTCGCGAGTTGTTGTCCCTCTTCCTGGCTGCCGTTCCACCCGAAGTGTCTGCAGACGATTTCGTGGAAGCGGACTGCAGTGTTCGGGCTGTTGCGAGCCTCGCTGACGAGGACATTGTAGCTGCGATCGCAGGGACCCAGGATGCCCAGGCCGACAGCTCAAGTGGCGACGAAGATCGTCCGGACGAGGCGGCGGCTACACGTGCGAACTCCGCCGCTGAAGTGGTGGCAGCATTCGGCTTGATTTGCCGTTGTTGCGGCGACATGGAGGGAACCGGGCTGTTGCACCTGGACAGCCTCTATAAGATCAAGGCCGGCGTCTTCAACTTCATTTCAATGACGAAGAAGCAGGCCATGATAAGCGATATTTTTCACGCAAATAAAACATTCTGTTGCATCGTGTGTGCGGAATTAGTTGTCATTCTTGAATGCGCCGATTGTAGGTGATTGTCCGCCACTGGTAATGTCTCAGGGCCTGTATTTTTTTATATAGAATTTTTCATATATCGAACTAATTTGCGATCCTCTTCGAGTTCAATATATCAGTGTTTGACTGTATTGCAATAGGACGGAGGAAGGCAGCAGTACATATTGCTACACGCATGATGTATTTAGCTGCTTGAACGATGCGCGCGGGTGCTATCAAGTGAACGAAGAAAGGAAAAAGAGACTTGGCTCGAGCTGTGAGCTTGGCCGGTCAGCGTTGCCGCAGCTCCTCAAAATCCGGATGTATATCATGATGTCCTTCTAGCGTGCGGTGTAATGTCCTTCTAACGTGCAAGGATGTATATCGTGATGTCCTTCTGGTGTGCGACATCACCGTGCCGCACTCCGTCGTGACCCTTGAGGATAATCGCATACACGTGTTCGTTATAAATTTTTGCTTAGCAAAGCAGGTCCTACCTTAAGTCTTATTGATGGGCACACTCCATCTGTTAATAGATGACCACGTCACTGCTTTTGCAGCAGTTGTATACCCAGATCCTCCAGCTTCCCACGCGGATACCCTGTTTCCTGACAGTGCATTATGCACTATGACTGATCCGGACCTCCCACCTGACCAAGCAGCGGCCCTATGCCTTCTTTTGGGTTCTTAGTGCGACATATTTGACATCGACAATCGATCCTGAAGAAAAGACTCCGAAGGGAGCTCTCTACTTCAAGCCATCGACACTCCATATGGTGGTATCGTCCGCGTTGGTGGCGGACATGATGCCTTTCAGGCTTGAGAGCTAGGCAGAAATGTGGCATACGGCAATGTTAAGCAGCAGCAGGGAGACGACTGAGTCCTGAGGGGTGCCAAAGGGACCCAGATCGTAGGGCTCAGACTTGAGATCCCCTAGCCTGACAGTGGCTCATCTATCCCTAAGGAAAGAGCTGGCGAACTTGTGAGAGTTCACTCCTAGGTTAAGGCAAAAGATGTATTCAAATATGTGAAAGTGCAAAACATTGTCAGAGGCCTTCTCAAGATCAAATTCGAGAATAGCCCTTATGTCCTTTGTCTCCTGATCAATAATGTGATGTTTCAGCATTTTCATGACATCTTGAGTGGATAGGTGTGGTCTGAAGCCTATCATGTCGCCCCGCCACAGTGGTCTAGTGGTTGTGGCACTCGGCTGTTGATCCAAAGGTCGCGGGATCGAATCCCGGCCACGGCGGCTGCATTTTGATGGAGGTGAAATGAGGCCCGTGTGCTTTGCGATGTCAGTGCACGTTAAAGAACCCCAGGTGGTCGAAATTTCCAGAGACCTCCACTATGGTGTCTCTCATAATCAGAGCTGGTTTTGGGACGCTAAACTCCACAAATCATCAACCTATCATGTTGTAAGGAAATAGGTTTGTTTCTTCAATATGCTCCGAAATTCGATTGTTGATGACGTGCTCGACAACCCTGCCTGCACAAGACATGAGGGAAATTGGTTGCAAGTTGTTAAGACTGGGACTCCGGCTCCCTTTCGCGATGAGAATGATGAATGCCATTTTCCAGTGTTCAAGGAAGACCCCTGACTCCCAAATACAATGAATAACCGAAATTGAAAATTGCCGGGAACAACTTGGTGGTGCCCAGGCTTGTCGTGGAGTATGTCGATACTATGTGATAGCTAATCAATAAAACTTGGGAATTGCCATGAATGACCCAGTGTTTCGTCTAGGTTAAATATTGGTTGACTATGCTATTGCATGATCGCTAGGCTGCGGAGCAGCCAGCTTCAATGTGCCTTAAGCTCTGCACAACTTGGCATAAACTTCCACGTTTTCATTTCAGTTGTCTGTACCCAGGAACAACACCCCTTTCTTTTTGCAGGCATTGAAGAAAGCTGGGAAGCCCATGCCTCCTATGGAGGTAGCGAAGCGTATCCTGGCAGAACTTCCGACAAGTAACATTATTGGTGAGACATCATTGGCTCCACCTGGCTTCATCAACATAACACTGAACCCTGTCTACATTGCATCATCTGTGCATCACATCCTGACCGCTGGGGTGCTGCCACCACCTCAAATGGGAGCCAAGAAGCGGGTGATCGTGGACTTCTCTTCCCCGAACATTGCAAAACAAATGCATGTTGGGCACCTCAGGTAGTTTATTAATATTTTTCATGGTAAATTTACACCGTCTCCTTGCTTGTGAAGTACATTTCTTGCTCTGCTGTGAATTAAAGGGACCCTGGTATGAGAGGCATGGAAGGTGTTTGCTATTTTAGGATGAGACAAACACTTTATAATCCACTTTGTTTAAACAGCGTTGCTTGCAGTCAAATGCTGTCCCACACACTGCCTTGAATTTGTTTTGTCATTGGAAGTGCATCTGAGGCTATGCTGTCTTGCTCGTGCAAAGTGACACTGGCTGTGGTTCGAGAATTTGACAAGCTTGTGTGTCAGCACTGAATTAATGTGATGCAATTTTCCATCATGGTTCCCGTCCTAAACATTATGTTATTAGTACATCAGCACCATTATGTACCACTTATTGCCAAGGGATAAGTAAGCTTCTTGAATAAAACTTAAGGTAGCAACATGGCTGCTTGCTCAGCCCTTCCCTGTCTCCCCACAGCTTTCTGTCATTGCTCTTCCTTGCAGTTTGAGTGTTCACGTATACAGCCAAACGCGGATATGTTGAACTCGAAGGGGGTTGCGAACTAATTTCATAAAAATTCAGTGCGAAAAAAATACAGGCCTTGAGACCTTACCTGTGGCGGCGGATGATCACCTACCAATTGGTGCATTCAAGAATGACAACTAATTCTGCACACAGGACGCAACAAAATGCTTCATTTGCATGAAAGAAAATCGCTGATCGTGGGCTGCTTCTTCGTTTTCGAAATGAAGTTAAAGACACTGGCATCCATTTTATCGAGGCTGTCGGGTGCGAAAGCCCAGTCCCTTCCATGTGGCCACAACAACGGCAAATCAAGCTGAAAGCCGCTGCCGCGGTGGAGTACGAGCGTGTCATCGCCACCACCTTGTCTGGATGATCGTCGTCGCCACTTGAGCTGTCATCCTGGGCATTGTGATTCCCCGCGACCACAGCTACAATGTCCTTGTCAGTGAGGCTCGCAACAGCTGAACGGTCGTTCAGCTTCCACAAAATCGTCCGCAGACATTCCAGGTGTAACAGCAGCTGGGAAAAGGAGCGACAACTTGCGAAATGCATCGTCTGTGCACTCATCGTCACCGCCGTCTTCACAGGTTTCGTCAAGTTCAGCCATCACGAAGCCTGCCTTCTGGAAGCAGTTGGCCACTGTACCTTTCTTTACAGCTTTCAAGGTGCCCGTCATCATTTGAATGATGCGCAGGTTGACCAGTAGCCTATCAAGGAGTCGCCTCCTGTAACCTACCTTGAAGGACTTGATGCCCTGGTCAAGCGGCTGCAGCTTCACTATCGTGTTGGCCGGCAGAAATTTGAGCTCGACGTTTTTGAGCTCGCAGGTGATGTGGTGGGCTGAGCAGTTATTCACAAGAATTCAAGCGCGATGCCCCTACTTGCCCAGCTCAACATTGAATGCCTGCAGCCATTCTTTGAAGAGATAACACATCATCCACGCCTTTTTGTTAGAGGTACAGTGGACGGGGAGTTGCTTGCAGTTTTTGAAGCAGTGCAGTGCCCTTGCTTTCGGATAACAAAGGGCTGGAGCTTTCGAGACCCGTCCATGTTGGCAGCGAGCAGAACGCTCACGCGGACTTTGCTCATTTTACACTTGTGACATGTACTGCCCCAGACATCGAGCTTCTTGTTCGGCAGTAGTTGCTAGAACAGACCAGTCTTGTCGGCGTTGAAGATTTCCGCGGCCAAAAGGGTCAAGGGTGAACTACCATGCTTCAAAATCGCGACTGTGGGTTTGATGTGCATACGGGCCACGATAGAATACCGAAGAACTGCCACCATGTTTCTGACAACGCACTCATTACACCAAGACAAAATGAAATTGTTGTTTGTTGTCACTGTTCCTGCTGTCGACGATGAGTAATACGCCAGTTGGAAGGCATGTGCGTAGCCAACGTGCGCTGACTCCGAACGAAATTGCGTTCTGCTAAAATTGCGGTCACATTCATGGATGGCAGGTGCCACACTCACAAAGTGCACACGCGTTGAAACTACTGCAGATAAAATCGCGGTTGCCATGATTATGAATGTCAGCAACTTGGCTCTGAAAGTATGTGCAAGGCCAGCGCACACAGCGCTTGAATGGAGGTTGTACCGTTTGTATGTTTTGGAAACCACTGTTGCTACCAACGTGATCATGTATAAGGATGGATAATCGGCCCAGTTGGTATGCATTTATGGCGATAAGTGTGCAAACACAACACTGGACAAAGTAGCAGCTGTGCTCGTTTCTGTCTCCCTACTTTGTCCAGTGTTGTGTTTGCGCACTTATCGCCATGAGTGACCATGTATGGCTACCACCAAACACTGAGAGTACATGTGCATGCCCAATGCACAGTGAGTCTAAGCAACCCTCCATTCCACAAACGCTGTGGAGAAAACTGTCGTATAGTCTGTTTCAGAAGTTCCTTGATGCTGTCCACTGCAGATGAGGATGCTCGCTATCGTCGCGATCATTATTGTGACTATGCGGCCAACGCAGCGGTAGTTCAAAGGCATTCAAGGCATAAAAAGCTACAAAGCGTTCCAGCTTTCCCACTGTTCACTCATAAGGTTTGTGTATTAACTTTAAGTGTTCACTGGTGACTGTGGCAGGTCAGACCTAGGCACCTTCGGCAATTTCTTTACTGTTGGCTCTAGCACATGCAATGTGATGCGCATTCATGACACTCCGCACTTGGCACGCTCCAAGGGTCATGCGAGGCACTCAGTGTGTTGCCGAGTGTGTTTTAGTTAGCGAGATTTCGACGCTTAATGCATGTGCTTGAGGGGACCAGGGATCAAATCAGAATAACTGTGTTTTCGAACTTGTGTGGTCTTGTAGATGCAATTTCATTGCGATGAAATCCCGCGAATTTTCCGTGCATGCTTGCTAATTTGTTCTTAGAGGGGCTACCTGCACCAAAACTCATTTTCTCTGATACAAAACTACAACTTGGCTGCTCATTGCTCTGCAGAACTGCTCCAAATCGATTGTTTTGCTGCTCCCAGCCCTGCTCTATAAGGTTGGAGCCCACTTCCACCCCTGTGTACTGTTCTTACTGTTAACATATTTTCCAGTTGCAGTTTGCTTCCTTATATGCCATTTATTGTATGAGTGACTTTTGGCACTATGCCCTGGCTAAAGCATGCCACTCGACTAGTTGGTAAGAATTCTTGACAGAGTGTGTAAGAGCGACTATACTAGAGAATTGAAAGTGCATGTCTATTTCTCCATCCTAGTTCAGCCATGCTTACACATTTGTCATGAACCCTGTGTCTTGTTAGGCTGGCCAGAATACGTAGGAACTATTTTGGTTTCTCCAGCAAAAGGATTGCATGAATTCGTTGAAGTTGGTGTCTGGGAAATTATAGTACTGTGACTGAAACTGCAATTTGTGCCGGTGACATTCTTTGTTGTTTCAGTAAGCAAAAGTTAGCTTATGTGTCTGTGAGAGCAGGTCCTTCGCTGACAGAATATAATTATTGGTGGGGTTTTTTTGGTGCTAAAACCATCAAATTATTATGAGGTGCACCGTAGTGGAGGGCTCTGGAAATTTTGATCACCTGGAATACTTTTAACATACACCGATGATGCACAATACAAGGGTCAGTACACGATAACCACTGTGTTGGGAGAATCACTACTACTAGTGAAGTTTTTTGGGCAAGTTAGTGATTCCTGATAGTAAAATATAACATAATGGGGTGCAGGAGAAACACACATGCTTGTTTCTGCTTGGTCCAACGCTGCTATACTCACCATTTCTTACCATCAGAGTCGTCGCAGTACACTTCCACTGATCCTAAATGCGTGGCACTCAGCATGTGGTTTGTTCCAGACCAAGCTGAGCACTTTAATGTGTACTTGTACTGCGAAACATAGTTTAACAAAACTTGTACTGCTATTCACAATCTTGGCCTACTTTGAGCCTCTCTGTCTATCTACCTAGACCAAGGCATTGTAGTGAGGTAGTTGCAGTTATCTATATCTTGAAATGGATATGTAACAGATAGGAATGATAAAAATGACATATCTATGTCATAGCATGACTCATATGCATTGCATGTCTGTCTTGCCTTAGCTGCTTACATGATGAGACATTGCTGACATTCTTCCTTGTCCTGTCATTCTACATATATCGATTCAGCATCCTAATCTCTTATCATAAGAGGTATAAAGTATAGTGCCTTAATTTCAGAAGTGTTTGCACAAAATAAAAAGACGCATTTATAGTTGTCCTGTCTCCTGTCACTGTAGACTTGTTTTCAAGAGCAGCTGTAAGCACTATGCAACAAAGCAGTTGACTAAGGTGGGCTGTTTGGTAGTTGGCTTTATGGAAGCAGCAGATGTGTGCCTTGAGAGGTGTTCGTTGAAAGTAGCAACACCTCTTTGTACATTTGTGCTTTACTTTGACTGATAACGCTCTACCAGCTCGCAGAGAAGGAGAACGCACCCTCACCCGCGAGAGACAATGTTGGCGCAGGCAGCGTCTTCTAGCGAGTTTCTTGATTGAAAAATACCGACTGCTCGCGCTGGAGAACCGTTCACTGGCCACCCATATATATAGGCACTGGATCTTGACTTGCAATGAAGTGCCGGTGGGAGATTTCACTTGTGCGTAGTTGAACCATAAGGATTCATAGCGTGCGCGTTAACTAAATCAATCCGGAACTCGGCACGATCTACGATGAACCTCCGGAGCTTCGCCCACTCATCATCATTCACTCCGTGGATATGCTGTGGATTTTTTTCCTCTCTACAGAGTGTGCATGTTTTACCTCTTGGCAAGTTTAGTAGGAGTGTGTGAATATTCAAAATTTCAAATAATTTTTGCATAGCATTTTCTATTCGATTCGATTTGCACTGAACTTTTGCTATTTGAACTATTTGATGTTGGTAATGAAGGAGAAAAAAGATGCTATATCTCGTGACATGTGGCCCGCACGTAGTACGCTTCGCCGCATAACACTGTGTGCTGCGGTGAAGTTAGCTTTCTGTTGCACAGTTCTCTGTTCTTCAGGGCTTTGGTGTGAGACTGTAGGAGTACACTAACCATGCAATAATAAATTTTTGACCCATGTTTAACAGCACGTTTCTTCATAACTCGACATGGTATTACAGTAAAAAATTATTCGAAAGATATTTTGTTTGATTTCCACTTGAGCATAAATGTTCGAATTCGCTTCACACTCAAAATTTTGCTATTCACACAGCTCTGAATTTTAGCATTTAGGTGGTTTATTCTGAAGCTTCTCTACCACCCCTGCTTGTGGAATTGTCTCCACAGGTCGACCATAATTGGGGAAAGCCTGAGCCGGCTGCTGGAATTCGCGGGTCATGATGTGTTGCGGCTGAACCACGTGGGGGACTGGGGCACCCAGTTTGGCATGCTCATTGCACACCTGCAGGACCGCTTTCCTGACTACTTGGTGCATTCACCACCCATTGGAGACCTGCAGGCCTTCTACAAGGTGTGTGGGTTTGTCCCGTTTTGCGTCCCCTCTTCAAAACAAGCTCTTAGTTCTGGAGCCCTTTTGAACTTATGAAGAAATGGCAAAGTTGCATATATTCAATGTCATGCATAGTCCATGTTCTGAACTAATGTTCTTTGTAGTTCTCCACCTCTGTTCCCTTCGTTTTTTCCAGAGCAATAAAAAGATTATTATTATTATTATTATTATTATTATTATTATTATTATTATTATTATTATTATTATTATTATTATTATTATTATTATTATTATTATTAATGAGCAAACACAGCCTGCCATTGGAAAGAAGTGGAGAGGGGCACCAGCCAATATAGCCGTACCATAAAGTCTCATTACTAGAGACACTTCGTTGTAAGAGACATCTTTATTTATTTATTTATTTATAAATACTGTGGGGTCACTTGGTTGGTTGGTTTTCCTATGTTTGCCACGTTAACAACCTTGCATACTAGAGACATGGTTACCAAGGGTCACTTTGTTACTACGGGCAGCTTTTTCAGGTTCCTAAGTAAATTATTCGCTACAGTCGCTGACCGATTTTCCGGACCTGGGCAGGGGTCCAAAAATTATCCGAAAAATTTGTTCACCTGCAAAAATCCAGTTTATTAGGCTTAGAGTGACTTAAACAGCTCCCTATCACTGCTTTGCTCATACTACAGTTGGTGGTGATCAGGCCTGCTTGTACTTCGGCTAGAGTGAGGTATCCATGTGCACTCGACGAGGGCATCACCGGATTGGCGATCGAAGCCACAGACAGCTGCCGGTGGCCATCATTCTATTTCAATGTAGTCCGAGTAGTTTTCTCACTGCAGGATGATCAGGTGTATATGACTTCATTTGTGAGACTGGTGAACAAAACGATGTTGTCATACACATGAGCGAAGGGCAAGATCGCACATTAGTCCTCCATCTATTTGCTTGATAGTCACCATCATTTCTGCTGTCAGGGTCATCTGCCATGAGTTGTTCCAAAGCACAGAAACATGTGAGCTTGAAGCACCACATGATCTTTGGCTTTACTGCCTTCTGTGTATCGGCCTCATATGTGCACCTTCAAATGCATGCAACATATGAAAGACATGCTCGATGTTCACACCCCACATGTGGAATGGTGAGCGAAACAGCCAAAACCACTCCAAAACAGCAACAGCAACACTAACAAAAAAGGAAACCCGATCCCTCAAGTGATGATCATAATTCTGACTGAAAATGGAGAGGTGGCTTTTCATCTTTGGTCTGACAGCTGAGGGGGAGCGAGCACAGCCTCCAAAGCTTAAGTATGGTGCGCCTTCCATCTCGGAGGCCACAGGGTGGGCCATTGGCAGCCAACCTCGGCCAAGCCAGCCAAAACCCCAATATGTCTGCTTTCACAGTGGAGTGGCGCGGCTTGAAACAAGCGATTTAGTCTGGAAAATCGAACTTTGGGGTACAAGTTTGTCTGAAAAAACGGTTGTGAGAATACATTAGCTCTATGGGAACTTTGATGGCGTATTTGTTAAGTCTGGAACATCCATCAAATCTGAATTTTTGGAGTCCGAAAAGTCTGTCAGTGACTGTTATTTAGAAGAGGCACAATGCAGACGTGTTCACCTCAAGGACTTCATGTGCTCGAAAAAGCTTATAGATCATGCAGTCCTCACACAAGTAGAGAGAGAGGAGAGGTCTGCGGAAGGCAGGGAGGTTAACTAGAACAGAACTTCCAGTTTGCTGCCCTCCAGTAGGGGAGGGTATGCAGAATAGCCAGTGATGCAAAATACTTGAAAGCTATTTGCCATTTGTACTTATTGAGAACCATAGGAATAGTAGCACAATATCCAATTTGTTATTGTATTGAAGTTTTGAACATTAGCACACTTCTGTTCGTTCGGGTGGTGAGGTTCATCTGTTCATTCGGGTGGAGAGGTTCATCATTATGAAGAAGGAGCATCATTATGGAACAAAATAAGGGATACACCTCCTTTCTTGATTTCACACAAGCGAACTGTCATGGAGTTAATTGCGCCCTCTTCAGTGCACTCGTCACCAAAAATCTATTTTTTGTCGTCCTTGTGTACAGTGTAATGGCACAACAGCTGATATGCATTTTTGACCTCAGTAAAATGTAGTGGGTTTATCAAGTAACTCATTGCAGACGAATTCTACGGCTGCCAAAAAAAGAAAAAAGAAAATGTACAGGGTTAAATGAAAATTTGACTGTAGGAACCAGTGTCAAAATACATTGTGGCATGTGGATGTCTGCAGACTGTCACACTGGGCAGCACGGGCAAGTGTTATCGCAAAGAACTGAGGAAAGTTCATCACATAAAAAGCGCACCAGTCAAATGAAGTTCATGCATTATGCCTGTACATCAACAGCGGTGGACAGTGGCAGGTGCTATCCTTATGTAGTAGGCTCTCGTTAGTTCGAACTTGGAGGTAACCAGAGGACTCGGGGTGACATATTTTTGTAATGAAACATACATTTATTCAACACCACAACCTTCACATGCAATATCTAAGTACTATTCACATTTGAACAAATGTGAAGCCCCGTCTGTGCTTTAGCCAGAGGAAAAGTGCCTTTTCCAGCTCAGGGTGTGCTACGTCACTAAGCCTCTTTCTCTCCAACACAAATTGGCTTGCATTGTCCCAGAGCTTGTCCTTCGCTTTTACTATGGTTGTCAGCGTGTTTTCAGATATTCTGTACTTCAATGCTACTGCAGTCTGGACTCCAGCATCAAAATCTTCTATAGCAGCCAATTTCTCCTTCAAGAGTTTGGTACTTCCCCAGAGGTGACGTGACGTGAACATAGGCACAGCTGGAACCGCATTGGCGTGTGGCCAGAGAACGGCAGCGACTCGAAAGACGGGTCACATGCCGGAGTCAGGCGGAGTTAGCAGAGTTGGTGAGGGTTACGCATGTAATTTTCGTATGTGCTGCACCTGCCGTCTCTTCCATTTTTTTTTTGCTTTTTTCTTTATCTGCTTACAATCCTGATGGTTCGTGCAGTTTGATAAACAGGCTGCTTTGACTCTTCAGCTTTGACACGTCACAACACTAGGGAAAGGAGAGCTGATGGCTGCGCACATCATTTCTGCACACGTTGCGCCTGCCGTGCTGCCATCTTTTTTTTTTTTTTTTTCTTCTTCAATCCACACATGGTTGTTCGTGCGTGCGGTTCTGCTGGCATGTGGAGGCTGGTAATCGGCTTTATTTGTGACTTTTAGTAACATAAGAATGGATATGTTCGGCTAGGAGCTGGTAAAGGCAGCAAATATTTTAGGCAAAAACAAGGAAAAAGTATGAATTAACCGAATTTGCGTGACAGTGCAGTTTGAATTAAGTGGCTTTAAAATACATTAAAAACTTACCGGACCAACCAAAATTTTGAAATTTCTTTGAATTAATTGGAAGTTCAAATTAGCCAAATTTGAATTATCGCGAGTCTGCTGTATGTGCATGCATTGATGAGATATATGTTACTGAACAAAGTAAAGGGCACTGGGGCAAAAACTACATGATGATGTCCTTGCTTACTTGCCAAGCTTACGTTTAACAGTCAGAGGTGTAAATTACAGACGTTGGAACCGAATTGCCCATATACTTCATGTTGATCCTACCATGCTGTTCAGAGGGAAAGCCTTTCTCAAAAGCTGACTCAAACATTGTACTGCGCCAGTGATTGTGCGTTTGAAAAGCACCGAGCACTCGCGTCATGTGAGACTTGAAGAGGCTGTTCCAATCGGAGTACGTGTGCATATTATGGGCAGGATAAGATTTGGGAACGTTTGCTGCAGCACAAGCACAGAAAGCATTCATGAGTAGTGATGGGGACATGACCGGAACATTCCTCAAAAAGTTGTGCAGGTGAAAGCATAGTGGGGCACACTACGATACACTATGAAACATGGTTCTGTGATGGCGCATCATATTAAGTTGGCGAGCTGTTGTATCCAAGGGGGATACAAAAGAAGCATATACTGCTTATGTTGGTGGGTAAATCATATTTAAAACCTGAGGGCAGCAACTATGCCAAACTAAAATAAGATGCATGGGTGCTTTGTACAGTCAAATCTCATTGATTAGAACTTTGCAGGGATAGAAAATTTGTTAGAATTAACCAGAGTTTGAACTAGTGGGGGTCCCGTTAATTAGTGACGCAGTGTGCATTTTCAATACTAGAAACACATGTGCAATAACGTAGGCTTTGTCGCACATCCCTTGGAGTGCTATGTTGTTAACTATGCACTATGAAAATACGGCATATGCAAAGGTGAGGATGCGAACTTAAAGAATAGGTGCACACTTACGCACTACGAAATGTGATGCAAATGTAGCGCTGCCCGCATTATGACACCCATGCCCCACGTACACCACAAATAGCCGTACGTGCGCATGAACGCACCAGCCCCCAACAACATCTGGGCGAGTAATGCATTGGGCCCGAACAGGCCACCGCTCGCAGCACCAATCGTTCGATGCTTCGCGGCAGTGCGCTTGCAAAAACATAACAGGACATTATCTATGGAAATGCGTTTATTTATGTAGATCGAGCATTAAAATAACCAGTCATCTGCAATTGGGTGCACTTTTTTCGACCTGACTCCAACATCATGGACTGGGAGCCAACCCAAGAGCTCCAGTGCAGTGGCGAGTGGGACGCAGGGTCCACGTTGCATTCTCGCAGAACTGCCTGACCGCGCACTGGCGGTGTTCCGTCGTTGTAGAAAAGAGAAGTCGAACTGTGAGCGAAAGGGCGGAGTTGGGGGTGGCTGCGTGGGCTGGTTATCTGCTTCACACGCACCACATCTATACATGTCATTCGCGAGCGCGCAGTGCGCCTCCACAGTTCCCTTTCATGAATGGTAAACCGATCCATACCACCGATGTCGTATTTCTCTCTTCTGTGGGAGGGAAAAAGAAAAGTTGCGCTCATGGGAGAGGAAAAGGACTGCGCGCCCCCACATCACACGAGGCAACGCCCGCAGCACCGCCTAGCATTATGTGAAGAGAGGTTGCGTGACCTCTGCTAGATGTTTTAAAAAATGTATGCAGATCAAGCAGGTGGCTATGGGTTTGCAAAGCTGCAGCCCCCAGTGGCATGTTTAACTTTGCCTTTTGGCTTGGAAATTGCATGAAAATTAGTCTGTGCAGCCAGGAAATTTTGTTCGAATTACTGTGGGGCATGCTTCAGGTTTGAATTAGCGAGAGTTTTCTCCCACTCAAATATATGTCGCTCTGCCAGGACCAATGAACTAGTTTGAATGATCTGGCAGTTTGAATTATGCGAGTTCGAATTAACGAGATTTGACTGTATCTCCTTTTTCCCTAAGGTACCTGCTGTGCTTAAGATTAAGGTCTAAAGCAGATATATTTTTATGCACTGCGCAGTGCATATGCTGCACAGCGGCGCAGTGCAATGGTAAGGACCAGGAGCAGTAACGAGGGAAGTTGGTCGCTTTGCAGGAACTAAAATGAATAAGTGATATAATAGAATTAGGCAACACTAACAAGAATTGCTGCATTGCTACGTTGCACTAAAATATCGATGTGGTGTAGTGTATCACTCTCCTCTAAGTCCCTCTCCTAGTCCACCTTCCTGTAAGAATCGTGCCAACTCCTTGAACACCCGTTGTGGTTAGGACAATCTCAGCCTGTGTTTTGGTATTCTACTATTCTTCCCTCTGACAAACCCACAAAGGGCCATTATAAAATCTGTCTAAAGCATTTGAAGGTTCCCTTTTCGTTGCAATGAAGCAGGGTCTACAATAAAGCAGATGAGTGATCATCTCTTTCCATCTACAATGGTCACTTGCGGCATTCTTGGCCATTGCAGTCTGAAATGAGTGTTTGTGAATGCGGGGATGCTAGACCACAACAGGTGGAGATGCATTCTCCTAATCCATTGAAATTTCGGTACTGCTATAATAAGGAAATAAACGGCCTCTTGTGTCACTGACAAAATATGCTAGATTTCCATGTGCTGTGCTCCACAAACCATTGTGGCCAACGGAGGGAACTGCTGATGCTTTCCTAAAACTTAAACAGTGGCGCAAGCGAAGCGTGCCTTTCTCAGCTGTTCTCAGTGTTCGTCCGCCTCCCGCAGGAGTCGAAGGTGCGTTTTGACTGGGATGAAGAATTCAAGAAGCGGGCTTATGCTTGCGTTGTTAAGCTGCAGTCACATGACCAGGACATGATCTCTGCTTGGAAGCTGATCTGTGATGTCTCAAGGCAAGGTATTCCTGCTTCAGCTTCTTTCTGATTTTCTTTTTTCTTTCTTTTTTTGTGTAATACAGTGGAATTCCTTTATAAAGAGGCGACATTTAGTCCCATGGTTGGCCAGCCTCTTTCTCCCATTGGTCGGACCTCTTTTGTAACAGATATGCTCCTGAGGACAATTGCTTACAAAGCACAAAATATCACTAAATTTTGGTCTATAGTCTTTTTTTTGTAGCAGACATCTTGACTCTAAATGCAGCATTATTGGCTGCTAACTGGAGTTAATTGTTTGAGGAAGCAAGGGAAACAATAACCAAGTAATGTTACAAGTTTGTGGCAGAAAACATGAATCCAGTTTCGGGTCATACAGTACAAATGTCCTAACATGAAGGCATTTGGTATATAATAAGCCCTTTGCAACATCTTTCGTGGTCAGTTTGGTTGTAGTGTGCCGACATCAAAAGAAGGGGTTGATTAGAAAATGAAAATGTAGCACCCTTGTTATAATACTCATGTAAGGGACAGAAAGTGCTCCCTGAGGCATGTCTCTTATAAGGGGCCTCAACTGTATCTTAACTGGCCACAATTTATTGGAGATGAGAAGAAAGCCCTCATATTTACGTACATACTTGCCAACTGTGGGGAATTTAAGCTTGCAGACCAAGACTAGTTCTGCAATTTCGCCAGTGCTTTTTTAAGTTTTACAAAAAAATCATCTTACTGAAGCAGCTTTACCAAAGGAGTCCCTACTTTTAGCATATATTTATTCAGACACAGTCTTAGAAAATTAATGGCTGTGAAGTTTCTGAATAGATCACTGTGATTTAGGAAGTGTCTTTTGCTTGTTTGTGCTGTCCCAAGTTTGCTATGCTCTGTGTGTTAAAGGTGAACCACTTCTAAGAAGTTGTTCTAATGCAGGCTTCCAAATTAAAAGAAGAGTGTCACTGTGACTTGGCTTCACACTCACCACAGGGCTTATGGAACTCGTAATTGCACAGAACAGAGAAAGCTTGTGCAGTTTGGCAGTGCCGCTTTTATATTTTATAGGTCTGTTGCGGGTTTCTGTGTGTTCTCTGCAGGAGTCCCGCAGGACAAGAACTTTTGTCCGGTGTGGCTTGATTGGCACTTTCAGATGCTGGCGCTTGCCCTAATGGTCTTCTCAATGGTGCAGGCATCAGTGCTTGATTGAACTAGGGTCATTTTTAGGGGTGTGTGAATATTGAAATTTTCAAATATTTTTCTAATAGTGTTTGCTTTTCCATTCGATTTGCACTAAAATTTTACTATTTGAACTGTTTGAGCTTTGCAATTCAGGGGCAAAAATATGCTACGTCTGGTGACCAAGTGGCCCACTCCGGCAGGTAGCTGCAAACACTCCGGCAAAGCTAACAGTCGTGCACTGCAGCGAAGCAGTAATGAAGTTTACTCATGCATACACAGTTCATTGTTGACTGTTCTTTTTCTAGGGACATTGTGGGAGAACACTAGTCATGAAATAATTTTTTTGCCCATATTTTGCAGTACATTTTTCTGTAATTAACGTGGGATTATTAAAAAAGTCAAAAGTTATTTTAAAATATTCAGTTCGATTTGCACTCAAAACTTTGCTATTTTACATAGCTCCAATTATTTTATTTTGCTGCAGCTTAATTTAAATTTCTAATTAAAGGTAGTGCTACAGGTACAGTGAAAGCTTGTTACAGGAGGCACTGTTACACAAGATACTTGGTTATAAGAGACATGCAGCAGTACCTGAAGACTGCTGATGTTCAGTGCTACAGCACACTGTAATATAGTATTGAATTCGTAGTTTGTTCGACTCTTGACTCTTATTCTCTTATTAGAGTTCCAGACCATTTATGAACGTTTGGATGCAACACTAATAGAGAGAGGGGAGTCCTTCTACCAGGAAATGATGGGAGAAGTGGTGAAGGACCTGGAAGAGCGAGGTAAGGACCACAGCAAGACCATAATGTGCTCACTTAAGGTGAAGGTGAATGCTGAAATCACTTCATTTGTGCACAAGGAAAGGGGTTGTTTATAACTTTAAATGTAGCTTTTCTCATGCAGTCAAAAGGGCCTGACTAATACCTGTGTCACACGGGCACATTGGAAGGCCTTCGAGTCGATGACCTTTGAAAAGCCCACAACTCTATCGACTCAAAATATATTCTGGCGCTGCTACACGGCAGTTTTCAACGGCCGTTGAGTCACCGAGTGATTTCGCAACAACATGCCGGCAACCAAGGCACCCGCTTCAATTCTAATTTGCACTAGTTGCTTGCTATTCGCACCGACGGCAAGAAACAAACTTTAAATTGCGCCTTCTCTTAATCTCATTTACCAAAAGGGACAAAGTATTCGCAACGTTTTGCAGTCGTCATTCAGAAAACTTGCCGATTTTGGCACTGCTAAGCCTAAGTGCCTAGCGTGAGCCCCAAAAATTGGTTTGATTTGTAGAGACCAGATGGCGCGACACGCGGTGTTTCCCACCAGCTGCATGGCCTTTATTTTTTATACAAGTGACGGCATATTCGTTCTAGAAATAATTCAATAAAGTGAGAGCGTTTGCCTCTCGGCACGTTTACAATATTTTTCACAGGTGTAGGATTCTACTTATTGACACAACGATATAAATAGGGCCATGGCCTCAGAACACGCGCGGGAGTTGCCGGTGCGCCAAGTCTCGGAGTTCGCGCTGCTTCCGCTTCCGTCGTTCAATGGCCTTCGAAATCTCAAAGGAGTTGTGGGCTGCTCAGTTGACTCGATAGACCATTGACTCGACGGCCATCGAAACCGTCCGTGTAGCAGCTCAAACTTGACCTTGAGTCGATGGACAGTTGGTTCGAAGGCCTTCGAAACGCCCGTGTGACACCAGTATTAGTGGAGTTTTCTGCAGATTTCCTGCACCGTCTTTTTATTTCAAAAAGTAGTCGAACAGGTCAAAGTGTAGGTGGTTAATCACAGCTACGCTCACTCCTGCGAAAACAGAACGACGTCCGGAAGCGAGGCGGATTATCGGCATCGTGATCACTTTTCAATGTTGCTGGAGTGCGCACTCTGCCTTTTTCAGAGGCTTCTCATATCGAAAAATTCTGCGTGCGAAATATCCACGCGATTTTGGAAGTAACCGTTGCAGGTGAAAACAGTACATGGGGGCGAGCTTTACATTGCGCCATAAATAGAAGGGTCCTTAAAGATTGGTTGTCAGTCCCTTTAACGCTTCGCCCATGTGGTTTTAACATAGGCTGCCATTGGGCAGCGAGAAATTCCCAGAATGTTTGCGCGTTCTGGCGTTTCTGGTTTTGGAGATGCCTGGGGAGAACACGCTGGGACTTGGAGAAGTGCGCACGTACTTTTGGGACCCTCCGGCCGACCAGGCCATCGGTCGGATGGCGTGCTTCTGCGAGCCCCAGCGACCACGGCGGCGACCTGCGACCGACGCCCATGTCTGTATGTTCTTCTTCTGTTTTCCTTTTCCGAGGGCTCGCGGTCGCGGGTGCGCTAGCCGGGGTTAGGCTCTCCTTCCTTGCATGGTCTTTGTGTATTTGTGTGTTATTGTGTGTTCGCGTGTTGTTCAGTGTTACTGTCCTTTGTTTGTGTTCGTGTGCGTTCGCGTGTTGTTAATCGTAATCGTTGTTATTGTTTATATTTAATTCGATCTTTATTCGGCCTTGTATTATTTGTTTTGTTTTAACGTGTGTTTATTAAATTACCATGCTCGGAGAGATGCGCCTAATGTTCTCCTCTTTAGCCGCGTGCGACGGTTCGCGCTGCCCTGCCTCGAGTCGGGCCGCGGGCCGAAGCGCGCGGCGATGGCATGGCTGAGATAGCTAGCGCGCGAGCGCGACTCCCTCATTCTCTGCTCGTTGAGTGCTCGAACCCACGGCAGGGGGTTGCTAGCGGCGATGCCGCTGCTAGCAGTAGTTATTAGTAGAAGTAACCCCTACATTTTGGCGCCCAACTAAGTGGGGCCAGGGGCCTTGCCCTTGGTCGCTCAAACGACGAGCAGGTGTCGGCAGAGTGGGGAAGTTGCGTTCGGTTCCCAGCGTAAAATGCGCTTTGGTTGAGGTTGGCTGTCTCTGCCGTGTATCGCGCGTATCTCTTCCTTTGTCTGTCCTCTCTTTTTGTTTTCTCTGTCGATGTATCGTGGTGTGAGGAGAGGCAAATGTCACTTCTCAAACGGATTGGTAACCCGCTTCGAAGTTGTGTGAGGCGAAGCGCGGACGAGGAAAGGCGTGATGCAAGTTGCCACCGAGTTGCAGCAGTTCGTTCTTGGTGGCGGAAACTCGTTGGATTTACCAAGGCTTCCATCATGCCATGGCCGGGAGATTGACCATCGTGTCTCCCGTGCGACGTTCAAGTCGGTGAGTCCAACGGTTTTCTTTAGACTTCGCGTCGTGCGCGTCTTTCTTCAGCAAAATTCAGTACCAGTGAAAGAATAGCTGACGCACTATTTCTTGCCCGGGTCGCCGTAAGTCTCTTTTTGTTAAAAGTTGATGGCGCTGCTCGGTTGCACATGGCCGACTTGCACCGAGGGAGGCAAAGATGGCGGAAAGGCCGCTGAGGCGAACAAAGAAGTAGGACGAAGACCCTTCTTCCTTGAATAGCCCTTTGGGCACCTGTGTCTTGGCGCACGCAGAAGGGGAGCGCGTTGCGGCGTCCCCGCGGCGGGAGAGAAGGAGGCCATTGTGGCGTTAATCAGCCGGCCGGTCGGGGGGAAAGGATGAAAGAGGGGGTCCATCCTCACCGGACTCACCTCCGGAATCTGGTTTTTTCTTGTTTGTTGTTCTTTTGCTTTTTTTCGTTTGGCCCGAAGAGCGACGTAGTTGACGGCAGAGTGACCCATGTGTACATAATGTAAATAGTTTCTTTCGCGGTTTTCTTTTTCGCCTCCGGGAGGCGAGGCGCCTGAATGTGTTGGTACTGCACATGGCGCGCGCGGTATCGTTGTCTTGTATTGCGGCGAGCGCGGGTTTTGGGCTTGAAGCGGCTTGTGTAGCCGTGCCCCTGGAGAGAAAGGGGTTCACTCTGCGCGGTCTGTACGAGCTCGGCCACAGTATCATGCCACCTTCGCGGTTAGCGCCGTGTTTACGCGCGTCGACAGTGGCACCCCCCCGACAGCAGAGGAGAGCGATTGCGCGCCCCTGTGTTAATTCTAGCCAGTCGTCAGAGCGGAAGGCTTTTGTTAAAGTTACTGTGCTCTGCGATTTGGCACGGTGCAGTGTGAATGCTCAGCTGTCGCCGTCCCTTCCGTGTCTGTTCATTCCGTAGGCAACACGCTGTGGATCTCCCGTTTCGTTTGGTGTCACGGATGGGCAGTGTGCGTTCGTGGGAGGATTATCCGCTAGTGTAAGGTCATGCGGCATCGCACTAGTGAAGACCACGTTTACATTGGTTACTGCCCGACTGATTCCAGACGGAGAGATAACCTGACAGAGAAGTCTCTCTCTTTCTCTTTCTACGCTTTCTCTAGTTTCTCTTCGCTGTTCTAGTTTTTATACTAAGTGTTCCTTTCCTCTTTTTACGTACTGTTTCTTTTTCGGTTTTTGTTTTCGCTACTTTGAGGATGATTTCTAGCCCTGTGTTGTTTTTCTCGTTCCTTAGTTCAATTGATTTTGGGTTTCTTGGCTGCACGACTGTTTTGTTCTTTTGTTGTTGTTTTTGGTTGTGTTTTTCTGCCGCGCTGATTTGGCGGCCGAAGTCTGCGTGTCTGGAGCGGGGCGGCGTCGACGGCGAGGCTGCGGACGGAGCCGTGGTCGCGGCACTTGGTGCGGCCAGGAAGTCGACAGGGTCGACGGCACGTGAGACCTGCCGCGGCCGGCGTCCAGAGTCCGGGTGAAGATGCCGTGGCGCGCGTCGGCTTCTTTGGACATTTGAGAGACTTGTCGCGTTTGTTTTTCGTATTTTTGTTTTGGTTTGTAGCTCGCGGATTTTATTGTGCATCGGCACCGTCGGTATTGTTTTTTTAGGGGGGCTTTTAAGGAGGGAGGGATGTGGGGCCGCGTCCCGCTCGACGCCATGTTTAGCGTGGAATGTCGCCGCATCCCCCTTTCCCGGCTGGACGGAGCGGGGGCCCACCCGCTTCGCCCATGTGGTTTTAACATAGGCTGCCATTGGGCAGCGAGAAATTCCCAGAATGTTTGCGCGTTCTGGCGTTTCTGGTTTTGGAGGTGCCTCGGGAGAACACGCTGGGACTTGGAGAAGTGCGCACGTACTTTTGGGACCCTCCGGCCGACCAGGCCATCGGTCGGATGGCGTGCTTCTGCGAGCCCCAGCGACCACGGCGGCGACCTGCGACCGACGCCCATGTCTGTATGTTCTTCTTCTATTTTCCTTTTCCGAGGGCTCGCGGTCGCGGGTGCGCTAGCCGGGGTTAGGCTCTCCTTCCTTGCATGGTTGTTTTTGTGTGTTATTCTGTGTCCGCGTGTTGTTCATTGTTACTGTCCTCTGTTTGTGTCATTGTGTTCGCGTGTTTTAATCGTTATCGTTGTTTTCCTTTCGTTTTATTTAATTCGATCTTTATTCGGCCTTGTTATTGTTTGTATTATTTTAACGTGTTTATTAAATCACCATGCACGGAGAGTTGCGCCTAATGTTCTCCTCCTTTGCCGCGTGCGACGGTTCGCGCCGCCCTGCCTCGAGTCGGGCTGCGGGTCGACGCGCGCGGCAGCGCGGCGATGGCATGGCTGAGATGGCGAGCGCGCGAACGCGACGACCTCATTCTCTGCTCGTTGAGTGCTCGAACCCACTGCAGGGGGTTGCTAGCGGCGATGCCGCTGCTAGCAGTAGTTATTAGTAGAAGTAACCCCTACAAGCTGAAGGATATTCAGCATGTTGAGGCGGGCGAGAAATGTTCGACCGTTACGGACGGCTTCGGGATACCACAGAGCACTCTGAGTACCTTGTTGAAGAACAAGGCAAAGGCGGCGGAGCAGCAAACGTCGGGAGCCTGTTGTGTGTGCGCTCCTGCCCACGGGAATGTAGAAAAGGCACTCTATGCCTGGTTTTTAGAAGTGCGCGCGAAGAGCATTCCGGTGGATGGCCCGATGCTGATGGCCAAGGCCAAATGGTTTGCCACTGCACTCGGTGAAGACAACTTCGCCGACAACACCGGGTGGCTTCACCGATTTAAGCAGCGCTACAACATCGTTGGCAAAACCATTTCTGGCGAAAGCGAAGCCGTCAGCAGCCAGGACATCCAGCAGTGGATGACAAAGGAGTGGCTGGAAATCTCCGCGAAGTTTTCTCCCACGGAGATCTTCAACGCCGACGAGACCGGTCTCTTTTGGCAAATGTTGCCGAGCAAGACTCTCGACGTCCGCGGTACCACGTGTCAAGGGGGCAAAACGAGTAAAGTTCGCGTGAGCGTTCTGCTGGCAGCCAACATGGATGGGTCTCGGGAGCTCCAGCCCTTTGTGATCGGGAAAGCAAGGGCACTGCGCTGTTTCAAGAACTGTAAGCAGCTCCCCGTCCGCTACGCCTCAAACAAGAAGGCGTGGATGACGCGTCAGCTGTTCAAGTAATGGCCGCAAGTTTGAGGCGTCGAGCTGGGCAAGTCGGGGCGTCGCGCTTGCCTTCTTGTGTACAACTGCTCGGCCCACCACACCACCTGCGAGCTCAAAAACATCAAGCTGAAGTTTCAGCCAGCCAACACGACAGCAAAGCTGCAACCGCTCGCCAGGGTATCATCAAGTCCTTCTAGGTGGGCTACAGGAGGCGACTCCTTGATAGGCTGCTGGTCAACCTCCGCAAGGGCACCAAGCTGAAGGTTAACCCGCTTGGTGCCATTCAAATGATGACGGGCGCCTGGCGAGATGTGAAGACGGACACAGTGGCCAACTGCCTCCGGAAGGCAGGCTTCGTGACAGTGAAACTTGCAGAAACTGGTGAAGACAGCGATGAAGAGCACATAGATGACGTGTTTCGCGAGTTGTTGTCCCTCTTCCTGGCTGCCATTCCACCCGAAGTGTCTGCAGACGATTTCGTGGAAGCGGACTGCAGTGTTCGGGCCGTTGCGAGGCTCGCTGACAAGGACATAGTAGCTGCGGTCGCAGGGACCCAGGATGCCCAGGCCGACAGCTCACGTGACGAGGAGGATCGTCCGGACGAGGTGGTGGCTACACGCGCGTGCTCCACCGCTGAAGTGGCAGCAGCGTTCGGCATCATTCGCCAGTTGTTGTGGCGACATGGAGGGAACCGGGCTGTCGCACCTGGACAGCCTTGATAAGATCGAGACTAGCGTCTTCAATTTCATTTCGAAAACGAAGAAGCAGGCCAAGATAAGCGATTTTTTTTCACGCAAATAAAACATTCTGTTGCGGCGTGTGTCCGGAATTAGTTGTCATTCTTGAATGCGCCTATTTTAGGGGATGGTCCGCTACAGTTGAGCTCTCGGGGCCTGTATTTTTTCATATCGAATTTTTCATATATCGAACTAATTCGCGATCCCCTTCGAGTTCGATATATCCGTGTTCGACTGTAGACGGTCATTTGTATATCAACCGGATGGGCTGGTAGCTGGGAATGGCGGACGGAGCCGCTGAAGCCGTTGGAAGTGACGCATATGCAGACTATCTATAGACATATGGCTGCACCCTTGCCCACTGGTTTGAATGCATTTGGAGAACAGCTACAAAAAATGTAGTATGTTTGTGACCAGCAGATCGGCTTCACAGCAAGGTGTGTCAATGCTTGGAAAGTTGCTGCTGGAAAAGAGCTACATATTGTCAAAAAACTTATTGTCTTCAATCTGGTGCAGAGGTGTACTCTGCCTAGAGATCCACGTTTGAAGTTTGAAGTTTATTTCATTAATTGAAGCATACATAACTTATCCCGTGGTACAGCGGGTAGGGGTGGCAAAAAGGCAACTGAATGCCTGACAATGTGCCAATCCCCGCCCAGACCACGTTATTGCACAACATTCAGCATGTCACTCTGTGTGATTAGAAACAAAGCACTTAGCATGGTATAGTGCACGCGCAACAACAACAGTGCAACAGCAATGTATGTATGTTTTTGGTGGTGGTGATTACCGTATTACATTATTGTAAGCCAACTCAATTGTACATTGACTCTTCCAAAAAATCGCAAGTCAAAAGAAAGAAAAGACTGACTGGTGATGTAGTTTGGTTTCGATTGTAAGTCGACGTCCCAACTTTGTTATTTCAAATTTAAACAAAATGGGTCGACTTATGATGGTGTAAATACGGTACTGCATGATGCAGGCTGAAATTAAGTGCATGTTGCATAGTGCCTGTGAACCGTCTCAATGTAGCAAAGATATCCTTGATGCACTCTGCAGGGTTTTTGGAAGATGATGAGGGTCGCAAGGTGATGTTTGCAAAAGACATGCCAGTTCCACTGACAATAGTCAAAAGCGACGGTGGCTACACATATGATACATCCGACATGGCCGCACTCAGGCATCGGGTTCAGCAGGAGAAAGCTGACTGGATCATTTACGTTGTGGACGCTGGCCAAGTGAGTCCTTTTTTGACGGACAGTGACAGATTGGAATCATATGTTCTGGTTTAATGGTTGTCAGGCCCGTATTTTTGTGCCCCTGCATTTTGGAGGAAGAATGCACTCTCTTTTTTTTTTTCAGTGCACTATCCCAAGGCAGACTCTTGTGGCCTTCTTTTTTTCAGTATACGATCCCAAGGCAGATTCTTATTTCTACAGCCTAGCCATATTGAGATATCCTTAGAAACCAGCACACTTTGATCATAAATGCATGTGGAGGAACTGCAGCCTTTCACTCTTTGATCCACAATATGCTTCATATGTACTAAATTTCTCAGACAGGAGGAGGAGGAGCAAACAACTTTATTAATAAATTGTCTTGGGGCATTGTGCAAGGCTACGCTTTCACGGCAGGAGTGTTGTGGGATTTACTTACAAAAAAAAAAAAGGCAAAAGCAGAGTGAGAACCATGGCTGAATTTTTTTAGTTTGGATTCGTTCTGAGAGATGTCATGAGAATACAAGACAAAAATAACTTCTGTAATGAATGGTTGAACACGGCAACACAGTCACAAATTCTAGCACTAGCGCGAATTCCCTCGGTAATAGTCTATGCAAATTTGTGCTAGTCTTTAGTGCCACATGTTGACGTGAAACGATGGTGGGAGCGCTTCAGAAGCAAACTTCCAGGATTCCTATCTCACTTAAAATGGAAACAAAGATGATAGATACAAGTTTAACATCAATGTAAACATCAATAAACATCTAATGCATTTTTTCCATTACCATATTTACTTGCGTAATGAAAGCACTTGCATAATAAACGCACCCCCAACTTTAGCAGTCAAATTCCATGTTTTCTTTTTCTCCCGCGTAATAAATGCACCCCCAATTTCAGCAGTCAAATATCGTATTTTTTTTTCTCCCACGCAATAAACACTTTGAACCGCCACGATGTTAGGGAGCCGTTCGGCGTGGCGATTCGAAACTCCTCGCTTCCAGCGTCCCAATAAAAATGCCGCATGTGTGCGAGCACCGGTAATGTCATTTACTGGCACTGCTGCATTCCTCCGTGCTATCGCATTTTTTTCTCATACTGCTCACTGCGGCGTGCTGTCATGCGTGCGGCACAGGCTGGCACAGCTAAGCCGAAGTATGGTCAGGGCAAGGTCTCCAAGGTTGCCACGATGCAATCTCGGGCGTCAGCCAGGGGCTGTGTGTTCCAGCATATCAGTTATGAAATACGCCCTGGCTTCTAAACTTTGTATCCAAATTTGAGTTGCTCTGTTGCATGTAGTGCTCGTTAGTGCATGAGACCAAAAGTACATTCTCCTTTTTACTTCTCACTGACCTTTGAATTTCAGTTGGTGCGCATGTACGACTCAACAGCCCACCGTTGCATGTTTCAGGCACAGCACTTCAACACAGTGTTTGCCTGTGGGCAAAGGGCTGGATATGTAGACACTTCTAAGGTGCGGTTGGACCATTGCTGCTTCGGTGTTGTACTGGGCGAGGACAAGTGAGTTGGCTGCTTTATGTTGGGCTTACCGAAGATGACTGCAGATACTGTCTCTTCATATGTGCGGCGCTTCGGGCACTGACTGATTGACAGTCATGACTGCAGAGCAGAAAAGTAGCAAAACTAAAACAATCGGATACCACGGAGACAGAACAGGTGCTTGCCGCAGTTATGCATCATTGACAATAGCGTGCAACATACTTTAGAAGTGAGTGAAAACAATCTTGAAAACGTTTTTTGGGCGCACAACCTGTAGGTCACAGTTAACAATAGCTGTTGCTATGGGCTACCATAGTCTAGCAAGAGATGTCCAGTATATCAAAATCTCTTCTATCCAATACAATCCACGTATATACTGTGTCACTGCCTCACCCTGCCGGTATCTTGCTGCTGCTTAGCGAAGCAAACATGGGCAACAGTTCTTAAAATAAGTGTTGCTGGCACAATGCAAAAGAAGTTCAATTTGGAGTCAGAATTGGGTCGTTGCTGCACTGCGTGTCAGATAGCGCAGCTGCATCATGCGCTCGACAGAATGTTGTCACGACAATGCATTTTGCAGTTGGTGGTTGTACTTGAAGTGCCGCATGCAATGCCTTTGAAACAAGGCTAGTTAGGCTCAGTGGTACCCTTGATACTGAGCTTGTGTGATAAACTGGAAAGCTCTACATTTAGACTACAGGGTGTTTTGCAGCACACCTTTATTGGAACCTTACTGAAGTGTACTGTTAAGGGTCGCTCACTAGGCTTCATTGTAAAGTTTGGCTTCGCACTATAGTAGTATATGCAAGGTATTACCTAGGGATCATTCTTCAGATCAATTCCTTATTATTGGGGGAGTCAAATAAGTTGACCACTCCTGTTGCCACTCAGCCAGGAAGGGAGAACGAAGCACTGCATCTGCTGGCATCTGCAGGTGGCACCCTTTCCCTGTGTTTCCCAATGTGTATGCTTGCTAGCTCTTCTAGTTTTATTGGGAAGCTCCTGAATTATGATCACTGCTCTCTGTTGCATGGGTTCCCATGCAACGGTTCTCCCAAGCAACACCCCTAGCCTAACCACTAAAAGAATATAACAACAAAGGACAGTTGTTTTCTTATACCCTCTGGCTTCAAGGAACTCCAAAAGCTTTAATAGAGTCGCCATTGGACCCTCACCTCTCCCCACATGCATAATGAGGCAGGGTTCTGCAGGCACCATGTCTGCGTGTGGCTTTTGTTATTTTTGGTCTGGCGTGTTATTTTAAGTATGTTGTTGATGTATGGAGTTTACCGTCTCAGAACCAGCTCTGATGTATGGAGTTTACCATCCCAGAACCAGCTCTGATTATGAGAGACGCCGTAGTGGAGGGCTCTGGAAATTTCAACCACCTGGGGTTCTTTAACATGCACTGACATCGCACAGCACACGGACCTCAACATTTCGCCTCCATCAAAATGCAGCCGCCGCAGCCGGGATTCGATCCCGCGACCCTCGGATCTGCAGCCGAGTACCATAGCCACTAGACCACCGTGGCGGGGTGTGTTGTTTTAAGTAGACGATGAACTCGTGATAACGCATAGTTTGACAATAAATCTTTATTTTTGTTTTCATCGTACTACGCAGCTGTTTCTTCTAGGCTCCACAGGTCATAAACATTGTCATCAATAAAATGAAGCATCGCACATAGTACCAAAGCTTTTAAGTTTTCATAGTGTCATTTACACTGCAGAATGCCGTTTTTTTTTTTTATGGACAAGCTCAATGCACTATGTGATTGTTACAGAGTAAAGCATGCTAAAAGTGAAAAGGACAGACAGACAAACAGTTATACTTAAAAGGTCCAGCGCTAATAAATAGGGGATGGCTTGAACCCCGCCCTAGGCATAGGCCGTGGGCCCTTGGGTTTGGGCACGTTCGTCGGCTTGCTCGATGGCCCATAGTTGTTCTTGTAATGCAGAGCTGAGCAGAGCTGCTTCCCTGCACGCCCTGCGGTTCAGGACTGCCTCCTCGATGGTTCTGCCTATTCCATTGTTGAGGCTCGAGCATTTGCATAACATGTGCCCCAAAATTGCCTGAACATTGCAGACTTTGCACTTATCTGTATGGGTAACAGAGGCGCAGGGTCACTGGATTTGGGTATATGTGTGTTTGGAGTTGTCTCCACGCAACTGCCTTGTTCTTAGTGCTGCGTGGCGGTCGGTATTTGTGCCTACTAACCAACCTTGTAGTGCTCCCCGCAGCCAGCCACATGTTCTTCCCCGCGTGTGGCCTTGGTAGAGACGGCATCTGCCTGCACAGTGGCTCGGTTCGTGAGTTCTCGAGCCACCGCATGTGCTGCCGTGTTCTTGGGCCACTATTTGTTTGGGATAAGATGCGTTCTGTCTAATTTAATACGCAGCATAAGTAAGAGTGCCAGTACGATCACCAGCACCTAAAAACTTTTAGCAGTCATTCAGAACAGCCTTATGGCATTGTTGTGGGCCCAAGAAGCAAGAAATTAAAATGTAGATGAGTTAATATTTCTGTAATGCAGAGAACAGGCATACAAAACACAGACACGAGGGAAGAAGTGTGGACAACACGAAAGCTGACTGTCAACTGAAGAAGTGCACTGAGGTAAAAAAGAAAAGACACATAACTGCACATGCTCAGGAATGGTGGTGCCCCCTGTCAAATGGGTGCACACAACTCGTCTATGTGAGGCAGAACTGTCAAGACATTCTATCTCCGCTCTGTTTATGCTAATCGGCGGCTTACTTACGCACATGCTTTCACTGTTATTGATGTGCCAGGCTTCGACCAATTAAACGCATTTCCCCACTCTTATGCCTGTACAGAATTGCACATTTGTATAACTTTGGCGTGTATTTTCCTTTTTTTTTATTATTTTTTTAATGCCTGCATTGGTACTTGGAATTGTGGTTGTGTGCAGGAAGAAGTTCAAGACGCGTTCAGGTGACACAGTAAAATTGGCAGACCTGCTTGATGAGGGGCTGCAGCGTTCAATGCAAAAGCTGCTTGAAAAAGAGCGAGACAAGGTGAGTGGTGTGATTCTTGGAAGTGCATGTGGGTTTTGTTGAGCTGTGTAAAATATTTACTTCAATTTTGCTGCATCTGTTAAGCTGCATCAGAGAGCCACACAAATAACTACGGTAGGTAGTTGGACTTGGCAATTTGCAATTTAATCCACCTTGCACTGGAAGGTGGCGCAACACACGTTACAGAACTCCACTGCAGAAGGCCTATGGAAATACAGTGGAACCCCGTTCATACGTTTTTCAGCGGACAGGGGGAAAAAAACGTAACAACCGCGAAAACGCAAGAGTGAGGAAAGCTCCCAACATGAATGAGAACAGGGCCGCTTTGATTTCAAACAATTTATTTCAGCAAGGTGAGCCATCTAGGTCGCCGACCGATAATCCGGACAGCCGCGCAGTACCGCTAGTGCCAACATAGGCTTATTGTGATAAAACCGGCTGATATTTCGGACGGTTTCTAGCTCTAAATTCGATAATTCGGACTCCGTTTGCGGCTGTCGAGCGCAGTGAATGGGCCGCCATTATAGCCTTCGGCGCCCCGATGAGAGAAAGTATGGCCTCAGAGATCGCAATCAAAACTGTGATAGCAGCGTGACGCGCCAATTTTGGAGGCAAGTCGCCCGCATCCTGTTCCGGCACCCCGCGCGTGGCTGGTCGCGTCGGGTCCGCGCGATCGCTCGATAGAGCCTTCACGTTCTGTCTTCAGTGCTTGTTAACCGTATTTACCCGCATAATTTGCGCCCTTGCATAATTTGCGCACCCCTGACATTTAGCCAGCAATACAAAAAAAAATTTCTCGTATATTTTGCGCTCGCCGTCCGGCCCGAACCAGCTCGCCGGCGAGCGCACGGACAGACTTTGGACAGCCGCGCGGCCGCGCCCCTCGCTGCGCGGGCGAGCACTGTCATACGCAAAAGGGGCTGCGATTGCGATGTTCCTTTTTCCGATTCTTTTCTCCGGAAGCCCCCAGAGCCCAAAGTGCGGTCGCTAGAATAAAAGCACTCGAGTGGGGGCGACGAAAACGGCTGAAGCAGAGGTCAAACGCGCCAGGCACATCTCCGTCGCTCGGAAGCGATAACATCACCCTATCAGATCGCTTGCCGTCGAAGCGGGAAGGAAACGCCCCGCCCGTCTTTCACGTGCATGAAAAGACGCAAAAGCGGGAGGGGGGTGTCGCTCTGCTGCCGAGCGATCGCATGGCTGCCGAGATAGCGCTGGCGCTATCTCGGCAGCCATCAGCGGGCGGCGATTCCTGCAAGCGTGACCAAGACTGTCAAAAGTAAAATCAAAATAGCGATGCCCGGGCGGATACGGCATGCCAGGTTGCGACGCATCATGCGGGAACACGCCCACAGTTGCGACGTAACAGCGGGGTTCGCAATACATGGGACCCTACGGGAGCTATGCCGGGACCCATGAAAAACAACGTAACAGCCGGGAAAACGCAGCAGTGAGGAACGTAACAGCGGGGTTCCACTGTATATTACCAACAAGTTGTAGTTAATGATGTACCAACACGCCCAATTAGCCACATAAGCTTAGCTTCTACTGTATTTGACAGGAATGCCGGTCGCTATCATTGCATATCGTTAGCTTGTAGATGAAACATGCATCGAATGTAGGCCTGGATGTTTCATGTAAAGTGCAGTGTAACATGACATGTGCCCTTCCTGCAGGTGCTCACACCCGACGAACTGAAATGTGCCCAAGAGGCTGTAGCCTATGGATGCATCAAGTACGCAGATCTTTGTCATAATCGTGTCCATGAATATGTGTTCTCATTTGATCGGGTGAGTCAAGCTTTAGTTCCTTTATAGTTAACACTGTACTGGACGATTAGCAAATTACATGAGTAACAATATGGTTTCACTTTACGACAATAAATGCAATACTTTTAAAAGGTTTCTCTCCATGCCTGCTGTATTTACTCGCGTAATGGATGCACTTTTTTAACACGAAAGTGTTTTATGCTGGGGTCCACCAAGAAATCAGTGATGTACTTCCTGTAATAGAAGTGGGTCTTTGAAAAAATGAACTTGCATTCACACTGAAAAAGTTCCACCCAGGCGGACTCGAACCTACCTTCAACCGGGATTTGACGAAAGGAGCTACGTGCTCTACCGATACACCACCGCAACATCGGTCATACGAGGAATGGATGGGCCTCATATGTTCAATATAGCCCTTTAGAAGTTGCATTTAATTGTCGTTCGGTTAAAGCAAGGGCGTTTAGTACAGTGAACTATGGTGGTTAACAAGCAAAATTACTCTTAAAATAACGTCGCCTCCCTTGTACTGCTCTCTTGGTTTGCTTAGGTTCACTGCGGTGGTACCGCCATCTAGGAACGATAGATGGAGTGAAGCAGATTGTCGTGCTGATTTGCGCCAGCAGTCAGCGCTTCGTTGGTGTTCGCTCCTCGACCGCCGAGGAAGTTAGAGCCGTGGCGGCGCCGTGACAGCATGTTCCAAGGGCAAAGTACGAATGCGGCCGCTACAAAATTGGTCTTGCGTGGCCAGGTGTGTTGAGTTGTGACGTGCACTGCTCCAGGATTGCAAAGACGGCCGTCAACAAGCAAATGATTGGCCTTTCATTGCAGTGGGTTGTGTTTTCACAGAACGATCCGCTGACAACCCGTTCGGTTTCTCTTTCAAGGCTTCACCATTTGCGGACGATCCTCGTTTATCGCAGGCTTGCACAGGGCTCTGGCGCGTGCAGTCAGTGTTTCAAGAGCAATGTGAGCCACTCGAAAACTTTCTCTCGTGTACAACTGTCGAGAATCTCTGTGCTGTGTTAAGGTGTCTAGATTTAACGTGTTCACATGTTCACCATACCCTAGCCATCCCCCGCCCCTCGAGTGGCCAGGTTGCCGGTTATGCATTCCACAGCTTCGCGAAGACAGCTTTCGTGTTGACAGATTCCTATGGCAGAGGGATCAACCACATTTTTTTTTCCAGAAAACACAAGCAAAGTTGGGGGGTGAGTTTATGTGGGGTAAATTTTACGAAAATTTGTTCATGGTGAGCAAAACATTCTAATGCAAGAAAGATGGCATTGCGATCTGTGGTAATGCTTAGAGCCATGTGTGCGATGAAATTGTATTTAAAAAACAGTAAGAAAGAGCTACCGTGTTTACTTGCATAATGAACGCACTCGTATTATAAACGCACCCCAACATAAGTAGCCAGATGTTTTTTTTTCTCCCATGTAATAAAGGCACCCCCCCAACTTTGAATCCCTGAAGTCCAGTGAACGGCCTTTCCCACTTTAGTTGATCTATGGTGCTCGGGAGCCATTTGTCGCGGCGATTCAAAACTCTCACGTGCCGACAAAACTGCTGCACACTGCCGCGTGCAAGCAGCGGTAACATTTACTTGAGCTTCTGCGTTCCTCCGTGTTATCGCAGTTCTGTCACACCGCTCGCTGCAGCATGCTACCATGCTGCACAGGATGCCGCACCTAAGCCGTTTGGGGCATTGTCTCCGAGATTGCCGCGATGCTATCTCGGATGTCATCATGCTTAACGCGCATGGCTGAGACGCTCAGCACAGATATGAGGAAGAAATGTGATGGTGAGCCGTTTTGCATGCGGTGGTGGGAGACATCCATTCTCCTGTTTCTACTGAAGGCCCAAAATTGTCAAGGGGCTTTAGTTGCGGCCACCCGATAGCGCTACCAAACGCTGATGCGGCTGGGCGTCTCAAAAAGTACGTGGGCGATGTAGCGACTGTGTGATTTTTTCTTTCTTTCTTTCTTTCTTTCTTTCTTTCTTTCTTTCTTTCTTTCTTTTTTTTTTTGTGCCACAGGATCACTGGCCTACACATTGTATGTGTGTCACGGCACCGTTACGGGCAGGGCTCGCGGCGACATAGAAACTATAGAAGCTATACGCGTGGCGAAGACCTTCATTTTTCTGCTGTTCACTGTTCTCCAGCGTCAGCAGTGTGGCCTAGCTAGGCGTTAAACAGAAACAAAAGGCCATCGAATTGGAACACAATGCAGCCTCCGTAAAGGCTGTTGCAGCGGGTGCTGAGTCCCACAGTACCGACATCATAGCTCATTTTTACTGTTTGAAATTTCATCACATGCATAGCTCTAAGCATTACAGTGGGTTGCTATGCTGTCTTTTTAGCACGTTAAAATGTTTTGCTCAACCAAAAAAGTTTTCGTAAAATTCCTGCATACTAAACACGCCCCTTCATTTTGCTTCTGCTCTTTGAGAAAAAGTGCGTTCATTATGCAGCATTAATACTGACGAAGTCAAAAAAGCTGTCAAAGGCATGTCCTGCGGTAAAGCAGCTGGTGAAGATGGTATAACAGCCGACTTGATTAAAGACGGAGGAGATATTGTACTTGAAAAACTTGCATCGCTCTTCACGAAATGTGTCAAGACATGCAGTATACCACGCAGTTGGAAAAATGCGAATATAATCCTTATCCACAAGAAAGGTGACATAAAGGAGTTAAAGAATTATAGACCAATTAGCCTACTCCCAGTAATATACAAGCTATTTACAAAAGTAATTTCTACGAGGATAAGAGAAACACTCGACTTTAATCAACCGAGAGAACAAGCTGGTTTTAGGAAAGGTTACTCGACAATGGACCACAGCCACGCTATCAACCTAGTAATTGAGAAGTACGCGGAATATAACAAACCTCTTTATATGGCGTTTACCGACTACGAGAAAGCATTTGACTCGATAGAAATACAAGCAGTTCTAGAAGCTCTACGTAGACAAGGAGTACCTGACGTATACATGAAAACCATCAACAACATATACAAGGATTGCACAGCCACACTACTCCTACATAAGAGAAGCAGAGAAATCTCGATCGGGAGAGGTGTGAGACAGGGAGATACGATATCCCTGATGCTATTCACTGCATGTTTAGAGGAAATCTTTAAACGTCTAGACTGGGAAGACAAGGGAATTCGAATAGACGGAGAATATCTCAGCAATTTAAGATTCGCAGACGACATTGTGCTCTTTAGCAATGATGGAGACGAACTACAAAACATGATTGATGACCTAAACAGGGAAAGTATTAAAATTGGATTAAGAATGAATAGGCAAAAGACCAAAGTTATGCTCAATAGCCTAGCTAAGGAACAGGAATTTAAAATCAACAATGAACCCTTACAATGTGTAAACGAATACGTATACCTGGGACAGTTAATAACAGGAACTCCTAACCATGAAAAAGAAATTCTCCGTAGAATAAGGTTGGGCTGGAGCGCATTCGGAAGGCATTACGAAATCATGACTGGAAACCTACCGCTCTCACTAAAGCGAAAAGTATTCAATCACTGCATTCTCCCAGTACTAACGTATGGTGCAGAAACGTGGAGGATAACGAAAAAAACTAGAGATGAAACTAAGGAGCACGCAACGTGCAATGGAAAGAAAAATGTTGGGGTAACGCTAAGAGATAAAAAACGAGCGGAATGGATCAGAGAACAGACAGGAATAGCCGATATTATCTTATCAATTAAAAGAAGGAAGTGGACCTGGGCAGGACATGTCATGAGGAGGAAGGATAATAGGTGGACAGTAAGAGCAACGGAATGGATACCAAGAGAGGGAAAACGTAACAGAGGCAGGCAAAAGGTTAGATGGAGCGATGAAATTAAAAAGTTTGCAGGCATAAAGTGGAACCAACTCGCTCAGGATAGGGTGCATTGGAAATCGTTGGGAGAGGCCTTCGTCCTGCAGTGGACCTAAACAGGCTGATGATGATGAATACGGTATATGGCATCGGTACCGCGCAACTTTGCACCCACAGCGACAGCCGTTATAGTGGCTTACACTACGATGGGCTTTCGCTTCTGTTTAACGCGTGGTTCGCCCACAGCACCATGAAGCTGGAAAAATGGCGACACTGTCGAACGGTCAACAGTGAAAAAAACGAACTAGTGGCACACGGCAGTTTTCACCACGCATAGAGTTTCAATAGTTTGTATTTCGCTGCGGGTCTCGCACTTGACAACGTCATGGTGCACAAGATGCATAGGTGAACGATCCTCGCCACGCCATCTTGGCCGGCTTCCGCCCAATCAAAGTTGCTATGACGCCGATAATCTCAGACGCCCAGCCACAACAGCGTTTGGTAGCATTCGTGAGTGTCTGTAATGGGAGAATAGATGTTTCCCATCGTTGCACGTGAAACAGCTCATAATCACATTTCTCCCTGATATCTGTGCTGAGACTGCATCATGGCAGACCATGCCCCAACCATGCTTAGGCTTGGCTGCACCAGTGAGCGTGAGGGAACTGTGATAGCACGGAGGAATGCAAGTAAATGATGTTACTACCGCTTGCATGCGGCTACGCTCAGCATTGTCCAGCACTTTCATTGGGACGCGGGAGTCGTGAATCGGCGTGCCCAATGGCTCAGAGACACTGCGGATTGGGTGAAGTGGAAAAGCCATGGCGTGCGCAGCTGTTCGCGGGACTGCAGGGGTTTTAAAGTCGCAGGAGAAAAGAAAAATCTGGACTTTTTACTACTAAAGCTTGGGGTGCATTTATCATGCGAATGCTTTCATTACACAAGCAATTACGGTTTTCAGGAGCTTTTATGATATGCGAGAAATATTTAACAGTAGTATCTATAACAATGGTTCAAGTACAAAAAAATTACAGCATATCCACGGAGTGAATGATGATGAGTGGGTGAAGCTCGGGAGGTTCATCGTAGATCGTGCCGAGTTCCAGATTAATTTAGTTAACGCGCACGCTACGAATCCTCATGGTTCAACTATGCACAAGTGAAATCTCCCACCGGCACTTCATTGCAAGTCAAGATCCAGTGCCTATATATTGTCGCGTTACAGCACGACAAGAAACAGACAAGAAACGCAGGACAGCTTGTTGGAGCTCTATTCCAAAAACGTCTTCTTCTTCTAACCCCGCTGTGCACTTGCCCCACTAGAAGGAACGTGCTAAAACCCTCATCGTCTTTGTTTTCTTCGCTGAATGCACGCGTCATTGGCCTCTCCCTAAAAGAGCGTCGCCCCGATGCTAATCTAAAGGTACAGCTACGTGGGAGCCGGAGTCTGGCGCACTTTCACTCGCCGACGTACGGCTTCATACGCACTACATGCACAAGTTCAGGACGGTGCTGCTGGCGTCTCGTAGAATGAGGACTGTCGGGGACGACCTCGTAGGTGACGTCGCTAATGCGGCGCAATACACGATAAGGTCCATCTGCGCAACAGCTTCTCAGACAATCCACGTTTCCGTATGGGTGTCCAAACTCACACACTGTCGCCGGTTCCGAATGTTACGACTCGGTGGTGAGCATTATAGCGGCCTGCATCATAATCTTGCTGCTGGTGAATCCGCAGGCGAGCGAGCTGCCTGGCTTCTTCTGCGCGTTGCGTAAATATATCGGCGTCCGTTGCAGAGTCGTCACATTCGTGTGGTAGCATTGCGTCCAGCATCGTCCGTACCTCCCGCCCGTGAACGAGGCTGAACGGAGTCATGCGTGTTGTTTCCTGCTTAGCCGTGTTGTACGCAAACGTCACGTAGGGCAAGATTTCGTCCCAATTCTTATGTTCAACGTCTACGTACATGGAAAGCATGTCCTCAAGCGTTTTGTTTAGGCGCTCTGTGAGCCCATTGGTTTGTGGGTGGTATGCAGTTGTTTTGCGATGAGCCGTCCCACTGAGCGCCAGAACGTGGTCTAACAGAGCCGCCGTGAATGCAGTTCCTCGATCTGTTATCACTATCGTAGGTGCACCATGTCTTAGTACAATGTTTTCGATGAAAAACTGTGCCACCTCCGCTGCTGTACCTCTCGGAATGGCCTTCGTTTCCGCATAACGCGTCAGGTAATCGGTCGCGACGATAACCCAGCGGTTCCCTGCGGTAGATGTTGGAAGCGGACCCAAAATATCCATTCCAATCTGGTCAAATGGTGTTCGTGGGACCTGCACGGGTTGCAGCAGGCCGGCTGGCTTAGTCGGAGGAGACTTGCGCCGCTGACAATCGGGACATGCGCGTACGTGGTGTTTCACGGCAGCGTTGAGTCTGGGCCAGTAATACCTTTGCTGCACTCTGGCCAAGGTTCGCGTATAGCCTAGGTGACCTGAAGTCGCTTCGTTGTGACATGCTCGCAGTACTTCAGGACGAAGAGCGGTAGGAACGACGAGCAAATAGGTGGCACCGATCGATGAAAAGTTCCTTTTGTAGAGAACTTCGCTTCTTAAACAAAACGACGACAACAGCCTCGCGAAAATCCTGGGCGCCTTCGGAGATTTTCCTTTCAAATAATGAATTAGTTCAAGCAACTCTGGGTCCTCACGTTGCTGCTGCGCAATGGTGGACGTATTCAGAACACCAAGAAATGCTGTCTCGTCATCATCTGGCAGAGCAGCCGATTCTATCGGCGATCGGGACAAGCAGTCCGCGTCCGTATGGCGCTTCCCCGACTTGTGGACGACTGTGAGATCATACTCTTGGAGCCTCAGACTCCAACGCGCTAGACGCCCGTTAGGATCTTTAAGGCGTGTCAACCAGCACAGGGAATGGTGGTCGCTAATGACCTTGAAGGGACGGCCGTACAAGTACGGACGGAATTTCATAATCGCCCATACTACTGCGAGACATTCTTTCTCGGTTGTTGAGTAGTTAGCCTCTGCTCGCGTCAGCGTGCGGCTTGCATAGGCGATGACTCTTTCCGTATGATCTTGCCACTGCACAAGCACAGCTCCCAGGCCTACATTGCTGGCATCGGTGTGTAGCATCGTAGGAGCTGTCTCGTCGAAATGGGCAAGCACTGGCGGCGTTTGCAGACGTTGGCGAAGATCATTGAAAGCAGTTTCCTGTTCGTTGTTCCACACAAACGCAACGTCGTCTCTCGTGAGCCTAGTTAGCGGAGACGCAATACGGGCGAAGTCTGCGATGAACCGTCGATAACAAGCACAGAGGCCAAGAAAGCGTCGAACAGCCTTCTTGTCAGTCGGCACAGGAAAGTTGGCAACAGCGGCGACTTTGTCGGGATCCGGGCGAACGCCTGCTTGACTGACCACGTGACCGAGAAACTGCAGTTCTTGAAAGCAAATGTGGCACTTTTCTGGCTTGAGTGTGAGACCAGCGAACCGTATGGCTTGTAAAACCGCTTTGAGCCGTTCAAGGTGCTCGTGAAAGGTCGCCGAGAACACTATAACATCGTCCAGATACACCAGGCATGTCTTCTACTTCAAGCCCGAAAGAACAGTATCCATTAGTCTTTGAAACGTCGCGGGCGCTGAGCATAAGCCGAAGGGGAGGACCTTAAATTCGTATAGTCCATCCGGTGTCACGAAAGCGGTCTTTTCGCGGTCTCTCGGGTCCACCTCAATTTGCCAGTATCCACTCTTCAAATCCATTGAAGAGAAGTAACGGGCGTTTCGAAGTCTATCGAGTGAGTCATCGATACGAGGGAGCGGATACACATCTTTCTTGGTAACCTGATTAAGCTGATTAAGCTTTCGATAATCAACACAAAAGCGCAGGCTGCCGTCCTTCTTTTTGACCAGAACTACAGGCGATGACCAGGGGCTTTTTGAAGGCTGGATCACGTCATCCTCAAGCATTTTAGCTACTTGCTGTTGTATCGCCTCGCGTTCTTTTGCAGCCACACGATAAGGGTTCTGATGAATTGGTCTCGCTGTATCCTCGGTAATTATTCTGTGTTGGGTCAGGGGCGTCCGGCCGACTTTGGATGCCGATGCGAAGCAGTCCTGGAACTCCGCTAGCAGCTCGAGAAGCCTCTTCCGCTCGTCCTGTGGCAGTGTGTTGCTGACGTCAAGAACGGGTACTGAACTTGGTTTGGGTGCTTCGTCAAGTACCGATAAGGAGGCTTCTGCGACATCTGCGATATCGTCAAGGTAAGCGACTGCCGTGCCTTTTGGAAGGCGCCGGCGCTCAGCACTAAAATTAGTTAATAATAAATTTGTCCGCCCAGCAGTGACACTGACGATGCCTCGCACAACTGAAATGCCGTGAGTAAACAGCAGCGAGCGTATTTGGTCTGCCACGCCTTCACCATCAAATGGTGCGTCGCACAACACGGAAACAAGTGCGCATGACATCGGCGGTACGACCACGTCATCATCACTCAGGCGCAACGAGTTGCGTTGCGGTGATAAGTAATCGCTGAAATCGGGGCTTTGCTGAAATGACACCACACGGTCTGGAATGCTGACGACCGCACCATGCTCTCTTAGAAAGTCCATCCCTATAATTAAGTCTTTACAACACGTCGAAAGGACTATAAATGTGGCCACGAAAGAAGAATCTTCTATGCCGACTCTCGCTGTACATCTTCCGACAGGCATCAATAACTGGCCGCCTGCAGACCTTATAAGGGGTCCCGTCCACGGCGTTTTCACTTTCTTGAGACGAATGGCGAGGTTCTGACTCATTATGGAAAAATCGGCACCTGTGTCCACCAAGGCTGTTACTTGCTGGCCATCAACAAAAACAGTAAGGTCAGCGCTCACAATTTCGTCTGAGGTATGGTTTGTTGGCGTCGCGGCGTCTTGAAGCGGCAGAATGGGGGGCTTTTTGTCGTCTTGCTGCTGGCCTGCAACCTTGCCCCCAGAGGTCGCCGCCTTTAGTTTCCCCGGCGGGGGCTAGGCGACCTTCGTCCCCGGAGCTCCGCGTAAGTACGCCGACTGGGCGACGACGAAGGAGCGGGAGACGGTGAGCGTGACCGGCGGCCGAAGTCGGTCTGGTTATTCGGCATAGACTCGACGTTGGGAGAGCGGGCTACTGGGGCTCCTGAAAAAGCGGCATCGTCTCGGCGTGTCATGTAGTCTTCCTGGGTGCGGCGATGTGCGTCGAACCTAAGTGGTCGGTGTGATGCGTCGCGGTACCAACAATAGCGAGCAACATGGCCAGCGACGCCACAGTTGAAACAGAGTGGCCGGCGATTGGTAGTGCGCCATGCGTCAGTTTTTCGAAACTGCGGGCGTCCCGAAGGTTCCTCCTGTGGTGGCGACCAAGGCGTAGCGAATGGCGGTTGGTATGGCGACATCGGCATGGTGGGGGGACGTCTCAGAGCGTCTTCATGCGGTTGCGGCGGAGGCGCCATCGGTGGCTGGCAGTACGGCGTGACGGTTGGTGGACTCCGGACAGCGGCGGCGTAAGTCATGGGGTGGTGCTCTTGACCATAGTCTACTGTCGAGAACGCTTGCCTGATCTCGTCCCGTACTGCTTGGGCGACTGATGCCACAGGCGCGCCCGTCATCGGAGTGCAGAGTTTCTGCAACTCTTCTCGGACGATCTCCCTAATGAGATCACGCAGGGAACATTGATTATCCACAGTCATGGCGGCGGCATTGGTTGGGGTGCTGGTGCATAAGCGATCATACTGTCGGCAACGCTGGTGCAGCGCTCGTTCAATAGCTGTGGCTTCCTTTATAAAATCGGCCACGGTGTTTGGTGCATTGCGTACAAGCCCGGCGAATAATTGTTCATTCACCCCGCGCATGAGGTAGCGCAACTTCTTATCCTCCGGCATGTTCGGGTCAGCCCTGCGACACAGACGGGCCATGTCCTCAGCAAACATTGCTACGCTTTCATTCGGCTTTTGAATACGCAATTCAAGTAACTGCTGGGCCCGGTCCCGTCGATCGATACTTGCAAAAGTGTCAATAAGTTGCTCTCGCAATTCATTCCATGTAGATATGGTGGCCTCGCGGTTCTCAAACCATGTGCGGGCGCTGTCCTCAAGGGCGAAATACGCACGGGAGAGCTTTTCTTGAGCCGACCACTAATTGATCTTGGCGACTCGTTCGTAGTGGTCAAGCCAATCTTCCACATCTTCGTGCGCGCCACCGCGAAAGCGGTCGGGGACAAGCGGTTGATGAAGCGTCACCTGTGATGGAAGCGGCGCAAAGATCCCCGTAGGAGCCTGTGTCGGGCTGGCGTTAGCCATTGGCAGATGTGGGCGATGTCCCGAAGAGTGTTGCTGTAAGGGTGCGAGTTCCGGAGGGAGGCCCAGCAAGCGCCGACTGAAGCGATGCACGGGAGTTGTAGTCGGAGACGATAGGTCTGGGCTAGATGAGCGGCTTCTCAATGGAGTCTAGAGCATCAGGCAGGTTTCTGTACCCAGCACCTCCACCAGTGTCGCGTTACAGCACGACAAGAAACAGACAAGAAACGCAGGACAGCTTGTTGGAGCTCTATTCCAAAAACGTCTTCTTCTAACCCCGCTGTGCACTTGCCCCACTAGAAGGAACGCGCTAAAACCCTCATCGTCTTTGTTTTCTTCGCTGAATGCACGCGTCAATATATATATATATATATATATATATATATATATGGGTGGCCGGTGAACGGTTCTCCAGCGCGAGCAGCCGGTATTTCTCAATCAAGAAACTCGCTAGGAGACGCTGCCTGCGCCAACGTTGTCTCTCGCGGGTGAGGGCGTGTTCTCCTTCTTTGCGAGCTGGTACAGCGTTCCTCTAAGAAAGAGCGTTTCCATAGCCAACGCGTGCCTTTCGCTCTCTCTCTCTCTCACAAGACAGCAGAGGCACGCGCCGGGAGGCACGCACCGAGGCGAACACCGAGGGCGAGCGCGTGCCTCCCGGCACGCGGGTTACGCCTGATGCCTGACGACTGACGCGTGACAAGGTTAGACTAAGAGGAGCTTGGCCCCTAAAAGTGGTGGGAGGAGGTGGAGTACCCACCCCACAGCTGATCACTACCCTTCCCCCTTACTCTTGTGCAGTGCGTTCTGAGAGAGGTGGTTGTGCCTTCACAGGCATTGGTCTCGAGGTCGAACACAGTCTGCGCCTAGCGGCGAGTGCACAAAGCTCCCAAGTGTGGATAGCTTGTGTTGTCTGCTAGCCACTGCACTTTTACATGTGCATGTGCGCCACACGTATCCTCCAGTATGTTTGAATTCCTTGAGCCAGTACAGTGTTAAATGCTTTCATATATTCTTATCCAAGCAAAAAATCATTTATTATAGTATTACCTTGCTTTGCGGTGCAGTCTTTGCTCTTGCTTAATATCACTGAGCGACTGTGTCATCAGTGTGCTGTGCCATTGTCGCATCTCCGGTTTGGCACAGCTATTTCACTTTGGCGGCTGCTGTGCATTTCAAGTATACAGCAAAGTGCGCTTAGCATCCTTCTGAATAAGCTACGTGGGAAACATCAACATGTAAATGCAACGCTGCAGCAGTATCATCTCGCGATATGTGATCGTGCGCGTGACAGAAAATAGCGGACGTTTTTTGCTTGAAGAACATATCTTTTTTCTTTGCTTTTCTTATGTGCATAAATAATAAACCTTTTCTTGTCATGGTCACCCAAGTAATCATGCAAAGAAGTGATGCATTTTTGAATATTACAGTATTTACTAGCGTAATGAATGCACTTGCATAATAGACGCACCCCCAAATTGGGACCCTTGCAGTCTCGCAAACGGCCACACTGTGGCTTTCCCACTTCACTCGATCAGCGGTATTCGCAAGTCGGTCAGCGTGGCGATTCATAACTCCTGCGTCCCGATAAAACTGTCACACGTTACTGGGCACAGCCACATGCAAGCAGCGGTAACATCGTTTACTCGCAATGCTGCATTCCTCCGTGCTATCGCAGTTCCCTCCCACTCACCACAGCTTTCTGCCATGCTCGCTGCGCAGGCTAGCGCAGCTAAGCCTAAGTGGTCAGGGCATGGTCTCGAAGTTGCATTGTGGCAGCCTCGAATGCTGTGCTTAACGCGCTCGACTGATAAGCTCTACATTGATATGAGGGAGAAATATAATGATGAGCCGTTTTGCACATGGTTATGGAAAATATCTATTCTCTTATTAAGGCCACTCGTGAACGCTGCCGAATGCTGATGCGGCTGGGCGTTTCCAAGATTTTGTCGGCGACGTAGCGATCTTGGTTGGCCGCAATTTGGCACGGTGATGTAATTGGCTATCGCATCGTGTGCGTCGTGGTGTCATCGTTATGGGCGGGACTATGGCTGCATAGAAACTATATAAACCCTGGGCGCAGCGAAGACCGTCACGTGCCGCTCGTTCGTTTTTTCGCTGCTGACTGTTCAACAGTGTTGTTATTTTGCCGGTTTCACGGTGTTGTGGGCAAACCTCGCATTAAACGGAAGCAAAAGGCCATTGCACTGGAACAAAATACAGACACGATCAGGCACCGATTCACAAGGTACCGACGCAATATGGCTGTTTTTTTTACTGTTTTTAAGACAAAATTTCATTGCATGTGTCGTTTTATGCTTTACCAGGATCGTAATGCCGTTTTTCTTACACATTAAATGCTTTGTTCAACCCAAAAAAATTTCGGTAAATTTACCCTGCATAATAAACACATCCCCAACTTCTGTTTTTCGGGGGAAAAAAGTGTGCTCATTATGCAAGTAGTACGGTAAAGCACTTACTTAATATAGGCCTGTATCAAATATCGTGATAGTACTCAAGCGGTGTATACAGTCATGCAGCTTGACTAGCTGAGTCAATTAACTGCCTTGCATTTCATGAAACATGACATGCAAGGCATTTAAACGCAAGTATACGTGCAAGTGACACAGCGGAGTACACAAGCTGCTACTTCAACACAATGCACAGTAACAGTCTTTTTTTTTGTTGTTGCAGCCTGTAGTGAAAAATGAGCGAGAACACAATACTGAACTCTTTCAGTCTCGTAACAGCAGTGCCAACATTGTAGACGGTAGAGAACTTGAGTATGGTGAAAGGAAAATAGATGGAGAGAACTGCCGATGAAGTCAAACTGTGAGGCTAGGTGATGGTCGGTGCCCTGTTGAATGCCATATCACGCATCCTTCATGTGCAATAAAAAGTTTTGCGTGTTTCCTGCACTGACGTGAGATTGAAGGACGGATGTATTACCGTTTGAATGCAATTAATGCTTTTATTTAGCTAACAACTACCTCAGACGGCTCACAACAGAGTGCCTTTGAACACCTATCCACACTCACGTGGTGACGGTGCTGTAACCTATGTGTCGATCTCGAGGCCAATACCATGGCTTCTGGCCATCTCTGCTCAACAGGCAACATGTCATATGTTATCGCACCTTGCTTAGCAGGCCAAGTGGCATTTTTTTGTTTTTTTAAGAAAAGAGTACAGATGCTTTTGTTTAAAAGTTCATTTGCTTTTGCATGCCCTGCAGTCAGTCAGGGTCATAGTTTTGCTGTGATCTACACATTGTGCCCTGTGTGAAATACATCAACCTGGTGATGGGCCCTTATGGAACAAAAAGAGCCTTTTATAAATGATTGTTGGAGAGTAGACCACTTTCATGAAATCTCGGAGCACACAGCGGGAGCGTGGAACACTATCAGGAAGTGTGTACGTTGACTCGAGTGAGCTGGCCCCACCGGACCGGTCACCTGTCTCCCGTTGGTGCCGTGGGAGTACGAAACGAACAGAACATGGCATCACTTTTCGTTTCTATTCTCATACTAATAGTGTGTTTTAGTGCTGGGTGTCCAAGTGGCATTGTGTATGCACCTTCTTGCATTCTTTTGTGCTCTCACCATGAGCCTGGGATGCAAGAAAGAAATGCAGTGCCCCTAGCAGTTGTGCACCCCAACACAAACTTTATATTGTAGGTACTAAATGTCCTAATGCCCCTGCTTCTCACTCCGTTGACTCCATGCGTGACGTTTCAAAGCAAGAATGTAGTCAGCCTAGACTACAATTCCTGCAGTCCCTGTCATTTAAAAGTTACGTTCACAGAATGCTGCGTTATCTGGCAGATCATTAAAGGGTCCCTGAAACGTTTTTTTTTTTTTTGACATTGTGTCATTGATTAGGCAACACAGTTGTAAAATCATTTACACCATAAATAAAGTGAAGCAGCCTGCGCTAAGGTAGCTACGGGCTTATTTCTGTCGCCTTCCTCCTTACTACTGCTCTTCCTCCTCAACTCGAACAGCTGCGGAATGCACGCTAGCGCCGACTGCGCCTCCCACGTCAGTCGCTGTGCGGAGCCCTCCATAGCGACATAGCGCCGCGATGTCTTTACTGAGGTCGCCGGCCTCGGCAGTGCTAGCCTCTGTAATAGAGCAGTGGTGACTCGTGTGTGCGCCACCAGATGCCGCAGCGATACCGTTGGTTGCCCTTCAGTGCTCGTGACGTCACGTGGATTCCGCTTTGTGGGAAGGGGCGGTTGAAAACGCTTCGAGTCACGTCGATCTCTCACGATGTGCGTATTTAAAACTTTGCAGTAAATTACCGTAAAAACCCGCATATAGTCCAGGGTGTAATTCGAGGATAGCAAACATGAGAAAAAAGTTTTCACCCGAATATAGTTCAAGGAAAAGGGAAAAATGCATGTATTTACACCTTTGATTATTCGTCATCGCCGGACACGCTCTCTTCCGAAGCTCCCTTGTCGGAAATATCCTCCCAGAGCACATCATCCTGAGTGCCATCAAGCGTGTTTGGGATGCAGCACTTTTTGAAGGCCCGATGAACGAGCGCCTCGGCAATGCAGGCCCAAGCCTCGACTACCCATGAGCAGAGCATCGCTGGCGAGGCCCGTTTCAGCCATCCGGCAGGGGTCACTTCTGGCTCTCCGGACCTGATCCACTCCATGTACAGGCACCTGATGTGATCCTTAAATGGCCTATTAAAGGGCCACTAAACACGCTCCTACTTTTTTTCAAAGCCGCCCAAACAAACTAAGTCAATCACAGAGAAGGTTGCGCCGATCACATTCTGCGAATATGACAGCGCTGCACGCCACACAGACGCCATAGTTCAAAAAACAATTCCCACGCCTCTTTCCTGCGATTGACCAGTCGCGCTCGCATCCTAGGTGTCGTAACGTTCTACTGCAAACAACCTTGCGCAGTTATAGCTCGTTGATTGGTTGAAACCAGATCTATTGTCAGATCCTCTGGCCATCCCACCAGCATGAGCGCCAGAGCGACCGGAACTGCAGCACAAGCGTCAACGACATCAATTGCTCACGTCATGTCACATGTCAAAAGTGGGCGGAGTCTCGACGGCGTGCCGCGCCTACCCTCTCCTCGGCAGAGAAGGGTAGGAGCTCGTTGTCATCCCAGGAGGGATCCCAGGAGGGATGACGACGAGCTCGGTGCGGTAACCTCAGCTGTGCTCCGGGCCTTCGACACCACACGAACTTAATCCAGTCCAGCACTAGCGATTTGTCCATCCACCCCTTGTCCTGGCAGTGGACGACAACATTTTTTGGGGACTTCTCCCCCTTCGGCATCGTCTTTCGTTTAAAAACTACATAGGGTGGCAGCTTGTGACCATCTGCCATGGAGGACAACATTACAGTTACCTGTGTTTTTTCATTTTCAGTCGATTGCACGGTAACTTGCCTGGAACCTTTTTGATGCACAGTTAGCGCTGAGGATCCGCGTTGCCGATCTGGCCCAGCTGAAAGGGGACTGCCTTTTGCAACGCAATCACGTACTTTTGAAAGGCCACAAGCTGCTCTTCGTAGTTCCCTGGTAGTTTTTACGAGATCGACGTATGCCAACGTAGGGAGACCTCAGCGCGGCGCATGGAGCGAGACACCCAATGCTTGCTCGCCTTGAAGTCCTCCGACTGAATGGCTTTGTCGCGAGCGATCTCTCTTGCCTTCGCTTGTAGCAGCTAAATGTTGAAAGCGAGATGTGCAGCTCGTTGCTCCCAAACAAAGTCCGCCAGTTCTTGCTGCACTTCAGGAAACGCTCCATTTTTTCGTCTGTGGAAACTTTTTCTTTGGCTGCTGCATGCAAAGAGGGCTTTCTTCTGCTTCCTCCAACCGCGAGTGCTCGGCACGTTGACTCCAAACTGCCACTCCACAACACAGCTGCCGATGGTTTCGGCAGCAGCGGTATGTTTTCTTTTAAAGGCAGCTGAGTACTGCCTGTGTGGTCCTGACATGGCGTAAAATCACAGGAGCAAAATCGTGACTGTCGTTATGTGCGCCAAGTCGTAGCAATGGCCGCTGTTGCACGCCTGTAGGTCTCTAGGACTAACGTCGTTCACGCTACCTAACGCAGAAGTGCGCAGACACCTGATGACGATGATGATAGACCTCGCTTTGCCAAAACCGGAACTGTGAATTCGGGCGAAAGATTCTTGGGGCCCGCATATAGTACGGGGCCGAAATTTCGCACCCTAAAATATGGAATAAACCCCGGGCTATATGCGGGTTTTTATGGCACACGCTTAACGCAGACTGCTGATATTGTTATGCTGATGATCAGAAGGACTCGGGCTATCGGTGCAATGCATTTGTACGAAATCACCAAAACTGCTTCAGGGTCCCTTTAACTTCCAAGCAGACACAGGCTTGTGAAATTGTGGTGTCTGTTACATTTTTGGAGGGCCTGCAGTGGTCAGATAAAGGAAGACACCGTTGCAGTATGGTATTTCAGAAACAGCCCTAGTGCAATCCTGGCGGGTGTTCTCTGGTAGGGTGCTACAGGCATAATCCTTTCTCTGTGAATGTAGGAAGCAATAAGCATTACTTGCTCTTATTCCATATCTGTATTGTGGGCCAGTGTAACTGGGAAGCAGGTAATAATTCATCGCATTTGTCATGAGTGCACAACGTCGTTGCTTTGCACAGAAATTTTTTCACGCAATTCCACTCTTTAATATATGAGCGGTGCTTATGTCTTTGGTGCACGTGCCATGTGCATTTTTGTTGAGACATAAAACACTCACTGCGTCATTGTGCAACTGGGGTGTGGATCATGTTGAAATATTTCACATTTTCACTACTGGTAGAGTTAGAGACGATTACCAAATGCAGTGCTTTATAATTACCATAAGAAAGCACATAAGGCAAATTGATTTGGCAAATTGATAGGCAAATTGATAGGACATTGATTTTACATAGCTATACGTTATGTTTGAAACTGTGAAGCAAGCACCTCTATACGTTATGTTTGAAACTGTGAAGCAAACACCTCTCCCTTGCGAATTTGCTACATGAGACAAGGCCAAGAATAAAACTAAATCGTAGAAGAACTTCTTGCTGGGCGAGTTGGTGCATGACTTATTTTTCGAGTATGTTGTGTGACGAATAAACGATCACAGGGAGACCAAGGCAGACAGAAAGATAAATAAAACTAAAATTACTTGACAGTCATCAGGTGCCCAATAGGGCTAATATTAAATTTGTGCAATGCCTAATTGTGCTTGTTGTACATAATTTTTATTCCTTTATTATCATTTTCTTGACGCAGCTCAGTTCTGGCTACCACCCAGAATTGTTCAGTGTTCGAGAACAGATGCTTCCCTAAGACTACTGCAGTTCTTTATCTTGTTGTTGTTTAACGTTTCAGTTAGTTTAACGTCTCAAAACCAGCTGTGATTATGAGAGATGCCGTAGTGGAGGGCTCCGGAAATTTCGACCACCTGGGGTTTTTTAACGTGCGCTGACATCGCACGGCACACGGGCCTCAACATTTCGCCTCCATCGAAATGCAGCCGCCGCAGCCGGGATTGGATCCCGCGACCCTTGGAGTTCTTTATCTTTGCTTGAAAGTTCAGGCACTTTCGTGTGTTCACACATTCATATATTCACAAAAGGTATGTGTCAGCCATGCAGAGGTACCACTAGTAGGTGGAAAAAGCCAGGAACAAACGCTGTCGAGCGCATGCTGCAAAATAACGTGTTGCCATTTGCTCAACAACCCTATTTACATTGGCTCAAACCATTAATCTTCATGCATTAAACCACGTAGTGATATCATGAATGGCCAGCTATAAGTCAGCACTTAAAGGGACTGTTTACCGCTCAGAAAACCTTTTTAGATTATGGTAAAAATGATCAGATTGTGCGTCACATTTACGGGAACGAGCACACTTTTACCCCACAAAAAAGGAATTATGTTCTTAATTTTTCTCTGAAAGTGGTGCAAAAAGTGCCGCTAGCGACACCCAACAGCGTGTTTGTCAATTTCCAAGTGTACGAGACCAGACCCCCGCAGGTACACATATTCTGTTGAAAAACAATTATCTATGTCTTACTGGTGTACTTCGCCCTATGAGACACCTTTTCATAGCGTGCAAGAGCAATGCGTCCTTTCCGCTGCCTTCGAATTCGTCTGCCTGTACAGGCGCGTAACACTGCGCTTGTCATGCATGCGGCGCTGCATGTCTGAGGCGCACCCCAGCGTGCCGAGTTTCCCTCGCCTTTCCTCCTTGTCACCCCTGCAAGTTGTCCTTGGAACCGGTTCCTGTTGGGAAGAGGCCTCCTGTGCCCAAAAGGGTTGCCGTGGAGACGACGACGCATTGTGCGCAGTAACCATTGTTGCCTGCATCTGTACACATAGGAAAGGAGCGATTTCGTAGGTGAAAAAATTCTGTTTTAATAATTTCTACTCAGTTTCTGGAGAAACCACTGCACGCTGGGACACTTCGAAAGATACGCTTTTTATTGAGCCAAGAAACGGGAGAGCGATGAAGGATGGTAGACAGTCCCTTTAAAAAACATTTGTAAAATTCTACACTTGCAGACAATGCATCTATGAAAGGTGATCACAGCTTATTGCCTATGGTGCACATGATTCTCACGCTGTCTGATCAATGTAAAATGCCGACTGTACAATCCTGCGTTTTATTTCGCATCGGAACTTTGCCTTACGTTCATTAAAAGCATCGATGAATGCTGATTCCAAATGGGTATGCGAAAAACCCAGACGCTTGGGAACCACTCAGCTGGCCCAAAAATGGCGTGCCGATATGCTAGATGAGTGGAAATCGCAGAGAAGACATTCAAACTAAGCAAGCAAAGTGTTTACAATTTCTTTTGGCAAAGATGCATCCCACCTTGCCGAATTTATTTAAGCAGGGAAGTGCTGGTACAGTGTAGCAGAAAAGCTAAAGCGTGCGGCCCATGTGGCCTGTCATGGCAGTGCATCGCTGTACGCGTTTTTCCCATGAGCGCTTGCGCGGTCGTTGATGGCATTCACGTGCTTGGAAATGGTCTGCTGACTCGAGTCCTGAACAAAGGACCTCTGCGTAGCATCTGTGAGGAGCAGTTCCTTATGGGACAATTCCAGCACATCTCCTGTCTTGCCTATAGCTTAACAAATGTTTTTGTCACCCCCGTCATCACCGTCAAACGTATAGAAGCCCTACAACTTCTTTCAGAGTATAGATAGATTTTACTACAGGACTCTGCCTCACATATCTCCCGCCACAAAACATTTTCAAATCCATCAAGTAGAAGTAGAGTTACCACATGAGCTAAGTGCTTTCTTTCTCCTTTTATCACCATGAGTGTGCTGGGGGCTACACTTGGCAGGAATGACAAAGGTGTGGTCGCTGCCCAAAAGTTATGGCATAGCACAACATGCCTTCATCATTTTCTCTCCTTATTCCCTTGACCATTCTGGCCACATCTGATACAGACGTGTAATGCCAGCACTTCATTGTTGCTTGTGGCATATACACGACGTGGCACATGGTTTATTCAATTGTCATTCATTAAATGATCCAATGTACCTGCTCACTTTCTGCCTAGCCGGGCATTTTTGCTACATACTTGGGATGACATTGCGATGGAAAGAGCAAGTGGTTTTCGGCTCTTTATGGCACAAAATTACCTGTTTCGTGAAGTGTGGTGACAATTGGCATGTCCACAGAGCCCTTACTACATATCAGCAAAGTTTTCTGAATAATGTGTTCAAGAAGGAAATATATTCAAAACGTGCTGCAAGGCTTCTTTAAGCATGCCCATGCATCAATGTCACTGGCTCTGATAGCATTCTGGTTTTGAACTTGACGTAGATGTGATTGCAGAACATGGAGCATTCATTTTATTCTGCACTTTTTTTCTGTAGATGCTCGACGACAGGGGCAACACTGCTGCATATCTCCTTTATGCTCTCACTAGGATCAGGTATGTAGTGTTGACATCACTTCATTGTCTCTACCACCATTCATCTTGTGCCTAGTGAATCTTTTCATGGATATACCTGCTTACTTGTATGAATGCGTTAAAGAGCTTGTTTAGCGGAAATATCAGTGTTGGTGTCGTCGGTTGTGAGCAAAAAATCAGCATTGTCCGTGAGCAAGGGAGATACAGATAAAGAAATAAGAAAAGCCTTCAGTGACCGAGGAATTGAAGCTGTGACCCCTCGCTCAGGGGCGCGATGCCGTACATGCTCGACCACCTCGCATGTATCCTCCTGCCCTCTTCATCTTGAGGTGGGTGCAGCACTACATGAAACACGGACAAGGAAGATGCACAGGACAGGTGCGTCCATGTTTCATGTAGCACTCCACCCACCTCAAGACGAACCATTACCCACTAGCTCAAGTCTCAATTCTAATGCTGCTTTCTTCGTCAGGTTTGTTTCTCTGTGGTTGTATTCATTTTTAATATACACTCGCTGTGCGAAGAATGGTTCATTGATTTGTATAGGACTATTGCACATTGTTACATGATTCTGAATATTTAATGCTGGCGATATCGCGCCATTTCACAATTTGATGCGTGACATTGTATTTGCAGGTCAATAGGACGCAATGTTGGGCTATCCTTGGACGTGCTGCAGAATGAGGATGTGACTGTGCCTGTTGAACACCCCAAAGAACGCAAGCTGGCAAAAGCCCTGCTCCGCTTTCCTGAAGTGTTGGCGACTATGCTTGAAGAGCTGTACCTGCATCCTCTGTGTGACTACCTCTTTGATCTGTCCCAGACATTCTCAGAATTTTATGACAACTGCTACTGCATCGAGAAGGACCGCGAGACAGGCAAGTGCCAGTCAGCAGTATTATGCAGTCAAACCATTTTATAACGAACTCAAGAGTACGAAGTGTGGTCGCTATATATAAGTAGTTCGTTGTATGTGAACACGCCCTTGGAAACATGAAAATTAGTAATCAAGTTGTTTTTTTCCTCATGCTGTCTTACCACAAAGCACTGACGACACCCCCAATGAAAAGTTTGGCCTTTTCACTTCATGAACTGATGCCCGCTGCGTGCTTACGAGTGGACTAAGCTGCATTTCCAACTAATCACATTTGCCGCTTTGGGAGAGTGCATAGTTGCCAAAAATAAACAAATAGAACTTCGACACCGCACATTTAAAATCACCACTCGCCATAATGGCTTATTTGTTTGTTCTACGCATGAGCCACACCAGGCTGAGCAAGCCGTGAGCTGCGTTGCTTTGACTGGGGAGTACAGCGTTCAAAGGGTTCAATGTCACCACGATTCAATATCAGCAACTGCTCAAATGAAGTGTCGATGAGCCACGATATCTGATAGAATAGAACCACCGACACCCTGCTCAGCGCACAGTGCTGCATTCGCTCGAACTGCATAATGATCGACCACTGCCATAGCAACGCGTAAGCGGTGGTGGGAATGAAGGGGCACATTTAACATTAAGGCTTCTTGCACACACCTCGACACGTAGGCAGCTAGCCTATGTAGAAGCATGCGTATTTTTAAGAGGAAACGACTTCAAAAAATGACTGCACGTAAGCATCAAGTATGAACATGTAAACCACGTTCACGGCGTTGGCAGCAGCTAAAATCCCTAGATACAGTGGAACCCCGTTCATATGTTTTTCAGCGGACCGGGGGAAAAAACGTAACAGCCTGGAAAACGCAAGAGTGAGGAAAGCTCTGATAATGGATGAGAACAGGGCCGCCTTGATTTCAAACAATCTATTTCAGCAAGGTGAGCCATCTAGGTCACCGACCGATAATTCGGACAGCCGCGCGGTACCGCCAGTGCCCCCGTAATGTTGAGACGATCGATATTTCGAATGGTTTCTAGCTCTAAATTCGATAATTCGGACTCTGTTCGCGGCTGTCGAGCACAGTTAATGGGCCGCCATTATAGCTTCCGGCGCCCCAATGAGAGAAAATATGGCCTCAGAGATCGCAATCAAAACTGTGATTATTGAGGCTTAGTTCCAGCGCGACGCGCCAGTTTTGAAGGCAAGTCGCCCCGTCACACTGCAATCACCGCATCCTGTTCCGGCACCATGCGCGTGGTTTGTGATTGCGAATACGGCTGGTCGGCTGGTCGTGTCGGGATCGCGATTGCGCGATAGCGCTCTCATGTTCCGTCTTCAGTGCTTGTTTACCGTATTTACCTGCATAAGTTGCGCCCTCGCATAATTTGCACACCCCTGATATTTAGCCAGCTTTACAAAAAAAAAATTCCTCGCATATTTTGCGCTCACCGTCCGGCCCAAACCAGCTCGCCGGTGTGCGCACTGACAGACTTTGGACAGCCGCGCCCCCCGCTGCGCAGGCGAGCACAGTCATACGCAAAAGGGGCTGCGAGTGCGATGTTCCTTTTTCCAATTCTTTTCTCGAGAAGCCCCCGGAGCCCAAAGTACGGTTGCTAGAATAAAAGCGCGCGAGTGGGAGCGACGAAAACAGCTTAAGCAGAGATCAAACGCGCCCCGCCCGTCTTTAATGAGCATGAAAAAACGAAAAGATGGGAGGGGGGTGTCGCTCGGCTGCCGAGCGATCGCATGGCTGCCTAGATAGCGCGAGCGCCAGTGCACGGCGATTCCTGCAAGCGTGACCAAGACTGTCAAAAGTCAAATCAAAATAGCGATGCCCGGGCGGATACGGCGTGCCAGGTTGCGATGCATCATGCGGGAACAGGCCCACAGTTGCGGCGTAACAGCGGGGCTCGCAATACATGGGATCCTATGGGAGCTATGCCGGGACCGATGAAAAACAACGTAACAGCCGGGATCCACTGTATTTTGAAAAATCTAGCCTCTAGCAACAGCATCCCGTCTGATCCAGAACTACGGGTCATTCCACGCCAAACGTCCCAGACATTGCGCTCGACCCTCTCCAATTCTATTGTAAAAAATTGTGGACGTTCATGTCAGTGCACTATTTGTCCTCAGAAAGTACTTTTTGCAAAAAAAAAAATTTTTTTTGTCTTTTACAGTGCTTTAAACTTTGCCGTTATGGGTGAAACCTAGGTTGCGGAAAAATACTCTAAAAAATACAATACTTCACGGAACACCTTAAATATCTGCTATTTGCTTGAAAAGGAATGGCACTATCTTATTATCACCCATTTACGACCACTACTATGTCTCACGATGTGCTTTGTGGTGAAGCAATGCTGCAATTTCACGCATTTTGCAATGCTGCAATTGCTCAATTGCAGCATTGCTCAAAAGTATCACATGGCTGGATAGTTGGCATTAAGCGTGTTAAAAAAGTATTGAAGTCGACGACCGAGTAGTTCGAAGTGGAAGGGGCGCAAACATTGCAAAATGCGTGAAATGCCCCATGTTCAGGTACATGTAGAGTGGTGATGCGGTCCAAGTAAAAATGCACGCTTGTTGTCATTTGGAAGAGTAAACAAAGGAGACTTATTTGTGAAAGTTTAATCGGAGTGATATTTGTTTTAGGCAAGAAAAAAAATTTTATGTTGAGGGTTCGCGGCGTGCCTGGGCGCGGACCCGTAAGTCCGCTTCACTGCGTCGCCACACTTCCTTGGGGCAACGGAAATACGCGGCGCCCACGCAGGTGGCAAGATCGTATGCTGCTGTGAGTTTTCTGGTTTCGACACGCATTCTTCGGCTTTCCGCAGTGGCACCGACGAAGTGTCAGGGAAGACGAGAGCTGGTTCGTTTAAAATATGTTATGAAATAAAGGTGCCTACAACAGTAGAATTGTTATCCACAATTGTATGCGAAACAGAAAATGAAGACTGCGTGCGCGGCTGCTGTCTTGTGTACCCAAGCAGTGACGCCCTCAGAAGCATGCTGGGCAACGCATCATCTCTCGATACTGATAAGATTGACTACCTTCGTATTCAGCAATGTATCAGTGGTGTCCGCTGCAGGCTCGAAACAATTATCTTAACTCCAGCCGAATTTTCTGAAAAGTTTGTAGACATGCTACAAGAGCTAAAGTTGCACCACTTCGTGAGCAAGGAGCAAGCAAAATATTTAAGAGAGCTGAAAACGAACCTCAAGGGCGATGAGTTGATTCATATTTAGCACTTCGCATGTAATTAAGGTTTCCTTGTGCAAGATGCTCCCCAATCATACCACTGGGTAAACACGCAAGCCACATTACAACTGGCTCCTTTCGGGCAAAATAATTTGTTGTGATTTCGGACTGTCTCGGAGCACACTACAGCTGCAGTGGCTACATTTTAAGATGCAGGACTTTAAGTCCTGAAACATGAACTTCCTGATGTCAAAAAAGTTCACTACTTTTCCGACGGTGCATCGTCGTATTACAAAAACAACAAAAATTTTGTAAACTAGTGCTACCATGAAAAAGACTTTAGTTTAGCTGCAGTGGAACTTTTTCGCAACCTCTCATGGTAAGAGCGCTTGCAATGGGGTTGGCGGCACCGTGAAGCGGCTGGCAGCCAGGGCAAGTCTTCAGAGACCCTACAAGGGACATGTCCTTACACCCCATGAGCTTTTTACCTGGTGAGAAGAAAATATCAAAGGTATATTTGTGCTCCGATTGCCAGAGATTAGGGTTGAAAAAGAGAAAGTTGAGCTCTCAGCAATGTTTGAATCTACAATCTCCGTCAGAGGTATGCGCACGTTTCACCATTTCGTGCCATCATCACTGACCACTCTTAATGGCGGGCTCACCTCCTACTCAGCAACACAGGCATTTCAAGTGGCGAAGACCACACGTCCGCAACAGAAGTAAGAACTACAGCCTCCGCAGAGATCGAAAACCGGCTACACAACCCAAGTGCTGCGTCTGTCGTACGTACGCATGTAGTGCCGTGGCACTGAAATAGTGCTCAGCTCCGACTACTAACTGGCAGCCTTTAGTGCCCTTCCGAAACCTTCTGCCAGCCATGTACACTGTTTGCAAGTTTTCAGCAACGTGAAAACTCACAGCAGCACACGATCTTGCCACCTGCGTGGGCGCCGCGTATTTCCGTTGCCCCAAGGAAGTGTGGTGACGCAGTGAAGTGGACTTACGGGCCCGCGCCCAGGCACGCCACGAACCCTCAACAGTAAAATTTTTTTTCTCGCCTAAAACAAATATCACTCCGATTAAACTTTCACAAATAAGTCTCCTTTGTTTACTCTTCCAAATGACACCAAGCGTGCATTTTTACTTGGACCGCATCACCACTCTACATGTACCTGAACATGGGGCATTTCACGCATTTTGCAATGTTTGCGCCCCTTCCACTTCGAAACTACTCTGTCGTCGACTTCAATACTTTTTTAACACGCTTACTGCCAACTATCCAGCCATGTGATACAGTCCTATTGTGTTTGTGATATTCGTAGAATTTTTAAAAAATAATCAAAATGGGCGCAGAATTGCAGCATTGCTTCACCACAAAGCACATCGTGAGACATAGTAGTGGTCGTAAATGGGTGATAATAAGATAGTGCCATTCCTTTTCAAGCAAATAGCAGATATTTAAGGTGTTCCGTGAAGTATTGTATTTTTTAGAGTATTTTTCCGCAACCTAGGTTTCACCCATAACGGCAAAGTTTAAAGCACTGTAAAAGACAAAAAAAATTTTTTTCGCAGAAAATACTTTCCGAGGACAAATAGTGCACTGACATGAACGTCCACAATTTTTTACAATAGAATTGGAGAGGGTCGAGCGCAATGTCTGGGACGTTTGGCGTGGAATGACCCCTACCGGATCATCGCCACCTCAGAATGGTGGCAGACCACCTTTGAAGTGAATTTGCATTGGTTAGTTTTGTGTTCGCCTGCAGCTTGTGTGTGTCGTGTCTGTTCCAAACTAGATAGCTGCATCGCATCTTAGCGTGCCTGAACCTTTGACATAACACAAGCAGAGCAAATGAACAGCTGGATGTCGACAGGAAAATAACTGGACTTCAAAGACAAGCTTGCAGTCTTTTCAAATTCTGCATCATCAAAGTAACTGCACTTAACTGGCGCACGATCGAGGCAGGGTAAGATCGGACCATTGATTAGACTTCTTTTAATGGACATAATGTAAATACTGCTGCTGGATGGTGATATTGATGAAATAGTACACTGTGCAGTTTCACCTAATATTCAAGAGTAAATTATGTATGCTGTACATAACATTAGTTTGTAACCCAGTTGTGATGCAAAAATTTCTGCTTGCCAAATATACTCACATAATGAGCCCATTGTTTTTCAAACAAACTAATATCAATTTGGCGGGATGGTTCATCATGCTGAGAACAAAAATCTGTGATTACAGTGGGTTTCTGAAAATTGGAATTTCGTTCCACGGTACAAGCAACTGGCTATCAAAACGTCAAATTTTTACTTAAGGTGTGTAAGCACCACGCACTTTTTTTTTGTTACTAGCCGATGTTGTTTTTTATTAATGTCGATAGTCTGTGCTCCTACTCCCAGGTGTTGTCACTCTGCAGCCCATATCGGTGCTGGCTTTAATGTTGTAAGCAGAAACTCTATGATTTCGGGCTCTGGTCCAGGTGTGGCCTTTTGGGGCTAAGATCAGGGTGCGCGCCGCTCCGCTTTTACTGGCCGAGTTCACGGTCTGTGCATTTTGGTCGAGATTCTGGGCTTGAGAAGCGGTAGAACTTACTGCACTCCGGGGTGCCCTTGCGGGCGTCCTGTGATAAGCTGCACGGGGTTTTTTGCCGTTTTTCTGGTGCTGCTGCTGTGAGGTGGGAAGAAGACCTGGCTCAACCAGCCCGATCCCCACTACCACCGCGAGAGGGCAGCAGCAACTGCCACTCTAGCATACCGGCCTATTCTTGTTACGTCCATGGCACCAATTAGGTCTTTGAGAGCTTCCTGAATGGCCCCTACTCCGAGACGGAGCACTGCCAGGAAGTCTACTTCATGCAACCTCATCATCGCCGAGTAACCCGGTGAGAGATGGCCAGAGCGTCGTCTGTTGCCCTGCGCCAAAGATGTTCAAGTGCAGCGAGGCTGGCTGTCACAGATGCCCTGACCACCTTGACAGCACGCTTGCAGTCACTCATGTGCCACCTGAATGGAGCATGATCATGGAATCCGGGTACTGGATCGCCAATTTCATTGCACCAGGTGTGACACTGAATTCGTGACCACCAACTCATGGGTGTCCCACTGGCAGCACCACTGAGGAAAACATGTCGCCTACCAGGCATTGCTGCTTGTTGTTCTCCGCGTCATTCTCATTGGCACGTGGCCTTGTGAATCACTGCCGGTGGCACGAAGACCGCAATACATGTATCGCCACGTCCGTGACGCGCCGTTATGACATCGTCGTCCTTGGCCGGCGCGGACGCGTCTCCTCTTCCTGAGAGAGCATCTTTACTTTCAATGGCAGCTCTCCTGAACCGGATGCTACATCCCCTGCCACCGAGTAGCACTCACGAGCACACCTGCCACACGTTCACCAACGCAGCCGTCAAGACACCACTGGATGAACAGTGTGACAACCGGTTGTGTCGGTCCACGCAGGGAGTGACGACGTACGGCACCGCGGCCCACCAGTGTCTGTCACCAACATGGACCTATTGGATGAGCTGACAGCCACCTTACGGCAACTTCTCAGCGTGCCTTCACCTGTGAGGATGTATGGTCCAGGGCAGTGACATTGGTGTCCACCATCATCCAATTGCCTCTGATCTAAAATGACTACCGGTCCTGCACCGTCAACTCTTCAAACACTAGAGACATACAACGGGTATACAAAAGTAACTGCCGGAGAGCCGTACATCTCATCCTCAGCACCATCCCACTATCAGCTTTCATGCAACACTGGTCTCAAACATGGTCGAGAGTACGGTGGACACGACTGCACTTTTCCGTCAACCGGTCGTGGTCGACGTGACTGTGTTTCCGGCAGACAAGGTCGTCCTCTGCCTACAGCAGTGTGAACACAGCCCTCAGCGCAGATCGTTTCACGTACAACCGTTGGAGTACTGTTGACCGGGACACCAAGTTCCTCAGCGCACTCATCAATGCCTGCATTCACCATCGTTGCACGCCTGGTGACTGGCGCCTGTTGCGGATTGTCCTGATCTTTAAAAAGGGGGACCCGTCGCAACCATCTAACTGGCGGCCCATTGCACTGCGAAGCTGTATGCCGAGTGCCTTGCTTGTTGTTATTAGGCATGGCTAATACAGCGCGGCGTCCTCTCCCACTGCCAGAAGGGATTCCTGCCATACGATGATGTCTTCAAACACAACTTCATGTTCCAGCCGGTTTGACGAAGCCCGGAGCAGTGTAGGAGAGCTCTGTGCTGCACTCCTTGACTTCGCCAATGCCTATGGTTTTGTACCACACAAGGCGTTGTTAGATGCACTGTATGGAGCCGGCGCGGGTGACGTATTCGCCCGGCTCATCAAGGACCTCTACACGAACAACACCACGTGTATCGCTGCAGCCGGTGGTATTACTGCGCCCACTCTAATCGACGCCGGCATTCGTCAGGGTTGTCCGCTTAGTGGCCTCCTGTTCAACCTTATCATTCAGTTTCAGTTTCAGTTTATTGATTTCAAAAGGTAATACAAGATTAGCGAATATACAGGCGAGGGTCCCAAAGTAAAGGAACTGTAGTGGGACCCTCGGTTCATTATACAAGCATTGTAGGTAATAACTAACAGCAGCAAATGAACAGAATTATTAGAAAAAATCAAAACATATAGATAAAACATTTCAATACAGATCAGTTAAACATGAAAAAAGCACAACAAAAGAAGTTCAAAGTACAAGCAAAAAAGGTCATTTAGACAACAGCCATGACGTGGGTACACTTAGTACAGATAGTGATGTCTAAGGTCATTTTTAAAGACTGGAAGGGAAACACAAGATTTGATAGATGTAGGTAAATCATTCCAGAGTGAAATAGCAGTGAATGTAGATGTTTTTTTGCCGTAATTAGTGTGAACTGTTGGTAACAAAAAATTCTTATTAGCTGCAAATCTCGTCAGGTTTTTATTCTGCAGTAAATCACGTGACACGAGTGGATGCATGAGGTTATTATGAAGCATTTCGTGAAATAAGACGACTATGTTGTACTGGAACAAACGAATGACAGGCAAGATATTGAAGGAGTGGAGTAACACAGAAGCATTAGATTGCATGGAACTAGAAGTGATAATGCGTATTGACTGATTTTGGATATGTTGTACTGATGACAAGCGTACGCGTTCCCCCATGAGACGATACCATAATTAATGTGAATTGCTCCACTCATCCACGAGGTTCAAGGAGATGAACGCCTTGGTGTGTGCGGATGACCTGACGCCGTTGGCAGCATCGCCTGGGGTCCTTTAGACTTCCATAGACCAGGTGGAGATGCTGGCGTCCCCACTAGGTCTGTCCCTCAACCCCGCAAAGTGTTGTTCCATCCACCTCAGTGGGACTACTCCAGTAGGGACTAGGCCCACGACATTCCGGGTTGCTGGCACCGCGATCCCACATGGGGCCAACCATGAGCCGCACCGATTCCTCTTTCGTGCCATGGGATTCCGGGTGCTCAATGCGTACACCACCATGCTTGAGGATGCCATCGAGAAGGGCCACAAGCTGCTGTCATCAATGCTCGCGCTGTGGCAGCGATTGGACGCTCTGCGATCCTTCGTTTTCCTGGCGTTGAACTTCGTTATGCGCTGCGGCTCCTGTGCCTCGACGATGCATTGAGACCGCTTGTCGAGTGCACCCTCTACTTCCCCGTGAACGCAACCGGCAACTACATCTACGGCCACGCTCGCAGTGGAGCTGCTGCTGTACCAGTCGCAGTGGTTCTCAGCGACATCTGCCGCGTCGACAGCGCCTGCAAGCTCCCGACATCGCTGGACCGTGAGGTGAGGGACTTGGCGTTCGCGGACTTGTATGCCGTCGTCATGGAATGCCGCGACGTGGTGCGACCTGACGATGAGAATTACCTCAGCGCAACCGTTGATGGCAACTTGGGAGAAAAGATACCCGTGGGAGAAAACTTTGCGGAGATTTCTGGCCACTCCTTCGTTCTCTTGACCTGTGCAGCGGCGAACCATTTGGCCTTACCGATTTAGCATTGGGGGTGCAGCGGTGGCGTAGAAGTAGAGCATCCGCCTCGTGTGCAAAAGGACCGTGGTTCGAATCCTGGTTCTGGGCAATTCTCCACTGGGTTAAAAAAAAAAGGAAATAAAAGAATCCGCGTGTTGATTGAATTGCAGAAAGAGGCTTGGGGTATGGCCAGATCACGGCGACCATAGCCGGTAAGGCACTCTATCACCAGAGCAGGATCGGCCACCCTGGTGCAGTAACGGCCATTACCTCTCATGAATATGTCAATTAATCTTTAGCCTTCAGTCCGCAGCGGCTGCGAAGCAACTGACCACTGCGGCAGTCAGACCTGTGACACAGCAGAAGGTGCTAAGAATCTCTGGATCCGGACAGGCCGCCATTGGAATCTGACCCTGGCAACGTTTAACGCAAGAACTTTATCTAGCGAGGGGAGTCTAGAGGTACTGTTCGAAGAATTAGCGGGCATTAAATGGGACGTTATAGGGCTCAGTGAGGTTAGCAGTATGGGGGAAGCCCTTACAGTGCTGAAAATGGGCACGTCCTATGTTATCGTAACCTAGAGGACAATATTGGAGTGGGATTTCTGGTCAGCAAGACCATTGTTGGCAACATAGAGAAATACTATAGCATTAACAAAGGGTAGCAGGTTTTGTAATTAATAAGAGGTACAAATTGAAGGTGGTACAGGGCTGTGCACCTACATCATCCAGCCATGACGATCAGTTAGTTGAACGCTTCTATGAATATGTGGAATCGGCAATGGCTAAAGACGCAGTACACTATTGTGATGGGAGACTTCAATGCTAAAGTAGACAAGAAGCATGCTGGAGACAAGGCAGTCGAGAACTGTGGCGTAGGCTGTAGGAATGACAGAGGGGACTTATTAGTAGAGTTCGCAGAGCGGAATAATCTGTGAATTATAAATACGTTCTTCCGTAAACGGAAGAAGTGGATGTGGGGAAGCTCGAATGGCGAGCATGAAAATGAAATAGACGTCGTGCAGGATATGAAAGTGCTGGGCAGAGTTAGGTGCAATGACCACAGGATGGTGAAATCTCGAATCGGGACCACAATAAGCTAGTACAAAAGACACCGATCAATAAACTAACTGTAAGATGGAAAGTCAAAGATTTAGGATAGTGCTGCAAGACAGATATTCAGCTTTGACAGACCAAGCAGACGTTTGCGTTCAGGAAGTCGGCAATGATCTCACACACATTGCAATGATCTCACACACATTGTCACGGAGTGTGCAATAGAAGTAGGAAGGAAGATCGGTGGACAGATTATTAGCAAACTTTCCCAGGAGACGAAAGACTTGATTAAAAAACGGCAAGACGTGATAGTATCTAATGCAACTGGCAGAATAGAACTAGCGGAACTTTCGAAGTTAATAATTGTAAGACAGCTGACATACGAATAGGGATGAGATAGTTACAATAGCCGAGGAGTTTTACAGAGATCTCTACAGTAGCCGCGATAACCAGGATAATAGTGAATGGCGAAGCAGTTTAGAAGAGGTTGACATTCCACCAGTACTGACAAAGGAAGTAATGAAAGCTTTGAAAGAGATGCAAGCAGGAAAGGCACCCGGTAAGGATCAGATAACAGCAGATAAAGGATGGTGGGCAGATTGTACTGGAAAAACTAGCAAGCCTGTATACGCAATGACCAGTGACTGCGAGCATACCAGGATCTTGGAAGAATACAAACATCATCCTAATCCATAAAAAAGGAGACATAAAGGACTTGAAAAATTACAGGCTGATTAGCTTACTGTCAGTCGTCTAGAAGGTATTTATTTACCAAGGTAATCGCTAACAGAATTTGAGCCACCTTAGATTTCAGTCAACCTAAGGAACAAGCAGGGTTTCGTGAAGGCTACTTAACAGCAGGCCATATTCACACTATCAATCAGGTGATAGAGAAATGTAAGGAGTATAATCAACCCCTATATATAGCCTTCATAGATTACGAGAAAGCATTTGACTCAGTCAATACCTCAGCAGTCATGCAGGCATTGCGGAATCAGGGCATCGATGAGCACTACGTAAGACTACTGGAAGACTACGGCTCCAACGCCACCGTAGTCCTCCATAAGGAGAGCAGAAAAATACCTATGAGGAAGAGCGTAAGACAAGGGGACACAATCTCTCCAATGTTATTCACAGCATGTTTACAAGGAGTATTTAGAACACCGGATTGGGAACAGGTGGGTGTAAGGGTTAATGGGGAATACCTCAGTAACCCCAGATCTGCTGATGACACTGCCTTGCTAAGTAACTCGGGAGATGAATTACAAAGCATGATAACGGACCTAAATAGACAAGGTATAACAGTGGGCCTGAAAATTAATATGCAGAAAACTAAAGTAATGTTCAATAGCCTTGGGCGACCACAGCGATTTCAAATTTCTAGCAAGGCATTGGAAGCAGTAAGTGAATATGTCTACTTAGGCCAGGTAGTGACCCCTCATCCGAATCATGAGGCTGAGGTAATTAGGAAGATTAGAATGGGGTGGAGTGCATTCGGCAAGCATTGCCAGATAATGAATAGTAGCTTACCATTGTCTCTGAAGAGGAAAGTGTATAATAGCTGCGTCTTACCGGTACTCACCTACGGGGCAGAAACTTGGAGGCTAAGAGGGCCCAACTTACAATTAAGGATGACGCAGCGAGCTATGGAACGAAAAATGGTAGGTGTATCTTTTAGGGACAGGAAGAGAGCGGAGTGGGTTAGGGGACAAAACGCGTGTTAGTGACATATTAATAGAAATTAAGAAGAAATGGGCATGGGCGGGCCATGTAATGCGAAGAGAAGACAACCGTTGGTCATTAAGGGTAACAGAGTGGATTCCTAGAGAAGGCAAGTGTGGCAGGAGGCGGCAGAAAGTTAGGTGGGCAGATGACATCAGGAAGTTAGTGGGGATAATTGGGCCCATTTAGCACAGGACAGAGATAATTGGAGATTATGGGAAATGCCTTTGCCCTGCAGTGGGCGTAGACAGGCTGACGATGATGATTTAGCATTGGGCCATCCACCGGAATGTTGTTCTCGTGGGCAGGAGCGTGCACACAACAGGCCCCCGCCGTTCATTGCTCCACCGCTTTTGCCTTTATGTCCACCTTGTTCTTTAAAAGAGCAAGGTACTCGGAGTGCTCTGCGGGAATCCTGAAGTCATGTGCCACCGTTGAACTTTTTTTGGCCACCTCAATGCATTGAATGGCTTTTTATGTGGTCGCAAAGTCAAGGTTTTAGCACTTCTCGAGGCTGCTTGCGCTTGCTGTGGCCATTGCTACATGACAACTAAAACATTCAGCAGTCCACTGCGCACAGAGAGTGCAACACAAGCATGTGATGGTCAGCGACGACGCCAAGCCTCACTGAAGTGGGCTTAGTGGACTCCACCAACAAAGCGCTCGCGATTACCACCTGCAAGGGCAACAGCGATGTACGAAAGACTTGAGCTGTGGTTGGCTGAGCGAATACGAAGGGCATGGGCTGTAATTGGCTTGCCAAACTCACAAAAGTAAGAGGGGAAAAAAGGATGTATAAACAAATAAAAGAAAGGTGAAAGGGGGAAGCCGTCGGCGCTTTGTTGCCACTCTCCAAGCCGATTACTATGGTAACCCAGAGCAAGACTAAGAGAAAGAATACAAAAAAAAAAGCTGTTCTGCAAGTCGGAGTATGTGCCCAGTAGCAGTACAGTCCGAGCGCCGAGCTCTGTAATGTTTTGCAAGTGTTTCAGGTGTTGGCGGAGACGCGGTGCCAAAGTGCACCTTCCACACAGCAGTCAATATATCAAACGGCGGGTAAAAATACCATTCAATATAAACACACGAATTTCTATACTTTTACACAGAATTTTCAAGGGGATAATTTACAAGTTTGATACAGCCACAAATTCGATAAATGTGGATATATCTGTGTTCCGACTGTATTCCTCTTTCTTAAGTACATATGAATTTAGCCCTTGATATAGTATATATGCACTTTTGCCCCTGGCATGAGGATTTCAAGCACATAAGTGAAAATAAAAATTCATAAACGTTCGGTCCACGTACAAGAGCAGTTTCATGAGGACCTTTCAGGCAGTTGCAAAATTAGTGACAACTCATTTGAGATGTCAGACATGGAAGCAGGAGGGTGACATCATGTTTACGGCATGTTTGCCACGTCCTGTAACATCACTGCTCTTGTCGATATGTCGATACAAGAGTCTAAATACATCTAACACCAGTGACTGTATCGTTCAGTAGAATTTTTCATTGAGTGCTGGTGAACTGAAAAGCAAGCTTGTTCTGTGCAGCAACACGACTCGTTTTAACCTGTGCACATTTTCCATGCAGGCAAGGTTGTCAACATAAACAAGGGACGACTGCTACTATGTGAGGCAACAGCAGCCATTATGACCAAAGGTTTCTTTATCCTCGGCATCAGGACTGTGGAGAAGATGTAGTCTGTTTAAATAAAGGTCTGGCACCTTGATTTAGCTTATACCGTAAAACCTCGATGATGTGATCACAGTTGATACAATATTGTGATACAAATTTGAGAAAGGTCCTGGATGGCCTACATTGTATAGGAGGTGTGTCATGCTCTGGTTCTATAGTAACAGGAGGGTCCCTCAATACTTTTTCTGGTTATGAAACTCCCGCGTCACTCCTTGGGAGAGCCTCATATACTGCCCGCAACCGCCGCGTGCAGCGCTGGCGTAGCAAGGAGGAAATTAAATTGACGAAAACCAGCAATGCAGGACGCGGACAAGAAAGAACACACGCAGACACACCAACGCCGGCGTTGGTGTGTCTGCGTGTGTTCTTTCTTGTCCGTGTCCTGCATTGCTGGCTTTTCGTCAATTTGATCATGAACTAACCAGCCCAGCTCTTCACTCTCCTTAAGTAGCAAGGAGGGTGATGAGGAGGCCGGCAGGGGCTATCGGAAGGGTGATCGCCATTAGCGGAGTGTAGGCCTGGCGTGGTGGTGTTTGCGGTTGTTGCTTCTTTTTTCTTCACTGTCACCTCGATGTGTTTCTCCACGTGATGAGAGCGATGCCTAGCACTTGCTGCGTGCCTGGCTGTCAGTCAGGAAAGAAGGGCATCGACGAAAAAGTACTTTTGTTCTGTATACGAGCTGACACAGAACAACGCGAGTACATTGGATAGAACAGCAAGCGACCCCACAACAAAAGACGACCGGGTTTTTGTTCGGCTCCAAGTACGTTCGCGTAAGTGTGTGAAAAACATTTCTGCGCCTAGGACATCATTTGTGTGGACGTGTGCACAGTGAATGGGAGGGTTGTGTCGCCTCGCGATCGCCACAAACTGGTTGAAGACGCCGTACCGAAAATTTTTGAAGACTTGCGTTCCTACTTAACAAAGCCAAAGCAGCGTTCACATGCCCAAACACGGCACTCACCTGCAAAAAGGCCATGAGAACATTGTTCAGAACGCCTGGCAACGGAAAATACGACAGTGCAGCTGCGGACGCCAACAATGCAGCTGAAAAAGAAATTCACGGTAAGTCTTGCACATGCCACTGATTGCTCAATAGGCAGGCAAAATGTGACACCACTACCAGTATAAGATTTTGCCTCTGTCACTATTTACAGATGCAGTACAAACCGCGAATCGCAGTGGCTGTGCTGACACAGTGTGCCCACAGAGGTAGCCGTTTGTTTGGCATTGGAGCTGCAAAGAGTGAAGGCACAATTTGGAGGTGCCACCCTGACCAACTTCCGTGCCTTCCGCAAATTGTTGAAAAGTAGCATGATAATGACTGTACGAACATTGTAGAAAACACCATGATGGACAACCTCACTTCCTCCGCCAGTGTCGGCTGCACAACACATTTTGTCAGCAATACGGCTGAAATTGTGCGCTTTTTTATTAAGTGCTGTTCATACTTTTTTAACCGCGAATGGAACACACTATTTCATGCTGCCATTCTTCGATTCTGCCCAGCGACAAGTAAAGGAGAGCAGTGAAACAAAGTGTTATTTTAAATTCTTTTTGTTTCTCTGTTTGTTCCGCTGCACCTGCCAGTCTAAAACACAGTTTTATTCGCAACATATGCTAGTGCTCATGGGCATTTGTGTCGATAATTGCAAGTAATTAGAGCCTCAAATTGGATACAGCGTCATTAATTCCATTCACACTTACCTACAAGACATTGCATAGCTAGCACAATTCGGAATGCCATGCACTATTGCGTAAACGCCTACGCGAATTTGCTATCATTTAAACACTTGGCTGCTGATCAGTCTGTTCGATTGTGGACGTGGCAGTCGCATTTTTCATTGACGCGAAAGTGCTGATTATTTATGCATGTACTACGCCTTATAGTACACATTAATGAAGCAAAATTTTAGGAGTGCTCCACTATCGCTTGCTTCATAGTCAGCTATTATTGACGACCCGAAAAGCAGAAAAATTTGACATATAGAAAGCTAGAGTAGGATTTAAAAAGGAAGTGTATAAGTGAAACTAGATAGACGTGCAAGGAACAGTGTAGATTGAATAACGTAGTGATACAAGAGCTCAGAGTTTATTTCAGTTTGCGCTGGTATTTTTGTAGAAAGACTCGGATGATGCTTTCAGGTGATAGTTACTGCGACGGCATAAGGGAATGAAATAAAAAAAAGAAACGTGATGCAGGTTCTACCTTGTTAGTGTTACGAGGTTTTGGTTGCAGAAAACCAAAACCCTTCAAATGGACACCACACATATCGCTAATATAGAGCAACAGTAGGTTGCAGCTGTAATGCCAGGATAGCCTCATATACGGGCTTCCTTGTTCAGTCAACATGTGAAATTCCCATTGGCAGCATCGATGCCCCAGAGTAAGCCGTACTAGCAGGAGATACAACAGCTCAGAGTTTATTTCAATTTTCGCTGGTATTTTAGTAGAAAGACTCGGATGATGCTTTCAGGTGATAGTTACTGCGACGGCATAAGGGAATGAAATAAAAAAAAAACGTGATGCAGGTTCTATAGCTTGTTAGTGTTATGAGATTTTGGTTGCAGAAAACCAAAACCCTTCAAATGGACACCACGCATATTGCTAATATCGAGCAACATATAGGTCACAGCTGTAATGCCAGGATAGCCTCATATACAGGCTAGCTTGTTCAATCATGCGAAATTCCCATTGGCAGCATCGCGATGCCCCAGAGTAAGCTGTACTAGCCGGAGATGAATGCTGCGGGCGGCTAGCGCACGGTCAAGTGCACCGTAATTTCTAGCCCAAGCTATGTTAATTTGTTGCCCAGATAGTCCGAATCACGGTTTTCTGTGTCATTCAAGCCCGAAAAGCAACTGCACAAGTATTAAGAACAGCTGGTACAGTCACGAACGCAGACTAAACTGCGTCATTTGACGGACCACCTCTGTCAAACCATTGGCAGCAATTATCTGACCCACTAACAAATGCCTATTCAGTATAGGCGATGCGCAAAGCGCCGACGACGCCATCTGCCGCCACGGCTTGGAAGCGTTGGTGGGTCCGGGCGAGCAGTATTCCCGTGAACGTGTACGCGAGTGCACGGATGGATGTGTTTTCATCGTGATTTAACGACTCTGTCGGGCTTCAGCGATGTAGAAAAATAACTGCTGCGTTGTCGGCTGCTCAAACACACGCAAAAAATCGCCAGGAATGCACTTCTACAGGTTTCCGGTGCTATTTCATGAGCGAGAGCGACGGTGGATTGTGATGGAACACTGCCGAAACAAAGCAATCGCGCTTTGTTTACGGCAGTGTTAGAACGATTACTGTGTTTTTATTTCTCCATTTATGTCGCTACGTCTTCAGTGAACGCTACTACGTTTACACTTGGTCGCCTCGCCTGCACTGTAGACGCTATATACAATGCACATGAGGTTGTTATTACTGATAAGACGCGATGCCTAGGCTCTCTTGAAAAACGAATGGTGCGAAGCGCAATGCCAGAGAATGTGGGGCAGGTGACGGCTTTTTTACAAAAGCGCCGTGGAATATTCACACGTGTGCTGCACGAAATCGGCTGTATTCTACCTATTGATGGCACTGGAATGCGATCACCGGTGCAGAATGTTTATTTATTCATTTATTTATAAATAAATAAATAAATGTTCGCTGTGCGCTCGTCTCAACTATATACATATTGGCTGGAAAACATGGCACCTGTGCGCATTGAAGGCTTTCACGATTACATAGAACCTAACGCCATTTTGCAACACTTGGTGATAGCTTGCAAAAAACCTAGCAAATACGTAGCCAAGTTGCTATGACAAGCTAGGTGACCGCCAGCTCCGCTGTGACTCAATCTCGGGCCACTAGCGCAAGCTGCCGAGATATTTCTTCACAAGTTTATCGTGCTGGTTTCAAAGTTTTACCAACGCTGACCCTTCGCGCGGCCGCACCCGTGAAATCCATGCGCCGGTGCGACAGCGATCCCTCAAAATCTACTATATAAACAGATGGCACGTTAACGAAGCTACTGTGTCGAGAAAAAACGTTGGTTCACGCGTCAACGCATGCAGACATTAGTGATCGGGACGTTATAAAGAAAGCGGTGTACTTTCGATGAGCTCCACTTCGTAGGGAAGCTTGTTGACGCTTGTCTGTGCAAACACTTGGCGCGTATGGCGACATTGTCGTCCCACACAGCTGTGACATCGGACACATGTCCACTATTATGAAGTGCGGCTCCTTTGCGCACACTATCGGCGCAAAAGTAAGTATCTGGGACGCGCACAAGCGGCAAATCGCACGCGAGCACTTCCGTCATGCTTGCAGTGAAGCGAGGCGTCTGCTACGCGACCCATCAGCGGTTCCAATGGCCGCCGCCACGCGGCTTTCAGTGGCGCCCCTATAGGCTCTGCGCATCGCGTATTATTTGGCCGAGGGTATAATCACTGCAATAACGAATTAGCCGACACAGTGAAGTGCAAAAATCTGGCAAAATGTTTTTCGTGGCAAACACTCACGCGAGTGCGCAACTGCCCTTCCAAGTGCGGCTGACCGATGCCCTTCTGCTCACAGTGGCGCCTCTGGCGGCCGTTTCTGTCCCTATATGAATCTTCGGCGGGAGTTTCATGACCAGAAAGAAGTATTGAGGGGCCCTGGTAACAGTTTTGAATGCATCACAGTTTATATGAACACGGGGACCACTGCTATACAAGCAAGCAGTCTGATGTGGCTGCTCACAGAAGGAGTGCAAGTTGCAGCCGCTGGCCTGGCTCTTTCCTCAACCCCCCCCCGCCCATCTCTCCTTCAACCTCGTCTCTGCCGGCCGAGCAGTTGCAGGAAATAAGGTGAGTAAGGGAGCTGAATGCTCATTCCTCTTCATGCGCGCATGGGGGTCATGTAATCATCATTGGTGGGCACGCAATGCGCACATATGAAGCTCACAGGTGCTAGGGCAGGTATTGGTGGACCTGCGGACCTTAAAGAGAGGAGGAGAAAGGAATAGGAAAGGCAGGGAAGCATACCTAGGCTGAGCCCAGTATGCTTCCCCTGCACTGGGGAAGGGGAAATTCTAGAAAATGGAAACAAAAAAAAAAAACAGAAAAAAACTGATAAGGAATGCTGCAGTGATGCTGACGTTATGGAAGTTCTTTGTCCATTTTCAAAGACTGTTAATTAGCCCAGCAGCATTAAAATGCAGCAACACTTCAGTTGCTTGGCGCAGCTGAGATGCACAGCGCCATGGACCCAAGATCATCTGAACAGTGAAAATGTTGCTGGTTATCTTTTGCAGTATTGCATGGGGTTGCATTTGTTCATTGCGCAGTGGCACAGGAGGGGCTCGATAGTCTCGTCCACAGCCATTTCAAGTTTAAAAGAATATGAATGGGTGAATGCAACGCCCAGTCACAAACGGCACAACATTGTCTCTTCAAATTGGGGGGAAAAACCCTGCGGAAGCCGCAGCTGCAGCGATGGGTTGAGAGAATGTAGGTGATGATGTGTGAAGCCAGGCGTGTGTCACTGCTGCAGTGTCATATTGCATGCTACCCTGCTTAAAGAGTTGGGCTGCATCAATTCAGGATAAGGGCGTGCTGACAGGGTTCGTTCCTTCGTGTGCTTTCTTGGCAGCGGCAGCGGCACGGTCATTGCCGCAGATACGACTCGGCAGCCACTGAAGCACGATGTCGTGCCCTTTTTCGATTGCATAGTGGTGGTGGTGCACGATATTCAGCATACATCTAATTATGCCTGTTTGAAATCCGAGCATTTTCTTATGCTTCTGAAATGACTATGCAAGACCACAGGCCAGCATAGCTACTAAGTGATGTCAATTGAAGACATTTAAAAACAAACATGTCTCAATTTTGTTTGCTCTAAAATAATAGATTTATATGAAAGCTATGAAGTAAGAAAACAGTTAGAACCAGTGTGGTGCTGCCATTTGGAAGCAAGGCTGGAGGACTTTTCCCATGGCCTCCGAGAGCATGGCAATCTCTGAGGCCATTGTAGTGACCAAAATAATGTCAACTGCAGAGTTGAGGGAAACGAGCACTGGGGGAAATCGTAACCATGTCTTTTATAGCTCTAAATCAACTGAGATGATGCAACAAAAGAAATGTATATGATATGCTGGAGGCCCAGGGTTCTAAACACACATATATTACAAAATCTTCAATGACGAAGTTAAAGGGGTCGTGAAACGTTTTCTGAACATTTTGTACTAAGTGCGTATTCGGGGTCCTGACCCTCCAACCAACAATATGCATTGTTCCCTTGCACCGTGTGCGTTGATTTAGAGCGATAAAAAACGCGGTTTCAGTTTCACTGCGCGCATTCCCCTCAACTCTGCAGATGACGTCATCTTAGTAGCCGTCATACCTCCGAGACTGCATGCCCTCGGAGGCCATGGGAAAACAAACCGTGCTGCCGCTTTTCTTCCGAATGGTGGCACCGCACGGTTTCCAAGTATTTTCTTCCTTTCTAGCTTTCAAGTAAATCGATTCCTTTAGAGCAAACGCGAGTTCACTGTGCCTTTGAACTTAAAAGCACCTTAACTCAACGTCACCAAATAGTACCACGCCGGCCGGTAGTGTCGCATAGTCGTTTCGGGAGCGCAAGAAAGCTGAGATTTAAAACGAGCGTTGTTAAATGTGCACTGAATATTTCGCCAAAATATTTCGGAATCGGCTTGTCGAATGCGTATTGAAGCAGTGAAAATTACAAACCGGCATCTCCAAATTCTTTTCACGACCCCTTTAAGAAATGGCATCAAATGGAATCGGCTCATGCAGGACAGAAAAGTTTTCACAGCCGCTTTAAAGGGGCCCTGAACCTCCCCTCACACTTGGTTTTGAAAAAGTCTAGGTGTGTATTGAAAGCCTCTCATTCGCAGCCAAATTTCTCAAGAAGATTTGCTGGAAGCGAGGATACTGTAACTGGAAAACCTCCCTTTCCTGAACTCCACAGAATAGAGCCTATAGAGCTCCTGCGGGCGGCGTCGAGGGAGGTGCCGCACTCACTGCGTTACATCACCAGGCTTCAACATTGTATCAGAGTGGGTGATCAAAAGCGCAGCTTGGCGTGACTGCCGGGGGCTGTTGGCAGCACATACTTGTGGCCACTTGCTCCGCTCTGGGCTCAGTCGCGTGCCCTCGCAATCACTGCATTTTTTCGATCCTCTGAAGCTTTGTTTCCATTCAACACACACATTTAGGCTAGGTGGTGTACGTGCTTACCTTGTAAGTGCGCTGCTTGTCTTTGATGCTGCGCATACAACAGCATCAGGATAAACTGCGCAACTACGAACGCTAATCCACCTTGCTCTGCTTAACCCAAAGTTAGTTAATGGTTGATTAGTGATTGTAGACAGGTTAATCATCCTGTGAGGCTTGAACGCATGACTACTATGACTCCAAAGGAAGACCTTCAGGTCTCAAACCCATAAGTATCGACGGACTAATGTGGGACAAGATGCGTGCAGCTGCAGTAAGGCAGATGGATTAAAGTGCGAGTACACTCTAATATGCACTAGTTCAATTTTAACAGCTAAGCTATTGGTGAAACTGGACTATCCGCGGAAAACTCAGCTAGGCTACGTAATGCTAGCATGGCCATGCCAAGCTATAGTAAAGCCAATTTAAGTAGAGGAGTGCGAATATTCTAAATTTCGAATAATTTTCTTATAGTACTTGCTATTTAATTCACACTTAACTTTCACTATTCAAACGAATAGTTCGAACAGTAATTTGGTAAAGAAGTTGGTAATTGAGGGGAAAAAATATGCTATGTCTCATGACAAGTGGCACATTCCTGCAATCAGTGTGCTTCGCTGCATAACACCGTGTACTACAGCAAAGTTACCTCAGCTTTCTGTTGCTCAGTTCACTGTTGGACTGTTCTTCAGCACTTTGGAATGACACTGTGGGCATACACGTCATGCAATAAATGTTTGCCCGTGTTTAACAGTACGTTTCTCCATAATTAGGTGTGGTATTGGAGACATGTCACTGATTCACCCAACGCCGAATCAAACAGCGCCGACAGCGCTGCCAGGAACATGTGGAACAGCCGCTTGCCATCACCGCGTGGACATCAGTCTCGTTTGCCACAAACGCGTTGCCCCTCTTCCCGTTCGCTGCAGCCATGTCGCCTCTCGTCGCTTGTGGCTTCCAGCTGCACCCTTTTGGAAAACTAAGAAATACAGCCCTTGGAGGTGGTGCAGCATTGGCGAATACTGCAGCAAATCCTCTTTTGGTGTCGGCAAAGAGAAATCTAATTGACGTTAGATGGCGTACTTGTTCAAGCACTGGTCGACACTGGAGCCCACGTATCTGTGACGAGTTCTAGCTTACATTAAAGAAGGTCCTCACACCAGCAGCTGCACAAGTGCTTCCTGTAGCCGATGGCGACTTGCCGGTTGTTCTTGACATGTGTACTGCACGTTTAACTATAGCCGGCCACCCTACTTCTGTGCTCTTTGCTCTGTGATCGACAACTGCCCTCACGACGTTATCCTTGGCTTAGACTTTTTGTGTAATCATTTGGTTCTTATTGAGTGCGCAAGCGGCGTCCTTCGGCTAGAGCTACCTCAACTCGCCGATACTCTGGGAACTCCCCCTCCCCGCTTGCGCTCGCTTCAAGACATGTGTCTGTCACCTGAGGCAGTCACTTTCGTCCCTTTGACCGCACAGCCTCCGGTTCCTGACAGTGACTATGCGCTTTTTCCAGTCATCGACGTCCTTTTGAATCGGAACAGTGATATTCTGCATACGCCGGTGACGATCACAAATAACAATGTCGCTCTTCTGCTGCTGAATTTTAGTTTGTGCCCTCAGGGTGCTTCCGGGAGGCATGTTCTTGGCCATTGTTTCTAATTTCTCCGAAATTAAAACTGGGACCCTGCATGCTGATCCATTAGCACCTTTTGCAGCTTCCTGCTCTGGCTCTACAACTGATGAAATATCAAAAATGATTGCAGCTGACCCATGTTCTGCACAGGGTAAGGACATCTATCTCCTTATGGAATCGTACCGGGACATCTCCGACTTTGACGAAAAACCGTTAGGCCAGACATCTGTTGTTCAACACTGTATACACAATGGAGACGCGAGTCCGATTCATCAGCGTCTCCACCGTGTATCGCATGCTGAATGGAGAAGTGGACAAAATATTCAGCAAAGGTATCATCGAACCTTCAGGCAGTCCTTGTGAGGAAAAAAGACGGTAGCTGGCGTTTCTGCATCGACTATCGCCATTTAAACAAGATCACGCGAAAAGACATATCTGCTACCATGCATCGATGATGCCTTAGACTGCTTGCACGGAGCTAACTAGTTCTCGTCCATCAATCTCTTCGGTCCGGCTACAGGCAGTTATCTGTAAACGAAATGGCCTGCGAGAAAACCGCCTTCATCACGCCTAATGGTTTATATCAGTCAAAGTAATGCCCTTTGGCCTATGCAATGCTCCTGCGACATTTAAACGAATGATGGACTCTCTTCTGTGAAGCTACAAATGGACCACCTGTCTTTATTACCTTCACATCATTGTTCTTTCTCCTACGTTCAGCAGCCACCTTACCCGCCTTGCCGCAATTCTTAGTCTTCCACAAAGCCAGCCTCCAACCGAACTCCAAGAAATGTCAATTTGGGCATCATCAAATTACCGTCTTGGGCCACCTCGTTGACGCATCCGCTACACAACCAGACCCTGAAAAGGTTTGCGCTGTTCGCAACTTCCCTGTGCCATGTTCTGCTTCTGATGTGAGCAGCTTTGTCAGCCCCTTTTCGTACTTTCGCCGTTTCGTCAAAAACTTCGCCGACGTCATTAGGCCTTTGACAGATCTTCTAATGGAGAACACAGTATTCAGACGGGGGCTGGAGCAGGCTCACGCATTCACTGCTCTCATTGGACTTCTGGCTACTCCTCCATTACTTGCCCACTTTGATCCATCTGCGCCAACAGAACTACATACTGACGCAAGCGGCCACGGCATTGGTGCTGTTTTCGCCCAGCAGCAGCACCGTAGAGAGTGCGCGATCGCTTATGCCAGCCACCTGCTGTCACCTTCTGAGAGCAATTACTTCATCACCGAAAGAGAGCGCTGGGCATCAGTTTGAGCCATTGCTAAGTTCCGGCTTTATTTGTACGGACGCACATTTTCCGTTGTTACAGACCATCATGCCCTCTGCTGGCTCTCATCTCTCAAGGACCTGACAGGACGGCTTGGTCCCTGGGCTTTGCAGCTCTAAGAATTTTTCTTTGTTGTCATCTACAAGTCTGGACATTTACACAAAGGTGCCGACTGTCACTCTCATCACCCTGTGAATCCCCCTAATCCTGTTACGCATGATCTGAAGACCTTCGTGATGGCGTTTACTGATATGCGCAACATGCGCTATGAACAATGCGACGAATCCTTGCGGCTCATCATCGACAGAGTGCAGTCTGGCAGCACAGACGCTGTGTTCCGCATGTTCCTGCTGCACAACGGCATCCTCTATCACTGCAATATCAGCACTGAGGGCCCTGAGCTTCTTCTTGTACTTCCTTGTCATCTGCGCTCCGTAGTTCTCGAACTTCATGATGCACCGACGGCAGGGCACCTTGAAGTTTTGCACACCTACGATCGCTGCGATGTTGCTTCTTCTGGCCTGGTCTCTACCGCTCTGTGTGTCGTTATGTCGCAACTTGCGACCTGTGTCAGCGCTGCAAAAAACCTCCCCTGCCACCTGCTGGAAGACTCCATCCAAATGATGTTCCTTCAGAGACATTCTATCGCGTAGACCTTGACCTGCTTGGCCCTTTCACACAACGACTAATCGAGGGAATAAGTGGATCGCTGTCGCTACCGGTTACGTGACACGCTACGCAATAACAAAGGCTTTTCCGACTAGTTGCGCGACAGACGTTGCAGACTTTCTTCTCCATGACGTCATCCTCCACCATCGTGCGCCTCGACAGTTACTCACAGACTGCAGCCACTCGTTCTTGTCTCGCGTTGTCGCTTCTCCGCTATTGTGCCACAGAGCTTAAGCTGTCTACCGCCTACCACCCAAATACAGTCTTATCGAACGCCTCAACTGCACCCTCACAAAGATGCTCTCGATGTATGTTTCCAACGACCACCACGACTAGGACGCCACGCTGAGCTCGTCACTGCAGGATATTCGCCTTTTTACCTTCTGTATGGTCGCTACCCCACATGGCCATTCGACACCATCCTCGCTTCTGTACCGCATGTCTCAACCGAGTATGCTCGTGGCTTCATCTAACACGCTCACATGGCTCGCCAAGTCGCCCATTCTCGTCTATTTGCTTCACAGGATACGCAAAAAGAAAGATACGACCACAGGCACCGCGATGTCAAGTTCGTCCCAGGTATTTGGGTCCATCTTTGGTCCCCATGTTGCCGTTTGGGCCTCTCCCAGAAGCTTCTGTCCCGCTACACAGGGCCTTATGGAACCCTACATCAGGTCAACGACATCAACTACAAGATTGCACCTTTACCGTTTGATTCGGTTGCCGATCCGGCTCCTGTTGACGTTGTGCATGTTTCGCGGCTGAAGCCATACTTCGTTCACAGACGGCGCTTCAGCGCCCGGGGGTCTTGTTACGGACACATAAAGGAAGAAGATCAGGAGAAACTGCCTGCTGCATGCTGTTGCTTGTCAGCCATTTTGGCCAGATTGACTACATCTGTGTAACATCTTGTAAATACATCCTCTATATTGTCACGAGCCTTCAGGGGCGCTGTAGGGTTTTACTGGTAGCTGGGGGGCTAGCTTCGGCAACAAGGCATCCGTCGGGGCCGGCTCTCAAGCGGGGAAGAGGCGCACGGTCTTCTTTCTTCTCGTCGGCTAGCGCAAGTGTAGTCTTCCACCCACTACACGCAGGTGCCAATATAGCTCCTATATCCCCATAACAATATTATTCAAAAATATTTCATTTGATTTGCACTTGAACAAATATTCGAATCCATGCTAAAGATTTTGCTATTTGCGCAACTATAAATTTAAGCTTCCTAAGAATACCTGGGTAAGGCCTAATTACGCTGTCTAATGCAGTTCACACTAATTAAAAGGAAGCCTAGTTGAGCCAGGACTAATCAAACGAACTTAATTCAAGAGTAATTAGGCTATGACAAGTCAAGTTTAATTAAGCAAATACCAATTATCCTGGGACTAATTAGACTGAGGCTAATGAACTCAAGTTAACTAAGTTGAGACTAGTTCAGAACTTACTAAGCTAACACTAATTGCATCATGCCCAATTAAGGCAGGAACTATGTCACCAATCTCTCAGGAGTGCGTTTTAGTGGATTGGGAGGCGTAGCGAACAGGATTTAATTACAATCAGAAACTCAGCACTAAGAGAAAAAACAGTGCACACACTAAGATAAAATCTACAAAAATAAAATAACTACAATTTTCATTTTTCACTACATCTAGGTGTAGTCCTCATCTAGAGTCTGGCCATTTTGGCCTCACAGTCGCACCAGATTCGGAATGAAACGCTCCGACTTTTGTCGTCTTCTCAAAATACAGACTGTCGTCTAGCATCCACGACTGAAATTGCCCACAATCCTGCTGTTGTCTTCGCTTCGGTGCGTAACAGCCAGTCAAGCTGCCGTAATCCTCAGCCGGTCGCCATCGCTGATGTGGCAGGGTGTCTTCGTTGGTCCTTGCTTGAAGTGTTGATGTGGGCTGCCGGAGGATTGTAGCTGGCTGACCTTCGAAAGGGGACTGCTGCGGATGTGTCCGGAACTGCCGCAAGAGGCTGCAGCACCTCTGAAGAGCTTTGCCCGGACGTCGTCGAGGTCAATGGCCACGCCACGGAGTGCTAGCGTCACGGTCTCGAATTGAACACCCGCTGCTCCTGTCGGCAGTACGAAGCTGCTGACGAGACCTTCTTCAACTGTAGCCACGCAGCAAATCCCCAAGTCAGCGTTGTCGATCTTCGATCACGGCTCAGGTCGCGTGCCACAAGCCAGCCGTCCACCATTTACAAACATGGAAATGTCCACGGCGTGTGCTTTCTAGCGCTTGTTTTTTCGCGTGCCATCTCTATTTTTTTTTTTTTTGTCATTTGGTGCGTACCTCGAGCCCCTTAACTCACGACGGACTAATTAGGTGGAGCTTTATTGACATAATTAAGTCTAACATGACACATTACCTAGGCCGAGTTATGGCTAACTCATCAAGCTTATAAATAAGATGTTTGATAAGGTCGGTTATTTAGGCCAGGCTTAATTAATCTAAGGTTAATTAAGGCACATCTAAAGTCTAAGCCAAGCCCAATTGAGCTCAGATTTATCAGCTAAGTTAAACAATAAAGGCATAATCCTTTTCAATCTACACTAACCTACCTTGTCAACATGCGCCTCTTATAAAAAGATACTGGAAGTTCCTTGTCAAGGTGGCCTGTACAAGTTACTTTTTACTGTAAATATGCTGTCAAAATGGCATAATAAATTTTGCAACTGATCATGAGCCAGCACCAATGATTTAAGTCTATTGATGACATTCATGCCTAAAGTGATAAGAACCTCAATGTCAGTGCTGAAAGACAGGCATACACAACGTTTACCAGACACATGCCTATACAGTTTGTAAAAATGGGAACCAAGTTTGCAGCATTGTGACTCTGGTTCGCATGCAATAGAAGAATGAAACTGGAAAGCAGCATTTGGTTTATTCTCTGCCAGAGAGCTTGAAATAACTGTCTGGCCACTTCTGCAGGTAAAAGCACCTGGGCACTTGCTTGTAACATTTCACTGTGTGTTCCATCATTACTAGCTGCTTTGCATTTATAAATAAGTATTATTCGTCTAAGTATATGTACACGAGTTAGTTTGCTCGATATCAAAAAGACTGCGTGGAGCCCACTTATGAATGCTGCTAGCGCATTCAGAAGAAGCCGGCATGTGGACGTCAGAAACCATGCCTGTGCAGCTCTTGTAGTTGGGCATGCAGCTTCTCTTCCTTCACTCGCCTAATGTGGCCCAACTGAAAAGAAAAATGCACGCTCTTCACATGATACTGTCAAACCTCATGGAACTCAATGTCACTGCTTTAGCACAATAGACCCGTTCGGTAATTGTAAAGCTAGCTTTTCTGCAACGCAGCTTCCCCAACTAAGGGCAGCGTAGTCAATCCTGCAAACAGCATGTACAAACGTAGTTTTCTTGTGATTGCGCATGTAAATGTCGACTGAGCCCTCCTGACATGAACATGCACGAAAAACAACCCTCGGCATGTGCAACTTGAACTTTGACAGCATTTCAATTAAGAGAGCTGTCACTATTAGTTGGGCAAATCTGCAGTGCAAAGGAGTGCACTTGCAAATCATGAAAAGGGTTTTCAGACTAAGCAGCGCAAACAAAAAGACACGGACAGGACAGGACGGGCGCTGTCTGTGCCCGTCCTGTCCAGTCTCTCTGCGTCCGTGTCTTTTTGTTTGCGCTGCTTAGTCTGAAATTAGAAGAATGCAAAACGAATGAGCCCCGCAACGTGTTCTGCTGGGTCTACTGCCACACAGTCTCTACCCAAATGTACTGAGTCGGACATTGCCAGCTGCACCAATTGCATAACAGATCTCCAATTTGTTCTCTTAACCATACTTACTACACGTATGCCCACCATGGCTGTTTAGGAGCTGCAGCTTTACACCACTACAAGGGCACCAGTGCAGTGGGTATGAATTGCAACAATGCCTGCATGCTTCTGTTAGAAGCCAGGTGACCACCTGGAGAGTCCCACTACAACAAGCCTTGCAACTTTATCGTGGTTTTGGTAGCACAAATGCCCCAGGATTCTACCACACCCATAATATTCTGTTGTTCCGCCGATTTTCTGCTACAATGGTAAGCTGCTGCATGTGCTCCAGCCAATTTTTGTTCATCCACAGAATCCCTTCTCCTGTACATGTTATTGAAACAGGACGGTGATATGATTGACGATTGATTTCTGGGGTTTGACATCCCAAAATCATGACATGATTATGAGAGACGCCGTAGCCTCTGGAAATTTTGACCACCTGGGGTCCTTTAACGTGCACTGACATCATAAAATACACGGGCCCGAACATTTCACCTCCATTGAAATGCAGCAGCCAAGTGCCACAGCCAGGAGTACAAAACAACAGACTCTGGCAGCAATCTGTTGACTACAGGCCACATCTTTTAAGAAATTTCATTATTTGGTACCACATGAAAAAATCCCAATCTGATTATCTGAGCAAGGCACCTTTGAAAAAACAAAAACGCATATGTAAATGGCAGTGATGTTCTTAAAGGGCCCCTAAACCACCCCCGACATTTTTTTTTTAACATTTAAGTTCACATGCACATCAAGTTGAGAATGGCACCACGATGAACGATGTCAAATGCGGCAGCGCTACACGCCATGGCCACGCCACAAACTTGAAAAACAATCCTGCGTGCCTTGCCGGCCATTTCCAGCACACCAAAGTTAGCCACGACGACACTGTGGTTTTTGGTGACGTCGAGATTGGTCGAAGGAGAACTTTGACTTTCGGTTAGTCTGCTAGCAAATGCACACACTCCCTGCCTACTTGTTTTTCCTCGTCTCGTGCCGTTCAGGTGGTGTTTGCGTGTGTACACCTGTGAATTTGTAATTGCGCTACGCTACGCAAGTGCAAGTCAGGTACAGCTGACTAGAAAGAGCAGCAACTGTCAGACAGATAGCACTAGCACAGAGCATTGGAACAGCACCAACAAAACACTCACACGAACGCGGGAGCCCGGTGGAGGTGTGTCAACCAGAACTGAACAGTCTTTAGAACTGTGCATCATTGGCGATGTATGTCACGTGACATTCGGAGGAGCGCTCGGCGAGGAGGCGGCCAGTGCGGTGCAGGAGAGTGCGAAACAAGCTAGCGCCGCGTTATAGTAATCAAACGCGTGTAATACCCCTGTCACACGGGCACTTTCAAGGTCCTTTTAACTAAAGCTTCTTTACTTGGAAGGAGCGGCCACACTGTTAAATGGGCGCACAGAGGGAGCATGATAGTTGAAAGGGGCTTTGAGCTGAGGGACTCTGTGTGTGTCCATTGACGCTCTAAGGACTACCTTCGTGCGCACGTGGCAGACGTTTGACCTTGGAGTGAACACAAGTGCTTTTTATTAAATAAAAGTGCATTTTCACAGAATTTTAGAAGTTATAAACCCTAAAAGCTGTGCTGATATACACAGTTTGTCATATGTCGACCAAAAAATTGACGGCAGATCCACGAGGTGAATGATGATGAGATTGGGCGAAGCTCCTGGAAGTAATCATCGGTTAAACCGTGAAATTTCTTCCGTTAATTCGCCCGATAAAAATGACGTCAAACGAATGATTAAATGTTTTATCAAACTTTTATTGCTGGTTTCCGTTGTCCTTTCATTATGACCGCTTTGTGGTCGGTGAAATGTAAGCTAAGTGGTTCTTGCACTGGTTGCAGATGAAAACCATTGCTTTACCTGGCGTCTTTCGTTAAGCAGCTGGCGTCTTTTCGTTTTGCTTTAGAAACATCTGGCGTCTTTCGTTAAGCAGCTGGCGTCTTTTCGTTTTGCTTTTAGAAAACATCTGACGTCTTTCTTTGGTTTATTTCATCAATCAATGGCGTTTTGAACAAAATTTTTATTGTTTAATCACGCACAGGAGAAATCTCACCAGGCACTACCTTGGAGGTAAACAATGGCTGCTACTGGGAATGAGAGACAGCAGAAGTCGGCTTTTAACACTTCTACTTCTACTAACGTTTCCTACTGGAACATGCCAATGGCTGCTAATGGGGAATGAGAGACAGAAGAATTCGGCTTTTAGTTAACGCGCACGCTGCGAATTTTTTTTATTGTTCAACAACGCACAGGAGAAATCTCCCACCGGCACCACCTTGGAGGTCAAAGCGTAAGACTGGTTACGCACTATGACGACTACGACTACGACGAGGGACGAACGGGTGCCGCTTTAAGGAGCTTCGCCCCTAAAATCACACAGCTTGAGAGCAAGAGAGAGAGATGATGGGCGGAAGGCAGGGAGGTTAACCAGCACTGGTCAGCTGCTGGGCTAGCATGTGGCTAGGTGGGCCTGGGTGTCAAGATTTGTCTGCTCCAGGCCGATGTGCCTTTGGCATATCCCTTTTGCACCAACGGTGACATGTTTTTCTACTGCAAATTCGAGAACATGCGTCGTGTGCCCGTGCATTTCTAGCTGTAGGGCAAACATCAGCTAAGCATCTGAACGTTGTTTTCGGCGTACGATAATGTCAGAGAGCATTTTTTTCTTCAGGAGATTCGGCACATGGTGCTAAACTGGGCGCTGCGATGACTATTCAATCCTCACGCACTTAGTGTCTCGTGGCACATGTTTGGAGAGTTTGCGATTGAAAAACAATAGAGAACAGCAACAAAAACAGGATCGAAGCACGCATACCCGGAGAAATACGGTGTACACAGCGGCGCACCACTACCATTACGTCCGTGTTTAGCGAATTATTTCCTTTACTTTTAGGTGTCTAAAAACAAAAAAAGTTGATAAAGGAAAAAAAATAAAGCACGCACAAACAGTTTATAGGGGCATCAGGGCCACACTATTCTTCGCATTTCGGAGAGATAGGAGCGCCAAGCGTACGTTGCGGTTTTTGTTAAAAGCTTCAGCTCCCTTGAGCTAATGCTCCTTCGAAGTCGCTATGCTCCTTTACTTCAAAGGAGCTTTGGTACGCCCATGTCACTAGGGTATTACTCCGCTATTTCGGCACCGTTTCGAAAAATTCTTGCGGCTACGTGTTCGTTGCGGACACCGGCACAAAAACACCACAACTAAATTTTGACCTCTGGGTGGTTTAGGGGCTCTTTAAAGGACCACTAGTAAGGAAAACAAATATTGTAATCATTACTCTATAGCTGCACACATTGGCAGAGTCACTAGAACAGCCTTGAAAATTCCCACTGTAAAGCTAATCTTGCATCTGGCTGGTACATTTTCACCTGACCGAAAATGCATGTGACCCACCAACTCAATGGCATTTCTGTGCCACATGCTGCAACAGCAGCCGGTAAATGGCACACTCATCATGCTTCAACAATGCATCAGAAAGCATTCTGAAGCTCATTACCATAAAACATCTTGTTCCCATAAACATGACGAAATTTTCCTAGCACAATTCTTGAATGCATAGAAAAGCAGCATGGCACAGCATGGAGCAGTTACATGGGTGCCACATCCAAGGGAAACAACCCTCGATGGTTTCCTGGTGCTGGCCAAAGCTACCTCATGAAGAAATCATTGATGGTCAGTATACATCAACGATACAAACCGCTTTAACGCAAAAATCAAGCAAAATTTTCTTCAAAGTTTATTTTATTGTTGTTAATGTTTGTTGAACTCAGCACCATGGCTACATAAATAAATCCACTTTCGTTTATACACCAAATTATGTATTTTCGAGCTAATGATATGCAATTTTATGTACTATTCAGTGTTTCTGTAGTATTAGTTAAGTAACTTCCTGTAATTTAGTTGTTTTTGCTTTTTCCCCCCAAATATTCTGCGTTCTTGACTCATTTGCAATGTTGTGTGACCATTTCCCCACTACCTTCTGTAATGTGAAATAATTAAAAATGCAGAGATACTCACCGTTCTTACTTCCATAAATTTTGCAAGGAACTGTTCTGCACTTAGTTTACCTGGAAAGAGACAGACAAGCATGTTCTAGTGGTATGCACATATACGACAGTCGAAGCATTACCACTATGGTCAAATAAAGCACCAGCACCGAGAGCCAGGGAAGTAGCAGCCACTGTACAGTGTTCTTCAATCTTGTCAAATACCACAATGCAATTAAGTGGTTAGAACCGGCAGACTTGTCATCTAACACATCATGGCTAAGCCGCAGTGAACTCCAGGACAGCTCATTTAACCATTTGTAACGATTAAGTACCAGTAGAGAAAATCATCTTGTTATTGCACAGTAAAGTTGGTAATGAAACCTATATTCTTCAAGAATTTTTGTGTGTACCACATCATATTGCAAAATTCAAGAGGCCATCAACAGAAATGCTGTGCAGCAGAATTTATGAAGCGTGGCAAGCGCTTCAACAAGACTGGAATGTCTCATACTGGTGTCACACGGGTGTTTCGAAGGCCTTCGAACCAATGGTTCATCGACTCAAAGGTCAAGTTTGAGCTGTTACATGAGCGGTTCCGATGGCCGTCGAGTCGATAGTTTATCGAGTCAACGGAGCACCCTACAACTCCTTCGAGACTTCAAAGGCCATTGAACGACGGAAGCGGAAGTGGCGCGAACTCCGAGACTTGGCACACCGGCAGCTCCCGCACGCGTTGGTCTCTGAGGCCATGGCCCTATTTATGTCGTATCAATAAGTAGAATCGTACACCTGTGAAAAATATTGGAAATGTGCCAAGGGGCCAATGCTCTCACTTTATTGCATTAGTTCTGGAATGAATACGCTGTCACTGGTATGAAAAACAAACGCCATGCAGCTGGTGGGAAACACTGCATGCAGCGCCATCTGGTGCCTATGAATCAAACTATTTTTAAGGCTCACGCTATGGACTTAGGCTCGGCAATGTCAACATAGGCACGTTTTCTGAATAACGACTGCAAAACATCGCACATACTTTGTCCTTTTTGGTACACGGGATTCAGAGAAAGCTCAATTTAAAGTTTGTTTCCTGCCATCGGTGTGAATAGCAAGCAACTAGTGCGAATTAGAATTGAAGAGGGGACGTGGCAATGAAAACTATCTTTGTTATTTATAAACTGATGAAATTTGGCACACTGATGTGGTTTGTTATGGTGATATCATAAATGATATTGGTTTTAAGCTACCTATTGTAGTTCTTGAGTTACATCATTTTATAGGCCCTTATAGGCCTTTATAGGCCCCCTAATTAATCGGTTAGTTAGACAAAATTTCAGTACCATTTTTACTTAAGCATATACACTAAGGTCCACTGAGTGCCGTAAAGCTGTTCGTTGATTTTTTTTTACGTCCAAATGCGTACAGAAAAAATTTTTGAAATGTCCTCAGCATATTTTCTTACCAACAACTTTTGCAAAAATACAATTATAAAAGTCTGTGTGACGTGCAGGTAGAAATGAATAGCTTTACGGCACTCACTATTGTTTCAGGATCTAAGTGAAAAAAACAGAATGAATTTAGCTTCATTAGTTATGAAATGGCACTGGGATGACTGACAGCAACTGCTCAAAAAATGGAAGCTGAGAAAACGGAGCACAAAGTTTTACTTCATGAAAACATTCAAATGTTAACTTTGAGCAGCTAACTTCTTGCTTGCTTTTGCTGGTTGTATTTTTTGTTGGAGAAGCACAACGGTGTGACTATCCTCAGGTTCAATCTCTCCTTTTTACAATGATCCCAAGATGGCGGCACTTTCAGAAGCCCCATTTTCTTATGGTTTTGCAGCCACAGCGGAATCCAGTGCTACTTTCCCGTAACGACCTGACCTTGTTTGGGAGTTCGAATTAACCAAAGTGTCGTCGAATCTGTCCGAAATAATGATTTTTCAGGCACAGAACAATGCACATTTTGGACGGGACCAGCCGCTGCGTCCGAATTAAACAAAATTTAGATTTAAGGGGGTCATTGTAAGAAGATTTTACTGTAGGCAGCTGTAGCCTTTGGTACTGAATTTCTAGCTCATTCACTAGGACATTTAAATGTGAGCCGGAAATCTGGGTTCCACACAAATGACCGCACCCCAAAACTTCCAGCTGGATAAGCTAGCTAAGGAACAGAAATTTAAAATCAACAATGAACCCTTACAATGTGTAAACGAATACGTATACCTGGGACAGTTAATAACAGGAACTCCTAACCATGAAAAAGAAATTCTCCGTAGAATAAGGTTGGGCTGGAGCGCATTCGGAAGGCATTATGAAATCATGACTGGAAACTTACCGCTCTCACTAAAACGAAAAGTATTCAATCACTGCATTCTCCCAGTACTAACGTACGGCGCAGAAACGTGGAGGATAACGAAAAAACTAGAGATAAAACTAAGGAGCACGCAACGTGCAATGGAAAGAAAAATGTTGGGGGTAACGCTAAGAGATAAAAAACGAGCCGAATGGATCAGAGAACAGACAGGAATAGCCGATATTATTATATCAATTAAAAGAAAGAAGTGGACCTGGGCAGGACATGTCATGAGGAGGAAAGATAACAGATGGACAGTAAGAGCAACGGAATGGATACCAAGAGAGGGAAAACGTAACAGAGGCAGGCAAAAGATTAGATGGAGCGATGAAATTAAAAAGTTTGCAGGCATAAAGTGGAACCAACTCGCTCAGGATAGGGTGGATTGGAAATCGTTGGGAGAGGCCTTCGTCCTGCAGTGGACCTAAACAGGCTGATGATGATGATGATGATGACAGAGATAAAGTGGCATTTTGCCTACTACTACCACGTACTCACCTACGGGGCAGAAACTTGGAGGCTAACAAGAGGGTTCAGCTTAAATTGAGGACGACGCAGCGAGCTATGGAACGGAAAATGGTAGGTGTAACCTTAAGGCACAAGAAGAGACCGTTGTGGGTTAGGGAACAAATGCGTGTTAGGGACATACTAATAGAAATTAAGAAGAAGAAATGGGCCTGGGCGGGCCATGTAATGCGAAGACAAGACAACCGTTGGTCATTAAGGGTAACAGAGTGGATTCCTAGAGAAGGCAAGCGTAGCAGGGGGCGGCAGAAAGTTAGGTGGGCATATGAGATCAGGAAGTTTGCGGGGATAAATTGGGCCCAGTTAGCACAGGACAGGGATAATTGGAGATCCATGGGAGAGGCCTTTGCCCTGCAGTGGGCGTAGACAGGCTGATGATGATGATGACCACGTATTGCGTTATAATATTCAACCACATGGTAAAAGAAGGTCTAAGGATGATGAAAAAAAAATAAATTGTAAAATGGAAAATTTTGACCAGATTGAGCATTCCCATTGCCACGTCCCCCCTGAAGCGGGCGCCTTGGTTGCCGCCATGTTGTTGCGAAATCACTCGGCGACTCAACGGCCGTTCAAAACTGCCGTTTAGCAGCACCAGCATGTATTTTGAGTCGATAGAGTTGTGGGCTTTTCGAAGGTCATCGACTCAAAGGCCTTCCAATGTGCCCGTGTGACACAGGTATAAGGTAAATGCACTACAGTAAAATTTCGTTAATTCGACCCCCGTTAATTCAGGATTTCGGTTAATTCAGCCATGACGTCTGGTCCCGTCCAAACGCTTGCATAATCTTTGTTCACGACATAACTACATAGTGTGCTTTTCTTGACACTGAACTTTTCCATCGCTTCTTCTCGAGATGCTCCCGCCTGCAACACATCCCACATATGCACCTTTGCAGTCAAATCTTTTGCTTCGTAATTCACAACTCTTGGCTGCTGGGGAAGAAGACGCAGTAGACGCCATGGTGACCCACACGAAGTACACAGCGATAAAATCAAAATAAAAACCTGCAAACCTTTAACACAAACAAACAATAAGGCCGCAAATGGCACTGACCACACACAAAGATGAAATTTAAAAGCAACAGGACACTACAGGAGAACAATCCGACAACCACAACGCAAACGTGTTGGACAGACATTGGTTGCCCAATGCTGATGACAGTAGTGAAGCACTCCCTTTCTTTCGGTTTTAAACCAACTCTGTGTGCGTTTTAAACCTCCTTTTAAATCTCGGAGGCCACGATCTTATCTCCAACTTGTTCAGGTACACCACTGATTTCGACTGTGAATTCAAATTATATTCAAAGTGCAGCCACAGCGGAATCCAGTGCTACTTTCCCGTAACGACCTGACCTTGTTTGGGAGTTCGAATTAACCAAAGTGTCGTCGAATCTGTCCGAAATAATGATTTTTCAGGCACAGAACAATGCACATTTTGGACGGGACCAGCCGCTGCGTCCGAATTAAACAAAATTTAGATTTAAGGGGGTCATTGTAAGAAGATTTTACTGTAGGCAGCTGTAGCCTTTGGTACTGAATTTCTAGCTCATTCACTAGGACATTTAAATGTGAGCCGGAAATCTGGGTTCCACACAAATGACCGCACCCCAAAACTTCCAGCTGGATATTTCTGAAAAAAGGAAAAAGCAGTTGCTACACTGAAGGCTCCGCTGCTCTAAATCTGCCATCATCTAACCGTCAAGAAACTGCTGGGCGATGGCGTCGGCCTCCTCTTCTGCGGCCTGTGTAGCCACACGTAGGTTGTCCTGTAGGGTAGACGGGTGGTAGGCCTGCATCTGTGCTTCCAGCACCTGGCTGTTCTGCTCAAACTCTTCCTTCAGCACATTCACCTCATCCACCTGCACAATCAACACAACTCAACCCCTTGGAGAGCAGGGACAGGCCACCTCACTATTCGCAGAACTCGTGTGGTTACACAGCATACAACAAAAATAACTGAAAGCAAGGCAACACATGATACATAAATACAGTTAAACCCTGGTGATACGAATGTCGGTCCGGTATGAATTCAGAAAATTCCCCGGCCGAATTGCATTGTGTAGAATGGGCCAAAATTCGGATGTTCCAAACACTTTTTTTCACATCGCGACAGGTGATACGAAGTTGGGTACCGCAACCACCGCAAGCGTGCGGCACACTGCCGGCTGAAAGACGCATCGGCGGCGACACTACCATACTGGCTAGCGTTGAGCAGCCAAAGCAGCCTCAAGAAACCCCGCCTTCTTTCTATCAACCATTTCAGGAGGGACTGCATGCTCTTTCATTCATCTGCTGGGAAGTGGACATTGTGTGGCTCTACAAGCTGTGCTGGCGGCACCAAAACTTCGAACAAGGCTTTAATATTTGTCGCCCCACTTGCACGTCATGCGCCAGACTGACCAGAGGTGTGCATGAAAAGCCTCGGGTCAGTCAGGCACATGATGCGCAAACGCGGCAACAAACCAAACTGAAGAGACTGACATCTGGACTGACCAGACGACAAACCAGACTGACAAGACATGACGTGCCAGACTGAGATGGCAAGCAACCATCTCCTGTCACCCATTCACAACATGGGAGCACAAAACAAAGAAAACACACAACACTTTTTCACTTTTACCACAGTGCTAAACATAATTTAAAGCACACATGTAACACCATGTATGATGCTTCAAAGCAGGAATACAGGCAGTGTAGACATAAACATGTCGCCTCCATTACAATGTCCATTATTTGAATGTTACCTTCACAGACACAAGCATGCGAAAACTGGCATTTATTGCTTTTCGACGGACAGCAATGATCAGATAAAGGAAGATGCCTTTGTGGTATAGAATTCAGATTCACAGTGGATTCACAGTGCGAAACAGATGGGTGTTTGCTGGTCGGACGCTACAGGCATAATTATTTCTTTATGAGGAAGAATAAGAGTTTCTTGCTCTTATTATGAACCGTAGCTGTGTCGCGGTCTAGCAAAACTTGGAAGCACCTCACAATAATTAAACTTGGTCAACGACGTTATTTTGCAGTGAAATTTTTTCTTTCTCTTTTTCAATACGACCAGTGCTCATGTCTTTCTGGCCATACATGCCACGTGTACCTTTGTTGAGACATTAAACATCAACCGCAGATAAAGCAACATTGTGTAACTGTGTGCATCATATTGAAATATTTTAGATTTTTACTGTTCGACGTCTCATAGAGTTAAAGACGATTATGAAATGCAGCACTTTACATTGCCACAGAAAAGCACAGAGAGAAGAATAGACTTTTTTAAGCTAATATATGAGAATAAACTATGAAGTAGACAATCCCCCTCACGATTTTGCCACAAGAAGGCAAAGCATAAAGCTAAATCTACCTTACACTTATGAACTATGGAACAAAATCTAATATTAAATATTTGCTATGCATATTGTTCTGATTATGCATAATTTGATTCATATACATTTTTTTTATGCAGCTAAATTTTGGCAACTGCCAAGGATGCCCCAGTGTTCAAAAATAGATGATCTGCCATGCAGCTGCTGTTTTTAATTTTTGCTTAAATGTTCATACACTTTTCCGTGTTCGTACATTGATATAACTCAAGCGTATACACCTTCGTTATTTGTGAAATATACGTGCCGGCCATGCAACGCTACAACAGCAGTAAGCGTGAACAGCCAGGAACAAATAACGCATGACCACTGGCTCGACACCCCTATTTACATCAGATATAAGAGTTAACCTGGATGCACTTAATCAAGTAGCAATATGTAAGCCAACATGCAAAAGCATAGTCTACGTCTCAAGGCAATGTCAATGAGAGGTGATCGCAGCTTGTCACTTGCTTGTAAATGCTGACTATACAATCTCATGTTTTCTTTGGTTTCACAACCTCATCTTGTGCTCGTTAACAGCGTCGGTGAACACTGATTCCAAATAAGCATGCCAAGGACAGCAATGCTTGGAATTAAGAACCGCACAGCTGGCCTGGAACTGGCGTGCGGATGCGCTAGGCGTATGGAAATCACAGAGAAGCCACTGTAGCTAAACAAGCAAAATGTTCACGACTGAATCATGCAGCAGCATGTTTGACCTTGCCAAATATATTTAGGCGGAGAAGTGCTGGCATAGCACAGCAGAAAAGCGCAAGGCCCGTGTGGCCAGTCTCGGTGGTGCACACTTTTCCCATGAGTGCCTACAGCTGTTGGTGGCGCTTGCGTGCCTGAAAATGGTCTACTGGCCCAGTGCTGTTGGGCGTTGGGCAGTTGCTTTCATCCTCTCGTGCGGGTGCATTTTCTTTGTGTGCGTCATTCTAAGCATTAATCATGTCAGCCCAAAAAGGTGCTGCTATTAGTAGTGCTATGTCACGGAAGCTGAAGGCGCTGTCTTTCACGGGCAAGCTGGAGATTTTAAAAAAGACGGGCGAAGAGCCTAAGAAACGGCAGATTGATATGGCCAGGGAGCTAGGCCTAGCTGTTTTCTACGTTGTCTATGATCGTTGGTCGCTGCAATTGAATGATGTAGAATGTGCAGTGCTTTGGAGTGCATTACAAAGAAGCAAAGACTGCACACCACGTCACGGTAGGGGGAGTCCTACTAATGTGGTGTAAACAAGAACCGTGCCTGGCAACAGAAAAATGTTCTTTGCAAGAAGGAAGTGGACATCGCATTCACATTGGGAATTGAAGATTTTCAGACCTCCAATGGCTGGATTCACTGATTTAAGGCATGGCACAACTTTTCCTACAAAACTGTTTGCGGCGAAGAGAAAAGGGTTGACACCTCCATTGTGGAAGACTGGATGGCAACCACGCTGCTGTTTTTGATCACTGGACATAAAGCTCGCAATGTCTTCAATACAGATGAGGCAGGGCTATTTTACAATCTCTTCAGCCCAAAAAAAAAAAAAAGTCATTTCAAGGTCAAAGCCAGCCAGGGCGGACAAAGAAACAAGCAGCGTGTTACGGCTTTATTCTGCTGCAATGCAGACGGCTCAGGAAAGATGCCACTGACCGTCACTGGCAAGTATCAAAAGCCCTGATGCTTTAAGGCAGCTGGTAGGATGCCCTGCATTTAAAAAAGGCATGGATGACGTTGGCGCTGTTTGTGGAGTTCATCAACCAGTTGGACCGCAACATGTCAAGCAAGAATAGAGACTGTTTTGCTGCTGGACCTGTGTGCAGCTCGCCCGAAGGAGATGATGCTACAGAGTATCAATGTGGTGTTCCTTCCCCCAAACGCTACAAGCCAGTTGCTGGTACTGGATGCTGGCATTATAGAAACCATCAAGCATCATTTCAAGGGCCTGATTAACCACCACCTTCTCACAAAGATTGACCGGAAGGACACGAATCATAAGATAAGTCTTTTAGACGTCATGCATTTTATTCCAATGGCCTGGAATCGCGTTGCCCCAGCAACCATCATCCACTGTTTCGTGAAGTGGGTGATTTTCAAATCCGTAGCAGCCACCACCTCGCAAGTACCAAACCCAATTCCTGTTGATGTTTGGCAGCTTGGCATTGACTATGTTGCTGACGATTTCGTTACCACAGATGACTACCGTATTTACCCGCATAATTTGCACCCTCGCATAATTTGCGCACCCCTAATATTTAGCCAGCTTTGCAAAAAGAAAAAATCCTCGCATATTTTGCGCTCCCGGTTCCCAGCTCGCCGGCGCGTACGCACGAACCAACATCCGCGCGGCCGCGCCCCCCGCTGCGCAGGCGAGCGCAGTCATACGCAAAAGGGGCTGCGAGTGCGATGCCCCTTTTTCCGATTCTTTTCTCTGGAAGCCCCCCGAAGCCCAAAGTACCGTCGCTAGAATAAAGGCATGCGAGTGGGGGCGAAGAAAACGGCTGAAGCTGAGATCAAACGAGCCCGGCCTATCTCCGTCGCTCCGAGGGCTGATGTGATAACATCACCCCGATCATCAGGACACCTGCCGTCGATGCGGGGAGGAAAGGCTCCGCCCGTCTTTAACAAGCATGAAAAGACGCGAGGCGGGGGGGGGGTAGTGTCGCGAGATAGCGCTATCGCGCGCTATCTCGGCAGCCATCAGCGGCTGGCTCGTAAACACTTCTACCTGCTGCGCCCTCCCTGGAGCAGCCGTATTCTCTTACACCAACGTTTTGCAGTGTTACGTGAGATTGTAACACTGCAAAATCGTAGTTACCGCGCAAGATCGTAGTTACCGCGCTAGTTGCATTATATTATAAGTTATTTTAAACGTGTTCGCGAAATATCCGCGTAATTTGCGCACCCCCTTTTCGGAGCTCTAAAATCGCGAAAGAAAGTGCGTAAATTATGCGAGTAAATACGGTATCTTGCCAGCTGTGGTCTGCACACAGTGAAAGACATTGTGGAGGAAGCGTCATCACAGCCTGGTATTTCTAGCAGTGACGACGATGACTGCAATAGGTGACGGCCAACCACCGACGGCATCTGAAACGATGCACGCACTTGATATTCTATGCCCTGCCGTGACATCTGAGTCTGTTCATGAGAACACCTCAGCGTTATTCTTCAGCTTCGGAAATTCACCGCTGGCCGATCTCGCGGCTAAAAAGACCCAAAAAGACACACGAGTTCTTTTTATGCAAATACTATGTATCTTGAAGTTTAAAAACAGTTTTTGCTCATTTTTTTGGTGGGTGACGAACATTTTCACACCCCCTTGAGATTCATATCATCAAAATTCTACTCGAAGGGAAGCTCAGGGCAAGATGGAGGCTTGGATCGGTGAACAGATTGCTAAAAACGATGTAGAACCGGGAATGTCGCAGGAGCCAACGTTCCAACAAGGCCACTTGTCAAAACGTTGGCTCCTGCAACATTCCCTGTTCTACATCATTTTTAGCGATCTGTCCGATTCAAGATTTTACTGTAACTATCGATGATCCATTAATTATCAATCTATTAATCTGCACTGCACAGATGCAATATCACCACAGTGGTGCTACGTACATTAGGGAAGCACAGATGAATTTTTGCTTATTTGAGAGGCATCACTACATTTAGAGCTCACCTTTTGTAGGAGGTGGTGTTTGCGCTGCTCTGTGAGAGGCTTGTGCTCCAGCGTTTTCCCTGGGTGGAAAACATATATCTTGAAGAATTATTTTTAAATACAGTGAAATCGTTAAATGGGAGCTTTAGAGACTAGGAAAATGAGTTCTGTAGGAGTTCAATTTGTGGAGAGACAAAGGTGGAGAGCAAGCAAAATGCTTTTTTTAAGTACCTAAATGCATAACAAGAGAGCATATATCAAAGACAATACGTGTAATGGAAATAACTAACAAAAGCAGGAAGGCAGTAAGCCACCCACTACGGCATTGCTGACTGCAACTGGCTAGCACTATAATAAACACCAGACCTCACTCCGGACACTCATCAGCCATATTGCCAAGCGCTGTTTGAGATTCTCGTAGCTCGCAGATTCTAATCTATTCCTTTGCAGCACGAAACAAAGAGCACCACAAAGTGCTTTTACCATTACACAAATATTAAACAACGTGAGGTTTACCGAGATTCTACGGTATCATACTTGGTAAAACAAGTTCATTTACCACATTATCGTTTTTCTGGATGTTTTAATTGCTTGATTGCCTGTTTTCACTGCATAATGCTTGCATGGCTAGTAAGCCAGCTTTCCCGCAAGATGTGGGAAAGCTGGCTTGGGGCTTTACCAGGACAATTCTGTGGACTCTTGTGTTCCCTGAATAGGTCTTCGTTAGCGAAATGTGAGTCGTGAACAACACAGGCTGGAATTACTTGCAGTGGTGACCTTTACTCACTTGCAGCCTGTTGAGGTGAGATTTAGCACCATCGATTCTGCATAGCGTTACAATGGCATTCTATTAATCATATAATCTCGCTAGTAGTCTTACTGTATAACAAGTTAAACATCTATGTAATGAAGGTCAGTAAAATTGGCAATTTACTTCGTCATGTCCAAACTTTGTTAAATCAAAATTCAGCCTCCTATGTTACGGATTATTATGGACATGGACTCTTATGGACATGGAAATGCCACGTGAACATTCTAATAACAGCAGTCAAAGCCCTCATCACAATGGTCAGACGACAATTGTACAACCTTAAGAAGAAACGCAGATAAAACACCGTGGTAAGAAGTAATAAGAAAAGCTATCACGTCTATTCTGCCACCAGGGATTGTTACGAAAACCTTGGGTGATTCCCAGATCAAGGGGGTGGCGCTGACGTCATCATTTTCACCAATCCGCTAGCTATTAAGAAGAAAAGCTAATAGCTAGCGGTTCCAGGAAGAATCAACGACACCCTCCTTCTCGCCGATATGGATAACAAGCCTCGTTGGCAACAACCATTTCCTGAACGATCGCAATCGCTTGCAAGGTAAGCGAGAGCTTGCCGTGCTTGGTACTACCACTTCTATTGACCTCGAAGACATACCGGGGTGCCATCTGCCAGAAGCTCTCCGCGACGTGGAGACATCATGTGATACCGGCAGCGAATTGTATGACGTCTGCAATGTCACAGACCATTCAGGCACGGTTTTTTTCGTGTTGCAAGCATTGCCTTAGCTGCAAAATAACCCGCTATACAGGCCAGCAAAGGTATTTGGCGAGCAAACATGAGGCGTCGCGGCAATGTCCACTCTTGTTGGAAGAAGTACATGTGGCTACGCATAACGAAAGTGATGAGGCTGCTCGAGTAAAAGGTAATCAGGAATTTTAGCGATCAGGAAATGCAGTTAGCTATCACTGGAAATACTCAAACATTCCGCATACATTTACTTATTCAAGTGCGAATACGCGCTACTACGCTGTGCTTTTGCATGGTTGGCGCACGGTCGACAGGTGACATTTCGACACGCGTTGACAGCGGTGCGAAATACATAGCATATTATCCCATTCCTTCACCTTAGGTTTGGGTGCGTAATTAAGCGGGCGATATATGTTTTGATATTGCTAATCAAATTTGCATGACCACTTATAAAGGTGTTCATGCCGCATGTGCCGCTATAAAAGTGCTGTTCAAAGCATTCATCGTGGCGTGCACTGTTTGGCACTTATGCCAGTATTATCGCGGGATGATGATTTATCACGAGCTTATTTATCACCAGTAAGTGACACATTAAAATCATGCATACAATTCCGCGATGTGCGCTCATGTATCTCTGCACACAATATCTTGACTGACGACAAAATTAAAACACCCTGTTATATTTTGCGATGGCTCCGCTCCGGGAACAATAGAGAGGTCCTCTGCACAAATACGTGTCGTAAGTAATGCCTACAGTCCAAGAAAAGCCCTGCCATACTCACTGAACATTTTAGCTCTAAGATCGCACACAAAATCTCCCCTGCTGCATGCTTGCTACACACCCGAAATGAGCGCTCGGCTGTTTACCCATTCTCATCATTTTCAGCCAAGATGCTTCATTTTGGGGTGCATATGAGTCAACATTATACCCAGCTCAGTCTAACACGTCAACCACTGAAGAGAAATAACTGGCTTGGTGAAGAAAGCCAGCGCGCTTTGCCGGTGGCAGCGAACGCGTCATGTGATGTTTACTACATCACGACGAAAGCAGCGCTGGTTTCTCCAGTGGTGGCCCTTGAGACCAATAGCTACACACGCTTGTCACTTAACACTCAGCGATAACAAAGGCACCAAAATGGGTGCCAGGCCACGACACAGGTGTCACAAAACACGGAACTACAGCACAAGGTGCAAAGGTGTGCAATCCAATGTGCATGGTTCTGCTCGTGAATGTGCTCAGCTCCCCCCCACTCTGGTGGCAAGAAGGCATTCGAATTCCTCCCTGGACTGCATTCGCCTACAGCGCCTTGCACTAGCGATAAGCCTGCGGCTTGCAGTGAGTTTCGCATCCATGCCACTGTCATTTCAATGGTGTCACCACCATCAAAATGACAGTGCACCGTTGGCAGTGGTAAACTAAGCATCAGCTAAGCCTTTATATCGCCAACTTTACAAGTAAGACCAATATGCATAAAACATTTGTCATTTTACTTTAGGCTATTATCAGAAGCAGATTCAGCGTGAACACTGCTGAGTCTTATACAATGACAAACTTCTCGAATGGTTGTAATGCACAGATCTTTGGCAGCATCTGCTAAGACGCACATAACCATTTATCGGTACAAAAGACATACACTGTGTTCTAGGGAAGCCAGAGATTTAAGACAGGAAGTTTCAGAACATTTGATGGAGCGAATCTGATGAGAATACCAAAAAAAGAAATTGGCCTTTTGACATCATGAGGCCAAAGTTCCAGCGCAAATTTCGAAACTAAAACTTTAACATTAATTTTCTCTTTTAATACTGAACATAAAAATTGCCAAATTAACGGCAAGTGAGTGCTCTAAATATAAGTCATCATTCTAAACCACTTGACATGTTCACTTTAGTGTCCCTTTAAGGAACCTAAGCTCAACAGCTGTAAACTAAAGCTGATACATGTGCATACACATGAATGATAGATATTCATAGGAGAGGTTGCCTCAACAAAGGCACCTGCAGGCCATAACTAAACAAGTGCTCAGGTAGAAAGAGACCAGAACAAGCAAAGAGAGGACAACACGCTGTTTCTGATTGCCTGTATTTTTCAACTAGAACAATGTTTCATCTCAACCATGCCCCTATGTAAAATGCTGTTAGCGATTTGGCAGCTTAAAATGTACAGCTACGTATTTTACACTAAATCAGAACCAGGCATACAGAAGCACCTTCGAAGCACTGAAAATTTTCCTGCAGACTGCCCGGTAGTGCTCTTTCTGTATCTTCAGTAGTGAATACTGTGAACAAGACCAGGGTGTCTAGCAAAGTGGAGAATTCAATTTCCCTGACTTTTCCAGGTTTTCCCTGACCATTTTAGCTAAAATTACCTGACCTATACAACAGACACCATTCTGTGGAAATGGTCCGTGAAGCATATAAAAAGGATATACAGAAAACACATTTCATTGTAGAGGAAAACATTTATTGCAACTGCCCTCATAATCAATTAGGGTTTGAGATAGTTCATCTCGTCTTGAAGAATGGAAGCTTCAAGTTGCGCTTCACTGAGCAGACTTTGCTTTATTTCTTGTAGCTCTTTAATCAGAGCTGCAGGCGCAGATCCAGCGCTACTGCTAGGCGAGGCATCCGTCGGGCTCTTAAAAAATGACAATTGCTTTGGCTGGGAAGCACTTTTGAGAAAATTCAATGCAGAAATGTGCTTCTTGCTAGAAGTACGACTTGAAACAGTTCTGCGACCCATGTTGCTCAGAGAAAACGTTTTCCGGCAAACTGTACACATGGCTTCGTGCGGATCATTTTCCACAGGCCTAATCCAACTTGCATAGTCGGAGACACTTGGGTTCGCCCAGTCCGCATTAAAGGAACGCTTCTTGCCTCCTGACATCTTCGATGAAAAATATTTTGCGGCGCGCGACACCGAAACGCAGCACTGATAAGCAGCGCGCGACACTAATACTCGCATCAGAAATGCTGCAGGTCCAACGGATTTCTTCTCTCCGGAATATGTCGTCACAGAAATATACGGATATGTTCACCTCAAATCACAGAAGCGCGTAGTCGCGGACAACGTCGCACACAACAATTCGCACTACGCAGGAATCCCGGGAAAACGTCCGCGAAACACAGTTTCAGTCGTAGTAGAGCCTAGTCGCACTGTACAAGTTACAACCACCGGCTGTGGTACAACAAAGGGACGTCGTCATGCTGGATTTATTGCGTGCGGCTTGTCGTGGCTCGGCTCGATATGCTACGTTACCCTGCCTCTGCAGCAAGAACGCGCAAACTAATTTTAGTAGAAGTGAGTGCGTGCAAACGATGGCTCATAAATAGGTGACGCCGAAAACATGCAGTCTTCCACTTGGATTACTTAATTTTGGCTCTTGACGTCGTAAGAAAACATTGCTTTCAATATTCGCTACCAAAATGCATCGCCTCCAAGATTGGCGACCAAAATACATCGCCTCCAAGATTTGCTACCAAAGTGCATCGCCTTCAAGACCCCTACATAAAAAAAAAAAAAAAAACTGAGCGTGACATTTGGACACCTCCTATCGTCCTTCTGATGGAAATTTCATTCGCCTGACCCTAGCGTTTCACCCAAAGCGATCGGCTGTGCGAGTCATTAGTAGTGTGGGCAGGCCCAAGGACAGTTTTCCCTGACGTGTCTCGCTTGATTGACGAATTCCCTGACAATTTCCTGACTTTTCCCGGTGGCTAAAAATTCCCTGACTTTTCCCGGTTTTCCCGGTCGCTAGACACCCTGAAGACGTGCAGCAAGAATGTGCTTAAAAAGGTACAGAAAAAGCACAACTGAGACTTTAGCCACTGCATGCAGATTTTGCCGCAGTAGCAAATATCATGAACACTGCCCAGCAAGAGGCCAATGTGAATAAAAGAAGGAAATAAAAATAAACAAAACTGCAGTGCCACTCACGTGCCAATTGCTCATTCTGGGTCACCATGAGGTGTCTGATTTCCTCAGAGCGCAACACTTCAGGTAGCTGCTCAACAAACTCTTCGAGCTTGTTGTCTTCCTTGAGAAGTTCTTCTAACTCAGAGTTGCTGCACAGAGACGCATGGGCACCACAAGTGATACATGACTTTCTAGTAGCAGTATCATAACTGTCTGTCCTACATGACAATCCAATGAAACAAGGCAATCGTGGTTATGACTCCACTGCACCAGCACAGGCAACGCTTCATTATACATGTGAGCGGTGTGCCACAACGCTACAGTCGTTCACCGTTGGGCTGGCGTGTGTGTATACAGTATTCACTTGTGTAACAAACCTAACACCCACTTCCGTCCTTGAAAAAAAAAAAGATTTCATGCGTGTAATATCTGCTGGCTTTATGTCGGCGCGATTGCCAATGTCAACAACTCCAATGTTAAAAAAAAAAAGATGCAAAAGAAAAGTCTAGAATAGTTTAACAACCACACTGAACAGTTTCCAGCGATGCGAGCATGAATGCGGTGGGTAACAATTTAAAAACAGTGTTTTCTATCAGAGTGCCACCTCCCAAATGCAAGAGAAACCTCCCCGCTCATAGCGTGCCTTCAGAGACTTCGCGCACTGGCAGTTTTTTCTGCGCCATGGAGACAGCATAATTCTTTAGGTGGGCATATCCGCTCCATCACACCCCATTGCTCGCAGCCAATCCCTATTTAAGCCATGGTGCACTCCAGTACAGTTGTTGCAGCTTAGATGAGGCCAAGTTGGGCCAAAATGAGTGCAGTAAACGAAAGCTTTTCTTCCCTGGAATTGGAGAATATGGGTACTGCTCTTACCCCTGGATGTTAGAATGCACCGAAAACTCGAAGAAAGAGCTAACGTGCATGCTGGGATGTCACGCTATCTACATTCTACTGCGGCACGTGCTTGTGCCATACACACTGCCTAACAGCATACTCTCCAGGTAGCTGGGCGTACAAGTCGCATTATACTCTTTTGCTGGGAAGTGTGGCAAATGTGGAGGCTGGAGCAACAGCTGCCGGCATGGCGAATCTCACAGCCCACACTTGTAGCCTCGTCTCGTGACATACATGGCAGTGTGCAAATGCTGTGACAACATATGTCCGGTGCTACATGCGGCACAAGTTCAGCGACACCACCACCGCTTTTCAATCACGTTTTTGTGGTGCGGTGTTTCGTGAACTTTTTGTTGGATGCTTGCTGCATAAACTACAGTGGGCTGGTGTGCCAGCTGTACAGCTGGTTTTAAAGGGGCCATCTAACACTTTCTTCGCACCTGTTTTCATGTGCGTATTGCATAGACTGGAGGGTAGACAGACAAATGCTACAAGAATGTCAGCGATAGGAGCAGGCAGTGCAAAGTTATTAAGGAGATAAAGTTCAAAATACAAGCAAAAAAATGCGGACCCTCAACTTAGATTCCGCGGGGTCAGGTGATCGCGTTTCACTCTCCACAAACGTCATAGAGCTCGGCCAATGGAATTGGCTTTAGGCGCCTACATAGCGGAAGTTCGTACGCCATCATTGCCTGTTCGCTCCTGTGTAGTGAAGACGCCGTTGCCATGCCAACAAACAACGCGGAGCGAGAGCGTGCCGCACTGTCAGTTATGAGCTTTTCCGACCGCTCCGACTTGTAAGAGCGGATGCTTGTGCTTCGAACTGAGGCTTTACGTGTCGTTCCGTGTTAAGACACTTCAAGGCAAGTGCCGTCATCTTTAAACTCGCCGTCATGACCACTGAGAGGGGCCAGCGAATACGACCATACTCGGCAACGTTTCTTCATGGGTTTTTCAGCTAAACACGCAAACATGGAAGAATAGAAGTGGGAGTAGGGCCCCATTGCGCAAAGCACTTTGCGTAGAGCGGAATGTTGGGTGTAAACATTGCATGCGCAAGCACGGCAGACCACCTGGAGCGGTTGCCGTCCGCTTCGAACCTTTTGAGTGGTCGTCGTGCGCTATGTAGCCCTCGAGTTGCTGAAGGTTTCAGTTGCTTTAGCTTCGTATGATGAAGCTTCAACGGTAAAGCACCCGTGAAAATTCGACACCGTTTGTCAGTGCGACACAAATTGTCGAGGCTGTAGGGTAGCGAGTGGCTGCCAAAAATATCCTCAGCCATCTGTCTACGCGGCACGAAAATAAAAAAATGGCTGCGAGGAAAGTGTTAGAGGGCCCTTTTAAGCTCAAGGTCATTGAGCATGTGCTGGAGTGCAGGAAGTGTGCAGCTGGGCAGCATTTCAGTGTCAATTTAGTGGAGAGTGGGCTGAAGAAAGCGTTGGTGGCAGCTAAATATGGCGTTTCCGACACGACCACCTATAAGAACAAGGACAAACTGCTGCAGCAACTGCAGCAAGGTTCATCTTCCCCGTCACAGAAGAGAATACGTACGTCAAAATACAAAGACCTAGACGCAGCGCTGTTCAGGTGGTTCCGGGAAGTTGCCGGGACCATTTGAACGGCGCGAAGATGCCGGGGAGTCGGAGCTTGCTGTCTGCGAAGAAGCGAGCGCGGATGACGCGATCATCGCAGCTGTGCACGGTAGTGCAGAGACTGCAATCGATGACGACTCGTACGGCGAGGACGATGTCGACCCAACACCAGAACAAGATTTTAGATGCGAAGCAGCTTATGGTCGAGCCCGTTTCATCCCTGCGCCATCCACACCCCCACGGTGCATGCGCAACAGCTGGCCCAAGCTGGCAAGGAACGAGAACGCGCCCTCACCCGCGAGAGACAACGCTGACGCAGGCAGCGTCTGCTAACGAGTTTCTTGAATGAAAAAACCGACTGCTCGCACTGCACAGCTGTTCACCGGCCACCCCGCATATATATGCACTGGATCTTGACCTACAATGTAGTGCCAGTGGGAGATTTCTCTTGTGCGTAATTGAACCATAAGGATTCGCAGCATGCGCTTTAACTAAAAGTAATACGGAACTCGGCACGATCTATGATGTGGGAGCGCAGGAATCTCATAAAAGCCAGAAGCATGAATGACAACGCATGTGCGAATATACACACACGTTGTCACTCATTTACATGCATGAGTAGGCAACGTCACGGGTGATTTACGGTAACACTGAACGATCCCTAGTGCTTCGCCCACTCGTCATGGTTCACTTCGTGGAGATGCATGAATTTTTTCGTGCTAAGAGCGTTAGAATACCTCACAAAAGTGAAAGTACGCTGCGCAAAGAACAGTTTGAGCAACAAATCGCTTCAGTGCTTAAGCTTTGTGGAGGACGAAATTGTTCGAAGCGCTGTTCACAGGCATTGCCAGACGAAAATAACAGCATTCTTCCGCTGACTGAAAACTTGGTTGGCTTCCATGCTGTGTTGTGATTGTGTTGAATGTGTCTGTGGGTGAAAAGTGCAATGAATTGCTTTTAAAAGATGGGTCGCCCTTTTGGCATAGGCAAAGGCCAAAAAAAGTGTGCTTTGGTTATAATGGGGTACCATATATAGCACGGATTTTTACAACTCCCATGACTTACGTTATAAGCAATCTACACTGTGTGACGATTCTGCTTGTAATTTTAAAGCCAGCAGCGATTGGACAAAGAGGTTCATGCAGCATAATGGGCTGGCAAGGGACAGTGGTTGCAAGCAAGAGTGCTGGCAAGGGGCCGCCTAGGTACACGAACAAAAAATAAATTTACATGCATTGCGTACATGCATTTACTTTTATTTGTGAAATGAAATTTCAACTCTTAGAAATCTTTCGTGACTTCTTTTTCTCTCCTGCACAACGAACCCTTCCCCAAAGTGACCGACCTTTCTGAAAGATAAAAAAGGTGGGTTTCTTATGAATACGGTATTTTCCAGAGCGACCCGGTCGTGCACCCAATAAGTTCCAAGCATGGCGCCTTATAATTTCAACTTCTCCTACAGTGGGCAGGGCACTTTTATCCCTCACCAGGGTCTTTATAGTACAAACTGGCTGTACACGAAGACCACCTTATTTTCAGTCCATGAGCATTGACATCAGGGCTTGTATAAGAACTGTTTCTGGAATTTCTGTGCAGTGGTATCATGCGATGCCATTATGACAATACAATAAAACAGAATAAAAACACTACATACAACAGGCGCTCGATGATTCAGACTCTAATAATTCAAACAAATTTCACATTTTTGGTTGGCCAGCAACATTCAATGAACTAATTAAGAGCTGCTTAATTAAAACTGAACCATTTGGTTAATACTGTTAATTCACACTTTTTGCTTGTCGTTACAAGAAATATTGGCTGCTTCGGTTCCTTCTAGGTGAACATTCATAGTCATGTATTTTTTTAACAGTTAGAGATAAACCAATACACCCACAGTGTCACGGTCATGACCACGTATAAGAAACGTGTAGTATTCAATTAACTCCTGCTGGTAGTTGGCGCTCGTATGTCGTCTCCCGTGCTTCTTTGTGTCTGTGTTTATTGAGCTACAAAACGTTCCCGATGTGCGACCAACAAGCCCAAGTCGCCACAATCCTGCACCATTTCTGCTTTTCCTAGGATATGTTGCACTCACCCATATTTCTGCTTGCATCTGATAACTGAAACAAAATTCTGGTGTCCCCCCAAGTTTGAATTAATGGGAGTTCAATTATGCGTACTTTCACCACTGAAAATTGATGCTCCACCTTAATGTACCACTATGACATCAGTGAAAGGGTAATGTGTTCACTATGGGGATGGTGCACAAGGCCAGGCGGCTCCACCCCTGCGTTCAGCGCCAATGCGGGCACTCCCGTGTCGTTGGGGTGACAAGGCTCCCTCCCGCACCGCGTGTGTTCCGCCGCAGCTTCTTACTGGTTTTAAGACCGTACAAGGTTTGAACATTTTCTTTCGTAGGGCTAATATTGCTAAAGGAAAACTTTTTACGAGGCAGGCCATGTGCATCAAGTTAAAGAAAGTGTGTCTACGGACGGAAGCGGGGTGACCGGCCGATGTGTCTCCCAAACGCGGGAGACAAAATACTCCAAAAAATACTCCGAAAGTTCTAAGGCAGCCAGGCTGGAAAGTGATTTTATTCTGATCCTTGTTAATTTGTAATTATTTGTTATCGGTATGTATGCATTATTATCAATATATTAGTCCCATAAAAGGCTCCACAATAAAGCAGTGAAAGTCTGTAGCTGTATGCATCACGTGTGAGCATTGTGCTAGTGTGCGCGTGTTGGAAAGAGAAGCTGTGAAGCCACGGACTGCAAGACCTCATCTGTTTATTTCCATTAATCTTACTTATACTAAGGAAGAAAACGCGGGGCCGGTACCAGGAAGCGTCGACAACATACGTCCACTTATTTATTTCTAAATAATGAAGGCTGAACTAAGCAACACGGTTCTAACTCGTTTTGAAAGATTCTGTTAGAAACCAAAAAGAAAGAAAGAAAGAGAGACACGACTGGAAAGAAAACAGCAGGACCGCCTCTCAGTGGCTTTTGTTATCCGGTGCCTCAACTCCTTCGTGTGGCGTCTACGCCGGCAGGCGCATGCAAGAGGCACATAGTCTGTTTTTAACGAGCTTTTATTCTTTCTTTCCTTCTCCTTTTTTCTCTTTTTCTTTTTGCAAGAGGCACTCCAGCAGATTGACGGCGATCCTTGTTCTGGTCGGAGTACCAACGAAAGGAAAGATCAAACCATTCAAATGTGTGACAGGGCTCTAGCACTAAAAAGAAAAAAGAAATGAGGAGAAGGACAGCAGCACGGGCCGCGCACGAAATGTACGGAGCCCACACGGCTATGCATGTCGCAGCCTGGTATCCCACACAAGCGGCTCGTTTAAAACAGCACGAACCATTGCAAATTGACAACACATGTCATCTGCTAGTAGAAGAGCATTGCCGGAACCCGCGCACAAAGTCCCTCCCGCTGACAACCCACCTTTTACGTACTCCACGCGGAATGCCGGGGGACAGAATGCCCATTACATTGCAAACTAGCACCACATGTCTGCTGAATAGAGAGCGTCGACGGAACGCGTGCGCAAGCGACCGCGCTTCTCGTTCAGAGCTTTCCGGAAGCTATAAATATTTGTCCCTGGTGATCTGATATAAGTACTGTTACAGCCGAAGACACACAACAAATCTTGTTGCTGAACAGCGAGCCATAGTACGACGACCTTTGGAAGAAAAAAAGGAAACGCAGGAAAACGCGAATAACTCAGTTCTAAAGCTACCGCCATCCCTGCAACAGGAGCTTCTATCACCCCAAGGACGAGCGTGCCGCCGCGATCGGCGCTCCCGTCGGCGGAGTGTTACAAGTGCACCATCCCCATATAGCATTCACACTTTGTCATCTCCTGGAATATACATGTGGATGTAGCACACTTAAAGAAGAGAATTGTCCACAACATGCTTGAAGCTTAGAGAACAGTGTCGGTAAATGTGTTCCTCTAAATAGTGTTTAGAGAAGTAAGAGCTGTCTCGAACAACTATGCAATTCATGACACTGATGCAGTACACAACTGAATATGATTTGAAGCATATACAAGAGTTTGTTAGCGAGCCTCTGCTAACAAGTAAGGGTCCGAAACTACATACACCTTGCTGCTAACACTGTACATGAGATGTCTGTGCTGAAGATTTTAATGCCCGCCAAACGGTCCTGTTGTCCTCTGAATTGCAAACACCAGGCTTCCCGACTTCTGCGTACTATGCGAGTTCCTCAGTGTGGATCTCATTACACTTGCGCAGAAGCACCTATCAACCTTACATCCCTGAATGAGGCCCATGGGCATCACATGGGTTGTCTCCTGAAGAGCAGTCTGTACATAAAGGTAACATAAGTGAAACCTTGTTTCAGTCCTGTTTTTACGGTCAATGTCTGCACAGGTCTTATTCCAATTGTCAACCTGCTTTTGTGCGGGTGCTATACTACACAGAGGTCAACTGTGGTGTGTTGCAGCTAAAGTCTCCAAAAAATAACTAAACTAACACCACTTGTGTCAGTATGCAAATGTCTCTCCCATATCACATTTCGTAGAGCCTAAACCAAGTCATTCAAGATCATATGTGGCCCTTTCCAGTCATGCAGCATTATAGTGAATGCCAACCGATTACTTGCCAATATGCTATAGTTAAATGCTAATCAGGAAAGGTTACTTAAAAAACTGTAAAGCAAATTGTAGTGCTTATCCAATCCCTTTCGTGCAAAAATGAATACCAACAAAAATTTCAATCACACATTCCTCTCCTTTTCTTTTTTCCCCTTCGTCCAATTATCGTGCTATTGCCGGTCGCAATGTTCTTACCTTAGCTTGACGAGTTGAGGAAATTGACATGGTGACATAGAGCTTTTGAAAGGACTTGAGCAGGAATCCTGTTTCAAAAGAAAACATTCATCAGTATATATACATATATCAGAAAATACAAGCGCTGTGACAAGTGTATAGTCAAATGACCCAAGCAGGATGTCAGGGACAGTTCTATGATGAAAGGGTCAACCTGAACAACTCTTTAATCCACAATGAGGAAAACAAAGAAAGTAGGTTGCAGTTCAAATAGTGACACCCACCTTGAGATCACTTCTGCTGGAATTTTTCCTTTTAGATTAGACTCGAGCAATCACCTCCAAGTTACAATGATGAAACACTTGACGGCAGTATGTGCAAAATTGCATCAAAATTTCATCAGACTACTTGGACAAGACTTGCTCGTGGTTTTTGAGAACAATATCGCTGACAGCTCAAAGAGTGGCACGAAGCAGTTTTCCTGATCAGTGCTGTAGGGCTCTATTCTGGATGTATTGGCATCTACACTCTTTTCATGTGTAGCAAGCGTGAAACGTGCTGCTCGGTGGCGTAAACCTTGCTTTGGAGTACAGAAACCAACGCTCGAGGAGGGAGTCGGCATCCTGACGAAGACTTGTCAAAACATTGAGTCCTGCGACATTCTTTGTTCTACATAGTTTTTAGCGAACTGTTCATCAATTCAAGCCTCTATGTTCCCCTGAGCTTTCATGTTCCCCTGAGTAAAGTAATGCTAGTTAATTAACTTTCAGCTATTTGCTTTTTAAATGAATTATGTCAAATAAGGGAGGGGAGACTGCGAGGCATGTGTAGTACCTGGAATGGAACCCGGGTGGCATGGGCTTTGAGATACGCGCAGCCAAACTTGCGGTAAAATAGCATTCTTATCCCATTTACCTCTTCAATTAGCAAAACACCATTTTACAGATCGAAGTATAGCAATTAGAATGCCTATGTATATTTAGCACACTTTGATAATGAATTTCTTGGAACTGGTGTCGCCTAGAAATTCATTGCAATTCATTCCACCAAGAAAGTTGGTGCAAACTCACTAGCCAAGATGAGTAAATTGCTACATGTGCTGTAAAGTAATCAAAATGTGAATTAGTAAATTTTAATTGATTAGCTACAAATTCCAGTGACTTCAGACTTTAGGGTGGCCACCACACCTGACAGTTTACTTTTGAAGACACTTTTTTTTCCTCAGAAACACCACTTTGAAACATCACTTGAAGATTCTGCGCATGAAACTGAACACTGTCATTTATACTGGCTGTATGGCTGTATCCCTGATTGCACCAAATCATTACACAATGAGTGATGGGTGTTACAGAAATCAGCACATTTGAATGAAAGGTTGTGTTATCGGACGATACCGTTTAGTAACACAACATGACCACAATTGGAAATCACAGCTGAAGGCACAGAAGCCCGTGCAAAAAAAGCCAGTCTCAAGCATTGGAAAAAGCGTCCACATTGCTAAGGCACAGTGCTATTTAAAACACGCTACTGGAAATCGAGATGGCCACTACATTATGTCACTGGAATTTTCCAGTGGCTCCTTGTGGTTGCGCATTTTTAAACAAAAATACAGTTGAACCTGGATATAACAAAATTGGAAAATTCCCAAAGAACTTCGTTATAAAGAGGATTTCGTTATATGCAGGTTCGGCACGAAAATTCAAAAAAGAAACGCTTAAGTAAGCAAAAAAGTGACAGACGGCAAAGCTCACCCGCAACATTTGTTTTGGGTGAGAAAGAATTTACAGCTGAGACCACTTATAACATAACCGTTTATAGTGAAGGACCAATTATAATACGTCTTTTTTTTTACCCCCATTTACCCTCCCATAGAACTCAATGTATACGCATACCGCTTAATGTGCCTCCCGCCCCCCCTCCTCTCGAGATGAAGTACCGGTTATAATGCAGCTGCTGGGAAATCCCGCGGACAATAGAGGTCGCGAGCGGGCTTCAAAAAGGAAGTGCACGGCCCGAAAAGAGCGCAGCGAATCGCCATGGAGGAGGAAGGATTGAGCGCAGAATGAATGAACAATCAGCGGAGGGAAGAAAAAAAAAAGGCCGCGGCAGCAGCTCTTCGCTGTGGTGTAGTGGTTAAGGTACTCGGCTGCCACCCAAAAAACGCGGGTTCGATCCCAGCCGCGGCGGTCACATCTTCAATGGAGGCGAAAATGCCAGAGGTCCGTGTATTGGGCGTTGTCAGTGCACGTTGAAGGTGCATCCAGAAGGACGGAAACCGGATTTTTCGTCGACGAGGATGGGTACTCCGCGGACTGCCTGGTTGCAGGTGCGTCTACAAAGCACACGAAGCACTAGCAGACGACAGAGCCGGAAAACCGGTCCACTCTCCAACACACTCTCTCCACTAGCTACCAAAAGAATGGTTTGAGAGATTCCCCTCCACAGGCAAGCCGACGACTGTCGTGCACAAAGGGGAAGAAGCGTACTGGTTGCCGTCACTTTGTGTTGACACGCTAAAGCTGCAGCTGTCCCCCACCAAAATCTGGATGTGAAAAACGGGTTGACATTATCTGTTTCCGTGGGTCGTGGGGGAGGCGCGGACGGAGCGGATCGATGATGTGCGGTCACGTGACGCGCCGTCCAGCCCGGCAAATGCAGTTTCCATCCCTCGTCTGGATACACCTTAAAGAACCCCAGGTGGTCTAAATTTCTGGAGCCTTCCACTACGGTCTTTCTCTCCTCTCTATCTCTTTCACTCTTTTTCCCCTACCCCCCCACGGATGCTTAGCCGCGCTCCCGACATGGGCTGCAGAAATTAGCGCCCCTTCCCGAACCGAACCACAATCATCATCATCATCCCTCTGAGGATAGGATTTCTAAGGTGACAGAGAATGCTGCTGCGGCCATTTGTCAGCTGAGAACGCTCCGCATGGAACGCGCGCCCATGTCCACTTTACCACTGTTTGTCTCCAGTCTTATTTTAATTATTTCACGCACACTGTCCGTGATTCACCCCATGAGCGCGATTTCCTGTGCATCCGGTCCCCATGTTGTCAAAGGCAAGCTTCCCGTGAGGCGCGCCGCCTGCGACCCCACTAGCTAGGCCTAACAAGTGCCGTCACCTAGTGTCAGGTTAGAGAAGTGAAGTACAAAGACTTGCAAAGTAATAAAAGAGTGGCGCTGCCAGCACGTTGAAAAAAAAAATAGTTTTTTTTCTCTTTCTCAAGCCAGCACGGCTTGGCAGGCTAGGCCAGCTGCAGCAAACGACGGGAACAAGTCAGGGGGAAAGGACACACCCGCGGCGGCAAGATCGCCGGGTCAAGGGATGCAGGCCCGCGTCGTGCACGCTTGCACGCACACGCATGTGTGCTCGCCTTCGCCTCGCAGTCGCCGTGTGCCTTGGCACACGCCAAGCGCGATGGCGCTGCTTCGCATTTCGTCGCAGCGGAGAACGTGCTTCCGGTTGCTCGCGCAAAAATGACAAGATATGGGGCAAAACGTCTAGGTTGTCGGCGAAGAAAATTCGTTATTTCAAGGGGGTCTCCCGCTGCCACTTCATTACGTAGAGGTCTCAAACACATGTGCTTCTATGGAGTAACGGCAGGGAATAGAAAAACTTCGTTATATTGTGGAATTCGCTATATGGAGGTCCGCTATAAGCAGATTTAACTGTAGAAGCAGCCATGTAAGTACGCTATGGCAGTACTACGAGCTATAAAAGTGGGGCAGTAAATGAATTTCAGCCTTTTTTTTTTTATTAAGAAGCGTTACACGGGTACATATAGCGCAGTATGAAGACTAACATTTTGGAATATAGCTAAACGATTTGTTCTTGGGAAATTTGAAATGGATTGAACCTTGTGCCATTTGCATGGGATACCCAAATATGTTGTTGTGGGAAAAATTTCATTTCATAGGTTCTGTTACAGCAGGTTGAAATGCAGCAGAAGAATGATCATTAAATTGAAGCCAATCAAATTACAGATTTACATTCAGGTTCAATCGACATTTTTTAGCACTGCTGACAATGTTTTCCCCTAAACTTGCAAAAACAAATGTTTTAAAATGGTTTGGACACGAACTCGTCAAACGTGAACTCGTCAAACGTGACCGCACCGGTGGCGCAGTGGTAGAGCGTCCGCTTCCGATGCGGTAGGTACCGGGTTCAAATCCCAGTGCCGGCCGGACACCCACCGGTTTAAAAAAAACGGGTAGAGGAGTACACACCTGGCGCTCGGTTTACGTGTACTTATCTCGAAAGGTGGCCCCATAAGGACGTGGCAGGTCCCCTGGGCACACCTTACCCACCACGGCCTTGGTGAAATAGTTGAGCGTCCGCCTTGCTGTGGTAGGCAGAGAGGCATCCGCCACTGCCGCCGGGTACCTACCGGTAAAATAGGGACAAGCGCGCTTCCGCCTGGTGCTCGGCTGTTGGAAGGTACTGTACGCTTGGGAGGTCACCCACCCTTGTGGGAAATGGGCGGCATGGGACCGCCCGACCTTAAATTAAGGTCACTCCTTTTTTTTTTTTTTTTTAACACAGTGTGTTAGTGTTCTTCCTGTTGTTCCTCCCTTGTCTGCATTTTCAGCATTGTTTTCTTTAAGAGACAAATATTACAGACATGGATAAGCAGTCGGCAATGGCTACCAAAAAAAGATACACTCGAAGCAGTGCAGCAACTCGTGAGACAATTAAATAGGAATCTCCATCGTTTACTGCTCGTTTGACAACATCCACAGCCTGAAATCTATTTTATGCACTAACACATTCAGCATTTGTAGATGTCTCAGAAATCTCCTCATTGTCAGCCTATCTTATCTCCACTGCAGGACGAAGGCCTCTCCCAGTGCTCTCCATCCTTTCCTGTCCTGCACGAGCCGATTAAATTTGACGCCTGCGAATTTCTTAATTTCGTCACCCCATATTACTCTCTGTCATCGAAGGCTATGCTTACCCTCTCTCGGTATCCATGCTGCCATTCTAACTGCCCATCAGTTATTTAGCCTTCCCATCATGTGACCGGCCCACATGCATTTTCGTAGCGTTAGCTACACTGGCCGAGCTGGAGCAGTTTGGCGTGCGCCTCCGAGAGCCGTGCTACGCATGCGCGAGGAGTAGTGATGTCACACAGCTGGTGCACCGGAGCCGCCGCAGGCGCGCGCGTCTCGTCGGTCTGCGCATCCCAGAGGAGTGACGTCATAGCCGCGGCAGACGCACTGGCGACGGCGCGTGCGCAGCTGTGCGCCTCCGTTGTGCAGTCGCCGTCTGACACTGCGCCGGAGCCGCTTGATAGTGCCTCTTCAATTTGGGCGCAAACGAAGACGTATCAGTGGGGGTATACATACAGCAGGGAGGAGGAGGAGGAAAAGAAAAACGGAAGGACAGGGAGGTTAGCCAGTTGTCAGACCGGGTGGCTGACGTTTGCCAGTGTGGTATAGCCATGGAGAAGGAGAAAGCCATCTTTGTTGAGCAAAAATAAATATACATGTGTCACAATAATGCGCATACCGTGTGTGTGTCATTGAAGCAGCAGTAAGCATGATAATCAAGCTAATCCTAGACAAACATGAAAGCTAAAAATAATCAGCTGAACCTTAGCTAATGCTACGTATATCCTGGCGTAGCCGAGCTAAGCCACTGCAAATATTTTTTTTCTTCTTATGTCAATTATTATGTTGGCTACCCCTGTCTGTTCCCTGACCCACTCAGCTGTCTTCCTATCTCTTAATGCTTATCATTCTTTGTTCCATTACCTGCTATGTGCTTCTTCCTCTCGAGCTTCCTTGTAATTCGAGTTTCTGCCCCAAATGTCTGTACTGACAAAATGCAGTAGTTATATCGTTACTGCTTAAGTGATAATAGTAAGTTTCTGCTTATGAGCTGGGAATGACTCCTGTATGCGTGCCATGCCATGCTTATTTCTACGGTGGATTTCTTTTACATGTGTGGGTTATCCTGTCAGTAGCTGTCCTAGATAAGTGTATTCTGGTACGACCTATAATGTCTAGTCTTCAATTGTGAAGACGTTTTTTCACCATGCCACCTACCATTATCTTTGTTTTCTGCATGTTCATTTTTAATCCCACCTTAGCGCTTTGTCTTAAGCCTTCAATCATCCTCTGTAGTTCGTTGCCATCATTGCTGAAGAGTACTATGTCATCGGCAAAGTGTAAGTTACTCAAACATTCGTTGTTAATCCCTAGTTTTGTTTCGTTCCAGCCAAGTCTTTCGAAGATTTCTTCCAAACATGCGGTAAATAGCATTAGAGAAATCGTCTGACACCCTCCTGTATTGGGATGTTCCTACTTTTCCTAAGGACGAGAAGGGTGCCAGTAGAATCTTTATAATGTTGGATACAGTATTTACGTAACTGTCACATATTCCTTGACAGTGCAATGCCTCCAGAACTGCTGTTGTCTCTACCGAGTCAAAAGCCTTTTCGCAGTCTATAAAAGTCTGTTGTATTCAGCTGATTTCTCGATTACTTGACTGATCACATGAAGGTGCTGTATTGTGAAGTATCTTTGTTTCAACCCTGCTTGCTCTCTTGGTCAAATAAATTCAAGTGTGTGAATGTTTTGTATAGTGCCGAGAGTAGATTTATGGGATTGTAGTTCAAGTTTCTTACATCTCCATTCTTGTGTAATAATAGAATATTTGCATTTTCTAACTTACTGGTATATTTGAAGTTTTGAGGCATTGTGTGCATAGTGTTGCGAGCTTTCTAGTTAGGAAGTCTCCTCCATCTATGATCAAGTCGGCAGTCACGCCGTCTTCTCCAGCTGCTTTCCTGCAGGACATGCCCTGAACTGCTTCCCTAACCTCGCCCACAGTGGTGCATAGAACTTCAGTGTTCTGATCGGTGTTTATTACACTCATAATGGGGTGATTTGCATTTGAGCTGTACAGTTCAGAATAGAAGTCATCAGCCGTCTTGGCTATATCATTGGAGTTACTAACTATATTGCCCTGCCTATCTTTCGCTGCATGCAATACCGTACTTATTCGAATCTAGGCCGGTAGATTTTTTTTTTTTTAATGCCCTAGGGTCGGCGTAGAATCGAGGTTAGCTACAGGGGGCGCCACACTCCAGTGGCAGCTGAATGAAAGGGCTGAATTGTAGCAACCTCTACAGCACCAATTTCCAAGAGAAAAATGGTGTTTTGTTGTTGTCGATAGCGCAATGGCACCCAACAGGCGATGCCATTATACAGTCGAAACCCGCGATAACGAAATCCCGAGGGAACGAAATTCTCACCGCAACGAAATATTTTCGGAGCACCGGCGAACGCCCATAGGAGTCAATGCATTTTGTAACTCGCGACTACGAAAGATATTCGTACCGCAGTCCCTCATTAACGAAATTTTTGAAACACGAGTGCGCAAATAATTTACTCTCGCAACATTAACTACATTCGAAAACTGCTGAAATGCATTCATGCTACACTTAAACTGTGCAAAACTATCGCTACAGCGCACTTGAGAAGCAGCCGCCATCATTGTTTACAAAAAAAACAAAGCTGGCGACAATGATGATGATGATGGCTTGCCGAAACACCTGCTCGTTATCGCGGACTACGTAGCCAAATCGAGAGGAAAATCCACATTCCTTGGCTTGGCTCTGTGCTTGGCTTTGTCGGCTTTGCGCGCACATGGTCGCGTGTGTGGAGCCATTTGTCGAGCGTTTGCTTGGTCGCTTGGTGCAACGTGAACTGTGTGTTGCGATTGCTTTGTCCGATTTCGCTGCCTGCGAAGATGCCGCCTCCAACGAAAAAGCGGAAGTTCATCACGCTGGAAGATAAGGCTGCATGGGGCGAACTTTGTGCCGTGGCAAACGAGATTCCCGATGGCCTCAGCGTCCATGAGTTCGTTTGCGCGGACGAAGGCGTCGTCGTGCACGAGGAAGTGACTGATGAAGCCATCGTCAGTAGCGTGTGCGAGGCGGGCGATCCCGATGAGCAACAACCGGAGCAGCCAGAGAAAACAACAAGCCCGCAGGATGTGCTGAATGCCTTCGACACAATTCGCTCGTTTTTCGGCGAGCACGACGACGACGTGGCGATGGACCATTTCTTACAGTGTGAGTCGAGAGGCATGAAATTGCTGCATGGTAAGGCCCGCCAAAGCAAACTAACTGACTTTTGGAAATAAAATGTGTTTTTTGTAAATTCCGTGTCTTTTCTGCCGCATTCTCGCGCCAACGAAATTCCCGCAATAGCGAACATTTGTGCTTTCCCCGCCGATTTCGTTATTGCGGGTTTCAACTGTAGTGCCGCTTTCAAAAGAGAAGTTGTTTTAGCCGTAGAGTCGTCGTCGAACGTGCAAGCTGGGCAGGACTTCAGCGTGGATGAAAAAAAATGTCTGTCGTTGGAGGGTGCAACGGGAGAGCTTATTTACGTCCGCCGCAATGAGGATGGCATTCACAGGACCACGAAAGGGAGATGTGTCTTATTTTTTCCCCCCTCTATATTGCACTTTCTTTTTCAGATTTTCAATGATCTTTCAGTTGAAAGTGGTGCCTTGTCCTAGTGGCGTGTTCCCAATATGATAACACTGATGTTTCAGGACATTATCGTATCTTTGTTAGTTGTTGCCAGCTGTTTCATCAACAAAGACAAAGAAAGAGATTGAAAAGGAAGAACAAGAGAGCATGCAGCAAAGTCAAGCTTACACTGACAGTGCCATGTGCTCTGCACAGGCCTGGAGTTCTGTTTAGAAAGGCCAAGTTCGCAGTGTATCTGTCATCAGCTGGCTCTTTTGGGCAGCTGGTCTGTAGAAAATAGCGATTTTCCAATCATACAAAACAAACCCGGCAAAATTTGTCATAACAAGTTGCAATGCGTAGCAGTTATGAGGTTGTCTGGGTGTCAAAGAGGTGACAGCAAATGCCATTGTGTCTCACCAATGTTGCAGAAGGAATTTTTGGCTCTCCAAAACTCGAGGGCCCTGTTAGCACTTGTGGCAATGCAAATGTCCTGAAAGTAAGAAAACAGGGCTTAGGCTGCAGCAACAGCAGAATAAGCACTTTCAAATGATAGTTTGGCTTTCAGAAGCAACACTGTTAATTCAATACTATGAACAGAAACATCTCTATGGCTGGCTCCAGATATCAAACGTATAGGTAGAAATTCTAGTAACTATTGGCTCAAACAGATATAAACCTGTAACCTGTGCCTCAAACAAATAAAAACCTACAGCTGAGATAAAAATCTGTAACTCGCAACCAAATATAATCATTGTACTCTTCCAGACCCAATATTTATTATCGTCTGCTGTAAATGTAGCTTATGAAGTGTAATAACCAAAGATTTACCCTTACTACCAATGATCATTATTTACTTTTAACTCAACATTCTAAGTAAACAATAGTCCTGCTTCCAGTTATGCTACAAATGCTACCACAGAAACGGTCTTGAACCAGGCAGATGTGACGTATTTGGTACGCATGTGAGGGTTTATTGGTCAGATGCCAGCTCACACAAGCTTGCTTACTGTGCAACACCGTTGGGAATAAGGATGCTCACCCTCCTAACCACACCATCTACAAATGCTGTCTCTCCCAGGCTTACACATGCACATAAACAACCAAAAAAGTGGATGGGAAGCAGCTGACACATTAGTGTAAGTCGTATACACTATCCCTGTTGACGGGTTGTTTTTTCTTACCCTCCACATCCCTTTAACCCAAAATGACTACACTTCAATTGAAGACTACAAATACCAACACCCACTGTGCTTTCCTTCACTTGACATAGTTGTGTTTAACAAAAAGGGACCCCTCGGCTGACTGCCATTCTTTCATTTTCTGCCACTAAGACAACATCCCCTGAAAAAAAAAATTTTTTTGGCCATGTGACTTTCCCGTACATAGCTTGAGGGAATACGGTGAACTTAAGAGAGTAATGACATAATTTTGATGGGGTGCAAGAGGGACATTTATCGTGTTCTTGACATGCATTAGCAATGTTCCCCACATGCCGAAGGCAAGAAGCACATTTGAAGCATTTGATTTTAATACTACTTTCATCGCTCAGCATCTGCAAGCCAGCCTCACTGCGATGGACAACCCAAAGATGTACGAACAGAACCGCCTAAAAATCGCTGTCAGAGTCACTGAACAACAATGAAATCATCGCTGTCTGCATGCACCGCTTGGAACTGACAGCAGCAGACAAAGTCGCTGCGAATGCCTCACGATTTGATGTCCCCAAGTAACCCCATGATACTGCCCCTCGAAATCAAAACCGGAAGTAGGCTTTTAAGGTAGCCACATTAAAAAATATGATTCCATTCCAGGGCAGCACCCCAACACTCTTTTTAGGTTTCTCAATATTGGTGCTTTTACTTGGACCAATAATATGAAAATATGTAAAAATCATGTCAGTACTCCTTTAACAAGAACTGAATTGGGCAACATTTTGTTGACTCGTAGTTGGACTTGAATTGCATTAAACGACAACCTGAAAACCAGACACAATCAGTGCTGTTTCCCCTCTTGAGCCAACGTTTATTGCACTTCAAGTATGAACACTACATCTGACAACTAGTCTAAAATCTGGTGATTCAAATAGTGACTAGTGGACTTCACAAAGCAGCATGTGCACTGTTAAGTAAGCCTTAGCTCCACATCAATCAACACCACACAGTAAGTGCACAAACAAAGACAAATCACCTAGCAGTAGCACTGAGCTTAGGAGGGTGGTTCTGGAACTCCATCAGAATGCCTTGTATTATTCTTCCAAGGTCTGTGTGCATGGAAAACTGCAAGAGAGAAAATGACGCATACATTATGCCAGATATTCTGCTACAAGGCGTGCCTTGTGCTGAGTGACAATGGTTTGTTTAGTTATGGCAGATTTAAAGTTTGAAGGCTGGGGAAAAAAAAAAGCTGGCAGATTCAGATGAATAACGAATTCCTAACAATGAATCTCACAGAATAATGCGCATGCAATATTGTGAGCACCCAGTCAAGGTAACATGGCTTTGCTGAAATGGCCATTCACACAACTTTCTTTTATTGCGACAGCAATTATATGGACAGTCTTGACAGATTTTTGCCGTCGCCATTGCAGTTGCCGTCATGTCCCGTACAATGTCCAAATTGATAACCCCCCCCCCCCCCCACACATTGCATGTTCTACTTGCGGGTGAAAGCACGCGAGTGGAGCCACCAAATACGGCTGAAACAGAGATCAAACGAGCCCAGCCAATCTCCATCACTCGGAAGGCACGTGCAATAACATCACCCCACTCGGGAGGCCTGCGAAGCATTGAGGAAATGCCCCACTCATCTTTAACAAGCTTGAAAAAGTGTGAGGTAATAGGGGGGGGGGGGATTGTTGCTCGAGCAGCCACTTTGGAGTTTGCACAGCTGGTGCACGCGCTATCTCGGTAGCCATCAGATGTGCTACGTACTGCATAGCAGCGCCTTGGTCATGTGCTCCGTTATATATTGTCGCAATGCCGGCATCGTCACATAGCGCTCACACGAATGCTTCCACGAATGCCAGAAGAAACGAGCTTGATGCTGCTGTGATGGGCCAAGTCTCTCGAGGGTGCAAAGCGCATGTTGTGCAAAGCGCGGCCACGTGTTGTGAAGCGTGTGCCAGAAGGCATCAAAACAACAACTTAGCTCGGAGCTCTGCCGGGCCATTGTCTCTGCCGCTCGACATGGTACTTTAAGCACCTTGCATGCTTACTTGATAAGCCGATGTTCACTAAAATTAGGACTACCCCTAAAACTGCTAGTCTTACTTCGTATATCATATCATCAATTGTTATCGCATTCATTGCTTTGCCTTCTGGCAAAGCTGTGATTTTTTTTTTCCTTTGAATTTCATATTGTTAATCGATGTGCATTATTAAATGGTATGATTTGATAAGCACTTCGTTGTAAATGCAAGTTTGCCTTTTCTCTTTTTATGACATATTTTTCACGTTAATTGACACTTGTGAAAATTATAATGCACTTACAAATATGCATTTTTATAAGAAAATTTGCAATGATGATGACAGTGCAGCACTGACGGAGCGGCTTGCATGGCCAGTGAAACTAGAAGTGAAAGTAGTACAAGGGTGCTATTCACAACAGTGAGGGCGTAGAACAGTTCTATTAGTAAGCTGAACTAGCAATGTAAAACTTGTGAAACCTGTATGCCATAGTTGTCAGTGGCTCCAATGCAAAAGTATTTAAAAAAAGCAGGAAGGAGAACAAGCAACTGACGAGCACGGCACCAACTCCAGCACTAGCAGAGGAGAGATGTTGATACAATTTGCTGAAGAAGGCAGGCTCCGTACAATAAACACTTTCCAGAAGTAGGAAGTGTTTATTGCACACAGAAGCATAGAAGTAGGAAGTAGAACTGGAAACGCTCTATCAGAGAAACAAGAAAGTAAACATGTCTTCTATAGGAAAAAATATTACAAAAGTCAGGGGATCTGTATTCAACATTTTCATCACTGGCTTTACTAGCAATAAAATTAACAAAACATAGACATTTCAATACCTATGGCAGCTAGCATCGTCAGTACACGAATGGCAACGAATGAGTGAATACATCCCACTTATGCATGATACTGCTGTAATTGCGTGACAACTGATTGTGATGGATAAACCATGACTCAAAAAATTTTATTGGGACCCATTGTTGCTCCCTATGGGAATGGTGCACTTGTAACACTCCAGTGCCGGAAGCGCCTCTCGTGGTGGCGGGCCCATCTCTGGGGTGATGGAAGCTTTGTTCACCCTAGCTAGTGCTAGCTTTCATGCCTGTTTATTTGGGCTTTCCCGCAGTTTTTTCCGAACGTGCGTTGTTCGGCGGTTGCGCATCACGTTTAGCAACAACATATGGATGCAACAACACTTGCAGGAAATCATCAGGGGTAAAGTTTTACCGCTTCCTGAAAGCGCAATGGGGGAGGAGAATCGCGGGAGCTGGCCCGCTCGTTCCGCCGGTGCTTTCTTATCAGGAGACATGGAGTTCTAGTGTACAATCTGTCGCGCCGCTTTCAAGAAGAAAAAAAAAAAGAAGAAGAAAGAGGACAACAACGGGGGAGGAGGTGGCTAAGTTATGGTTCCGGACAGGAGGACCTTACGTCACCACATCACATTCGCGACGCACATTGCTGGATGCGTTTTTTTTTTTTTCTTTTTGCTTCTTTAGAGCTCCCAGCTGGCATGCTTGGAAGGCTTGGTTTACTGTCTGTACTCAGATTATATATAAGCTGCTGCCTTTCTAATAATAACAGACACGAACTCTTTCCATCGTCTTGTATTCTCCTGTCGGCTCACTCCGTGTGCTCACAACAAACAACTCAATGCATCGGATAATTGGATAACAAAATTATGCCAATGAAAGCGAGTTCATCATGGCGAGTTCTTTCAGGTAGTGCTTGCAGAAAATTTTTGCCGCGAGGCAATAGCATACCCAGCTCACCAGCCTTTTGTTTTATTGAACAAATAAATGAAAGTACTGTTCTGGGAGTTTCCAGGCGCTGGCCACCTTTTCTTTCTAATTTAATAAAAACAACAAAAATAAACAGATAGCCTTGCTCTCTCCTGACTTCTCAATTGCCTTTCCAACATCCAGTACCAATCAAATTAGCGTTTTAGACTCTCATTGCATGCCTTGTGTGGTGGGATGGTTATGGTTGTAATGTCTTAATAATCTCATTATATTAATCATACATAATTACTAATTAACAGAAAGCACCTTGTCCGCTTTGCAGCCAGTCCTTGAGCTTTTGGGGTAGTCTTTTTACGCACTCTGCACACCTCAGACTCTTGGATTACCACTTTTTTAGTGGTTTTCGTATCGCTGGAGGTACAAGGCGACTGCCGCACGACGCCTACACCGAACGGCTGTGCTTGCGCAGCAGTCAGAAGTCGTGTCAACGACGCATGTTTTGGGAGAGCTTCAAAACAAGATGGGATTACGCAAGTGAAACGGTCATGGTTAAATGGATTAGAAAACTGTCAACATGACGGCCCTCGACGAAACATTAATTGTTCCTCGTTTGGGAGCTCTCTGACCTGTCACCATGCTTCCATTCACACTGTGCAGAAACAGGTTACTTAACATTATATATACACGTCCTTGGTCCTATGTTAGCGGCATTCAAATAGTGCGCCGTACAAAATGGCTAGTGATGCCACATACGGCGCTCTCGTGCATAATGGCCCCACAGGCAATGCTACAGTAGTTTTGTGGGTTATTTTCTATGTTTTTGTTTTTGCGAAGTTGTGGCCATCATTCGAGCCAAGACTGTAGTTATAAGGTCTCTTCAATATGGCTTGCACTGGCCCCATGATACCGCGTGCTGGCAGAGCCGTGCGCACTATCTAAAAGGCCGTGCACTCACTGCGCTATTTCTGAAAAGTGCCAAGTGGTGCCGTGAGTGTGAATCGCCAGTTGAGCAAGTGCAGTGGTGCCCATTCCCCACTGCTGCAAGTAGTGTGGGCCATTCAGCCATCTGATAGCATGACATTCTCAAGCATAACCGGAAGAAGTTCTTTTTTCTGTTTCCATGAATCAAAAAGAGATAAATCAGTAATATTTTATTCCATACTGTAATGCAGTAGAATATACTTTTTGCTGCAGGTGGGTTGATCTCTTGGAAATATTCTAAATGGCATGTGATGCAATCACTTATAGTAGTCGAAACTCCCGCTCGTCGTGCAAATTGCATTCTGTACTCGGCTGAATTTCTCGATTACTAAGGCGCTGTTGCAAGTAATATTGACATTTGAGGAGTTCTCAAGCCTTGACCTTTCAAAGAACACAAATTTTCATTTGCCTTTAGTGTTCCGTTAACTGTCGAGGCTGATAAAGAAAACAAAACTCAAGCATCGTGTGTGGATATCCCTTGTTATCGCACAAAAGAATGTTCCCTGTACATGTTAGGCCAAATTTTTCATTTGCTTTGAGCCATATATTTTAAAGGATCCCTGAAATGGTTTTGTTAAGCCACTTGTCGTATACACGCGCAATACCGCCTTGCTTTCAGGTGTGGATGAGCAAGGTAAAGTCCCCCCCACATTCCAAGAGCCGTTTTTTTGTTTGAAAGCTTTCAAGCAACTGTGCCCTTCTGGTTGGGAGCAAGCGCCGTTGTTAGGTGCAGTGACGGTGTCCTGCACCATGTAGATGGCCCAACGGGTAACAGTGATAGCTGAGGAGGTGTCTTGCACAAGTCGAGTTCTGGTCACTTTCAAACCATTCCCATTGTAAATTAGGTAAAGCACCTTGCACCAAGGCAGCTATATGCTTATTTCTATCACCCTCCTCATTACCGCTGTTTCTCCTCCACTCGCTTTGCAGGGTCCATGCTCACGATGGCTGCACTTCCCATGGCAGTCACTGCGATCAACATAAAGCCAGTTATTGCCAAGGCCTCGGTAGCGACATGACCCCTTACATTTAGTGCACTGGTGATGTGAGTGCACTCTGCCAGGTGCCGTGAAGATTCAAGCAGCTGGTTGCAACAGCTTTCTCTATGCTGCGCCAATTACCCGGAAACCTCTCAAATGCTAAGAGGTATGCATGCTAATGAAAGCTCTTTGACAACGATCACCTAAGTTGCAGAAGTTGTGGTGGCACCTAAGCAAAGGGAGTAGTGGCCACAATAGCTTGGATCCTTCCATTGATTGATGTCACGGAATTGCATTTTTTTCAACATTGCAAAATGCTCATAGTGAGAACCGTCGTCCCATGCAGAGAGCAAGAAACTTGCGGTGTGGGCTCTTTGAGACGGCTCAGTTCCCACCAGCACCGACAGTGACTGCCCGCAGTGGAGGATAATCCACCGTGATGTCAGCTCCAGCTAGTCTAAATGCTTTTCACGGCATCGTGCATACACCACCCAGTGGTGAGGAGCGATTCTTTGGCATTGTTGTGTGCCATTAGCACAGAAGCCCTTCGCGCCTGCCATCATGGCGGTCAGTAAAAAAGATAAGAGAAAACAAGCTGACCATAGCCGGCATTGGTGAGTGCACAGATTTTCTAGCTAGAGCTACGTTGGCCATATTCTTGCCGTTTCGCAGTGGCTGGTGGCCACACCGCGAGCTGAGCAGTTGCTCAGCAACCGCCGCAGCTGGCAGTGCCGCACCACCTGGCACAACGTCAGAGGAGGAGCCGGTGAAACCACATCACCGCGCTGCATCGTATGTACAGAAGGGGTGGCTCTGCGGGATTCGTCCCACCGAGCCGAAATGTGTCGAAGCCACTAAGACGGCTGCTTGCTACTTCAATGACCATCAGGCCGTCTTTGCAGCAACTGAGAAACATGATTAGGACCATCAAAATAGATGTGTTACACTTTAAATAAAAATTTCTAGTCTTTAATATAACCGTAACTTAATGAGGTAGCAGCCAAACCTAAACACTCAGAGGTAAGAAGCTAAATGATAAAGATGTAACAGTACAGAGAACCAAGCTAAACAATAAGATTAACCGTACCTCTTGCTATGCACACCCAGGCATAACTGAGTTAAGCCACAGCCAATATTTTTCTTTCTCCCTCGCACTAAATAACTCTGTCGCTGATGTACCCCCCCCCCCCCCCCCCCACAGTGATGCTGATGCACTGGTACATTCTCCATTGTGCACTCAAAAAGAGCACTGCTGGCATACTTGCACTGGTCATGTAAAGTGTCGAGTCCTTCTAGAAGCTCCTATTTGCTGTGTTAGTGTGTACTGGCTCTTTCAGAAAATGCGTCCGGAAATCTTATAAATACAGGAGAGAAGGTATTTGTGCACTTCTTACTTGACTGCTTTTTTCATAGTGGCATGCACTGCAGAACGGGTGGGATTGAAATTTTTTAACAGTAATCAACCAAATTAGACTAATTAACCTTTAAAGTAAGATAGCTAGATACTCAAACCAAATCAACAAATGAAAGTAATTGACATATCCATTGTTTGAAAAAGGGCAACACAGGTAATTTCTGCAGATTGCTGAAATCTGCACCCAGGAAACTGGAATTGAATGGTGAAAGAGCACAACTGCTACTACGTTCTGTAGTCGCCCAAATGACAAAGTTGTTCCTCTCGCATTGCCTAGCCCAGGTGAGCAAGCATCGTCATCAAGATTGTCTTTTTTTGTTTCGTTGCCGCACCTGACTGTGCTTGCCAGAATAGGCATTCAACAGCGATGTATGCTCATAGTCACACGGGAATGCGAGGGCAACAAGTGTAACACACAGGCCACTACTGAAAATAGTGGCCACTGCGCTCTTTCACCATTCAGTTTTGGTTTCCTCGGTGCAAGTGGCCAGGTTTCAGTGACCTGTAGAAATTGCCAGTGTTGCCGTTTTACAAATATTACGACAGGTATAGATTCCCTGTGTAAATGACTCTCACTCTTCTATTTGGTTTGAGTATCTAGCTGTTCTGGCTTAAAAGTTAATTAGTCTAATTTGTTAGCTGCGGTTCAAAATATCAATCCTCTATCCATTTTGCAGTGTATGCCACCATGAACAAAGCCCTTCTGCAAAAAGTGCACAAACATTTGCTTTTCTGTATTTATAAGATTCTTGGACACATTTTCTGAAACACACTGTATAGACCCTTTTCATAAACTGTAAAGCTAGCTTCCCTGCAATGCAACATGCCCTACTAATGGCGACAGCTGTCATTATTTAAATGCTGTCAAAATTCAAGTTGCACATGCTGCGGCCAGTTTTTGGGAATGTTTGTATCGGAAGGGCTGCGTCAACATTTTACATGCCCTATCGCAAGCAAATTGCGCTTGCACACGTTGTTTGCCAGATTGCCAATGTCGCCATTAGTAGGGCAGGCTGCATTGCAGGAAAGCTAGCTTGCAGTTTATGAAAAGGGTCTATACTGAAGAGCATGAAGAAACCATGAAGCAACCCTTCTTTGCTGGAGGTTGTGGTCACTCTGCACAAGCTACTCTCTCGAACCGACTGACCATGTGGCGCATGTGCAATCATGGGTAGAAGTGTTGTTCCGCCATCTGCTGCAGGTTTGCAGGTTTATTTATTAATCTACTCATTTATTTACTTCTTCTGTTGGCATGTCCGCTACGGTACAACAACTTCAAGGATGCATGCTGTTGCTTCTCCTATAGACCGAAACTTGACTCGACCGCTGCTTTCACTTGCTCACCACGGGTGGTCCAAAATGTGACGCTTCACGGTATCGTGTTCTAGACTGTCCTACTATGTTATGTGTATCATAATTATCATCAAATAAATAGCTACACTTGTTCCCTGATATTCCCGAAACCAAGCTCCCCTGAGGGTGCATCACAGCCGGAAACACCCGACAGGGAAAGGGTTAAGAGGTGCGGTAGATATATTTTGGGTACAGTGACAAATGAAAAAGTTCCAAATAAGGAGATGTGCAACAATGTCCCAAGTCCCCAAGCAGCGAATCTACGAAAACGGTGGTATATGAGCGTGGGGAATTGCCGCGCATTTCAGCCAGTCAGTCAGTCGTCACTTGGTCAACATGGCACAGAAGCAGGTCGACAAATATTCCTTCGAGAAGTTTTTAGTGCGGCTTTGTATCAGCTGGTTATCTAAACTACGCTGTTTGTCTAGTTGAGACGTGCCCTACTGTCTGCAACATAGTCATCAGGACTTCAATCTCAAGTTAGCTCAACCTGCTTGCGGCCACCTTCCAAGAACTGACTCCCGTGAGCATCAGTGCTGAAACTCCGCCGAAATCGCAGCTGTGCCAGAACTTCTCATGACTTCTCAGGTCCGATTGTAGGGGACATGAAGCTTCTGGTCATCTTACGTATGCCTTCAACTGTTTTTACCTTCGAACTTTCATGTCATTAACCACTGTAAATTAGACTCTTGTCAAGCGTTATCTTTGATTTACTGCCTAATTTAATTTTAGATGCGAAGCAGCTCTTTGACTAGCCTGTGTAACGCTGTCCCTCCGTGCATCCGTACGAACGCACCACAACGCGCTCCCCTCGCCGCAGGTGTCGGAGCGGTGCCAAGTAGGTCACGGCGCAGCTGCGCGTTGACGTCGCGCTCCCCTCACAGTGCGCGCTGACGTCACTCTCCCTCGCCTGCTGCGCGCTCGCCGCGGCTGCCACCTCGTCCGTTCGGCCGCAACACCTGCCGCTAATGCCGCTCGCTCCGCTACCGCGACCGACAAAAAATTAACACCATCTTCCCAAAGGGAACCCTGACGGGATGCGAAGCACCCGCGTTAGCGCCGTTCAACCCGTGACGCCACCCGTGCGCAATGCTGCTGCTTAACATCCCATCAGGGTTCCCTTTGGGAAGATGGTGTTAATTTTTCTTGTTTGTTTATTTTGAGATACTTGCCTTTCGTAATCCAGTTGATTCACGTTATGTGCATTTTTGTTCATTCTTTATAAGTGTTGTATTGCTTGAGTGCATTCTGCTGCATTATCACTAGGTTAAAATTTCTTCTTTTGTTTCCAAACATGTCTCTGATCTCTTCACTGCATCGGTTGGTGTACGGAACATCTAACCTGCTGTCATTCCCTTCACCAACTTTGTGCTGGTAACACTAGAGTCACAGCTTGTAACAATCGGATAGCAAGAGTCTACTGTATCGACACACTGCAGCAACTCTTTGGCTGTTACCTTGCACAAGCACATAATGTCGAAGCTTGACATGTTACCAATCACGAGATTTGCAGCCTGCAATGCTGCAAGGGTGATTCAAGGTGTCAAAAAAATAATAATTATTAGTAATAAGGGCCCTCGAGATCAGCACAGGTGACGCAGCTCATGTCAACATGCATCACATTGTGACACAGGCAGAAAATATTCGCTGTCCACTGGAAGTTGAAAAGAGTGGTAGTAAACTGGGACAGTGTGTTCTGTTTCTGTGGATGTTTTTCAAAGCAAAGACTAATAACAATGTGTCTTAACTGCTACAAACGACAGTTGGTTACAGTAAAGATGAAAAATTACTCACAATGTCAGAAGGGAAAAGCTAATCATACAAGTCATTGCATGCCCATTTCATAGTTGAAACACTTTTGGTTGAGAGGCATCCATATCTGACAACACCCACATTTAAAACCGTGTAGTAAATTAGACATTTAACACAGAACACGAATATTAGACAGCTAATGCTCAGAAGGACTTGTGCTATTGGTGCAATGCATGCGTGCAAGATCACCAAGCTGTTTCCATGTACAGTGAAATCTCGTTGATACGATCTCGCTTAACACGTTTCTGAAAGGGAAAATTAGCATCCACCCGTTTTGTAGCACAAGGCTACAAGGAAATCCATACGGATCTCTCATAAATGAATGCTTCCTAGTTGCCGAAAAATTCGTCCTGGTCCGGGTTTCGAACCCGGGACCAACGCCTACCCGGGCCGCGTATTGCCTTAACATATCCGGAGCAATGCACAGGACGTGTTCTGCGCCGCCATTGGCCGCACGCGAGGGCCACGTCGTGGGAGCCGCCGCTACGCATTTACGGTAAACACAACTGCTCCGAAGGAGCCGTAATGGTCTTTTAAAAACGCAATCGCGTTGGGTCTCAGCGGCGGGCGCGCTAGCGCCCGTCGCTGACGCGCCTGGCTCTGGCAGTAGTGACACGAGCAAAATAGCGAGAGTGCCGAAGGCGCACTGCGAAGCGGCAACGTATGTCAACGGGCCCTCCAGTGACACGGGCGAAACCACGGACACACGCTTAAAAAAGCTATAACAGGAAATGCGCCGGCAGCGATAAAATGGCGGCAGCCTTCCCTCCCCGTGCAGGCTACTCTCTGCCGGCATGTGCGAGTGTAAACAAACATTTACCGGAAATGCGTAGGCGGGCTCACGTGGCCTTGCGAGCGGCCAATAGCGGCGCAGAACGCGTCCTGTGCATTGCTCCGGATATGTTAAGGAAATACGCATCCGGGGCGATCGCTCTGCCAACTGAGCTAACCAGGAGGCTAGCGATTGACAGCACGAGGGCGAATAGCGATGACAGCGCGAGGGGGATAATACGTTTCTTTTTCTATTTCCACCCAACAACACGTAGGTGCAGTGGATTTTCATATGGGTGATACAATAAATACATTTTCACATGAAATCTGATAATGCGACAGTGCCAGCAACAGCCGACCACACATAGAGCTGGCCATACAATCGTACAGACAAATGCCAGCAGGAAAAGAAAAACAAACAAGAACATGCTCCCAGTCACTGAAGAATGTAAAGTTGAGCCATTTCACAGCTGCTAACTCATGTGATGTCGAGTAATGCCACTTGGCATAATACTTATGCAGCGCGCGGTATCACATGGCGCCAAGCAAACATGGCTAGCGAGTTTGTCTCCAGGTAAGTGTGTTTTCTTACTTTGGAGCTTCCTTTGGCGACTTTCGGGTGATACGTTTTATTTTCCGGTCCCGGCGAAGATCGTATCAACGAGATCATGCAGTGCATATGCGGAGCGTGGACGACAGACACATCTCGTGCACATGACTCGTGTGGGACCTACATCAACGAAAGTAGCCCTAGGCGATCAGTTGTGTGTTCAAGCTCTCCTCTAATGGGAACACGTACCGCAGTGAGCGCTGGCACGCCCGTAACGTGGTACTGATCATCCAGCATCGGATGAGTGGCAGCCGGCGTCACTTTCAGAACCGGACATTCGTGAGGAAAGGAAGACGGCAGGTATCTGAAACAGGGTCCAATGATCATCACCGGCACAATTCGACGTACCGTATATAATGAGAACTTTACTCACACCTCCAAATTGAAGGTATTCCCCTCAGCAACAAACGGAATCCGAAACTCCTTGTCAGCTTCGACAACCACGATACTGCACGAAACGTCATCAGAGTTTATGAAGCAGGAATGCTTTCTCGAGTCTCTTCAGTTACTCCAAGTCTAGTAGACATGCACTAATGAAAGTGACTTTCAAAAAGGTAACCAAATGTATGCGCTTCACAGAATACAGAAATGACAAAAGACCCATTCCATCCACCGTCGTCCTACATGCACAGGTAACCGCAATTTACACTGCGCAGAGCCAGCAATACACAAAGTTTGCCAACGAAATCGCCGAGTGTGCGTTTCAGTGAATTACAGTGTGCGGTTATTACAGTGCAAAATGACAATAAAGCGACAGCTCACTTCGGACAAGAGGACCTGATGGAGGCGATCTGACGTTGTCGTTGTAGTTGTATCGGCGATGGCTGGCTGCTTACATCGTTAGTCCGACGACCGAAGATGGCTTGGAACATTACTACCGCAACACAAATTTACAGCAATTTTTTATCTGTTTTCTTCTAGCGAAGCAGAACGAACAGTCAAAGGGATCCACCGATTGTGTCGAGGTGACATCACATGTCGTACCCGTGACGTAGTTTTTTCCTGTGCACAATAACCGGTGAGGCCTTTTTTTTTTTTTTCATTTTCTCTTTTCACCTAGCCTGCACATGAAATCCTATGCCAACTGGGGGAAAGGGAGTGAAAGAGATAGAGAGGAGAGAAAGGCCGTAGTGGAGGGCTCCGAAAAAGAGCATCGGACGCGACATCCGAAGGTCGTGGGTTCGGGTCCCACCGAAGGCAGGTTTGTCTTTTCGTCCACTTTAATTCCTTTCTACTTTCTCCACAATTAAAATACCACAAGTAACTTCCCCTATGCTTTCCTAGGCTTCATTGTCTGTTTGCTCAATAACTTGTTTCTAACAAATAAAGAACGAGCCCTTGACCCCTTCCCTTTCGTTATGCCAACTCTAGAGATTTATCCCTAGATCTAGGGTATTTTAGTGTTGCTTGGGGATTTGGCGTCTTGGTCATGAAATCTAGAGATTTCTGTGAGACACTGGAAATGCCTGCTGCAATAGTTTGATGATGATGATGATTGTGGTTCGGTTAGGAAAGGCACACCCGGTAGTATGCGTCGGAAAAAAGGATGGGACTATCCGCATGTGTGTGGACTACAGGGCCGTGCTTAGCCGTGCTCCCTACAGCCCATGTAGGGAGCACGGCTAAGCGCCCGTGGGGGTGGGGGAAAGGGAGTGAAAGAGATAGAGAGGAGAGAAAGGCCGTAGTGGAGGGCTCCGAAAATTTGGACCACCTGGGGTTCTTTAACGTGCACTGACAACGCACAGTACACGGGCCTGGCATTTTCGCCTCCATCGAAAATGCGACCGCCGCGGCCGGGATCGAACCCGCGTATTTTGGGTGGCAGCCGAGTACCGTAACCACTACACCACCGCGGCGGACCAATAGTAGAGTGTACTCTACCAATAGTTTGTGCTGCTTTCTAGAGCATCGGTATCCCGGGGGGCCGAGAGAGGGCAAATGATGACGCGAGATAATCGTCTGCCGCCCACTCAGCTGAAAAACGAAACTTTCTCATTGTGATCGAGTGTTCAGTATGGGCAAGTGTGTAATGTTGAGCGCAGTGTGAATTACAATTGCGCGCTGTAAGAGAGCCATTTCGCTTGTTAGTGCCTGGAAAAAACATGCTTGTTCACGCATGCCAGGTCCTTTCACCGTACAGTGTTGAAAAGTCTAAGCTGGTCTTTCTCGTACAATCCAAGCTATGCATTAGCTCTAGCTGCCTGTCTTTGCGCAGTTCACCAAAATGTTACCATATGTCCTTGTCAATTAAGTGGTATCTTCTGCACCAGAAGACCTATACGCAAGTTGAACCGAATAGAAAGATAGTGAAAGTGTATGACCAAAAATAGTACTTGACTACATGGGAAGCTGCAATCATAGTACAGAACATTGCTCTCAACCAGCTAGAAGGACCTCCTGCACGGGAAGTCGTTATATTCAACAGTTACGTTTGTAATCTGATGGCTGCGCAGATGCACGCGCACGCGCCTTATCATGTCAGCTGAAATCTGTATATATTAACCATCGCCGACTAACAACAGAGTTGTTTGAGGTACTGAGCCGGTGCAGTTACTTCGCGGTCCTGCGGCTCTCCGACGCAGTTCGGCAGGGCATGGTGGCGGATGCAACAAATATCACGGTTACAGGTGTGTGTTCGATTTACCGGCCATGCACGGCGTGAACTAGTTCTAAGGAGCTAGTTCAGACTAAAGTGGTGTCGGTGCTGCACACGCAGCAGTGCCAGTTCAACAAGTGCAGGCCCTAGCACGACGTACACTAGCGCCTAACTAAAACGAATGCCGTAGTGCACTGAGGTAGTGCAAGCCTTTCGCTACTGCTCCGCACTTCGCACCTGTTTGTTCGCGTTGATCCAGCTGCTGTTCCTTAAATGCCTGCACGCCTTTGAGAAGTGCTGGGTGCACAAACTGGCTAATTGCGTTAGAGCTATGGATTTCGTTGCACCATCTGTAGCCATATGCATCATTCGAACTATTGTCGAACCGATGGACTCCGACATGCAGCTTGGTTTACGTCCCAAAACAATGCCCCCTGCTGCGATTAGACGCCGTAGTGGAGGGGCTCCGGAAATTTTGACCACCTGGGGTTGGACTGTGCAATATCAGTGCACCTTAAAATGTGCACTGATATATCGCACAGTACACGTGCCTACATTTCGCCTCCATAGAAATGCAGCTGCAGTGCCGCCGGCCGCGGCCGGGCCCGGGGCGGGTGTCTGGACGCGCGGCCGGGGGCGCTCCAAGCCAATTGGCTTGGAGCGCCCCCGCCAAGTTGCGGCGATAGGTAGAAACCCGTGCGCAGGCCTTAAAAGAGGGAGTGAACGCGCGCGTCCAGACCGGACGCGGTTCACTACGCGACGTAGCAGGCCGCACGCGTATATAGGTGTTCTCTGGCCGCACCTCGTGCGTTGCTAATCGAGCTAGAATGTACTAGAATATTCTAGTACACTCTATCGAACGGCCGTGCCCGATGGATGATGGATGTTAGGAGCGTCCCCTTTATAGCTGGGCCACCAAGCTCTAGCTTTATTTCTTTCTCCTCTTTCCTTTCCCGATATCACACACATTTTCACAACTAATATTTTTCTCCTCGCCTACCTATTTTATCTATTATCGTTCCGCTGCGATGTAACAATCTTACCCGAACTATATTTCTAGGCACTGTACCCGAACTACCTTGCGCTTCTGTTTGCTCCATACCTTTGCGCCACCAATACTAAGCGCCTTTTTTCGCCTGTAGGTCGTCTCATATGCATGAGTCAGAACGATCTATGCAATTCGCGGCGGATGTCGCACATTAAATTAATTTGCTGAGAGCTAGCTGCGCTACTAAAGCACCTGATCCTGTCACGTACCGCCGTTGCTGCCATTCGAGTGGTGAATAGAGCTCCGAGCTTGTAAAAAGATATTTACCAACGAGCGGCATGCTTCACTGCGCGCCCCCAACGGTTGCAAACCAACGTTGCCCCAATCACCATCGTTTCATGCAGGGAAACGAATAAAATTCCATCATTGGTACCTTGATAGTGTTTCTAAAGCTACTATAGAATCCATACACGCGACAGCGCGTAGATCCCACCGCGTACGCACGCTCGCGTTGCTCTGGCAAGCGCGGCCGTGAGAAGGGAACTCACAGTATTTTGCGGCGGCCGCCGCCAATGGCCACGGCGGCGCTGCACGCAAGATTCGAAACAGGAACGCACGAGGCTGATAGCCTCCTACATGGAGGAAAGGCCTCCTAGTTCTCTTCCTCCATTGTGAATCAACGTTTTAGGGGCGAAGCTCCTCTTAGTCTAACCTTGTCCTGCGTCAGGCGTAACTGGCAGTATCTCCCGGCAGTATCTCGCCCTCGGCGCGTGCCTCTCTCTCTCACTCTTCCATCTGCTGTCTTGTGTGAGAGAGAGAGAGCGAAAGGCGCGCGTTGACTATATGGAAACGCTCTCTCTTCAGTGAACGCTCTACCAGCTCGCAAAGAAGGAGAACGCGCCCTCAGCCGCGAGAGACAACGTTGGCGCAGGCAGCGTCTTGAGAAATACCGACTGCTCGCGTTGGAGAACCGTTCACCGGCCACCCACATATATATATATATATATATATATATATGCAAAGGATCTTGACTTGCAATGAAGTGCCGGGAGATTTCACTTGTGTATAGGGGCGCAATCTTTAGTTGAACCATACGGATTCGTAGCGTGCGCGTTAACTAAATTAATCCGGAACTCGGCACGATCTACGATAAACCTCTCGAGCTTCGCCCACTCATCATCATTCACTCCGTGGATATGATGATTGATGATGATTGTGGTTCGGTTAGGAAAGGACGCTAATTTCTGCAGCCCATGTAGGGAGCACGGCTAAGCGTCCGTGGGGGTGGGGGAGAGGGAGTGAAAGAGATAGGAGAGAAAGGCCGTAGTGGAGGGCTCCGGAAATTTAGACCACCTGGGGTTCTTTAACGTGCACTGACAACGCACAGCACACGGGCCTCTGGCATTTTCGCCTCCATCGAAAATGCGACCGCCGCGGCCGGGATCGAACCCGCGTATTTTGGATGGCAGCCGAGTACCGTAACCACTACACCACCGCGGCGTGGATATGCTGTTACTTTCGCTGCCCATCTACTTTCTAATTTTACTTTGAGCTTCCCTTCCCTCACAGCCCACGCCTAAAATCCCTGAAAAATACCCACACCTAGGGAGCCTTCATAACACAGTCATGTAACTCTAGTTCCCTACCCACACCACCACCCCAGTACCATCTCTCGGTCGCATACTTTAGTTCACGACGCCGCCGCTACCCTTACTTTTGTTGCATCGTCAAAGGTACAGTTGGTACAGTTCCCCTTCTCATAGTTGGTATGTTCTGTGGCAGTTGTGGCTGGTTGTGGCGGTACGGCTCTTGCTCGAAAGTGCTGTGGGTATATCAGCGTGGCTTTATGGGCGATACCACTCAAGTGATGCACTGCAGTGACTCTTACGCTTGAAGTAAGGATTATTATTGTTTCTAAGCGTTGCGTTCGCGCAGTCCTCACGATTTTGTCCGCAGTAACTACGAAGCGTGCCGCCTGCCGTGTGTCCGCATATGCATTTAGGCCTAGTCGTTGGCAGGAGTAGCCCAAAACATGAGCCTCCTCTCTTTGCGCCATTGCATGTCCTTCCGTGTATTCTCTCGAAGGAGCTTCGTTTACCAAGCACGACAGTTCATCTGCGAACTTTTTCTTTCTTTTCTTCTTTCTTTTTTTTTTTGTGGCGGGGGGGAAGGTCCGTGGCGATCGTTCCGAACCGCAGCCGGGCACCGTTAAAACCATAGGTTAAAACATCACGGTGCTCGCGCAATCAATCAAATGATGTGGTGCGCTGCTGTGACGTCCGGCTGTAGGTTCAAAGTATACCTTGAAGGCTAGTAAGTCAAAAAGTGGCGGCTCTTTGTTCTAAAGAGGCCTCCTCAGGTGTATTCTCTCCAGGAATCTCTCTTCCCTCTTACGAAGTTGTAGCATAGGAGTGAGTATATCACCTGCTTTTTGTGTGCTAAGCTGACCTTTCGAGCACAAACTATCGAATTTCCTGTTAAAACACACCACTTACCTTTTTACTAACGTCTACGCAACTGTTTACTTGCCATCCGATGAAGAAGTAGGCACTGCTAAATTTACGACACTGTTAATGTCATCGTAGTTCAGTTAAGCTTTTCACGTTCATCAGGCGTTGTTTCAAAATACCCGTGTAACTTTCGGAAGCATACATGCGCTCTGGTAACTGCAAGTTCGATGTTTCTTAAGCGAGATGTAGCTTGGAGTACAAGTCCAGGATTTTGGCTCCTGCTTGCGACTGTATGAAAAACCGTAGGCCTTTCTGTGAAACTCCTGTGTGTCCACCTGTTGTGAAATTGGGGAAATAGCTGCAGATGATTATTCACGTTGGCTGCGCCATCTCCTAAATATATTCAATGTTTTTCACTTTTACTCTGTTACGCATCTGTGTGAACTCTAGCTTGGCATGCATCACCCGCGAAAAAAAATTGTTTATACTTCAAGAATGTGAATGACAATCTCTAATGTTCAAGGTAAGCTGAGCATTTTCTTGAAAACAATGTTTGGCATTTACAGACGACTAGCAAGCAACTACAGAGAAAATCAAAATGTTCGTTGACTCGTTCACTTTCAAGACAACATGCTCTTTGTTGTAGTTCTCTTTTATGGTCTGGTTTTTGCGAGTGGGTGGCACAGGTCATAACACACATTTCCTGTGCAGTATACATAGTGTTCACGTGTCGTCACATCCGCCGCTCTCACCCACATCGCTATTCATAGTAGCCATTGCTGGGTACCTCCTTGTTTCGTTTGCAATAATGCACATACGCCCAATATTTGGCTGCCAATGGACAAGGAAAAGTGGTATAGTGATGAGTCAATCTCCTTTAAGTGCTTGTACTGCGTGTGAGGTCATTTTGCTGCAATTGACTGCCTACTCTAGGTGCAGGTTCAACCCCAGCCTCAGCGGATCAAGGCCAAACCTCATACACGCGAAAATGCACGCGAAAGCGACAGGCGACGCGATGAGCGACGAAACGGGCCGTTCGCGCGACGTGTCACGTAGTCAAAATCGCACGAACACTCGGTTTTGGAAATCTAGAATCGGTCGCCCGTCGCCCGGAAGTGCCATGCCCTTCTAGCCAATAGGAGAAAGCGGAACAAGATGTACATCAATGACGTACTGCCGGTTGCTGCCATGTGCTTGATATTCATGCACATACGCAGGAAAAGCACTATTACACGGCTATAAAAAACAGTTCCTGTACTTTGCGTAGTAAAACATGCTACTCTACTTTGCAAGCCGTGGTCTACGCACCAGTTTCGCTACAAAATCAACGCCTTCATGCCAGCAACACTGGATATCGCTCGCCGAAGTTTTCGCGTGAATGAGGTTTGGTTATGCAAACTACAGCTCGCGCGATGGTAGCCTGCTTCGCGTCGCCCGTCGCTGTCGCGTGCATTTTCGCGCATATGGGGTTTGGCCTTCTCACTTAGATGGAGGCAAAATTCTAGAGGCCTGTACAGTGTGTGGTATTAGTGTGTCAAGCAACTCCAAGTTGCTGAATTTTCTGGAGCCCTCCACTACGGGGCATGCCACGTATCACATTGTTGTTTTGGCGCGTAAAACAATAGGAATTCTTATTTGGGTGGTTGAGAGCCATGCAGTGTTTCCTCATCTGCATTTTCTCACGAATAGTACCAATGTGCGAGCATGCTACTCTTCCACCTGCATGGCAGCAGTTTTCTGAATCTTAAACCTTTGCTAGCTATGCACAGCACTTTTGCACCGCTACCAGAGTCTGTGGCCAAGCCGGGGAAAAGCTGCTGTTGTAGGAATGGGTTTGGCAAAAATGTGTTTGGATAACCACTTCGTGGCAAGGCTTTATATTGCTGTGTAAAATGGTTGCGGTACTAATGTGCTTCAATGTAAGATAGCTAGACTGCAGACATGTTGCACTGTGTTGTGCAATTGCAGGAAGATTCGAAGAGTAACATCTGCTGAAGTGGCAAATTGCCTGCACTTAAATGTAACCGTGAAGTACAAATGAGATATCTTAGTGCCCTTTACACTTCCTGCTGCAAAAGAAGGGTTTTGCTTCGTTTTTGCTTCGCCTCACTGAGTACAATGGCAGGCTTCGACTGGAGCCAGATGTTGTGATAGCACTACATTGGTTAATTGCCTCCAGAAGCACCCAATTGCTGGTGCGTCGAGCAATTTGTATGCCTTTCTCGGCTTCAAGTTTGAGTCGGCGGTCGACAAAATCAGCTAACCGATTATATCCATCTGCACTTACATTAGCGCCGAGTGCTAGTGGTTGTCTCATACCGTGCCCACACTGTGCCAGCAAGACCATTGTAGTATGCAGGGCAAAACTCAAAATACTTGCCATTCAGTATTGCCACATTAAAAGCACTGTAAACAGCCGTCAGAAGCGCATTACACTACATTGAGAACAAGCAAGTGACCCAAACGTACATGGCAATAGCACACGGAAAGCATAGGCAATGGACATGACGTCACTTGCAAGTTGTGTATTAGTCAATGGTGCAGAATATACTGCAGAACATTGAGTAGTACTTATTATAGGTTGCATGTTGCTATCAGCTTAACTGGATGCAAACCTATGCTAGTGCACAGTTGCCTTGGAGCAAAAAGTTTACAAAATCTCCTGTCCTAGCCAAACTCATTTTTCACAAATGTTTGCCATAGACATCTAGCTTGCTGCACCTTACAGGCTGAAGCAGTAGTTTGATGAACTTAGCTTCCTACAATTATTCCTTGAGGAAACTCTGTCACTGCAGTTGTTCAGCTAACATGGGAATTAGGATTAGTCTGTAGAATTGTCTGGTTTTCATGCTTGTGGCTTCAGACACCGTTATGTCTTTGTTTATTTGCTTTCTGTCCGCAACTGCTGCAGTACACAACTGATTGCTGAACCTCCTTGTTTCATGGCAAAGGCCAAGCTTTTTAAAAAAGCCCTGGTTTGGTATCAGCCTTAGAGCAAGCCTCGCTTTTTGCAAGGATGGCATGTGCTGTTTGATTTGATTTTGGCTACATATTTTAGTAAGAGGAATAATGCAATGTTGCTAGGCCTACCTTACCATATTTTTGTTTTAAAGGTGCCACGACACAAAAATTTCGGACTCGAGATGTTTCTGTTGATTGTTCTGAGTATGAAGGCAATTTGACCGAATAATGCCAAATGTCACTTCTAAGTGATTTTAATGTGGTTGTAAAGTAGGCGGGAATGCTCCTCTGAGCTTGCAGCACCTTGCGACATCACCACTAGTATAATACAGTTAGTGGCCCATTTGTGACATTTCACTATTGTAAACAGATATCATCGACATCTCAGAGAGAAATGGGCGCGCATTGCTATATGGGATATCAAGCGGCATATTCTTCTACTTCCTCTTCGTGTTGGTCGCCCAACCATACGTTGTACGCATGCTGTGGTTTGGCATCTGAACCGACATGCGTAAGACTAGCAGCGTATGGTTGTTAGGGACGCATGGAGCGAACGAGGGATCAACGCATACGCTCTGCACTGAAGGACTCTCGCTCCATGGGCACCCATGCACATGGGCATGTACGATCGGAATTTGTATCTTCGTCATCAACTACAACACATACAATTATGCATAGCCCTCCTTCATTCTACAGTGACATTGTTAATAAAACTAATTTTGTTAGTGCAGTCGCACCACAGCAGCCCGCCGTCAATGACGACTCCAACCGGCAGGCCTCTCTAGGAGGCCGCTTTTAAGGCAAGCGCAAGCTCTTTGCATGACACTAGTTACCACCACAATGATCATTTTTACTCATGGATCTTCTTTTAACACGTGCAGTAGCTTTTTCGTACACCTCAACGTGACTAACAATGGTAGCGATGCGAGCTAATTCCATGAAGTGGCCGGTGCCCCTCTTTAGCTGCGAAATATCTTTGCATACCAGCTTCCGATTGCGCGAGTGCTTCAGAAGCAGGCGCTGCTTTGCAGAAATAAATGGCCCGTTTCAAGCATAACTTTACACAGTGATGATTTATTTCATGTCAGAAGCAAAATGTGGCTGCACCATAGTGAGCAGTGGTACAGCAATTAGATAGGTGGCCTGAAAAGCGCCGGGAAACGAACCAGTGGCCAGTGGCATATTGTTAAAGGCCACACATCACCAATGCTGCTGTTGGCTTTGGCTGTCTAACGGTTCGAACCAACAACGCGAACGACGACAAAAATTTGCCCAGACGAATGTCGACTCTGCCTCTGGCGGCCGACGTGATGCAAAGTCAGCATGGCGAGCAACAGATGAATTCAGCAACTGGGCTGCTGCTGGCACTTTCGGTAGTGTCACCAAATCTTGAGATCACGTGATCACTGTCTGCACTGAGTTCTAGTAGCTGCTGCGCTAGCTTTGCGGCGCTAGTTTCTTGTAGTATTTGGCGGACGTTTGAAAGCTTCATTAAAACTGAACAATGTTAATGACACTAGGATTAATTAAATGTCATGCTGAAGAATTTGTGGCTTCATGCCACGATTACAAGACATTGTTGGCTGTCATGGGCCCTTAGAGATAGTGGTCTTGGTGCAGCATAATTGAATGATAAACCGTAAAAATCTTAAGAGAAAAAAAAAAAAAGCTCCCTACTCTTTTGTATGAACTTGTGAACTTGCATGGCTGTAGATTTTTTTCTTCTGAGGTTTTTCCCAAAAATTGGGGTTGTTGCCACTACAACCGCAAAGCGATGGATGCAACCTTTTCTCTCTTTTTTTTTTTTTACTACTGGTGGAACTCGCTCTTATTAAATGATACTCACTTTCACGGGAAAAGAAAAAACCTTTGTCATTTCACTCGTGACTAAACTTCTCACCCCCATGCGTCTCTAAAGGGTGCCTGAAACGCTTTTTTTTTTTTACATTGTGTCATTGATTAGGCAACACAGTTGCGAAATCATTCACACCATAAATAAAGCGAAGTAGCCTGCGCTGAGGTAGCTACGGGCTTATTTCTGTCACTTTCCTCTTACCACTGCTGTTTCTCCTCAACCCGAACAGCTGTGGAGTGCGCGCTAGCGACGACTGCGCCTTCCACGTCAGCCGCTGTGCCAAGCCCTCCATAGTGACAGCGCCGCGATATCTCTACTGAGGCCGCTGGCCGTGGCAGTGCTAGCCTCTGTAATAGTGCTCCGGCAACTCGTGTGTACCCTGCCCGAAGCCATGATGATACCGTTGGCAGCCCTTCAGTGCTCGTGATGTCACGTGGATTCCGCTTCGTTTGAAGGGGTGGTTGAAAACTCTTCGAGTCATATCGATCTCTCACGATGTGTGTATTTAAAACTTCGTAGTAAATTACATGCTTAACGCAGAGTGCTGATATTGTTATGCTAATGATCAGAAGGACTCGGGCTCTCAGTGCAACGCATTTGTACGAAATCACCAAAACCGTTTCAGTGTCCCTGTGATGAAGGGTTCTTTGGAATTTAGATGGAACGCACGTGACGACGGCAACACATTCAGAAAGATGGCAAGCCTGTTTTCTGTGAAGACTTTATGAAAACACAAATGAACACGAACACAGAACAACAAAAGACACTATAGGAAAAAACACACTCTAACATGGAAGAAGGCATGCGAACACGCGCAAGTCGTCAAAGCTAGGCAACAGTCTCACCAAAGCTGATGGGCTCAGGAGGGGTGAGTCACAGGAGGGAAGAGTCTGCGCGAGCTCGCGGGCGTCACTACGGCTGGTCGACGAAAGGTGGTCGGCACTGATGCGGGTCAGGGACGGCGACGAGGAGGACGTCGGACACCGGCGTCGCGACAAGCGTTGCGTTGCCGCTCGGGGCTCGAAGGAACAAAGCAGCACTCGGGTCTCAGGTGTTCCGTGGACAGCATTGGGAGCTCGGTGCCAAGCGAAGCCATACACCCCGACTCTTGGCACCCGCCAAGCACTGGGGACTACGCCGTGACCATGGTTCTGGCGGAGAGCTCCCGTGCCACGTCCGCGCTGATGGAACGCCGCCTTGCTTCTCTTCTCAACATGGTACCTTACGTGCACGCCGCACACGCCACGCTCCGTGTTTTTTCCTTGCAGCTATGCGCCGCCACCTGTCGTCATCATCGTTGACTCGCGTGGTGAACCGGCGCTTCTGAATTTCTGAATGCCATCTTCGTCCTTTGCACCTTCCCCATAGCACCAAATGCCACAGGCGTGCACTTCTCCCATGACAGTCCCTTAAGGTTATCAGGTCCCCAGGCTAGTCTTCTTTTCAAATGGTTTTCCTCTGTTCCATCAAGCTCACTAGACTTGCACGTGACCTTGAAGCCTTTTTACAAGGTCATGAAGAAAATTGCACTTCATGCTTTGAAAATTCAGCAGCACATGCCCCAAAGGGGGCACTTTCTGGTGAATCATTCAGTGTATGCGTGGCATGATCAGCACTGAAAAGGCCCTCAAAGCCACCCCCACTATTTTTTATCTGCATTTTCACTAAACATCCGGATCAAAACCAGAGGGCCGTCACAATAAATGATTCCAAATGTGGCTGTGCTATGCACTGTGGGAGTGCCACAATCCAAGAAAACAGTGCCACGCGCTCTCCCGGATTTTCCAGTACCCCCTGCACACCGTGACATCATCAATGTGCATTTGGCGATGTTGCCAACTGCAGACGCTAGTGATTGGTTGAAAGAGAAACTGCTGCTGGCAGTAAGGTCTACAGTTACATGTGCCCCCTCCTCTTCTTAGTTGCTTGTGCCTTTGGTGAATTCTTTTGGAAGGACAGGTGCATGGGGTTGCTACATCACAGCCTGTGAACTTGGGGATCCATTGCGCTAGCAAGGTCATTAGTGGCACTCTCCGCAAGGCGACAGGTCGATGCAGCGGCAGCAGAGCTCCTTGGCAATGGTGTGTCACATTACTGTTGTGGAACTTTGCGAGGTGATACCGGCTGGACGGTGCGTATCGGTGGAGAAAGAAATGAGTAGGGACTGCTTTTCAGTCATTAAACGCATGTAACTCTGCTGTGACCACACCGTTCTGAAAAATTTTCGCACCTACACGTTCCCAACATGCAGGTGCATGATTGCGACACCACAACTAAATTTCAATTTCCAGGTGTTTTAAGGATGTCGTAGGTGTCCAGTGGCGGAAGTGCCGAAGGCAGGACAACCAAGTCTGCTCCAAATGCACGAAGCTCTTGCCATACACTTTCTGTAAGGTCCAAGTTGAGTAAGGAATGTGTCAAGATTTTCAGCTGGTCACCTTTTTTAAACGCACTTTGGTTTCACTATTTCATCTGCTGTCCAAGACTCTTCACGTGCCCAAAAAATATGCCATCTCTCTGTGGGCACATTTTTTTTTAGAAGAGCAGTGCAAAGAACAGTTTACTTCTGTCTGCAATAATTCAAAGTGAAACTGAGCATTGGTGTCGTTTGACCCCGTTATGGGAGGCTGAATGATCTTTACCTTGTGTCACATTATTGTGTACTCCAAACCAACTGGCATTTGACATATGTTTCTATTCTGACAGAGACCCTGCACCTGCGCTGTCAGTGCATCCTGGTAGCTTTTGTGCATTATTGTGTGTCAGCAGCGAGAGGGGACATTTTGCTTTGTTAAGTGCCTTGTCCATTCATTGCTGGCACCTCCTTGTTTAGTGGGATGTCATGTATATTTACTGTAGCACCTCTATTGGACGTACATAGCCAGTGCTCCATGTGTCCCACGTTACTGGAGAGGCGAGTCTTCCTTCTCTGGAAACATGCCCCGTTTGCTTCAATTATGCACACCTCTGTATTTGTTTTCCTGGGCGCACCTGCTTAGCAGCACCATTGTCTGACACACTTTGTATCAACCTTGAACTTTCGATGAGGTATCCTGCTGGTGGTAATAAATAGTGACCCCCCCCCCCCGAAGATTAGTGTTGGCAGTGCCTCTGAAACTGCAGCCTATTCTCAGGTGCTGTGATTACGCTACCTGCAGGCACCAAGAACTGCTCGGCTGCTTTGTTTTGCTGAATATCAAATAAAAAAATTGCTTTGGCATTCTCCACCAAAAAACCGAGGCACTGTGAAATGGAAAAGAATAAATAAAAAGGCCTAGTGCATCAGTGATATTTGGTATTTGCTTTAGGGAAATTTCTTTCACAGAGCAACCAGTGCAGCTGTAACATGAGTCAATACGATATGTCAAACTGTTTCATTAGAATGCATTTGTAGCCTCTTACAATAACTTTTGATGTATAAAGACAACCTTCAAGATTTGTTTTACTTTGATGGGATGTATTTGGATGTCACTTATTTTTCTCGGGTGCCATTCCCTTAAGATACGAATGATGATGGTCTTGTGTAGTCCTTCATCAAAGGCTGTTAAACGAGTTTCAATTCAACATGACAAGGAGCACTTAAGTGTATGTTTTGTAAGAGTACGTACAAGTAGTTAAGTATGAGTGGCTTCCATAAGATTGCCTTCCATTGCAGGGTGGCATCCTCATGAGAACATGTAATGGTGAGGCCCCGCATGTTTGGTGAGCATGCCGGCCCCCAGCACCGCAGGCAGCAGCCCCAACAGCGCTGGCAGCGCCGGTGGCGGCAACACCAATGGCCTGGTGGTTTGCAACGAGGCATGTGGAATCCGCGATGTCTGGGCCTCCAACCTCGAGGACGAGTTTCGCACCATCATTCGTGTGGTCCAGAAGTACAACTATGTTGCCATGGTCAGTTGCAGCGACTGATTGTCACAGTTATCTCTCTGAAATAGCGGTAGCAGTAATAGCCACAACCAGGGAAGCACATATTTGTGGTTTGCTCCTTGAATACGGAGGGCAACGAGAGCTGAGGCTTGTCCCTTTCCATTGCCTTGGACACATTACATATGTGTTAAAGGGGAACTCCAGCACTTTTTTTCACCATATCAGGATATCACTGTTTTCAAATGGTACTTATAGTCTCATAGCAGCCACGGTTAAATTTGCTCAGAAATTCGCCAATAATCTTTAAAGGGCCACTAAACAGGCTCTTTTTTTAACACAAAAGTGTTTTACGCCGGGGTCCTCCAAGAAATCTGTGATGTACTTTCGTAACGGAAGTAGATGTCTGAAAAATAAACACGCATTTGAGATTGAAAAAGTACCACACGCTGGGATTCGAACCCACAACCAGCCAGGGTTTTGACAGTAGGAGCAGGAAGCGCTACCGACTACGCCACCGACAGACTTCCAATGCGGAGGAAAACACGGGCTTTATATGCTTACTAGACTGCTTTGCAATTTGCATCTAATTGATGTCCAATTAAAGCAGATGTATTTAGCCAGCAAAATTGCTCTTAAATTGACATCGCCACCTCCCTTTCACTGCTCTCTCGGTTCTCATAGGGATCTTAGGTTCTCAGCGGTGGTACCGCCACCTAGGAACGATGGAGCGAAGTCGTTAATTGTCGCGTTAATATGCGAGCCGGTAGATAGCGTTTCAGTAGTTTAGACGTCTCTATTGCAGCGCAGGCTTCGGCGTCCTGCCGGAGCATTCCTTCAGCCGCGGCCACTACATAGTTTGTCCTGTGTGACGTCTATGATAGCCAGTTGCATTGCGATGCACTTTACTCCAGGAACGCAGACGGCCGTTGACAAGCAAATAATGCGCCTTTCGCACAGCGAAGTGCGCATTCACAGAACCACCCGCTTCGCTTGCAAGGTTTCACTGTTCTTTGGCGCTCATGGTTTATGGCAGGTAGAGTTACTGTATACGCTACCGCAGGTACCATTTGCGGTGGTATATACAGTAACTCTAATGGCAGGTTTGCGCAGGGCGTTGTCGCATTTAATGCATTGTCTCTGGAGAAATGTGTCGTTCGAGAGTTTTCGCTTGTGTGCAACTGTCGAGGATCCCTGTACAGTGTGGAGGTGCCGATGATGTGTAAATACAAAAGGTTCACATGTACAGAGTACCCAGCGCATCTTTTAACCCTCGATTCGCCAGATTGCTGCTATGTGCATAGACAAGTTTCACTTTCGTGTTATACCGATTCCTATGACAGAGGGATCAGCGTTTTTTTTTAAGCTGCCCAAACAAGCTAACTCAATCATAGAGAAGGTTGCAGCGATCACATTCTGCGAATATGACAGCGCTGCACTCCACACAGATGCTGTATTTCAAAAAACACTTCCCGCGCCTCTTTCCTGCGATAGTCGCCCTCGCATACTAGGTGTTGTCACATTGTACTCCTTGGCAGAGAAGGGTGGGGAGGCCGACTGAGAAAACGAAACCGACGCAAGCGGCCACTTAAACCCGTGTAACTTCTTTATTATTGCACCTATTCGCAAAATTCTTGCGGGAGCATGTTCGCATCACGCAGGAGCGCAGTTATAAAACAAATTTTGGACCTAGGGGCCCTTTAATAACTGTTTGTACGAAGCCTTCGTGCAGTGGATGCAGTGACGTCACAGCCTCCCTGCTGTCAGAAATATGGAGCTAGCAGTGTCATCCGACGACGTATGTAGTTATGCTAGCTTCTTTTGAAGCTTTAAATGACGATCTGAGCACTGAAGGATCACCGTTTTGGTTTTGACAATCCGCCTGATCGGCTAGGCAGCTTTGTAGGTAATGCCATCCAAAATGCAGAGTGGCCGGCATGCGAATCCGCTAAATAATCCTAATTCTTTCCAGGAAAACTAAGTGAATTGCAACCGCCAAGCTTGGCATATATTATTACAGTACTCAGGAGGACATATGTTGAAAATTTCATTGAGATCAGTTCACACTGAAAAATTGCCGGAGTAACCCTTTAAGGTGCAGACCACAGTGAACAGGATGCCTTGTTTTACTTTACGTCGCTTCCTCTGTCTAGAACGTATTGCCAGAAGTGGAGCAGCCATTTTGCTTGCTGTTGGATGTGTGCTTTTCTTTTGTTCTTAGTTTTGCACTTTCTGCTTTGTGTTGCTATTTGTTGAATCCAGTCACTCTGAAGGCACTTGCCACCACCTTCGTTTTCTCTAAACAAGTTGGGGCTGTGCCGAGAGCAGGAAGAAGCGAAATGTTCCTTCGCTTAAATTTGGGTGCACATTGAAGTGGAATCAAATGATGGAGCACATCACAATTCGACTCCATGGGCATCATGTTACCACATGTTGCCCATTTCTGTGGTGCTGTTTGGTCCGTGAGTGTCTGCACAGACCAGTTGGGGAGGAGACCCCAGTCGCAGTTTGATCTTGGAGGGCGCTTCTGATAAGACATTCTCATGGTCCCTTTATGCTGTGTGTGTGTGTTATGATGGGTCCATTGAATAAAGAATGTGTGCAAGCCCTTATTACTCTTTGGTCTTTTTATGTGAGGACATGACGCTTCCTGCGAGATGAGCAGAATCGCTTTTGTGTTGGGAGAATGCCATGAAATAGCATGTCGACCAGCAGCATTGCCCTAGGGGCAATAACAATGTTTCTTTCCAAATTGTTTGCGTTTTTGAGAAGCTTTTATTGTTTCACTTTTACCGTGCAGGTTGAGTTATTGGTCAGCAACTGCATACCATGTAATGAATGCATTTTTACGCTACTTGTCTAATATACGCACTTTTTTCCCGAAAAACAACCAGAGTTGGGGGGGTGTGTTTATCATGCTGGGTAAATTTTACGAAAACTTTCTTTACTTAGCACGCAGAAATGATGGCACTGTGGCTTGCAGTAATGCTTAAAGCCATGCATGCACCAAAATTTTGTTTTAATTAAACATGGTTCAAAAATCAAAAAAGCTGTGGTGTCCATGCAAGCATTTATGGTGGCTGCATTTTCTTCGAAAACAATGGCTTTGCCCTTTTTTTTAAGGGGGACACTGCGCGTTGGAAATATTTTATTACTTAGAGTATTTAAATGAAATTTTCACAGTTAATGCAGCCTTAACTATCTATTTCAACAATGTAATCACTTTTGTTCTGTGAGGAATAGCTTTGACAATACATTGAAAATTATTTTATTGAGGTCTGATTAGCTAATTAACCACCGCTGTCACAAAAAACAACCCAGAGAATCAAGTGACGATATTAACAGTGTGCCAAGAAGCAAAAGTCATTGTTTTAGGCCATTTCCATCAAAGTTGCAGTCTATTGAACATGACACAATGAATGTCCTCCTTGATACTTGAGACGAGAGCTCCATTTAGATAAGTTCTGTAGCACAGTGTTATAACGAAATTTACTTTTAGACAACCCACTTCTCTTCATCTTCCGGTAAAAAAAAAAAAAAGTCGTGATGATAACCCTTGCAGAACAAAAGATATTGCTCCTCCAATGCAGGGAGGTCATGAACATTTTAATTTTGAGAAACTGATTAAATGCGGTCAATTTCTTGCCTTAAGCTTAAGGGCTTGATGTGTGGTGTAGGTTCTTTAAAGCAGGGTAATTCTTAAATCTGGCTATGAAAATTTGTGAATAGGTGTGGAATGAATTTAGGAACATGAACATTTCATCAGCAAAAACTTGATCTTTTGTCCAATTTTGAGTCCAAAAGTGCCACGTCTCCCCTTAAAGCGGTGTTCACTAGGGGGATTTCTCCGTTTGGGATAAAGGCGGAGCCAAGTGACGTCAGCCGGCAGGGAGATGTCCCCGAACAAGTCTCTCGCTCACACGGCCAAAGCAACCAGCGGGGGAGGCCAGTGTTACTAGACTACCCTGTGCCGGTACTCACGGCACCACGAAAGCAACAGCACGCTTCGAGCACGCGGAATTCAGTGCGGACTGTGCGTTTAAACGAAATGGAAGCGGGCATAAATACTCGGATTTTGTCTATAAGAGAAGCGGCGAATCGTGTAAACAGGCTTTTAACACGTGCACTGCTGCCTTTCGCAGAATGTCTCATTCACAAGTTTTGCGCAACAAATGTACATGCCGCTCTCGCCAGCAGAAGTTCCCGTTTTTCTAGCTTCATAGAAGTCGTCGCGCAGGGACATTTTTGCCGAAGTTGTTGGCACCCACTCTTTTTTTTTTTTTTTTTTGTTCTCTCTAATGACAAAATTGTACACAGCTTTTTTCGAAAATTCAATTAAGTATTCTTCCATGTTGGCCGGATTTCTGCAAGTACAGTGTTTTGTTTTTTGTTTCACGAGCCTCGGCCGAGGATGGAAGCAAACTGGCCGCTTGATATCGGACAGTGAAGTGTACGAGCCGTCCATTAAAATTTTGGAGTGCGAAGAATCTAATGCAGACTGCTGCTGTCTTCGTCAGGCAGGACCAATCACCAGTTTTGCAATCCCACGCCTCCCAACCCCCTTGAAAAAAAAAAAAAATACTCCGTTCTCTCAGCCGCAAATAAAACTGAGGCATCAAAAAAATAATTTAAAAAAGGGTTTCTGCAGTCCGTGTAAACACCTTTTTAAAATATAAAATATATACATAGCGTCGGCGAGTCGGCACTAGTGTATATATACTAAGTTTGTGTTCAATAGCGATCATTTTTCTCACCTTTAACAGCAAAATATTTCTTCTTCACACCGCTGAAGTTGCGTATCACGAGGGGATCTTTTTTAATGAGAGTCGTGCAGCTTGTGGGAGAAAACGGCTCTCTAGCAGGCATCTGCTCAATTCTTTCGGAGAAATTTTCTATTGCTTTTCACCATCAATACGGCACGAAAAGCACGCATGCCTCCTTTAAATCTTTCAAACAAAACGGGCGAGGTCCAGATGCTTATCGAATTCATCATTTCGAAATAAGTAAATAAATAAATAAAGGGAGCAGTTAAACACCACTAGTCATGGTATGGCTCCGTAATCTGCTTGTAATCTGCTTGTCTTCGGACATGGTGTACTCTTCCACAAGTAAAAAAAAAAAATAATAAGAATAAGAACGCATATTTGGAAAAGTCGCCGTGACCATGTCCACACTGCAGCTACAGCCAGCGCATCCACGAGGCTATTGTTAGGCTATTGTTGCAAAACACCAGCTCAAAATTCCACGTCTCCCCCGCCAAGCAGGGAGTGTTTGTTCCACTCCCTCAAAAGGCCCCCTTCTCCCCAAAGGGGGGGGGGGGCACGCAAAACCGTGTGACCCGCAAAACCACACTTGGTTTGCCCACAGTGCCACATAACTGGAATAATACCAACATTGTGGAATGGTGAACAGTGAAAAAAACATCCATTATTAACAAGCAGCACGTGGCGGTCTTTGCCATTAATAGCTTCTGTAGTTCCTATGTTGCCGCAGGTCCTGCCCGTAATGATACACACGATGCGTAGGCATATTGATCCTCGCCACACTGGCTCAAATTGGCTAGCTTGTGGCCTCCCGAGGGCACTACATCACCGATGCAATCTCAGAGACGCCCAGCTGCATCAGCGTTCAGTAGCATTTGCAGGTGGCTGTAACCATAGAATGGATGTTTTCCACCACTGCACGCAAGAACAGCTTACCATTGCATTTCTTCCTCTTATCTGTGCTGAGCCTCTCACTTGTGCGCATTAAGCTTGCTGTCTAAGCTTGACATCCAAGATAGCATAGTGGCAGCCTTGGAGACCATGCCGCAACCATGCTTAGGCTTAACTGCACGCATGGCAGCACGCTGCAGCAAGCAATGTGGGGGATCTGCGATAGCTTGGAGAAATGCAACAGTATAAATAAATGGTGTTAGCACTGCTTGCATTTGGCTACACCTGGCAGTGAGCGTGCATTTTTGTTCGGACGCAGGATCTTTGAATCGCCACGCCAAACGGGTCCCGAAAATCGTGGAAAGAGCGACGATAAAGGGGGGGAGAGAAGTGTTTGGGCAAAGGGGCGCCATCTGGCTGTGACATCAACTGGATTGGCCATTCGAGGGACTGTATAGGTTCAAAGCTGGGGGTGCATTTATGACGCGAGAGAGAGAGAGAAAAAAAGCCTGAATTGGACTACTAAAGTTGGGGTGCGTTTATTATGCTAGTGCGTTCATTACACGAGTAAATAGGGTATATGAGGGACTGGGCCTTCGTTTTTAATATGTGTTGCAGGACACAGAGTTTCCAGGAGTGGTGGCACGACCCATTGGGGAGTTCCGCAGCACAGCAGACTACCAGTACCAGCTGCTACGCTGCAATGTGGACCTTCTCAAGATCATCCAGTTGGGCCTCACCTTTCTCGACGAACATGGAAACACACCCCCAAATTACTCCACCTGGCAGTTCAACTTCAAGTTCAGTCTCACGTAAGTGATCTGTAGTACCGTATTTGCATGATTCTAACGCGGACCTTTTTTTCCGACAAAATGGGTCCGAAAATCGTATGCGCGTTAGAATTGAGTGCGAACGAACGACGCAGTTACCATATCGCCGTCGGCATCGAAATGGCATTCTCCTGACGCGCTTGAGGCGCTGTCGAACGGTCACTGCCGAAAAAACGAGCTAGCGGCGCGGCGCTCTTGGCGCGTATAGTTTCTGTAGTTTTTATGTCGCCGCCAGTCCCCCCGCGTAATGACGCCACGGCATACATGATGCGTAGGCCAATAATGCCGCGCCGGCTTGGCCGTCTTGCGGCCAACCAAACTCGCTATGTCGCCGATGCAACCTCTGAGACGCCCAGCCGCACGAGCTTTCGATAGTGTTCGAGGGTGGCCGTAACGGGAAAACAGATGTTTCCCATCACCGCACGCAAAACGGCTCATCACATTTCTCCCTCATATCCGTGCTGAGCCCTAGTCTCTCAGTCGTGCGCGCAGCTTAAAGGGCCCATGACACCAAAATTTCAAACCCGATATGTTTGTGTTGTTTGGTTGTCGAACATCTGAAGGCACTTGTGGCCAAGTATTAACGGCGAACGTTGTCGTTAAGATATTTTAATATGTATTTAAAGTGACCAGAAATGCTCATCTGCGTTTTCGGCACCTCGCGACATCGTCACTAGTGTGACGTAGTTTGTGGGCCATCTGTGACGTTTCACTTTTGTAAGTTGATATCGTGACGTCACAGAGAGACACGGGCGCGCCGCGCTATGGCCTCCGAGCGTGGCCTCCAAGATCGGCTCTCGCAGCCGATCGCGGAGGCCACGCCAAAAGCCGTATTTTTCTGCTTCCTCTCCGTGTTGGTCCCTCAAGTGTACATTGTACACACGCTATGATGCAAAGCGAGTGTGGCGAGCTGGTCTGGCGCTCGCGCTCTCCGCAACGTCACCGAATCTTGAGCTCAAGTGATCAGTGCATGCGCTCACTTCCGACAGCCGCCGCGCTTGCCCCGCGGCGCTAGTTTCTTGCAGTTTTTGGCGCGCGTTTCGAAGCTTCATTAAAACAGAACAAAATTAACGATGCTGTGACTAATTAGACTTCACGCTGGAGAATTTGCCACTCCATGCCGTGATTACAAGACACTGTTCTACTCATTAGAACATAAAAGTATCCAACGAAAAAATAGCTGTCATGGGCCCTTTAACGTCCGAGATTGCATCGTGGCAGTCACGGAGGCCACGCCCCGACCATGCTTAGGCTTAGCTGCGCCATCCTGCGTAGCGCTCATGGCAGCATGCGGCAGTGGGTGTGAGGGAACTGCGATAGCGTGGAGGAATGCAGTGCTGTGAGTAAATGATGTTACTGCCGCTTGCACGTGGCTACGCCCGGCAACGTGCTGCAGTTTTATCGGGATGCAGGACTTATGAATCGGCGCGCTGAACGTCTTCGAGACACCGCGGATCAAGTGAAGCGGGACTGCAGGGGTCAGTGTTAGCAGTGCGTGTATTATGTGAGGTGCGTTCATTACGCGTGTACCGCATTTGGTTTTATGAATCTCTGAAGGTTGATTACTAAGGACTATTTTTTTTTTTGTGTGTGTCACGAAAAATGGGTGCGCGTTACAATCGAGGGCGCGGTAGAATCGTGCAAATACGGTATGTCACTGACTGTTAGTCTCTGCATCATTATCATAAATAGCTTTTGCCATGTGAGAAGGAAGCAACTAAAAATTTGATAACTTGCTGTATTTAATCAGATCTGGGCCAGCCTGGGTTTAATCAGTCCACCTTGATGTGTGGTATCCCCACACTCAAGGAACAAAGCAGACAGTACACCGCAGCGCAAACCAACAGAAAGGGCATTTATTTGCACCTGTTAATAAGCCCATTAGCCAAGCTATGCAAGTAATGCCGGTGTCACACACAATGGGGAATTGATGATGGACAGCTCATCATAACAGGATACCACACAAGTGAAGCTTGCCCCTGCGGAAACCCAAGCCTGTGTCGTGCAGGAGTTGTCTTGCGAGCAGGGGCACCTCTGGCAAAGGGAGGGAGTGTAGCATTGAAATGCAAACATTGCGTTGAAGCACATCAAGGCCACCATTACAGACTGCCACTGGAATATTCGTATTCACCTCATTTGGTTTCCTTGGCTGTCTACCTATTTGAAAACATTGTTGCCATGCATTGCAACCTATAAATGGTGCATAAGACAAACGGGTTTGCTAATAAACACTGGCAACCGTCCAAAGCAATGCAACAACACCATGTTTTCGCCACCTGCACACAGTTCTGAAATGTACATGGTGAAGCGCTGCGTTTGGTATAAGGTAAAACAGTTGAACCCACATATATCGAATTTTCAGCTATATCGAACTCGTAAATTATCCCCTTAAATTCTTTGTAAAGGTATAGAAATTCGCACATTTATATTGAATGGCATTTTTACCCATCAGATATATTGAACGCCACGTGAGCTGAAAGGCGCGCTTTGGCACTCACTGCGCCCCAATACCTTCGTCACCTTCGCGGCACCTCACCTCTGCCGACACCCGAAACGCTCAAAAAACATGAGGGCGAGAGGGCTCGGACTGTACTCCTGTTGGGCGTGTTCTCCAACTTGCGGAATGGCTTTTTCTTTCTTCTATTTCTCATGCTTTCTCTGCATTACCGTCGGCTCAGAGAGCAGGAAAGGAGGAGCCGTCACCTCTTTTTTCTTTTAGGGGTGAAGCTCCTTAAGGTTTGGGTCTGTCCGTCCGTTGTAGTAGCGCGTTACCTAATAGGAACGCGCTACTAGGAGGGCGCGTGTGGGAACGCGCTACTAGGAGGGTGCATGTGGGAGGCGCGAGAGCTCTCTCACTTTTCCATCTGCTGTCTTGTGAGAGAGTATGAGACAGAGAGAGCGAAAGGCGTGCGTTGACTATGGAAACGCTCTTTCTTCGATGAACGCGCTACCAGCTCTCAAAGAAGGAGAACGCGCCCTCACCCGCGAGAGACAAGCTTGACGCAGGCAGCGTCTTCTAGCGAGTTTCTTGATTGAAAAATACCGACTGCTTGCGCTGGAGAACCGTTCACCGGCCACGCATATATATATATAGGCACTGGATCTTGACTTGCAATGAAGTGCCGGTGGGAGATTTCACTTGTGCGTAGTTGAACCATAAGGATTCGTAGTGTGCGCGTTAACTACAGTAAAACCTCGTTATAATGAAGTCAAAGGGGAGTGGTAATTACTTCATTATAACCATTAGTTTGTTATAACCAATATCAATTTCATCTATAGGAACTTCAAGGGGAATTACGATTGCTTCGTTATATCCGATAGTTTGTTATATCCGGGTTCGTTATAATGAGGTTCTACTGTAAATTAATCCGGAACTCGGCACAATCTACGATGAACCTGCGGAGCTTTGCCCATTCATCATTCACTCCGCCGATATGCGTGGATTTTTTTGTGTGTGTTGCTGTTTTGTGAGATTTGATCAGCCAACCACAGCCTCGCGCCTTACGTACATCGCTGCTGCCTTTGCAAGTAGCCCGGGTAGCCATCGCCGCCATCACGACTGATCGCGAGCACTTTGTTGGCGGAGTTCACTTCTGTGAGTTATCGCATACCACCGCATTCCTCTTTTGCGTGTATGCTGTGCGTGTCGTGCAAAGGCGCTGCAGACTGCTTGAATTTTCGACTTCTCGTGTAGCAATGGCCAGCGTCAAGAAGCGCAAGAGCCTTGACTTTGCGACGAAGTTGAAAGCCATACAGCGTGTTGAGGCGGGCGAAAAAAGTTCGACGGTGGAGGACGACATGGGGATACCATGGAGCACTCTGAGCACCTTGTTGAAGAACAAGGCGGATAGCAAGACAAAGGCGGCGGAGCAGTGAATGTCCGGAGCCTGTCGCGTGTGCGCTCCTGCCGACGGGAATGTAGAAAAGGCACTCTATGCCTGGTTCTTAGAAGTGCACGCGAAGAACATTCCTGTGGATGGCCCAGTGCTGATGCCAAATGGTTTGCCGCTGAACTTGGTGAAGACAATTTTGCCGACAACACCGGATGGCTTCACCGATTTAAGCAGCGCTACAACAAGACACGCAGTTATCGTCATCATCCGACGAAGTCTGCACAGCCTCATCAATGGCCTGATCCGCGTCACCACTGGCCGCGGGTTCGCAAAACCCATATCGCCGGAAACAGTTGCTGATGGTGTCTGGCTTAATGGAGGCCCACGCAGCGGCAAGGATATGGATAGCGCTGAGGACGTCGACGGCGTACGTTTTGTTGCTGTCCATGCACAATAGCATCCGTTCTACGATATGGCGCCTGTAAAGAGTTTTCAAATTTTGAATGACTCCCAGATCCATGGACTGGAGCACAGCCATCGTGGTGTTCGGCTGAAAAACCAGCCGAATGGCGCACAGCTCTTCTACATCGCAGTGCACCGTGCAGTTGTCAACGAAGAGGAGTACGTTCCGCCCTTTAGCGGCGAACTTTCTGTCCAGAGTACGCACCCAGTCTGAAAAAATGTCCATAGTCATCCATGACTTCTTGTTGGCGATGTAATCGACTGGCAAGGTCTTCGTGCCCTTAAAACAGCGAGGCTTGGCCTATTTCCGTGCCCGTCGCACTTGCACACACCATTACCGTCAGCCTCTCCTTGCTTCACTTGCCGCCCGCGCAATCGTCGCCTTGAAAAGTAATCGTCTTGTTCGGGAGCAGTTTATAATGCAGCACCGTAGAACGACCACAAACGAACACTCTGTGGCTCACCACTTCTGCGGCTTTTTTCTGCGAATGCTTTTTTTCCGCCGCCAGGCTGGACAGGCGAGGAGGCTATGCAACACATGATCGCTCGGTGGGTTGGGTTGTGTTGTTTTTGGTTATGGCAGACGAAAAGGGAAGAGCTGCTCCATGGCTCTCTCCTCGGAGAAAACGGAGGAAAGAGTGAGCGGCCATGCCCCGGCAATGCAGTTTAACCGCGTCTTTCGTTCTTTCCTGGATGCTCAAGCAGGGAAAGCCACAACCGCAATCGACTCTCCTCAGAGGAGACAGAGTTGAGCCCGGCCTTTGGGAAGGCAAAGGGGCCCCCGGGTCTACCCGCGAATTGTGCCGTCACATCGGCGTTGCCTGCTGTGCATCTTTTCCTTTCCCGTGCAAGTGTTCCACGTCCGTGCCACCTTGACGAGTGAAATGGGAACGGGAGGGGGGGGCTCTTCTACGCTTTTTCTTTGCAGCAGTGTCACAAATAACAATGGAAATACCCTCGTCGTGGGCGCTGCCACATGATTCGAGGAACTTTCATAGCGTGGAATGTTCGAATTAACAGTCGCAGATGCTTGCATGTTCGAATTACCGGGTGTTTTCGGCCATTGAAATACATATAACTTTGCCGGGACCACAGCGTCAGTTCGAATAAACCGGAAGTTCGAATTAATGAGATTCGACTGTAGATAATGGGTGTGGCTCCACACAAATCTGTTCCGCAAGTTTTCTTGTCTTCACGATTTTGTGTCGGTTTAAGTGGAGTACAGCGTGTATGTTGGTCCAGATAAGTACGTGCGACTGTCCCTCTCCCACCGGCGCCCCTTATGGTCCTTTGCCTGGCAAAAGACAAGCTGCGCATTTCCTCTATGCTTCAGAAGCAAGCGACGACAGGCCTCGCACTCAGAGTGATCTTATCGCATGTGCCCCTTGTGCGACAGAGACGGCTGGGTCTCTCTGCTTCAGCCGCATTCGCCACTGCGCTAGCTCGCTTTTATTCGCATGTAAAACATATGATGCGTAAACAATTTTGAGCTTGTACAGAGCAACGATGACTGCAAATGTAAAACCCGCTGAGTGTTCATATAATTTCTGTCCAAGTACCCTCCCTCCCTCGCTGCGATGAGTTAATCTTCTGGATTCCGCCTCTTCAAACTTGGCAGGTATGGAAATTGTGCCATGCAACATGCGGTCCATGCTCTGCGCACCGATTTTGTGCTCATGTGCTTAATGGATGCACGCTTCCACGACTGACACAACCTGCAGGACACACAAAAGAAAGATGCACGTGAGAAGTTTGCAAAAAGTACATGGCCACACGAGTTGCACCTCCAACAGTGACTATGCCAGTGGTCAACAAAACTTTGGTTCTAGGCAGGATCAATGGATCTCAAAGGCCATTGCTTTTGTTGCATGAGTGAAAACCTATTGACACTGTGCTTTATGTTAAATACAGATCTCTAAAGCTGTGCTTTCAGTAAACATGTCACGGAAACACATCATGGTGGCTAATTCCATAGTCAAGCCAGGCCACAATCAGACGGCTGACTCTGATTGTGTCAAGATCCTCAGCTGCTATAGCAATGCTTGAGCGGCAGTGGTGACGAAGTGGCGTAATGAACATTTACAGCTTTTTTACGCGCTTCGACACACAGGCAGCTAGCCTTGGTAGAATTATTTGTTTACTCGCATCTAAATTGCACTCTTTTTTTCAAGGGAACAGGACGAAAAATTGACTGCGCATAGGCATGAAGTATGAAGCCGAAACCACATTCGTAGAGTCGGCAACAGTATCCCCTCGTTGCTCCCATCTGATCCGTTAAGTGTGTGACTATAGTGGAACTACTGGAACATTGCACTCTCAAACTGACAGCAGATCATCTTCGAAGCGAGTTCGCGTTTAACCATTTCGTGCTCACCTGCGGCCCGTGTGCACCGTATTTGGTCCGAACTAAGTTCAAATGGTGATGCACCACTTTATCAAGCTAATGCCCAAAGAAAAGTACCTTAGCATTGAAGACAGCTGCGTCGCATCTTTGCGCGCCCGAAGCCTTTGACATGAGCTATGTACGAGTCTACAGCACATTGACTGGGATAAGTTTCTACTCCAAGTGCCAACGTGGGATGCTTGTCAAAGCTTGCAGTGTATGTGACCAAACTACATTATCGGTACTTCGAGTATGGTTGCGCAAGTGTGTGTGGAAGCGGGAACACCGAGGACACATTACAAAGCCAGTAGTATCTGGCGCACTCGGACTTATTTTTACGTGTGTTAGGTTCTATTTTAGACAACCTGACCCTGCCGCAACACTGACTGTGTAGTGTCAAATAATTGTAAGTATGAGTAGCAGGTATTTGAAAGTCAAATCAAATTATTAGAGCATGTTTGATTAAAACTTGAAACTGGAATGTTTGCACACCTCTACTATTTATGTATGTAAAGGATAGGACACAGTGTCCCAAACCCATCGTGGGCATCGCTGCTCAGTGACTCGTGTGCTGCCCTCAGTCGAATTCAGGGCAGGGGCTTCCCCCTAGTGGCAACAAAACAGTAGACAATCTCACAGCAAGTGTGTGCACCTACCGTTACTTGTCCATGTCTTCTTGAGCAGCGAGGACATTCGTCTTACCATTCACGCCACCTACAATAGCAGCACCTTGATCGATGCATCGCACACGGGAAGAACCTACCCGCTGTCATAGCGCGGAACATTTTGCACTAGCAACGGGCAGGGATTGCTGTGGTTGCATGTCGGGTGCATGTCGGGATGCCGTACACCTTGTTTCATGCCTGTGTTCGCAAGACTGTGCCATGCAGACATGCAAAGGTGGATTGTATGCAATATACAGATAAGACCACTAGTGTTACAAGTGAATTCAACTGTAAAAGCTTATCTTGTTCCAGGGAGGACATGTATGCACAGGATTCCATCGATCTGCTTACCAATTCTGGCATTCAGTTCAAGAAGCATGACGAAGAAGGCATCGATCCGTACGAGTTTGCTCAGCTGCTCATGACATCGGGAGTGGTCCTCTCCGACAATGTCAAGTGGCTTTCCTTTCACAGGTGAGAGCAGCCTGCCCACCATCATGAGCACAAGTGGTACTGATGCTGATATTTCATGCACAGTGGATATGACTTCGGCTACATGCTGAAGTTATTGACGGATCAGAACCTGCCTATGGATGAGTCAGAGTTCTTTGAGTTGCTACGGATCTACTTTCCGGCCATCTACGATGTCAAGTACCTCATGAAAAGTTGCAAAAATCTGAAAGGGGGCCTGCAGGAGGTGGCTGAGCAGCTGGAGGTGAGAATGTTTGCTTGCTTTGCAGTGTCTGCCTTAGGGTCCACCAGTGTGCTTGTACCTAGCGTTGCTACAGGCGCTCACCGAAAACATGCAGATAATGAAAATGAGTTATTTACTCGCATGATGAACCTGCCCCCCTCCCCCTATCTTTTTGTCCCCACAAAAAAAGAAGAAAAAGCTTTCTGTATGTGGTCTCTTATTTCGATTCGGTTGCCACTGAATATTGCAGTAATGTAAACCCACGTCATTATATTTATTACAGAGCATCTTCATCGTGTTAATGGCATTATGATGGGGGGGGGGGGGGGTAGCGATACATAAATGTCAAGAAATAGAAAAACATTTTCACTGGACTACTGTGACAAAAAGGACAAGGAAAATCACTACCATCTTGTGAAGGAAAACAAACATGTACATTGGGTTTAAACAAGTTTTCAGAGATATAGACGCGATTGCTTTTCATGAGATACTGGGGAGTGAGCATACCGTATTTATACGATTGTAAGTCGACTCGAATGTAGGCCAACCCCCGTAAAATCGCATCCCCCCCCCTAAAAAGAAATCAAGCGCGGTGCACATCGCATGCACCCTTCACGCTCACTGTCGTATTGCTGGTCATGTCGAAGTATATGGGTGTTTGGTCGGCATTGCCGATCTGGCCAAGCAGATACTGCTGGGTGTCGCGTAGTTTAAAGAAGTGTCTATGGAAGGCGAGGACCTTTTCCTCGTATACGGCCGGCAACTTTTGGCACACGCTGGTGTGTCGACGCAGAGAAAAGCGTGCCCTCTTCATAAATTTCAATGCCCAAGCCCTGCTAGCTTTGAACTGAGCCTTTGGTATCCCTGCCTCAGAAGCATAGACACGGGCTTGTTGCGTGATCATATCACAGGTGACCAACAGTGATTGATCACGTAAATCAGTCCCGTGTGCCGTAAGCTTCTTCTGCAGCTCTGGAAAACGTCCAGACTTTGCCCGCGAAAGCCATGGCGCTTGGAGTTGCGCGAGATTTCTTCAGGCTAAAGCCGCCACTGCCGCACCACACGCTCAGTGATCCCAAACTTGCGTCCTGTTGCGCAGTTGTTGGTCTCCTTGGCAGGGAGAATAGCAGCCCGTTTGAACGCTGCTGTGAACGAGCGCCGATGGTTCTTTGCGCCCAGGACACTCATGAATTCAGCACAACATAGAAGCACGCGGCGACACGGCCGCTTAGAAAATTGTACTACACAAAGCGAAGCTCTTCTGTCGACTACCAATAACCCCTATACGGTGGCTCTTCCATCAGTGATTGATGCTCCCACAAGAGCTGTGCACTCGGTAAATTTTAAAAAAGAACAGCTTTTGTATAAATACGTGCAATAACCATGCGCTGCGGGTTGAGCGGGAAACTTTATTCGCAATTATGAGAACACATTCGCTGCGAGATGACTCCATCAAAGCCACCGGCAGCAGCTGCCGTGCGATACCAAAACAAACATGGTGGCAGGTGGAACTGGCCGCTCGCAATTTCCATTTATTCGTGAGTACGCTACTCACATTCAAGAAGTGTTTTGTTTGTCTCAAATAAAATGAGTACTAGCGAGTCCTTTGATTCAATGCACGGTGCTAACATAGCCACAATCGTGTCACGTTAATACACTTCCAAACACGGCGGGAGGTTAGTCGCTCTGGGTATGGTGGCCAAGGGGCACAGATCAGGAACGCCAACTTTCAAAGTCGGCATCACCTTTACTTGCACCAGAATGTGAAATGGTAAATCAATACGTTACGCTTCGGCCGTAACCATGGAAATGAGGGCGCAAAGCTGTCCTCGCCTAGCAGCACACTGTTTGACTTGGATTCTAAGTCGACCCCCCAACATTGCATTGTCAAATTTGAAAAAATGGGTTGACCTACAATCGTGTAAATACGGTACCTCTTACAGTGGTGGAAGAAAATCCAAGAACAATTCAAAAGGCCGGTGGCAACCCAAGCATGAGCACTGTGAATAAATTTAAAAATTCCTCATTTTGTGCCATCTTTCAAATGCAAAAGAAAACATCTGTGCTTATACTAGTGCCACCTCTTGACATACAAGCATGGCGTGCAAACATAGATTACGTGCATCCGGTGCTACGCGCTCTTTTAGTTCTCTGCTGTCAGTTTATCGTGGGTCTCGCAAACTTTGTTGGACACTAGCTGCAGGAGTGGGCCACGGCAGCAGCGGCAGCAGTGTTGTCCTGGGTGCGCCTTATGGGGATGCGATGGAGAATGCTGCTACCAGTGTTTGCTGCAACCGAACGTGCTCACGTTACCACTGTTTATCCCTAGTCTTTTATGCCCTATTCGTCCTCTTCTATGGAACTCCTATCTGCTGAACCCCTTTGCGTATTTTCCTTCTTTCTTGAGATCGTTTCACGCGCACTGCACTTGGTTCAGCCCGTAAGCGCAATTTCTTGTGCACCCAATCCCCCCATGTTGTCAAGGGCAAGCTTCCCGTGAGGCATGCCGCGTGCAACCGCGCCCGCATTGAAAACGCGGACGAATCATTTTGACAGTGCAAGCAAGGCCATGGATGGCAGGTGCACCCCTCAAATAGTGGTTTGCGGTAACTACGTTTTTAACATTGTACATGCGACAGAGGAAACAAAAGATAGCATGCAGCAGTTGGCTCCTGCTTCTGCGCAGTCTGGTTTCGCGGGAAGTCCGCATAAACGGTTTCTTCCTGTATTTTTTTTTGCACAGCGTGGCCATCCGCTTAAATCTTTTGAAATGTTCAGAATTTTGTGTGACTGAAAGCAGCTTAATTGTACACCTTCAGTGTCAGCGCCTGCTCGACGCTTTTTACACACGTGTAGATTTAGAAAAATGTTGTTCTGGTTACAGTGCAGTACTGCTTATAGTGTGGGTATTTGTGGTTCCGGCAACTTGCGTTTAAGCAGTCTAAGCTGTATTGCTGTCCCACAACAGTAATCTGACGTGCTTGTATTTGCAGTCTAGGAAAAGTCAGTGCTGGGCACATTCCTAGAGAATATGTTGTGCTGATAGCCGCAGCTGGTGCATTGCCACCTGTACTTTCTTTTTGTGCATTTGCTCGCTCGTAGCAGAAGTCGTACCGTTGGTATTGTGAAATGTTTATCAGTGCCCCTTTAATGATGGGAACAGGTTCCGTCTGTGTATGGCACGGGTGATAGGGTGGGAGCCTACTCTGGAACAGCAACTGCGCTCGGCTAAAAGGCATGATGAATTCTAAACATGGTGGACTTTTTCAGAAAGCGCAAAGCATAACATACACAGGCCAGGAGCAATTGTGCATGCATGAGCACATGCCATAGTAGACACGTGATGCAAATCAAGCTGCAGTGATACAGGGGCAGTATTCCCGATAGTCATTTCTTTTTGTAAGTAAATGCTGCCGGTGCTAGAGGGGCAGTCTCATGGCATCTCACATTAAAGGTTGGAAATGCACTCAAATGTGTGGTTTTATATTGAAATATAAAATTTGTTTCCTGTAAACACCATGGTTTTTAATTAAATTAAAGCTGTGCAAAATACAATTCAAATGCTAATATATGTTCAGATGTGAATTGAATATTTTCCTAATGCTTAATCTTTTTTTAATCATACCATGTTTGCTAAAATGGGCAAAAGTTTTATTGCATGACTAGTGTACTCCCACAGGATCAGCCGTAGAAAAGGAACAGAACTGAGCAAACTTTGCCACTGCACACGATCGTTAGCTTCACTGCAGTATGCGACTGTTAGTCTCAGCGCATTTATTTATTTATTAAAGATACTCTCAATGCCAAATGGCGTTACAGGGGGTAGTGGTTATACATGAATGCTATACAATATTATACATAGCAGCTGTTGCTGGCGACCGAGCCGAGAGGTGGTTCCATTCAGACGCTGTTCTTGGCAAAAATGAGTTAAAGAAAAGGTTACTCTGGCAACTTGGTACTTGGACTTAGTGGCCGTGGTCGATTCGTGCCGACATGTACACGGGCGGTGCGACGAGGTCATTTTTTATTTCTCAATTGGCAAAACAAATTTTATGAAACGAGCACAGACGGTCGAGCTTCCTTCTTGATGACAGGTCAGGCAGATCGAGACTACTTTTTATGGAGGATATACTGGTACTACGGGAATAATTGGATACGATGAAATGGGCAGACTGCTTCCGAATGGCTTCTAGCAAGTATTTGAGATGAGATGTGGATGGATCCCAAATTGATGAAGCATATTCAAGTTTTGATCTCACAAGCGTTTTATATAGGATAAGCTTCAGAGAAGATAGGGCACGAGAAAAGTTGTGACGTAAGAATCCATGGCAGCAATTAGCAGAAGTGGCTACATATTCAATATGATACTGCCATGAAAGGGTGTTAGTAATGTGAACACCTAAATATTTATAACACGTGATGGAAGAGAAAACAGAGTTAATTTTGTATGAAGATGCAAAAACCAAACTGCGACGAGAAAGCGTCATCATTTTGCATTTGTTCATGTTCAGTTTCATCAGCCATTGGGTACACCATGAAGAAATGGCGTTAAGATCAGGCTGAAGCAAGAGGGAATCCGCTGAATTAGTAATTTCGCGATAAATGACGCAATCGTCAGCGTATATCCGGATGTTAGATGCTACATTGTCTGGCAGATCGTTAATGTAAATAAGAAAAAGCAAGGGCCCAAGTACTGAGCCTTGCGGCACACCAGAGGTCACAAAACAGGGTGGTGAAGCGGAGTTGTTAGCAGTTACGAACTGTGTTCATTTATGGAGAAAACAATCCAGGAAAGCAGATGTGGTCTGCTCAATTTTAGGAGTCGGTGGTAAACCTTGTCAAACGCCTTCTCAAAATCTGGAAAAATGCAGTCAATACAGGATCCTTTATCTAGAGCTGAAAACAAGTCATTAGTAAGCATAACCAGTTGCGTTTCACATGGAAAATGCTTTCGAAAATTATGCTGATATTTGTTGAAAAAGTTGATAGTTTCAAGGAAATTCACGAGATTGGAGTAAATGATGTGCTCCAGAAGCTTGCAGGGAATGCTGATTAAGAAAATGGTCTGTAGTTCAAAGCGCTTGAAGGATTACCTTGTTTTGGAACAGGCACCACCTTCCCCACATTCCAGTCGCCAGGCAGCACACCGGTTTCTAAGGACTGCTTGAAAAGTTCAGAGAGAATGATGGATGAATAAGTAGCAGTGCATTTCGAAAACTGGGCACTAATTCCATCTGAACCAGGCACGGATACCTGTAAATTCTCTGAGTTTTGACAGTCCGACCCAGTCAATGATTATGGGATTCATTATAGGAAACGTAAGGCTATTAGTACAGGCAAACAAAAGGATTGATCGTTAAAAAATGAGCGTTTGAAAACATTCTGCAAACCAACACAGCATATATCAGATGGTATGGCATTCCCTGTGTCATGAAAAACTTGAATGTCTTGCTTTGGTTTGCCACTAGCCATCTCCCAAAATTTATGCGGTTTCTTTTGAAGCAACGAAGGGAGGATGTTCAAAAGAAAATGCGTTTGGCAGCCTCAAGGTCGTGTTTATACTCTGTGACGCAATATGATAAGCTTTCCAACGCTCAGCTCGATTACTCTGCTTGTCTGTAAATTCTTTTTTTCTTGTTCCTTAACCGTCTTAGTAATGGTGTGAACCAAGGCGAGTGAAACGTTGCACGTGTATTACATAAAGGGATGTATTTATCAATGAGCGACAGCGTTTTTTTCTTTATAAATTGTCCAGTTCTCTGCTGCACTATTACATGATGATAGGCGCAAAAACGATTCGCAGAAGGACTTCATTTCGGTGGTAATACCGGCGTAATTTGCTTTAGCATAATCTCTTATCGTTTTGCTGTGCTGTGGCGCTCGCCTAGAAGGGAAGTTGCAAAGGAAATGAATGATAGAATGGTCGCTTAACCCAGGCATATACGTAAATGCTGAAAACAGTACAGGTTCTGTTGTAAGTATTAGATCTAACACATTGGCTGAGGTAGCAGTACTTTGCGTAGGCTGTTGCACTAATTGTGTTAAGTTGAAATCTTGACAGAGGTTAACAAATCTAGAGCTTTCATTGGTATGCTGACTAATTGAGCCAGTGTCGCTGCCCTACAAAATATCCGGAAAGTTAGTCTCCTAAAACTAATGGGGAGCATTCGGATGTCTTAAGAGAATGCTATTCAAGGTGTCGTGTAAGGATTTGCGAAACGTCAAGCATGACTGTGGAGTGCGATAGCAGGCGCAAATAATAACTTCTTGATGTCCAAACCGGACGCATGCGCACACAACTTCTAGAGGGCATAGGATAGGAATACCTTGAGAAATGAGCACACCACCACCTACTCTTCCGCTTCGATCAGATCTGAAGAATTTGTAGCTATCGCGACATTGCAAAATTTTACTGTCAGCAATTTTACTGGATAGCCAAGTTTCCGTTAATACCACCACATCAGCAGCACAGTCATCAAATATGGAAGAAAAATCATCTCGTTTGCTAATTATGCTTCGGATGTTCGCAAAAACAAAAGATATGTTACATACCTTGGACGGACCCCTCTCTGAGGACTTGTGCTGGGATTTTGCTGTTTGGTTGAGCTGAGATGAATTAGATGAAGGCGCGGAAAAGTCTTTAGATTGGAGCAGCTCATATACATTATCGGTTTGCGAAGAGTACATGAAGCATTTGTTGTTTATGAACAATCGATTGTGTCGCAACGAATACTGCTGTCCACTTGCTCTGCCATATTCAGCTAGTTTTTTCGGGCAGTTTCGAGTTTCCTTGCAAAAATCTGTAGTAATGCTTATGCCAGATCCTTTAAGTTTGCTTTTTTTGGAAAATATAGCATCTTTCATCTTGAAGTTCGCGAATTTGACAATTGTAGGTCGACATTTACTAGTCACGTATACTCCCACTCTATGGGCTCGAAATATACAATCAGGTGTTATCTGAATACGGGAGTCGCAACCTTTTGTACGGGAGTCGCAACCTTTTCTTCAGGTTGAACCCAGGATTCATCTGACAAGTCAGGGAAGCCGTAGAAAATCAAATTGTCTCTGCGGGCATGGTCTTCAAAATCTAGTCTACTCTGAAGCTCGGCATGTTCCTCGCGAACCGTGTCCGCCAAAACTTGTTGCAGGTTATTGGTTTGGCTTTCATCCAAATTACTTACATGGTCCTCTACGGCAGCAAGTCCAGCGTTGATATTAGATACAGTTTGTTCCAGTGCAGTTTGACTCTTTTTGACATCATCAATAACCCTCCTGAGTTCATGACGCGAATCAATGTGAGCCACAATAGCCTGAACAGCAGTAGCCAATTCTGGTGACAAATTACGAAGAGCATCGTCGGGTCCAGGGTTTTCCTCAATGTCACCACACATGATTAGTAGTTTGGCCACATTGAAACAATCAAGAACAATTCCGTAAGTAACGTTGGGGCATGGTAGGAGCAGCAGAAACGCATTATTCGACCTTCTACAATGATGGGAAGGAGAGTCACCAACCTGTGCCAAGAAAAGGAACAGGTTTACGGCCGGCTGCATCGCTGCTGCTCCAACATTCCCACTGAAAGGTTTGGTAGGCCGCTGGCCTTTTAATGTGCCAGACAGCGGCGATGGCAGTGACGACAGAAATGCGCAGATATGATAAGGCGGATCTCGCTGGCTGAGGATCATTTCCGGTATTGCGCACTGAAAACTGCTCTGGATAGCTGGACAACGGGCGTGGGGCAGTGCATCAAGTATTGATGACGCCCCTACAGTCGTCCGTGGCTGTTCCGAAGGTGTGTCTGCGCAGTGCAAAGGCCGGTGCCGCATGGCTGGTCCGCACTGCCGCCAGCGTAGCAATCTGTACCAAGAAAAGGAACGGGTTTACAGCCAGCTGCATCGCTGCTGCTCCGACACGCCCACCGATTACACAAATGTTCATTTTGCCACCGTACGCAGCTGTTAGCTTTGCCGCAGTACACCACTGTTTGCTTCGGCACAGTACGCAGGTGTTAGTCTCACTATAGTACACGCATTAGCTTAGCTGCTGTACACGAGTGGTAGCCTTCGTGCCATACACAAGTGTTGACGCAGTCCACGGCTGTTAGCTTCGGCACAGTACGTGTTGGCTTCGCCACAGTGCTGGATGTCAGTCTTGCTGCTGCATGCAAGTGTCAACCTCGGCGCAGTACACATGTTAACTTAGCCGCCGCAGTACAAGTGTTAGCCTAGTCGCAGGACAAGTGTGTTGACTTAGCAGCAATATGCAAGTGTTATGTGGTGAAGCATACTACATGCAGGAATGTCGTGAGACATAGCACATTTTGCTCCTTAATTACCAACTTTAAATAGTTTGAATAGTGAAATTCAAGGGCGAATAGAATAGCAAATGCTATGACAAAATAATTCAAAATTTTAGACAATTACACACCCCCGTTTTTAAAAGGTTTGTTAAACGTTTTCTTGAAGTTTTGCATGACGGGTGTATTGGGAATACTGGTGTTCCAGTGTGTCTACATTGTTTTGTTGCATTGTGTGGGTTGATTTGTAGCGATAAAAAGGCTCTCTAAATCGTGCTTGTTCCTCCCAACCCCTGCACCTGATGTCATCTTAGTTGTGGATTGGCCCGACCTCGGAAGCCATTGGAAAGCAAACTGCGCTCTAGCCTTGCTTCCATATGGCAGCACCACACAGGGTCTAGCTTTTATTTTGCGTTCTAGCTTTCATATAAGTGTTATTTTAGAGCAAACAATAGGTAACAATATGTTGTTTTTGAATGTTTTCAATTGACATCATTATAACATCAGTGAAAGTGCCTACGCTGGCCTGTAGTGTCACATGATTGTTTTGAGAGTTTGAGTGCTAGTATTTTGAACAGGGGGGCATTATTAAATTCACGTGAAATATTGCGTCAAAATATTTCAGAATCTGCACGTTGAGTGCTTTTTGGAGCAGTGGACATTACTTCTGGGCAGTTTCGTTTTGTTTTCATGACCCTTTTAATATTTTATGATGAAAATCGCATTTGCACCACTCAGTGACAGTTGCTTTTTCATTGTAGCTTGAGCGGATTGGGCCACAACACCAGGCGGGCAGTGACAGCTTGCTTACCGGTGCAGCCTTCTTCAAGATGCGAGAAGTAAGTGCTCCATGGATCCAGACTAGAATTCACGATCGCCTTTGCCTCTTGCGTCATTTACTGGGTCAACGCAAGTAGTTTTGGTGGGGCTTGAGTCACTGTGTCCTCTGGCAACATATAGAGCTGTGATGTCACGGAGGATGTAACTTGCAGTAGCCGAGTTTTTGTGAACTTGAGTTAGTGCAGACAAGATGTACTGGTGCAAAGCATCAAAAAGTTGTTGCTTCCTTTTTTTTTTTTTAAAGCTCTCCAATGACGAGAGTGTTGCATTGCAATAAACGCTGAATGCAAAAAGAACAGTTGATTTTCTGATTGTGTGTGGATGCTTGGAGTATGTACTTAGAGGATTTTTAAATTGAACTTTAATGATCTTGTAAGTGTTTCATTGGCGGAAGTTTATGAAAACATTAACAAATTATCTCCATTAGAAGCTCTACATAAAGGGTCCTTGAAACTGTTTTCGTGCTGCTGATTAGGCTCTCATTACCAAACCATTCACACTATAAATGAAGTGGAGCATCTTGCGCTAAGGCACCTATGGGCCATCCTCCTTACCACTTGCTTAGCTGCGAGGTGCATGCTAGTGACGGCAGCCCCATGCAGAGACCTCAGTAGTGTGCTGGTGGCTCAAGTGTGCACCGGCAGGTGCTGTAAGCATATTACTGGCCGGCCACAAACATGCTCTGTGGTGCTCATGACACACAAGTTGGGGAAGGCCAGGCACGTCAGTCGATGCACATATTTAAAACCTTGTAGTAGCCGCGGTGATTTGTCAATGTCCGCTGATCTGAATGAAATTTTAGGTATATGTTCTCCTCAGCACTGTAATACAGTCAAATTGTGTGTATATAAAACTCGAAGGGTATCACAGAATCACTCAGAATACAAAATATGCCTGTCTGACACTCATCGTAAAACAGAACACATTTCAGATTTGTTTCCAGAGATTGTAACAAGCGGTAGCTTACCAATTTGCCCACAGTATGGAAATTACCAACATGAAAACAATCGCATTTTATTTCGTAGGAAAGAAATATGCAAGCTTGGTGTTAATCTTCTTATGAGCCATCAAGCTTCTCAAGCACTCCTCAGTATCGTTAAGGTGTTACAGATCAGCAAATCCAGCGCCTTCCGTTGTGCCACAACAGCAGGTGAATGACTGCGAACAGCGACACAAGCTGTTTGAGCACAGAACAAAGTTCAGCAGCGGCATACACGTTCATCACTGCTCGGGTCCAATCATTCAGCACCGGTGATATCGGCCACGATTGGCTATCGGTGCAGTCAGAAACGCACCAAGCCTTGTCGTCGGCACCAAGAAAGTCGCTTGCTGTGAGCCTACCAGAGAGGACAGCTAGGGACACTGGTAAGGGGGGACGCGGCACTTAGAAGTCGAAAATTGGACCCAAAATCGCATATTCATTTTTATCAATTTTGCGTTCCCAGGGCCCTTCTGCACCTATTTGCGAAATTCGGCTTTTGAATTCCATTTATTTTACAAGAAAAAACTTCAACTACGCGCAAGCAGACCTTTAAGCTGAAGTCTAAACTGGCCCAGCTTCAACCGCCAGCCGCACGTGAACTATGTGCTCTGCCAGCGCCATTTTGGTCTTGTTTGAAACGCCGCACTTTCAGCTTTTCTTTTTCTGTAAGCAACCATGTACTGTTCGCAAAGGCAGCAAAATCGACGACAAAATCACACGCAGCGCATGCTTCCATTGGTTGCTTGACGTACGTGACCAAAATGGCGGCATCCGATAGGCCAGGAAGGCTTGCTTGGTGTGCCTGGCGCCATTTCGAAAAGGTGTCACCTTTTGCAATGGCGGCAGTGGTGTGTTGTCCCTAACATCATGCACTTTGCAATGCCTGACTGTGCGAAAAAGTTTTGCTGGAAGCATCATTTTGGTCGTTCACCGAGGAAAGGCAGGTGCAGAAAGCTGAATGGAGCTGCTGCTGCGTGGCGGGAGCGGGCTCCGACGTGCCTGATAATGCCGCTGAAAGTGAAGACGCTTCCCTGAGCGTGTGCGGCGTGGACTCTGGCTGCGTGAGCCGTGCGAGTACGGACGATAATATCAATGTAGGAGCGTGCAAGATGGCTTCCCCGGACAGTGTACACCTTGTGGACTATGACCGCGTCGATGCTATCGCCAACAGATGAGCGTGCGTGGGCACCTTCCCTGACAGCGTGCGCGATGAGTCGGGACGCACGAGGGTAGATGCGGGTGTGATCGATGGTAGTGAAGTGCGCGAGGCGCGCGCCTGCGAGAGGGCTAGATTTGATCAACTTTTGTCGCTACCGGCAACAGCACGACAGATCGAGCCATCCAGATTATGCCTCTGATGCATTTTCTTACGCTTTTGTGAATATTTTTCTAGTAAAAACCGTTCCGAAACATTTTTTCTTGTTTTCTCAAAACAACAATTCTGACACTTTTGCCGTACTGGAAGTAAAATAGCTTCTGTCCTGTTTGAGCTATCAGCATAATTTTTTTTTCCGGAAAGATAAATGCATGCAAAAGGCACTATGCCTATTTTCAAGGCAGTGTACACTTTGGAAGTTTTTTTTTAAGTAGGTCATATGTATGACATGTGAAGATGGTTTTTTTTTCTACCAACTTTGATGGCCTGTAACTATTGCTAAAATTGACCGAGTAAGCTTATTTATAGCATCTTGCACTCTTTAAACATTCAAGATTATATTGGTACTCTAACCACTGTATTTGGGTTTCTCTTATTATGCTAATTTTATTCCAAACAAAGGACCCAGCTTACACAGTGATTTTCGATTATCTTGGACTCTCGTCTGCCCCATCGCAATTACATTTTTAGAATCAGCACATCAAAATATACAAAATGTGAAAATTTCGTTCAGATCCACCCATAATAAAAAGGTTGACTTTCAAGTGTAGCATCCCCCCTTTACTCGAGAAATTCATAACATTGAACGCCGTTGTCATCAACGATGACCCACACGATGCCACCGCTTCACACCACAAAGTGCACTTAGAGAAACAGTTCACAACGGTACACAAAAGCACCACATCATCGAGATTAATCTTCTCTAAAATGAAGGACAGATCTATCATGAGCAAGATAGTCCACAAAGCGAAAAATGGCCAAAGCAAACGCTGAATACAGTAGAACCCCGCTGATACATTATTCACGGGACCGTGAAATATAAACGTAAGAGCCAAGAAATGGGAAAAATGGAAAAATGAGAGAAGTGGTGATCGGCACACAATTTTATTTCAGTGCTAGCGGTTTCAGTGCACGCATCGACACACTCGGCTACGACTTCGTCGACAGAGAAAACCTCTGAGGTGGCAGTGACGTCATCGATGGAAACGTAATCATTGTACGCGATTCCGTCACTAACAGTTTGCATCGCTGTGCCATAATTTAGATGGCGGAAGCTGGAAACGTGTTTGGCGTCGCCCATTATACAGCTAATCCTACAGTCAAGCCAAGTCAAGCAACGTGAAAAGCCAATATTTCCGTCGGCAGTGGCCGCTTCGAATGCCGATTCACGACATAACATGCGGGAACGTTCTCACATTGTGACGTAACAACGGGGTTCCTAATGCATTGAATCCTATGGGAGATATGCCGGGACCTGCCAAAAGCAACGTAACAACCAAGAAAACGCAGCAGCCGGGAACGTAACAGCGGGGTTCTACTGTACCGATGATATTATAAATCTTAGTGACGTTGATGGCATTTATGGCTTGCTATCAGACCGCAACTAATGAAGACACGGCCTTCAAGACTGGCATCCGAATTTCGGAGGCTATGCTTTTGCAAACTACATATGCTAGTGCGAGGACAACCATCGGAACACACACATCACATCGATGAAAGGTGACAGCCCCTGTGCAGACTGCTGTGGGAGCTACAGCCCCTTTGTGTCGTCCATCTCATTTGGTGCCTGTTGGCCTGTTTGAAAAATGTTGCTTGTGTGTGTTACGTGACGTCCTAAAATTGGTGCACTGGCAAGCGCTGTGCAATGTAGCGAACCAACTCCATGACACCGCGTTTTTGACACTGTTGTACGCTACATGCTTTGCCATGGAGATGGCACAAAATTGGAACTGTCCAGCTGCATGCAGTCTAGTATTTGGCTGACATGCTCACAGGACTGCAGAGGGGCAGGCTGCTCTTTCAGGGTGCGCACAGGTACTTCAAAGCCCCTTGAATATTGAGTCTTTTCAGGGCCCTTAAAAACTTTGAATTTCTCACTAGTCCTTGAAAAACCTTGGATTTTATAAATATTAAATTTTAATTTGTATTTATCAGCATCAAAACAGCTTTTGTAGGTGAAATTTTCTTTTTTTACAAAAGTTCTGAACTGTAGCGAACAAGAAGTCCGTTTTTGTACCTATGCAGCCGATTCTTATTAGGCGACTGGCAACACTGGTTGTGCAGTGCGAGCAATGCGAGCGCCCACCGACTCGTGGTCACGCCCGTGTGCTGCCTTTACCGTAGTCCTGCCTCCTTGGTTTCAGCGCTTTTTTAAATAATCGTTTCTTCTGTGAAATGATGCGCTGATCAACAACACCCGGAAAAAGCAAGTTCCAGCCTACGTGGCTATACCACGACGACTACAAGCAGTGGATTGCATCTGATTCCGCATCGGGCTAAGTGCAAGCTTTACAGCAAAGTCTTTGATGTGGCTGGCATGGACAAATTGGCTTCGAAAAGTAATACAAAAAGTGTAAAGAACATTTGTGCAATGAATGTAGCACAAGGGAGCGTACTGAAACGCTACCCGACTCCTCTCATGACAGAGCAGTTCGCTGCCGCGCCTCCGTTGCAGGCGCCAAGCGCAACGCCCTGGGAGGTGCTGCCAAGCCTAAACCTAAACAATGCTTGTAAAGCGCCAAGCTTGTCACTGATGCTGAAGTTCTTTGGACCCTGAAGGTGGTCACGTCTCATATGTCATACCGGACGTCATCCCAAGCAGGGGAGTTATTCCAACGGATGTTCCTGGACAGTGAAGTCACAAAGGTGTTTTGTTGCGGTGAGAAGAAATACGCCTACATGACATGCCATTGACTGAGACCTTTCTTTTGGCTTTGTAGCGAGGCATACAAGAATGTGAATTCTTTGTTGTAATTTTTGATGAGTGTGCAAATGACTGCTTGCAAAGTATGCAAATGGATGTGCATCTGCGGTATTGGGATTGTCCTCGCAAAGTGACGACCAGGTATTATAGCTCCGTTTTTATGGGCCATTCCACCTCTGATGACATTCAGGATAAGTTGCTAAGCGCCCTTGAGCCGTTGCCTCTCGGAAAGATTGTTCAGATATCTATGGACGGTCCCAATGCTAATCTGAAGTTTTTCAAAGGCCTCCAACAGCACTTGCAACAAAACTACCAAGTGCAGTGTGTGGACTTACGTACTTGTGGGCTTCACACAGTGCACAATGCTTATAGGGCGGGAGTTTCATCTACTACTTGACTACCTGCTGTTCAGTCTGAGCTCACTTTTTGAAGATGCTCCAGCATGAAGAGAGGGCTTTTCGGCAGTCATGGGCCAAGGCACCTTTCCCCTCAAGTTTTTCACCCCTCTGTGGCTGGAAAATGCCCCTGTAATTGAGAGAGCTTTGTTGGTGTGGTCTGACATTAAAAAGTACATTGAGGCTGCTAGAAAAATGTATGTGAACCTGCCAAAATGTGTCTCATTTAAGAACTTGTCGGAGCACAGTTTTGATGTATTGCTGTCAGCCAAGTTGAACTTTGCAGTATGTGTTGCAATGGCACTGAAGCCTTTCCTAGTAGAATACCAGACAGACAAAGCAATGGTTTTTTTTCCTTGCTGGAGATTTAGAAACTGTTTTGAGGAAGCTGCTCATGAAGTTTTTGAAGTGTTCTGTACTTTCTGCCAAAAGGAATTGTGGGCCTGCTAAAGATTGATATTGGTAATCCTGACAACCATGTTCCACTTGAGAAGGTGGACATTGGCTACAAAGCAGAGCACATTATCAAGAATTCCCGAGTAAGCCCGAAGGATGTGTTTCAGTTTCGGATGGAATGTAAACAGTTTTTGATCAGTGCTACTCAAAAAATCCTACAGAGAAGCCCTTTGAAGTTTGCACTTGTTAGGGGCCTTTTTTCACTGGACCCACGACAGATGTGTTCCAAGCAAGATGAATGCATCACAGGTTTCATAAAGGTGTTAGACACCCTCATCACTGCAGGTAGAATGGCTGACCACCGTCAGGGCACATTGTTGGCAGAGTACACCGAGCTCCTGAATGAGAAGAATGATGAACTTAGGCAGTTTGACAAGATTGCTGACGGACTGGACGAGTTCTACTATGATCTGCTCAAACTCAGTTCAAGCTACTCGGAGTTATGGAAGATTGTGAAACTTCCGCTTGTACTTGGACATGGCCAGGCAACTGTTGAACGTGGGTTCAGTGCGAACCGACAGGTCTGTGTAGAAAAGCTGAAGGACGTTTCATATGTTTCACAACGGATTGTCTGTGATGCAGTTGCGAAGGCACATGGTATTCTGCAAATTCCAACCACCAAGGAGCTGCAGACTGCTGTGTCGGCAGCTAGGCAAAAGTATGGGGCATACTTGGAAGCGCAGAAGAAGCAGGACCTTGAAACTTCAAAGCAGAGAAAGAAGCGCTGCATAGAGGAAGAGCTTGATGCAATGAAAAGAAAGAAAAAAAAGCTGGAATCGACAATTGATGATCTGATGGCTTCTGCAGATGCTTATGCTGAAAGAGCAGAAGCAGAAAATGATTTAACACACTTTGTCAAGTTGAATAGCCTGAGAAAGATGGCAAAGATGGCAGAGCTACACTCAGTCAAGTTCGAAATTCAGCAAAAGCTACTGGAGCACCCCTGAAGTGGGTGGCTATTAGGAGCTGTTTTAAGATAATCTTTAGTGCTTTGTGAACTAGAAGCGATTTTGGACAATGCAACTATTTTCTATTTTGTGAGATAGGAACAAATTTGTGTTGTGATATTTGGTAAACTATTTTTATGTAAAATACAAGTAAGTTTGCATTGTAATGATATATTTATTTGGGCAGTAAATGTGTGAGACCTTTCATGAGTATTACTTGATACTCCAACACGAAATAAAAAAAAATCAACTTTTAGAAAAGGGCCTTGAAAATCCTCCAGTAGGGCCTTGAAAGTCCTTGAAAACCCTTGAATTTCTTCCTTCAAGACCTGTATGAAACCTGTCTTTGTTAGAGAAGTGTTGCAGGGCTCTTTGTAGTCCATGGCCTATTGCAACTATTCGAGTGCAAATTCAGTATTGTTCAAGTTTTTTTTTCAGACCCTTCCATGTTAAGCGGAGATGCAGGTCTTGGAAAAGCAAAAGTATGACCAAAAAATCAATTTTGAGAAAAAAACATTTTAGGCATATTTGTACCCTCGAGCAGCTGCCCTTATGTTATGAAAGCCGATTTAATTAAATAGCGTAAAATGCGCCTTGAAAAACCATGGGAGCCAGAAACAGTACCTCAACACGTAAAATTCAAGATGGCCAATTACTGCCATCTTGAACTCTTTTGAAGCTCTTGTCTTTGTGTGCATTTTGCAGCATTTCAAAATGGTGTTGCTCCAACAAAAGTGCCACTATTGACCATGGAGTAAAAAAAAAAAAGAAAGAAAAATCTAGGAGGTGTCACTTGATTCCGCTAGCCTCGGCAAGCCAGCCCCCTCTGTCGCCTGTGTAAGGGCAGCTTTAACCCTCACAGTTGCCGAACCGCTCGAGGTGGTTTGCATGTGGTAACCTTTAGTGGTGCTTGAGAGCGCATTATTCTACTGCTTGCCTGCCACGTGACCAGGGCACATTTCCCATGAGTCTCCCCTTTATGACGTCATGATTGTCACAAGGCACTGTTTCCTCCATGCTATCTTCCCTTCTCTGGAGAGTGGTTCTAGAACACTGATCGGTCACATGGCAGGCGCGTGGGCTGAGCCCACAAGCCCCACGTTTCGTGTGTTCCACTGGCTGTCGCAACCAAGGTGGCTTTTTTTTTTCTTTTTTTCCATATTTGCGTCTGCCTTCACTTGAGTTTGCGCGGCCGCTGTGCTGCTCTCTTTTCTGATGGCATTGTGATGACATGATTGTGATTTCTTTTTGTGATGACTCGTCTTGCTCATGTTCTCTAAGCAAGACGCGTCAAAATGAAAACATTCGTAGCACGCTTGGTGCGTGCTGCCCAAACCACCTGTTGCCTGGGTGCATTCTGTGAGATATCTCCAACAAGGGGTGCGTGACGACACCGCACCTCTTGTTGGAGATATCTTTTCATTGCCGTAAAGTACCTTCGAGACGCTGTAATTCTAAAGGCACGACTGACGAGCTCAGTGGGGATGCGTTCTCCAGCAGCGTCAATGGCGTAGCAAGGTACAATGGCAAGTCTGATCTGCCCCAACCGATACGCATTTTTCCAAAGCTTTATCACATGCCGCTATAGTTTCTGTGATGAGGGCATGCACCAAAATAAAGGAAATCCAGCATAGCGCACAGAATGCCTTTCTGTGCTTCTTGTTGGCAAATCACCAAGGCAGTCAGCTCCTGTTCAATCTTGAAAAGGACTCCGTTTTTCGGCTCCCAGGCACTTTTTGGGCTGCTGCAAGAAAAAGTTGCCTCTCTTCCTCAAACCTGCCCTTGGTGACACCCAAGTCATGCCCTGCAGCATGATTCACAATGGTCTCGGCCTAACTTCTCTTTTAAAAGCAGCTGGGTGCTGCTTCACGGTCCCAACTTCGTGCGAGATAAACTTTAAGTGAACATGCCAAATGCCACTTGCTGGCAGTCAAAATGATACTGGTTGAAAGCAGCAGCATCGGCAGCAGACTGACGCTACCGCCTAGATGAAAAATCCTCCACCGAGTATTGGTGACGCTAGCACTGGCCAACAACGAAACTGAAACTCTGAATTTTGGGCTCGAAACTCTGGGGTTCGCATATGAGGCAGAAATTTTACATGGCAAAATCTAGAAAAAAAACGTCATGTGTTATATGCGGCATTTTGCAGTACTCTCTGCCGCAAGATCACCTGCGCAGCCCTTCACCAGTGTGATGCAAAATGTAACAGCTGAGGTTCTAACACGTAAAGTCAGTTGCAAAGATTCACCAAATTAAGAATTTCTATGGAAACGGTAAGAACAATGCACATATCACATCGCTTCACTAATGTCATGAAGCTGAATAAAATCACGTGCATTAGATAACACTGTTAAAGGCTGGCTACGCGACCATCAATGAGACGCAGAGGATCTATTCGCAATAAAGAAAAAAATGCCTGCAATAGCACTACTGCCCATGTCTTCATCCGGCACTGTGTTGCAATGCATTTCACTACAGCTACACTGGAACCTGCATTTTCTTTTCTCTGCTGAGAAGCTGGAAGCTTTCATTGATTTGTGATGAACACAGCAAGGAGCTCACGGCAAAAATTGTGCCGATTTTAGTGCTCGTCCGTCTGCATTTCTGCATTAAGTCACTTGAAAAAAGACTGGTTTGTGCAACAACAAAAACAGAAGCAGAGTTGCAGAGGTGCCAATAGACTGAAACGAGCGCCAACCATTTCCAGTTGTCGATGGCATATCGCTGTTAACTAGAAATTGTCAAAGCGCACTTTCTTGTAGTGTGCCTCGCGATATGAACTTGCATCGACACTAGGGGAACTGTGTTGAAAGCTAATTTCTATGACATGTAATTGAAATGGGGGTCACCTTCACTTTAATGACACGTTTTTAGAACAACCTTGTGATAAACTGATGCAGAGCTGGCAAAGACAAAAATGCTTCTCCGGGACCGGCTGTTTACCCGCTTGTCTAACTAAAGAACAGAAAAAGTCCACGCATATCCACGGAGTGAATGATGATGAGTGGGCGAAGCTCCGGAGGTTCTTGTAGATCGTGCCGAGTTCCGGATTAATTTAGTTAACGCGCACGCTAAGAATGCTTATGGTTCAACTACGCACAAGTGAAATCTCCCACCGGCCCTTCATTGCAAGTCAAGATCCAGTGCATATATATATATATATGGGTGGCGTCGGTATTTTTCAATCAAGAAACTCGCTAGAAGACGCTGCCTGCGTCAAGCTTGTCTCTCGCGGGTGAGGGCGCGTTCTCCTTCTTTGCGAGCTGGTAGCGTGTTCATCGAAGAAAGAGCGTTTCCATAGTCAACGCACGCCTTTCGCTCTCTGTCTCTCTCACAAGACAGCAGATGGAAGAGTGAGAGAGCTCGCATGCCTCCTGGCACGCGCCGAGGGCGAGTGCGAGTGTGGCTACTACGCGACGAAACAGTGAGCGCCGCAGCGCCATCTATTGATCAATTCACGTACTAGCTAAGCAGCACCGCAACGCCATCTCGTGATCATTCAAGAGTGAGTGCATTTTATAGCTCTCACCCCTAGCGGTCTCCCATCGCACTGCATCGAAACATCTCGAACGATCGCCTCCATCCAATGAGAGGCGTGCTCATGTGCGCCATCTAGTGATCGCTCATCACACTATGCGCTCCCATACATCTGAATGGAGCGAGCGCTGCAGCGTCATCTCGCATTTTAATTCGCCAACTATGCTGCGCTAGCGCCATCTACTGATTATCCTGTCACACTAGCCTTTACCATGTATCTCTATGGAGCGAGCGCCACCAACGCCATCTAGTGATCACGTCACGAACTAGATGAGGTGGCTACGACGGACAACTACGGCAGACAACCCTATGCCTTAAGGAGCTTCGCCCCTAAAAAAGTTATGATTAGTGAAACTGACGAGCCAACCACAGTCGTCTCACTGCACCTTGAGCACACCACTTGCAGGGCTTTTGATATACGCATATATATGAAAAGGTGCAAGTTGCAGGGTATGTGGAAATGAGAAACACATGCCTCTTAAAGGGACTGTCTACAGCTCTGAAAACTTTTATTGCGATAGGAATTGTATGGACAATCTCAACAGGGTTTTGCTGTCGCCGTCATGTCCCATATAAGTCCATATCGATAACCTCACGCGCATCGTACATTCTACCACGGGTAAAGGCACTTGAGTGGGACTGGCAAACATAGCTGAACCAGAGATCAAATGAACCCGGCCCATTTCAGTCACTCGGAGAGCGCATGCAATAATATCAATCCAGTTGGGACGCCTGTCATCGAAGCGGATAGGAAGCATGCTCGGGCTCCAGTCTTTAATGATCATGAAAAGGCTCAAGGTGAGGGGGGGGGGGGGGGGCAAGTGCGCTATCTCATCAGGCATGAGCCTTCTACAGTTAAACCTGCTTATAACGAACCTCCATATAACGAAGTTTTTCTATTCCCCGCCATTACTCCATAGAAGCACATGTATTTGAGACCTCTATGTAACGAAGTGCCAGCGGGAGACCCCCTCGAAATAACGAATTTTCTCCACCGACGACCTAGAGATTTTGCCCCAAATGTTGTCACTTTTGTACGAGCAACAAACGGAAGTACCTTCTCCAACGCGACGTAATGCGAAGCAACGGCGTCGCGCTTGGCACATTCGAAGGCACGGCGACTGCGAAGCGAGAGCGAGCGCACGTGTGCGTGCGTGCGAGCGTGTGCGAGGCGGGCCTGCATCCCTCGACTCTGCGATCTTGCCGCCGCGGGCGTGTCCTTTCCCCCTCACTTCAAACTTCAAACCTGACCCAGCTGCTTGCTGCAGCTGGCCTAGCGTGCCAAGCCAGCACCCTCCTTTGCAAGTTGATGTTGCAGAGCCGCGCCGGCTTAAGAGAGAAAGCGAAAAAAACGAGTTTTTAGTTTGTTTTTTTTTTTTTTTCGTGCTGGCAGCGCCGCTTTTTGGTCACTGCCACTTAGCTAACCTGACACTCCGTGACAGCGCTTGTTAGGCCTAGCTCGCGTGGCCGCAGGCCACGCGAGCTAGGCCTAACAAGCGGGAAGCCTCACGGGAAGCTTGCCCTTGACAACACAGGGATCAGGTGCAGAGGAAATCGCGCCCACGGGGTGATTCCAGGGCAGCGCGCGTGAAATGATTTAAAAAAAGGACTGGAGACAAACAGTGGTAAATTGGAGGTCACGGGCGCGCATTCGGTGCAGAGCGTTCGCAGCTGACAAGCGTCGCCTTGGAAATCCTATCCTCAGAGGGAGCGCGCGTGATGCGCCGCTGCCGCGACCTTTTTTTTTTTTTTTTTTTGCTTCCCTCCGCTCATTGTTCATTCGTTCCGCGCTCCTTTCTCCTCCACGGCAATTTGCTGCGCTCTTTTCAAGTAGCGCACTTCCTTTCTGAAGCCTGCTCGCTACCTCGATTGCCTACTTGATTTCCTGGCAGCCGCATTATAACCGGGGGGCGGGGTGGGGGTCTGCACAATGAACGGGATGCGTATACATTTTCTATGGGAGGGCAAACGGGGATCAGAAAGGCACGAAGATGTTTGGCACGAAAATTCAAAAAATAAAAGCTTAAGTAAGCAAAAAGGTAACAGACGGCAGAGCTCACTCAAAACATTTATTTTGGGTGAGAACACATTTAGAGAACACTTATAATGTGACAGCTTATGGTGCAGGAGCTTATGGTGCAGGACTGGCTATAACGAGTTCTTTTTTTCTTTTTCCTGATGCCTGCTTATCCCACCATATAACCTAATGGATAAGCATACCGCTTAATTGTGCAGTCCCCCCTCCTAATATGAAGGACAGGTTAGGCCAAGCAAGCTTCATAAAGGAAGTACACGGTCCCAAAAGAGCACAGTGAATCGCCGTGGAGGAGGAAGGAGCGCAGAACGAACGAACAATGAGCGGAGGAAAGAAAGAAAAAGGCCATGCATGCTTTCTGAGGATAGGATTTCCAAGGCGACAGAGAATGTTACTAGGCAGTTTGTCAGCTGTTAACTGCGCCCAACTGGAAAAGGAGGGTGACGGCTTGGCGGACTAGGCCAGCTGCAGCAAGTGGTGGGATCAGGTTTGAAGTGAGGGGGAAAGGACACGCCCGCGGCGGCAAAATCGCAGGGTTGAGCGTGCCTCGCGCACGCTCGCACGCACGCACATGTGCGCACGCTCTCGCCTTGCAGTCGCCGTGCCTTCGAGCGCGTCAAGCGCGATGCCGCCGCTTCACATTCCGTCGCGGCGGAGCAGGTGCTTCCGGTTGTTGCTCGCCCAAAAGTGACAAAATTTGGCGCAGAAGGGTTGCTCAAGGAGATGACGCATCATGCCCAATAACCATTGTTGTCAGCTCTTTTACACATGGGAAAGCACCGACTTCGTAATTGAAAAAAAAAAATCTGTTTTAATAATTTCTACTCAGTTGCTGGAGATACCACTGCATGCTGGGACACTTTGAAAGGGACGCTTTCTATGGAGCCACTAAGTGGGAGACAGACGAAGGACAGTAGACAGTCCCTTTAGGAAAAAAAAAATAGCCAGCAGCCGCGCTGTCGGACACGCTGCTGAACACGCACAGCATCGTCTACGCCGGCCACCATATTTCATTGCAAGTTTGTGTGCTTCCTGGCCGTTGTTCGTCACACTGCGCCTTCTAGCACTGAGCCCTGTTTGGTGTTTTGCCGTTTTGACGAGGCTGTTCGCATCGTTGCAACAATCTTCATGCATCCGCAGCTGCGGGGAGGGCAAGCTGGCATTTGGTCAGTGGCATAGTGTCGATGCAGGTTTGCTGTGCACATATGCTGTAAGGTCCTGACACGGCAATGCAGCCACAGGACGCTCAAAGCAGTAGCCATTGCACTTGGTCAGGGATGAGGAAAGCTTCAAAGGATGTGTGTGGACAATGGTTTGCAACTTGGTCCGGAAGTCTTAATATGGTGGCGTTGCAATGTCATTGCAGACATCTTCACGTTGGAGTGCATTGTATTTTTAAGTATTCCGGATTTGTCAAAGGTGACCTGAAGTGAAATAATGTGATTGAAAAGTGAATACAGTGATTCAACATGGACATGAGATGAATACTATTAATTGGTGTATATCAAACATGCACACAAATAAATAACAATCAAACACGAGTTCAAGTGAATCATACGTGTCACATCATAGAATGTGTAGGTTCAAGGTAGGGATGCAGCTGCATTACTCCATGTTCCTTTTGCCTACACTGCAGCATATTGGTAAGAATAAAACAGATAAACACAAAAGAAACACCGGCAGATCACTGCTCCATATTTCCTGCGGCTTTAATGTTGAACGGAATAGCACTTATGTATTTGTACCACAGAGCTCAATAATTCTGTTGAAAGTATATGTGTATTGCATTTTCTACTTTGGTGCATAGGTAAATGCAGTAGTGTTGTGCCATAACCATAGTGGATGAAAATCCACTCTGAATTTAGAGCGGACATCCTTCCTTGTGGCAAGAGCTGTTACCATAAAGAAGTGAAAATTAGGGCTCACTGCACTTGTGTAATATGTCCATCTGATTTCACGAACCTAAATTAGATTTCCAGTAAAATCGACTGGATTTCACTATCACCCAGTCATTTGCTCAATATGAAATTCTAATTGTGTACAGCTCACTTGTACCCGAATTCAGATATTCACCTCATCTGGGCTGATTCGAACGCAAGTCTCAAGAATATTGATATCTTGCTTCAGTGAGCTCACTCGGACTTGCTCATCAAAATTTTACTCGGCTGGAATCGCTTGTACTCAAAATTAGCATAACTCAGCTCGACTGTGCTCACTTGGACTCATGATTATCCTGCTCATCCATACTCACTCAGACTTGAGCTCACGAAAAATTTGTCCAGCCAAACTCGCTCAAGCTCACGAATAGTTTTCAGAGTTGACTCACAAGTCGCTGTGAGTTCGCCGAGGCATGGCCACAAGTTTATTACCTTAGATAGATCATAAGCAAAGAAGGGCCACCTCCAAGCACAAGCTAAGTATCTGAAACCGTTGATGCATTTACACTCCGAGGTGTCAGGGTACTCCGGAGCTTTATGGGACTTGTGAATTTCTACAGGCTTGTCCTTCCAAACATTTCTGCATGCCTCAACCCACTGAATTTGCTTCTAGTGAATGGGAAAAAAATTGGTGTGGGGTAAAGAGGAAGAAGGTTTGTTTGCCACAGTGAAGCAATTGGTAACATTTGCTGCTGTCCTGGCACACTTTGACTGGGAGAAACCACTGTGCCTCAGTACTCACGCATCACATTACGCAATTGGTGCTATTTCGGTGCATTGAGAAGCTGATGGTGGAGAACTAAGTTTGTCTCGTGTAGAGCAAAACTATAGCCAAATTGACAAAGAGGCGTTGGCCTTCATTTTTGTGCAAGTGTTGCTGCCACATACTGTGGCAGTGATAGTGGGGAAGAGCCTCAAGCAGGAGAGGTAGACCCAGCCACAACAGCTGTACAAGCCGTTCAGCATATTGCTGGAATTCACAAGTTTTTGGCTGGTATAGAAAACTTGCACAGAAAACTGGCTGCCCTTGGTGGCATCGAAAAGTTGGTTTTGAGATCTTATGCCACAGCAGTTATCCATTATATTTTGTTCATGTTGTGTTGTTGAATAAATGTACGTTCCATAACAAGAAAATTGCTATGTTGCCCATATATATGAGAAATTGCAATAATTCAAACAAAGTTCTAGGGTCCTTTCAATTTGAATTAATGAAAGTCGACTGTATTTCAGAGTTAAAAGATGTCCATTGCAAAGGCAGTATTATGCTATGTATACATAAGATACCACATTTGACGGAAGCTTTTAAAGTCATTTAATCACTCGTATTTGCTTCTGGAACAGGTAACAGATTTTTAATAACATTTTCATGGCTTTCCATCGCTGCGGCAACTATGAATCAAAGCGAAGTCTGATCTTCAGCCAACATCAAAATACAACTGCCATCACAGTACAGCATAGTATGCAGTAGCCTTTTATGGGGTGTCAAGCATACGCAGATGCGCATTGTGTGTTGGCTGTACCTTGGCATCGCTGAACACGATGACAAGCGGTGGGTGTGGGAACACTCACACAGGTATGAATTATACAATATGTACATTTGAGCAGTGCAAGAAATGCATGCCGCACTGCAAATGTCCACTGCTCTACGGTATCTGGCAAACACCATAAGACACTCTGAATGCCTGCCGGCGTCGGTACAATTCAAAATCGGCACAACCACAAACTTCCGTCTTGTCGATGGTTCACAATGAAGTGGTACCTCATTTGCTGCATTTTTTTCATTGGTTACTTAAGCGCTACATCATATGTGGAACAGCGACCATAATTGTATGCACATGTCTACAGGTGGACACCGGTATATCTTAGTTTTTGTTCTTTAGTTGTCACCGACCATACAGTCATACTAGTTGTTTGTGTACCAAAGAGGCATTAAAGGGACCCTCACCATGTATGGCCATGTTCAGCTGGCTAACACATCACGAACGTTGTGTACACGCGATCATGCCTGCCAAGAACCGTATCAATACGTACTGCAGAAGTCGTTCAAATTTCAAACTGAGTGTTGGTTTTTCTTTTGCAAGCATTGCATGCCCGCCACGCCACTACATACCGTAATATGTTAAACTCGTCAAAAGTGCACAGCAGCAGCCCAAACTACAAATTGCCCAATCAGGAGGTGGCGCTCCAGCGGGTTACTTCTCGGGGAGTAAGCCAGCTGTGGCCAAATATCGCCGGAGCCACCACAGAAATACGTGCTCTAGCTAGCTGTGTACATCCGTATTATCCTGGCCTCCTTCACTACTAAGCACCCACCTAGCTTTGGCAAATGCGGAGCTGCCATATAAGTCATATTCAACAATAGGTTTATTACATAACCAGTCAGCTTGACAAGTTGATCAATCTGTCCATCTTTTACGTACAGCCATTGTAAGTTGTAAAGTAGCCGGGAACAGTGCGGGGCCTATCAGTGCATTATTGAACAAAAGAAAAAGGATGTGCGTACCACAGAATCGCAACGGGGTGCTTGCGCTGACTATCTGATGCCGCAAGAGCAAAATCAATGAGAGTCAACATGGAAGTGAACGCAACGTTTGCATTAAAAAAAATTGGCCGCGTATCTCCGTGCTTCGCTGCAAATGTCGTCGAAAGACGATGGTCTTCTACCGGCCGTACTACATGAGTCACGGTTCACGTGTTTCTATTTCCCCGAGGAGTCGCGCAAGCGAGAGGGAAAACGAAGAGACGCGAGGAGAGAAAGGGACAGGCCGGAGTGGCGGGCGGCCGTTCCGCTGCCTTGTGCTACCCGTTCGGCACGAGCGTGAGATACGGGCGCCATCTGGCCATGATACCGGGAAACGCAAGAAGCTTGCGTAGTACGCAGAACTGCCTAGGAAACGGCCGCTTTTGTGCATCCTAACAAGCACTAGGGTCTTTAGAATTACGCATCTCTGTATTTTCTACTAAAGGAACGCACCTTCTAATACTTATGTATTGATGTTGCGCCTCAGATATGCGTAATATTTGCTTTTTGGTCGACTGTGTTCAGAAGTATGAAGGTAGCTACCAGTTCAAGCTGGGTGGTCGTTGAGGAAGGGGTTCATCTTTCGCAGCAGGACAGACACACACACACACACACAGACCAAAATTTCTGCGTTGAAGTATCCCAAGAAAGACTATCATCTTTAATAAACCAGAAGTGTGTGTGTGTTTTTCCCTCTGCATTTAGCAAGGGCGGGTTGTAGCCACGGGGATGCCCCTTCCTTGATAGGCACGATACAGATATCAAGGTCAAGAAGAGATGGAGCCATTCATAGCAACAACTTGCAGCTTGTTTTTGTTGTGTGTACTTACAGTATGCTTACTGCATCATATTTAAGGTTGCAAGCCCAGTTTGCAGTGCTTTCATACATGCTACTGCATCGACCCCCCCCCTTTCATTTAAAGCAGCAGACGTTGATTCGTGAACATTTCGTTGCACATTCTGCTGAAGCACACCACTCCTGCACCATCTCTTGCCCTGCCACAACTGTCTAGTGGCTATGATACTCTGCTGCTGATCCAAAGGTTGTGGGATCGAACCTTCATGGTGGCTGCATTTCAATGGAGGCGAAATGTTGATGCCCGTGTACTATGCGATGTCAGTGCACGTTAAGAGCCCCAGGTGGTCAAAATTTCCAGGGCCCTCTACTATGGCGTCTCTTATAATCAAATCATGGTTTTCTAAACACGGCTGTAATTGTATAGTCTGAAGAGTAGCGCCAGCTCCTGCAAAAGGTCATTGTTGGGAACTGTATTTTAATGTAGCATAGGAGAACAAGATAATACACACAGAGTTGTGCAGAGTTCAGTGATTCTGTCCCACTTCAGTTTCTGCGTTCACGTATATTGAGTCTTCTCAGTGCTTGCAGCCATTTTATTTTTTTTTTTGAGAATTTGTCATTTCCCTCCTGCCGTTCCTCACTTGTTATGTGCAGCAGTGTATTTACATGGTGAAATATATTAAAATTGTGATGCTTACACTAGTCTGTGTGTGTGTGCATAAATAAGGCCACTGTCTCCTCTTACAGATGTTCTTTGAGGACAACATAGATGATGCCAAGTACTGTGGGCACCTGTATGGCCTGGGCACATCGTATGTCATGAACGGCAACTCTTACCATGACGAGGCAACGCCAAACAATGTGGCTCTGCCTGCGGCCGCTGCCCAGCCCATACCCACCTCCACTAACTCTGCGTCTTGACGTGTCTGCCACCACTGCAGTGCTGCCCACTCTCCAAAGGCTCAGCTGTGCTGTGCACACTCGGAATGAACCGTGTCCATCTTGCCATTCCTATGCCTTCTCCTCAGTCCACATGCCTGCCACTTGGGTCGACCAAAAAGTCACATTACCACCCAATGTGTTCCTTGCCTAACAAAAAAAAAAAGTGCCCGTTAGGAAAGGTGGCATAAGGCTGGCTGGTGGATAGTTGCTAGGAGAAGCAAAAATGCATTTTATTGTTACAAGGCTGGTGGGGGTTAGATTTTTGTTCATTTTATGTTTCCACTTAAAATGGCTGCATGTGTAAAGGCTTGGAGGGGGGGTGTGCCAATACGGCCGCAGTGGACATTTTACATATTCAGCAAAACAGTTGTGGCACGCTGATTATGCAAGTGCTTAAGCTGGCCAATAAATCTCCCATTCAAGGCAAATGGTGCAGCCCTTTGAGTAATGCCTGCCTTGGCTGCATGCAATATATGTGGCACACAATTTGCTCCCAGTCTGCATAAGTGGATTATGGCCCAGCATGGTACACACACAATCTCTTATCAACCTAGCTCTTCTGAATTGTGCTATTGCTTAAATCAAGAGCTTGTTGCTTTAGGAATGACACATTGTCCTTTCAGAGGGTGTTAGCGGGCGGCGAGACACACAAGGCTGCACGCAGTACATATTTTCACTTAACTGTTAGAGGAGATACGAGGGTATGTGTACCTTGGCCATTTTTACTGGTTCATAGTGTGGTATTATTCACATTGATGGCCTCTTACCTGCTTCAAGGAGTGCTTATTGAATACACACTTTCTCAAGATTTTGGTGTGCAGAACCTGTGAAATACAGGGCACTGTGTATGCTACAAACAGTGCCTTTCAGTTGCATGGTATGTCAAAATTCAGCCATTTTCACCAACCAATTTCTAGCTTCTGGCCAATAGAACATTACAAGCTGCATTATAGCAAGATTTATTTATTGGTGGAAGAGGACTCCAAAAAGGAATAGGACAAAAAGAAAAAAAAAAAGCTTCCCAGTGCCCACATCTTTGTGGTCTATGCTTTTATTGCAAACGAAAGTGTTGTACATGTGTCCACCTGCCTTTATCAGTATGCTAGGTACTGGTGACGTGAACTTCTGAGAGATGTTGTCCCTTGTATTTTGAAACTGGGTTCGGACACTATCAATGAGTTTCTTACTGATTTTAGCAAAAATCTTCAGGTTTTAGAAATCAGCAGGAAGGGTATTGTGTGCACTGCATCAGTTTTGTTGTGTACAGTGACTAAGGCTGTGATATGTACAAGCTGGAACTGCCTGCTGTTGGGAAAATTTTATGGATGCGATTTTACTGTGCTGTACATGTCCAGGTGCGCAACAGGCCCTCAGCCTGAATTTGCTTGAGGAGGTGGCCTCCACGTTGCAGACGCCATAAATTCTGCACTGCATATTGGGCCTCCCTTTGCCACTGAGCATGCAAGCCATTCATGTGTGTCTATTGCAAAAAACAACCTGCGACTACTGTTGGACACTGGGTGTACAAAGCGGTCGCCTTGTCCACCTTTACCCCATTCAGTTTCTTAATAATAAAATTATTCTGCATGCACTCTTCAGTCCCAGCATGCACAGACCAACATTTGGAGAGAGGGAGCTACTGTGGTGCAATGTCGTTTTTAGTGAATACACAATGTATGTTGTAAATAAATGAAAAAACAAATTGTACACTAAAGGTTGTCTGAAAGTTATTTTATAGTGCCTAGCATGAGCGAAGGTGCTTTTTCTTCAAGAACAATACAAAGTTTTATGAAACTGCCTGTTGGCACCATGTTCAAAATACTTGGGGCTTTCAGTACTTGCAATAAAATGCACGAACATTTGAGCCCTGCACTCGACGCATGCAATGACCTAATATAGAAACAAACTTGTCCAAGTAAGTTTGTTTTTACTGCTAGCTTAATATTGTGCTGAAATTCGCACCGCCCTCAGAGCCAGCACTGTTGAATTTTAGATGCAAAAGGTGTCCACTGCCCGATGTAAATAGAACTCAAGAAATGCAATCTCGAAGCTCGTAAATATTGCATCCTGGGGCCTACGGCAAAGCACCTAGGTGCTGGCTGTAGAATGCAGTGTGAAGATCAAGCCACTATGCACAAAAATATAATTATAAAAACTTATATATACAAATTTGTAATGCACAACATGCTGCCATTTGGAAAAACTTGTCAGCATGAGTTGGCTTCTTTCTCTCTCTCAAGATTTTTGGTCTTGGTCCATCCTCCTATACATTACTCTCTTGATTGATATCCACCCAGCATTACACCCTTGAACTTCCATCACAATTCTATGAAAGAATTCACTGCTCTTGTCCTTGTGTCTGCTTTGAATACTCTCATAATGGTCGTTTAACAATCAGCGAACACAAAGAATTGCTTGGAGTTTTTGTATTGATCTGATGCCTTCTCTACACTGCTGTACAGAATGGTGCCTGTTGTGCAGTTTCTGAGCAAACTTCCAAACCTTAGTGTGTCTACCTTAGACCGCACACCAATTCGCTGCTCTCATTCCATTTGGATTGCCTTTAGCTCTTTCACGCAGCTGCGCATGAAATGCCAATTACAGCAGTGGTTTTGCAAATTGCATGCGGCTGCGGTGGCATAGCTAGCACAACTCCAAGTTTCCTACTAAAATACCAGACGAAAATCTGGCAGCAGCAACCATGAAGCTGCCATTGGAATGATGAATATGACGTGGATTTGCCTAGTCTACGTGCCTGCGGCTTCATATGTTCTGGCGGATTTGTTTATTCCAGTCTTCTAGCTGCAGTGACTGCGTGTGACATTACTACACTTTTTCATTATGCGATGAAGGCAGCGGCTTTAGTGTACGCTTTACTGCTAGAGATCATCAAACTGTCGCACGTACTCAAGTCGTTTCGCTGTTGTGTTTGTTGATGGATGGCTGCACATATTTGCACTGGGTATATTGCCCAACTTTAGAAATATTTCCGCTACGTCTTCCGAACCTTATCAATGCAACAGAATCTGTAAGCGTGAGCCGCTTTCACGGTTGACATACACCCCTTGTGACAAGGCTGTTCGTATATTTTGTACTACAGCATTTCAATTCCGCTATCTGACCAATTCAACACCAACCGAATGCGCCAAGCAGGCATACAGTTGTGTCTAGTAGACGTCAACTGGGCGATAGACTGACGCGCCTGCAGATAATGCTCAAAAAGTCAGCTCGGATCAACAAGGCTCAGGCGCAGTTTCCGATGAAGTTTAAAGGCATGGCTGTTTATTTAACATTACATTTTTTCATAAAACCAACCATGGTAAATGGGCGATACTGAGCTTCTGCTACAGCCTCGCGCAGCGGCTTGACCCATCTAGTGTGCACTTGACCTGCACTTAAAGAAGCGAGCGAAAGCCCATTTGTTATAGACCCACCTACATTTTACATACTTGAAAACGCTAGCACGTTTTCTTTAAGGTCGAACACAACTATATCTGGAACTTAAACCTTCATGGACACTGCTAAATAAAATGGGCACAAGTAGAGGAGGCAACATTGCCATATCGCATAATATTGCTAAATTTGTGGGCATTTGGTATTCACAGCAAAAAAGCAACAAGTGCCTGTGCATGCACATAATTATTCCAAAATATTCCATTTTAGTACAATATTTTGTCATAAGTGACTCATTTTTTAATGTTGCATAGCCATACGAAGCCAGAAGAACCAAGAGTAGGCAAATCCATGTCGTACGCATCACTCCCATGCGAACCGCCTTGTTTTAAATTGCCATGGACACTAGTGCCACATTACCATCTAGTATTTTAGTAGGAAACTCTGGTACAAGTGGCTTGAAAAATGCTGGCTGTGATGCCCTTTACACCTTTCACTGTTGTCAGGCTGTTGTCAACCGCTGCCCGGTACAAGGGTAATTGCAAAAGTTTCAGGCCTCAACAACTTTTAGAGACTATAAAAATTGGGGAACTGTGTCACTTTTTAATGTAATGTGTTCACACTTCAACACACTTTTTACACCTGTGAAACGTTTGTGCCTTTGAAGAATATAGCCCGGACTTTTGAAAATATCTGCAAATGGTCCTCTTTACTGCTATTTCTTCCCAGGTCAAACTGTTTCGCCCACACCTTCACAGTGCAAAAGCAAGGGGAAGCTTCCACTTACACGCCATCCAATATTGCTTGATAAAACATGGAGTCATTGGTGAAGAATTTAATCACCATTTGAATTTTCAGCATCGTCGTTGCTTAGCATGTCTCGCTGTGTCGAAGCTTGCCCCCTGTGAAAGACTCCGCTGTGTGCCATGACTTGGCCATTTAGAAATCGCTGTAAGTTCGTATGTTAGGCCAGAATCATACGGAGTCCCCCGTATGTGTATTTGGTAATGTGCAGTTTCCTGTTCTGTTCACTGTCATAACAATCATGCATTGATACCCCTGTCACACGGACACTTTCAAGGTCCTTTGAAGTAAAGCTTCTTTACTTCAAAGGAGCGGGCGCGCGGAGGGAACATTATAGTTGACAGGAGCTTTGAGCTGAGGGAGTCTGTGTGTGTCCCTTGAGGCTCTAAAGGACTACCTTCTTGCGCAGGTGGCAGACGGCAGAAAAGAATGTTTGACCTTGCAGTGAACACAATGTGCATTTATTTAATGAAAAGCACTTTTCACGGAATCTCAGAACCCTAAGATCGCACAGTTTGAGGGCAGGTGCACTGGAGCGGCAGCACTGGTCAGCTGCTGGGCTAGCGTGTGGCTAGGTGGGCCTGGGTGTCAAGATTTTGTCTGCTCCCAGGCCAATGTGTCTTCGGCATATCTTTTTCACACCAATGGCAACACGGTTTTGTACTGTTACTTTCCAGCTGTTGGGCAAACGTCAGCTAAGTATCTCAACATTGTTTTCGGTGTAAGGTGATGTGGGAGAGCATTTTTTTTTTTCAGGAGATTCGGCACGGCAGATGAGTTCTGCAGAAACCAGCAAGGTGGAGTAACGTTTATGAAAGGGAAAATTAGCATCCACCCGTTTTATAGCGCAAGGCTACAAGGAAAGCTGTACGGATTTCTCAGAAATGAAAGCTTCCTAGTTGTCGAAAAATTCGTCAGACCCCAGACCAGGACGACTATTTTGGCAACTAGAAAGCTTTCCGAGAAATCCGTACATAACGCTACATATAATGGGTGGATACTAATTTTCCCTTTCACAAGATTCGGCACATGGCGCTAAACTGGGCGCTGCGATGAATATTTGGTCCTCACATGCTCAGCCTCTTTGCACATGTTTGGAGATGTTGAGATTGAAAAACCATCAAGGACAGCAACAACAACGGAATCAAAGCGTGCATAGCCGGAGAAATACGGTGTACACAGCGGCGCACTGCTACCAGTACATCCGTACTTTTAGTGTTCACTTTGTTTTATAAGTGTCCAAAACAAAAAAAGAAAAAGAAGTTGACAAAGAAAACACGCCTAACTTATGGAGGTATTGAAGACAATTATTCTTCTCATTTCAGAGTGAAAGGAGCACCAAACATACATTGTGGTTTTTGTTAAAAGCTTCAAAGGGAACCGTGTGGCACTGACTTAACTCCCTTGAGCTAATGCTCCTTCAAAGTCGCTAGACCCCTTTACTTCAAAGAGCCTTGGTATGTCCGTATGACTGGGGTATTACTCTGATCTCATTGTACTTTCCTCAGTTTCTAATTTCTAGGAGTGTGCAAGTGCATTAAAAAATTTTGAGTATCAGACAGAATGCTTATTCGATTCAGTCTTCGAATTCAATAGCCGTTAATCGTAAGCCTAAATATTTTTAATAACTCAAGAATATCTCAACTGCACCAGAATAAACAAAGTCTGCACAAAAGTAATGTGCAATAATATTTATGCTCGCTGGCACATTATAAGCATTAAAAATGAGAGCCTATGTAGTACAGCCGGCTACTTTACTCTGGGAAAGAGACTTCACCAGCTATAGACCTACTTCACCGGCCTACGTCGCGGATATGTGGTGGTGCTGTCATCGGTAGTTTCGGTTTCGTGTGGTAGGCATCCGCCGCCGTGCCTACCATAGGAGCCGCTCTTTCTGCTGGTGCTACGAAGAAACACTGCACCAATGAGCTGTGCTCCATGCTGGTTGCATAGCAATGAACAAGAAATGTGTGATAGGTTTTTATCAGTTTTCTGGGGACAAAGTTACAATGCTGACTCGTCAGTTCTGCGCCAAACATTTCATCACAGATGAGCTCGTGTTATTTAGCGGTTCGTGCAGCTTGTTTCATCTGATAGTAATATCGTTGTCAAAGTTTCTCAAATGTAATGCTCGGCACCAAGTTTCTTGGCATAAGCAAAGTGTGGATACCTAGTGATGATACTTGCTACAGAGCATGCACTACTTTGCTGTTGTTGATAGTTGTAATATGTAAAGCTTAATCATGGTTGTGCCCCGCCTCGGTGGTCTAGTGGCTATGGCACTCGACTGCCGATCCGAGGGTCGTGGGGTCGAACCCCGTCCGCAGCAGCTGCATTTTGATGGAGGCAAAAGTTGAGGCCCGTGTACAGTGCAATGTCGGTGCGCATTAAAGAACCCCAGGTGGGCGAAATTTCTGGAGACCTCCACTACAGCGTCTCTCACAATTGTAGCTGGTTTTGGGACAAAAACCCCCACAAATCAATCAGTTAATCATGGTTGACATTTTTTATTTAAATGAAGTTCTAGGTGCCTCAGACATCTTTTTATCTACTCGAGCGAAATATATGACAGGTTCATTCACACAGCCGCGCGTGATATGCGGATTATGGCGATGCTTTTGCAAATTGCATGTGGCTGCGATGGCACAACAAGTGGCTTGAAAAATGCTTACTGTGAGGTGCTTTACACTTTCACGGTTTCAGACTACATGAATTAACTACACGCTTGAATTTTGCCGCATCATTTCAGGGCTTTACACCTTCGCGATCGCAACTTGGGCGTACGGGCAGAGCAGCGGTTACGCGCGTCTTACTGCCAGTTGTTCAAGAGCCTTGTCCTTGACATGTACCTGATTTTTCTTTTCTTTTCATAAGGCTGCGTAACTAATCCGATCCATTTGTTTATGCTCAACAACTTAGCAGAGCGATTAGAAGCTTTAGTTTGTAACAGTATTTTCAGCTCAAGCATATTCAAGTCGTATTTAAACACGTCTCATTGTACTAGGAGGTTCATCCTTGTGCTAGTCACAGAACAAATGCCTGACCTAGACTACAGCGACGTTGGTATGATAGCTCGCAAATCATTCGTATCCATGGTGGCAAGATGCTTGTCACTTCAATCAGTTTCTCACAGCCTGTCATAGCCGCACGACGACATATCTTAATACTTCCTACAGAGCTACTGCAGCTTTCTCTGTCGTGGCCGCCCCTTGCAAACACTGTTGCAAATGACGGCCGGACTCCCACGCGCAGTGCTCGGAGGCAGCTTTTGAGCATGCCATGCCGGCGACGGTGGTGCGACCGTGCAGGGCAGCGGCAAGCAGTGGGCTCTGCTACCACAGCGTCGCTGCAAGTGCCTGAATATGTCGCCGCCGGTGCCTACCACTGTTTACTAGCATGGAATACATCTGTACAATGATCATTTGCTCTTTATGAACAGTTCACTACATGTGAAGGGTCTAGTTATTTAGTTCAGATTTTGTATTTCTGCCTTAGAAGTCCAAGGAGTATTCCTAGAAGTCCTTAGGTATCGCTTAAAGGGGCACTGACACAAAAATTTCGCTGCTGAGGTAGCCTGTGGGATCGATTTTGGTGGACATGCACGTCATCTACCAACTCTGCCAATCTACTGTGTCTGGTAGATGCACATGTCATCTACCAAACGCAGTTCCATGGTTATTTAAATGAATATTGAAGTTCACATGCGCAGTCGAGCTCTAGACACCGTACCTCGCGACACAGACACAGAAAAGGTGACCACAAGGGGACCTGCAACTTCTGCAACGTCACCGTGGCAGCCGAGCTCCGAGCAATGCAGCTAGCAATGATGTCATGACCACCATTGCCTGTTCGCCGTGCCTGCCTTGGTAGCCTCCCGGCAATGTCAGGCCTCAAGAAAATAGCCGCCATGCAGAAGTGCATCACACAGGCCTGTAGCCGGGGGGGGGGGGGGGGGGGTGCCCTAGAGGCCCCTCCCAAAATTTAGGTTCAGGGGTAGTGTTGATAACATAGTGTAGCGTTAACATCAGACTTAAGCCTATTAATAGCAGTGCACTTAAGAAGTTACTTATTGTACATACTGCAATTTTTACCAAAAATAAAGAATGAAAAGTAGTTGTTTCTTCTTAAATAATCAAGGCCTTCAGCAAGTGGGCCCTCCCTGAAAAAAATTCCTGCCTACGGGCATGGTGTCACAGCTATGTGTGTTTGTGTGATCAAACCCGTTTACCCATTGACGATGCTAGGTGGTGCCAGCTGCGGCCAGCGGCTTGATGTTTTTGGAGCTCTTCCAAACTGAAACTGAAACTAGTAGGTAATAAACAGGCCGTAAATAATTGTTGCATGCTGGAGCAATTGATGTGTGTGTGATGGCTAACAGCTGATCAGCTATATATTGCAGTGAAAAAACATCAAACGAAAATTTTTGTGTCAGCGCCCCTTTATGAGGCAAAGGAGAAAGCCAAGACCTTTTGGTAGTCAAACTTGAGACTTAGGGGCTCTAAACCCAGGCCCATTCCATCAGTTCTTGAAATTAAGTCTTTCTGCCAAGTCATTACCATTATTGCTAAGTCATTCTCATGTCTGTGATCTCTGCAAGCACCCTGTAGAATTTCCTTCACTTAGTACTGCTGCTAACCCATTCCATCAGTCTTTGATGTTCACTTTCTGCTGAGTCATTGTAATTTTAGTACGGCATGCCCATGACTGGAGATTACCACCATCTTTCAACATTTCCTTTACTTAGTACCTGTATCTGATCCCATTCCACAGTTTCTAAGAAATTATTATTTTTTTTTGCTAGTCATGGCCATTTCTTCATTCTCCAATCACTATTGTTTGCTGTCATAAATATATCTGCCCCCATGACAATCTTTGACACATTTGTGTTTTCCTACAATTTTTCCACATTGTCACGCACTTTCATCACAATTTAGTGACTACTGTGATCAAACTTACTATTGATGTTACCTATTGAATAATACATAATGCCACGAGGTTATCGTTTGTAAAGATGTTATTGAGTTACTGATTTTCAGTAAGTATTTCTTATTTTCCACTCTTTGCTCCACTTCTCCAAGATCACCTCAAAATGAGCCATTTAGGGCTTCCACCTTGACATTAAGGCCCATATTCATAAATCTACCTTTTACTTATCGCCCCTGTGACACTAAGGCACATTAAGGGGACTAAAATGATAATCAAGTGTGAAAGACTGTTATAATTCATGCTTGCAGACAAAGAAAACAAGCGATAAGGATAAGCTAGGCATATGAATACAGGCCTAAAATTAAGAGTGGCGTGAAAAGGTCAGCAATGGTTTACATAGGTAGTAAACAACTGTTTCAATATTTGAAAATTATTTGATATGCTTCTAACACTGTTCAATTTGTCACAGCCTTGGTCTCAAAAATCGCTGTTCATACACCCCCACTAATTTCCAAACTTCGCAGTTGACAGGGTGTTAATGGCATTGTATCAAAGCAGGCATGTTAAATGTTGTCCTCATGATAGAGGTTTGTTTGCAACACCAATGCAACAAGTTCAAACGCCATATGAATCGTCCATTCCAAAATATGTCCCACCCAAAGTTTTTTCATGGATAGCTTGTCTGAATTATGCTCCCACTGTCCTTTGAATGGCTTTTCAGTGTAAATACGAAAAAGTAGCTGCTGAATGGGCTCCATTCAACAGCCAAATTATAAGCCGTAGGAGCCATAATACAAGGATAAGAATAATGAAAATTTCCATGCTTATGTAACAGATTGGCGATTCTGCACCAATGTGGTAACGTAGCACGGTCCTGCTGTACTGAGTCAACATGAGGCTTGCAAAATGTAGGCTTTATCATCATTGCAATGCTGTGTGAGCGAAAGATGAGAAGAGATAGGTGGCAGTCAGTGTAACAAAATATCACAAACAACTGGTGCACAGTGACGCTTGGGCTGCTCACCACACTGTGCAATCATGAATCACAGTTCTGGTCGGCTTAGCCGGGGGCCTCGCTGGATCTTCTTCTTTTTAGGCTTCGGCACTGGCTCCGCCGATGGCACCGGAGGTGCAGCCTAATGGAAGGCATCATACAACACTAATTTCTCTGTGAACATGGGGCTGATTTCATTGCTACACTTTTAGCTTAAGAATGACACAACCTTGGGATGAATGAAACAAGGGAGAATTAATGGGAGGGGCCAATTTTTTTCTGTCAGATACAACCATGTGAATCCAAGAGACTGTATGGGTTGTTCCTGGTACTTTCAACTGAACCGTACTAATCCACTTCATTAAAATATTGCGAGGGTTGACTGTCTACATAGAGAAAGAGTTAACTGAGTGGTTCTGGTTCGGAGGGGTAACAACTGTTGTGTAAAGAGGGAACGTCATTTCTTCGCAGCAGCTGCAGTCTCCTAGAAAATGTGTGCCACCGTTTTTAGGAAAATCTTTCTGGACACGTTAGGATCACCGAACTTTATTCTAAACATGACAACTAAATGTCATTTTACATGTGAATAACAAGTCTACTAATTAGTAACAATGCTCTTGCATAGAGTCTTTCAATTCACATGGAGTAGCTTTTAAGTGATATAAAATATCAGAAACATCTGCTCTCACACTGCTTGTACTCAGTAAGGTCAACTTATGAGGAAATATGGGAAAGGGTCCGGAGACAGACACACTACTATGATTCCGTTGTCTAAGACGGCTTGTTTATGAGTGTATAATTCACTGATGTGTAAAAGCATACACTGGCATCTCATTTCTGAAATTAACTCTGTTATGACTGAGCACATTCCTTCCGTCACCTGATGAAATTTTGCATGTGCTATGCCTCAAAGCCGACAGCATTCTGCAGCACATCATAGACTGATACTGGTGTCACATCGACGTTTCGAAGGCCTTTGAACCGACAGTCCATTGACTCAAAGGTCAAGTTTGAGCTGCTACACGGGTGGTTTCGGTAACCATCGAGTCTGTAGTCTATCAAGTCAACGGAGCATCCTACAACACTTTCGAGACTTCAAAAGCTGTTGAGCGACGGCAGCACGAACGGCGCGAATGTGCCCTCCTGTTCGCATTGTGCTTGTAGTCTTGACAGAAAAAGAAAAATCAAACTAAAAAGCTCTAAAGACAGCATCTAAGGCTGTTGTTTATTATTTAATAAAGTAATTTTGCCACTTCGAAATGTGGGAGCTGCACATACTCTGAGTGATGTGCTAGGGCCAGTTCATCTGCTCCCATTTTTTTCTTCGTGTACTTCCGTGCTTCTCTCCTTTTTTCATTCCTGCATGTTTATTTTGGCTTGCAGCTCTTTATCGTCTTCCACTGAACTCGGTACAAGAAAATCGTGATACGTTCGTGAGTACGATGGCTTCGTGCATGCTGGTGTTCTGACAATTGAGCAGTGGTTTCATAGTGTCCAAGATGTGGCGAAAAGCTGCTGGTGTAACACGGAATATATGGTAGGAAAACTCACTAAGCAATGGTGCAGTCTACTCAAAACACCTCGTTTGACGAGTGGTCGACCACCTGTCTCCGTGCACACTTCGTTCGACGAGCAGAAGGTTTTCCTCGATAGCAATGGCTTTCGCATTCACCACTTCGCCTCTCATGTTAACACAGGAAACACACAAGCACATAACACTAACCCACAGCTCCGAGCAGCGAACATGCAGCCAGTCTCGCCTGTCTCACTACTCAACAGCTTCAATACTAGACATATATGCTTGGCAACATATGAACAATTTATATAAATGTTTACACAAAAATAACAGAATTATTCGTGCTTTTAGAGACCACATGCACGTGATATTCTAATGACAGCGACAAGCAACGCGACAGGCAGCCACCGTCACACTGACTCATCGCTGGCTGGATCAACCACACGTATGCGATGCGAGAAGGTAAAAATAATACTGGTAGCACCATATCATGGCATCCAAGACATGGCGCACCGGCAGCACCCGCATACGTCAGTTTCAGAGGTCATGGCCATATTTATGTCGTACCAATAAGCAGAATCATAAACCAGTGAAAAATATTGCGGACTTGCCGAGAGGCCAATGTTCTTACCTTATTGCATTAGTTCTAGACCGAATACATTGTGACTGCCAAAAAAAGCATATGTCATGCAGCTAGTGGGAAACACTGCATGTAGCGCAATCTAGTGTCTACGAATCAAACCACTTTCGAAGCTCATGTTAGGGACTCGGGCTTAGCAGTGTCAAAATCAGCACCTTTACTGAATAATGACTACAAAACGTCGCACATACTTTGTCCCTTTGGTACATGAGATTAATATACTTCGTCCCTTTTAGTGCATGAGATTAAGGGAAGGCTCAATTTAAAGTTTGCTTCTTGCCGTCGGTGCGAATAGCAAGCAACTATGGTGAATTAGAAAGTTGATGTCATCTTGGTCACCCCCATGGGCTCCAAGATTGGCATGCCCTTGGAGGCCATAGGAAAACAAATTGTGCTCCAGCCTTGCATCTGAACGGCAGCACCACATGGGGTCCCAACTATTTTCTTACTTGCTAGCTTTCATACAGGTCTATTATTTTAGAGCAAACAAAAGTTTAAAATGTGTTTACAAGTTTAAACTAGAAGAGAAGCTCCGGGAAAGATGGAGAACAGGCAACTTCGCTGAAGTCACCGTTTCACAAGTGGACTTGTCTTCACCAAGAAGTCCTCACAAAATCTACTTGTCAAAACACTCGCTCCAGCGGCATTCCCTGTTCTCCACTGTTTTTAAATGCCGTAAGTTCTAAGTCATTGATACGTCACTGAATGGTAGTACCTACACCGGTCTATGGTGTTGCATGGTCGTTTCGGGAGCACAAAAATGCTAGGATTTCATATGGGCATTATTAAACGTACAATGAATACTGTGTTAAAAATTTTCAGAATCAGCATGTCAAAGCTTTTTGAAGCAATGAATGTTACAAATGAGCAGCTCCATATTTTTTTCACAACCCCTTTAAAGGGGCCCTCTAACACTTTCCTCGCACCAGTTTTTTATCTGCGGGTCGCGTAGAATGATGGCTGAGGATATTTTTGGCAGGTGTCATGCCACCCATATCAGTTGGTTTAATATTTTAATCGTTGAATGAAATCATCACATCGCTGCCGACCGCATGAGTGCATAGTGGACTCATCAGAATTATTTGTGGCGGAAATGACGACTGACCGCGCGAGCTTGTGATTGAATGAAAGTAGCATTATAAGTGCCTACAGCAGTACATCAGTAAGCGAAGTAATATTTGGCTTTGTTTTCCTCTTGCATAGGTTTTTATTTAACGCCAAATAGGTGCAGTCGTAGTAGAAAGATCACCATAATTATAAAACACGATAGAGGCGCTGGCTCCTGTTTCATCTTTTGCCTTTTGCTTACACGAGTTGTATGCCATACAAAAAATTACAGCATATCCACGGAGTGAATGATGATGAGTGGGCGAAGCTCAGGATGTTCATCGTAGATCGTGCCGAGTTCCGGATTAATTTAGTTAACGCGCATGCTACGAATCCTCACGGTTCAACTATGCACAATGCACAAGTGAAATCTCCCACCGGCACTCCATTGCAAGTCAAGATCCAGTGCTATATATATATATATATGGGTTGCCGGTGAACGCTTCTCCAACGCGAGCAGTCGGTATTTCTCAATCAAGAAACTCGCTAGGAGACGCTGCCTGCGCCAACGTTGTCTCTCGCGTTTGCTGGGGCAGTGTCGAGTTTGCCGGGGAGCGCGTGGCTCCCGGCGCTCGCGGCGAGGGCGAGCGCCGAGAGCCACGCGCTCGCCCTCGGCGCGTGCGTGCCTTCCGGCAGGCACGCGCCGGTGGCTACCTACTACTACGACTACTACTACTACTACTACTACATATATCGGGGACGCACGACCCACGCCTTAAGGAGCTTCGCCCCTAAAATAATCTCTTTGCTTCATCTCTCATGTGTACATTCGCGACTCGCTTGGGCGCTGAACCACTGGGTGGACTTTGCCGTTCTGTCATGGTGTGTTGTATAACGTGCAACGCTATAAGGGAATTTGAACGCGTCTGCTAAACCAGTATATGCAGAGACGTACTGGATACTGGACAGCATTTGTCACGGTCCAGTAGCACCAGCTGTCAGTGGTAAACAGCACAAACAAAACCGTGTGATCTATGTCCTCTGAGACTCCGGCAGCCACTCGCTAAACCTACAGCCTCGACAACTTGAGCATCGTGCTGAGAAACGGTGTCGAACTGTCACAGGTGCTTTACCATCGAAGCTTCATCATACAAACCTAAAGCAAATAAAACCGTCAGTTAGCCGCTCCAGGGCTACGCGACGACGACTCGATAGATTCGAAGCAGATGGCATACACTCCAGGTGTTGTACCATGCTTGCGCATGCAATGTTTACACCCGGTATTCCGCTCTACGCAAAGTGCTTTGCGCATTGGGGTTTTGTGGACATGCTAAAATTCCCTATTCCCACTTCTATACTTCCATGTCTGTACACTTAGTTGAACCAATGAAGAAACGTGCAGTATGGTCATATTCACTGGCCCCTCTCAGTGGTCATGACGGCGAGTTTAAAGATGACGGCACTTGCGTTGGAGTGTTGTTACACGGAACAACACGTAAAGCCTCAGTTCGAAGCAGAAGCACCCGCTCTAACTCTGATAAGTCAGATCGGTCAGAAAAGCTCATAACTGACAGTGCGGCACACTCTCTTTCCACGTTATTTGTTGACATGAAAATGGCGTCATCATTACGCTGGAGCAAACAGACAACCATGGCACACGAACTTCCCCTACGTATGCGCCTAAAGCTAATTACATTGGCCTCTCACTATGACGCCTGTGGAGAGTGAAGTGCGGTCACCTGACCCCGCAAAACTCGAGGGTGTGCCATTTTTTTTTTCTTGTATCTTGAGCTTTATCTGCTTAATAACTTTGCACTGCCTGCTCCTATCGCTGTCCTTCTTGTAGCATTTGTCTGCCCACCCTCCAGTCTACGCAACACAGACATGAAAACGGGTGCGAGAAAAGTGTTAGAGGGCCCCTTTAAGAACGTGTGCCTTGTTCGAGAAATGTCGGAAGCCTTTTTTTTTTATACAGGAGAAAGGTGACTCTTGTGTTAGCGTGCCATCCATTGTCCTTCACAGTAGCGAATATCAAATGTTTGACTCAGCCTTCCCTCTAAACCATACTATTGCAATTTAACCTTTGCATTCTAGCACGTGCTGTGAATGTACTAGATGATTTTATATTAAGGGTCCTTTTGAAAATGAAATTAGCTGTGAGTTGGCGCTCTTTCAGTCTTTCCAGTTTCTTGTTTACCTTACTGCTGCACCACACCTTTTGTACACTGCAGAAAGTTAGTGCAGAAACTTCAAGGTGGTATTGGCACTTGCATTTTCTACCTGAGCATTTTGTCATCTAAAAAGTGCCTTCTCAGAAGAGTGGTGCATTTGGTATTGTGAACTAGCGATTTATTGATATGAGAAAAAATTGCTTTGCTCTTCAGTGTCTGTTTAAGCTAAACTTGTTCACTACAGCTTGCTCATGTTTTCAAGAGATAATGTGCTTGTACACACTGGTTGCCAGTCCCATAATCTCATGCAATGGAAAATTGCTCCTAAAATTACTGCTATGTTATCTCTCGTGCATTCAACTAAGCACAGCTTAGTTTTCCCTTTGCTGCCAGCTGTCACAAATTCGCAACATTATAAATGAAGCCTAGCAATTTGCAAAACTTTTGGTGCCTTCAATGCCAGTTGTCACGTGGTTGTGGCATAAAGAGTTTTTTTGCTCCTGGCACGATGTCAAAATAAGGCTATTATGAACATTGGAATGCAGTGTTGTGTATCAGCTTGCCAGGCAGTGCAAGCCACGTGTGGCAGCCCGCAATGATATAGCCCTTCACAAGCATTCAATAGACTTTTCTTGAAATGTTGTGTTGTTTAGAAACATAAGTTTTTATCGCACTCTCTTTGCTTTTGTGTTATATCACATATTCATGACATTTGCCCAGACAGCGATATACGACTGCCACATTGTTGAGGTAAAAAAATGCGGTTGATCTCTGTCATACGAATCGATATTACATGAAAGTGGAACCTGTCTTCGTGAAGTTGTGGAATGCATATGTGGCAACCTGGCAAATTGAGCGGCTGGAGATGGTTGGGTACTGTGCAGTGTGAATACATTACATGTAGACATCAGCGGCATCTCGGCTCTCCACAGGGATCCTCAACATTTGTAAACGAAGGATAGTTCTCGAACGAATCACACTGCTCCAGAAACACTGAATTGCCCACGCCAGAGCTCTACGCAAACCTATCGTAAACAAAGAGCACCCGCAAATTGTGACAAATGGCAAGCGAAACCAAATGGGTTGTCTGCGGATCGTTTTTTGAAAACACAGTCCACTGCAACGAAAGACTAATTTGCTTATCGACGGCCGTCCTTGCGTTCCTGAAGCAGTGCGCGTCTCAACTCAACACACCTGGCCACGCAAGACAAAATTTGTAGCGGCCACATTCTTACTTCGCCTGAGGAATGCATCATCACGACGCGGCCACGCCCCTAACTCCTGCAGTGTTCGAGGCGCTAAGACTACCAAACCGCTGGCAACCGTTGCCAGTTAGCATGACAATCTGCTTCACTGTATCTATCGTTCCTAGATGGCAGTACCACCGCAGCGATTCTAAGCGAACCAAGAGTGCAGTATAATGGGGGCGATGTTAATTTAAGAGTAATTTTGCTTCTCAAACACTGTAGTTCACCTGTACTAAAGACCTTTACTTTAACCGAATGGCAATTAAATGCATTTTGTAAAGAAATTGCTGTAATGAACATATAAGGCCCATCTGTTTCCTATATGAGTGATGTCGCGGTGGTGTTTCGGTGGAGCTTCCAGCTCTTCTCGTCAAATCACGAGTGGAAATAATTTTTCTTTGTTAATGAAGTCCTTTTTTTTTTTCAGGGATCCACTTCCGTTACGGAAGTACGTCACTGATTTCTAGGCGGACCCCCACATAAAACACTTTCGTGTTAAAACAGCTTTCGGCTCCAGACATCTACAGTCATCTCAGATAAGGTGTTCAAAACTGGAACCATGCATTGTGTACTGGACGCCATGCAGGGCGAGAGACCTCTCATCATTACAGATGCGAAGCAGCTCTTTGACTAGCCTGTGTAACGTTGTCCCTCCGTGCGTCCGTACGAACGCGCCGCAACGCGCTACCCTCGCCACAGGTGTTGGAGCGGTGCCAAGTAGGTCAAGCCGCAGCTGCGCGTCGACGTCACGCTCCCCTCGCAGTGCGCGCTGACGTCACTTTCTCCCTCGCCTGCCGCGCGCTCACCGCAGCGCCCGCAGCTGCCGCCTCGTCCGTTCGCCCGCAACACCTGCCGCTACCGCCGTTCGCTCCGCTACCGCGACCGCCGCTCGCTACACCACCAACTCGTCGGTTCACACGCAATAAACCCGACGTGCGCCTAACGTACGCGTTGAAAATTAACACCATCTTCCCAAAGGGAACCCTGATGGGATGCGAAGCACCCGCGTTAGCGCCGTTCAACCCGTGACGCCACCCGTGCGCAACACTGCTGCTTCGCATCCCATCAGGGTTGGGTTCCCTTTGGGAAGATGGTGTTAATTTCTGTAATAACCAAGTTCAGGAAGAGGTCTCGAAATGTTTCTGTTTGCAAATATTTACAAATACAGAAATATGGTGGCAGACAAATGGGGAAACCATCCATTATCAGCAGAAGCCCAGATTGAATGCAAGAGGAAAAGGGCCACTGAGATTGTTCCAGTTGCCAGCATCCATAGGGACAGTGCAGGCCACTAGCCAGCTGTGGAAAACACACCAGTGGTGCAGGTGGCATGTTCTTGAAGTACAAGCTTTTTTACGTTGCACAACGAACAACATTCATATGTGTCACAACAAGAGTGCAAACTGCTTGCAGCACTTTAACCAGCCGTAAGGTGAAATGCGGTTGCCTACTAATATGCTAAAGATGTCCAACAGGAGATTGCCAATTTGACAGTTCTGTAACTACGAAATTAATGTCTCTCAGTGATGACACAGCTGCATCAAACAGCACACGTCCCTTTGCCTGTTGCGGCTCAAGCGCCACTGTCGCGAATTCGCTACAGCACTACAATTAAGCACTAAAGTTGTCTAGATAACACAACTAAGGAATGTATTACAGTGGCTGTTTGAAGCTAAGACATAAAACCTTGACTTTTTCTTTCTCTTTTCTTTTTATTCTTTCTTTTTTTATTTGGCCGAATGCATAATTGTGTCACTAAAGGCTTAAGGCTTAACTATGCTTGTTGTTGTGTAAGTGTGACCTTTTGTGTCCCGTGTCGTTGCGACTCACGTGTCAGTTCATAACAGTAAGATCACAATGTGATGAAAGTTCTCAGCCAAATGGATCCACATTAACATAAAGGTACTGTTGAAATTAACTGAAGAAAGGTTGGACAAATGCAGGCACTGCCAAAATGACCACAATGTCTAAGACACCAGACCTTACGTATCACAGAAGTTTAAAACGAGCAACCCCATTGTTTTCCACATGAACCAGGTGCAATATGCAATGCCAGCCTTTAAGCAACACACAAGTTGTTCCATAAGCAGTCATCTTAAATTAGATTCCCCGCAGTGACAGCCGAGTCATTTACATGGCATGGAATAGCATAGCACTCACTGTTGTAGCTTAAGTGGAAAGTAGTTACTGATGACACAGTGCTGCATTAATACGGAATGGTTTGTCTAAAATAACTATATTAACGATATGGTGCAGGACATGGAAAGCAGCCACACTGGCTCTGCCTTGTCTGGTGTCAAGAGCAGTCAGAACAAAGCCGCAATATGTGAAGGATGCACATGCAATGACATCATATACTCACTCTGGCTTGCTTTACCGCGTATGGGTTGTGATAACTGGGGTCTCTCTCAACCAAGCCCAGTTCCTGAGCAACCTGTATTGATACAAGGTGTGGCACATATATAAGAATAAACACAAGGTGAAAAAGGTGTGAGAAGGAGCAATGCTCTTTTAACTACACTAGTTACTCTGCTCACCAAATTCATTTTACCGACTGTTACTTAATGAGTCTACATCCCTCATGGATGCAGCCGTGGGGCACATACACACTACGCTCATACATATAAATGGGGTTCAGACCATTCCTCCCCAAAATGAAATCCCCGGTATATACCCAACGACCTTAGTACTGTCTGAGAACACCTACACGTCATAACGAAGAGCTTAGTATAAAACACCAGCCATTATGTCTACAACAGTTGATGTCAAATGTGACATCATACTCAGAAGCTGTTCGTCAGACCATAGCCTCCTATATAAACTATGCCTGCCGGATGAGCACAAAAAGCGCGTCGTCTATACTGGTGCCGACTACATAGGGTAAGAGTTCCCACATTGAGGCTGTGAGAGGGAGCGACAACCCTTATCCAGCGCATGCACCGTGGCCTCCCTTGCCAAACCCACACGTAAGTGGCACCCCCATCAAAAGTTCAGACGGCAACTGCTTCATATTGCTGTACTGATATGGCAGTAACAAAAATGTGCATTTACACAACTTTTCTTTAATCTTTACGGGTTTTTTTGTCTTCTACAAGACCAAAAAAACCAAAAATTCCATTTTAGACTACCCTACGTATGTGGCGTCAGTGCCATAGCTTCAACAAGGTCTGCTTTCCATGTGATAGCTGATAATCCAGCAGCCATAGTTTACATATGAGGCTATGGTCAGACTTACGTACCATCGAATTGCAGCACAAGGGTGAAGGGACCACGTATTCAGAGTTAATAGGAAAACGTTTTGGACAACCACTTCGGCATTAATGAAGGCTGCATGGCCATCTCTAGATGATTTTCTTTTTAACTTAAAACTTTGAAATCCACGTGACAAAAAAACTTCGCAATCACTTGTTCGGTCCCATAGACTAGCTGGCTAGTAACGGGACCAATTGTGTGACATGCCTGCACAAAGCTGTGCCAGCACTTCTAGCTTTTCCTATGTGCTCCAGCACACCCTCAAGAAATGACATGGGGCCACATGATATGACTCGCACTTCTCACAATCCCAAAGACTGCAAGAGGTAATGAATCACGATTGTGGGAAGTTTTGTAGGGTTGCTGCAAAGCCTCATTTAGGAACATTACAAATCATCAAATCACTAGAAGATCGCAGCATTTGTGATGAGCACTTTACATCACTTCATTTTGTGTGTAAAGCAAAACACTACTGTCTTCAAGCAAATATTGGGAGTATGACATACAAGCACTACTCAAGCAAAAATAAAACAAATGCTTGTGTTGTGCAAGGAGTTGTACCCCTTTTCACAGAAGGCACTCTGGGTGCTGCCATTACCCACCGCTGGGCTGTGCGAAATGCGCATGACCACCCAAAAAAAGCACTGCCGAGGGTTTGTAGCAGCAATTTTGGTGAGTTGAAAGGTCTTCATTATCAAAAGGTGCACATATGCGAAGACAAAGGGAACAAAACAGACAACACAAGCCTTCTTACAGCCGGGCACAGCCCAATATGGCAGTGGTCTATGCCTCCTGTGAAAAGGTCTCTAGCAGATTGACTATTTCCAACTAAATGCTGCACCCTGCAAATTCCTCTGCACAAAGAACACCTGACATACATATGCCAATATGCAATTGCGTGAGGGTGTAAAGGTGCACATGTGTGAGCACAAAGCTGATTTGGAATGTAAAAAGAGCCTTCCTCATACCAAACCAGGTGCACAAAAAGCTTCCTATCTATTCTTTCTATACCGGGCCACAGAAAAAAGAAAAAAGAAGGCTATGCCACTCTTTTCCCTGAAGCTTACTCTAGATGTTTGCAGTGTGTATCATGTGTGGTATGAATATAACAGTATTCTTAATAGAAGTGGTGTGCCCAGTGCAACACAAGAAACATATTACACTGCAGAAAGCTTACCAGGTTGACCAGTTTGGTTGTGGTTTCGTCATAGAGTTCAGTGGAGTTTGAGAAACCAATGGCCCAATTGAGCACAACAGCACCGGCCTTGTTCATGTTCAACACGGTGTGTGCTATGTTAGGCAGTCGCAGGACTATTTCCCCAAAGAAGGCCGTGTTTTCCAAAACTTGAGACAGTGCTGAAAATACAAGCGAAGACTCACAAACATGCGCTTTTTATGTATCACATTTTAGACACACAAACAAATGTGCGAGCTGAGGATACTTCATTTCTAGCCGCAAGGAGAACATATGAAGCACAAGGACCTGCACCACGTATGTCAGAAGCCTACCGTCTCTAGTACTTTCATCTTCAGGGAAGGCGCCGCCAGGTATGTAGTCCGAACTCTCAAGTTTCAATTTCGATGCTGTAAGCACCTGACAAAAATAGTAACACCTAACATGTACTCGCATTCAACGGAAGCGTAGCGCTTCCTTTGAGAAATAATAAAGAACAATACAATGCTCGCCAGGCAACGAAAACTCACCTCATTAATTTTGTCTAACACTATGTTGACTAGCTTAGCTTGCTTTTCAAAATTGTCTAGTTTCAGTATACTCTTCACGGCTTCAAGCCGCTCGGCGCGACGCATCTTGAACATTTTCCGATCTGAGATGCAGTTAAGAAAAATCCAAGCGTGCTCATCACGTCCCCACCGGTGTGACAGAATAATGAACAGTCACAGAGCAAAATAAGTCACAAAGATTAACTGTTCAGGAATGCTGACGTGGATCTATTAGACACTAACGGCAAGGATACATTGCTGTACATGGAGCACATTCTCCCTTGTGTCTTGAGTAAAGCATACTCCGAGCACAGTAGCTGCCAGCAGCAACCTGAAGGCTCGTTCGGCGCTCATGGTGACCACCTAAATACCTATCTGTAGAAGAAATAGTCCAGGGCAACGCAAAACTTAAGCGACGTTCGAAGGGCGCACATCACAACAGCCGCAGCGGCACAACCACGTGTTTTGTTGACATACCCGCTCTTCTAGCATAGAATGGCGAAGCTTTCACGTTCGCGGTTTCCGCCATATTTGTGCAACATAATTCAGCCAGTTTCGGTTGCGAGTTTTCAACTCTTGTCAGAAAGGGTGCGGAAAACAGCAATAAGAAATGGAAAACGCATAGAAAAAAAAAGAAGGTAATGGTTCAAGTAAAGAATTGTGCAGGATATATGAACATAAACTTATTGAGGGAAAATTAACCGCCAGGACAATGATAATGACGATAGCTGACTGGTTGTAGGCGCGCATCGCAACAACAGAAATCGCCAGATTGCTATGCTCTAAGTGAATATAGGAAATCGACGCATGGTGCTTACGTTATTGGCCTCGATATCGACATGTAGGTGGCAGCACCGTCACCTAGGAGGAGGAGAAAGGAGGGAGGAAAGACAGGGAGGTTAGCCAGTGCTGAGACCGGCTGGCTACCCTGTGCGGGGGAAGAGGGATAGCCAGCCCTCTTCCCCGCACCGTCACCTAGCCTCGCAATTTCACTTCTACGGTGGGTCTCTCTCTCTCTCTCTCTCTCTTTTTTTTTTTCCTGCCGCCTCCACCGTTTCGGCAGCCCGTCACCACAGAGCTACAAGAGGTGACGAAGCAGCGCTCCACAGCTTGCGCCCTGCGACAAACAGTGGAGACGCTCCTGCACGAAAACCGCGCCAACCACGTCCACGTGTATGTAGATGGCTCTGTGAACCCCCGCACGGGCTCATCCGCATTAGCCTGCATCATACCAGACGAAAATATCTCCAAAATGTGCAGACTGCCAGCCTACGCCAACTCCACGGCAGCGGAAATAGCAGGAATACACTTGGCGGGAGACCTCCTGGCAGAGAAGCTACCCAGCAGACCAGTCGCCATCTACTGCGACTCCGAGGCGGCCCTCCTTGGACTACAACAGACAGAGCGCTCAACAATGGGCACAGCTCTCCTGTCTACCAGATTGGCTGTACTCCAGGACGCAGGATGCGCAATCTCACTACACTGGCTACCAGCCCACGTCGGCATCCCTGGCACCGAGGCCGCGGACGCCCTGGCAAAAAAGGCACATGCGAGGAATACCCCCCTGTCCTTAACAGTCACCGCCGGGGACTTCACCCGACTTATCCTTCAACGCTATCTACGGGCATGCCACCCCGACAAGAGAGCTACGGACATCCCCCACAACCACTTCCACAAAGGAGTCTAGACCGCCGAGAAACCTTCCTCCGCCTGCGAGTAGGCTGCCACAGGACGGCAGCCCGCCTATACTGACAAGGGCGTTCACTTCGCCAGGCTGCTCCTCCTGCGGAGAAGCGGAAACGCTCGAGAATCTGCTACTCAGGTGTCCTGCCCATAGCCGTCACAAGATGGACATGCTGAGAGCCTTCCAAAACCTGGGCCTCCCCTGCGCATCCCAAGAAAATCTACTTTTCCCCGGATGGAGCCAGCCGTCCGGAGCCTCCCTGGACGCAACGGGATTCTCATCCTCGCTTTGATGAAGACCCGGACCTCCCACCCAGACGCCCCACCTCTAGACTACACTTGGAATCTACTTGCCACATACGAGCGTGCAAGGCCTGACCCCACTAGATGGATGCCCATTCCGGGGTCCACGCTAACCAGACCCATCCCTGATAGTGTGACTTCTGCTTCCTCTCTCTCCCCATCTATCCTCTGTCTTCCCTATGTTGCCCTCCCCAATGATGCTGAGCCGTGCTCCCGCTGAAGGGCTACAGAAAATAGCATCTATTTCCTTCCCCTACGAATTTTTTTTCGCCATATGGCATCGCTGGTACGCGACTGAAAAAGTTCAATATTGTGTTCTCGCTCGTTTTCACTATTGGCTACAACAGCAGCAACAACAAAAAAAATGCGGCTGATCCCTGTGTCAAAGGAATCGTATAACACGAAAGTGAAACGTCTCTTCGCGTAAGCAGCTGAATATTTATTGTTACATTGAGGTGAACTTGCCCATTGCTATCAGTGTTTCCCTGGTACGGCACCGTTTGACGTGGATGAACCCACATTCACACATCGCCACCTTAAAGGGTTCCTGAACCTGAAACGTTTCTTTTTTGACTATACGTCACTGATTAGGCAACAAAATTGTGAAATAATTCACGCCATAAATAAAGCGATTGATTGATCGTGGTTCGGAAAGTACGCTAATTTCTGCAGCCCATGTAGGGAGCACGGCTAAGCGTCCGTTGGGGGTGGGGGAAAGGGAGTGAAAGAGATAGAGAGAAAGGCCGTAGTGGAGGGCTCCGGAAATTTAGACCACCTGGAGTTTTTTAACGTGCACTGACAACGCACAGTACACGGGCCTCTGGCATTTTCGCCTCCATCGAAAATGCGACCGCCGCGGCCGGGATCGAACCCGCGTTTTTTGGGTGGCAGCCGAGTACCGCACCACTACACCACCGCGGCGGTCAAAGCGAAGCACCGTGCGCTAAGGCAGCTATGAGCTTATTTCTGTCGCCTTCCTCCTTACCACTGCTGTTCCTCCTCAACTCGATCAGCTGCGGAGTGCGCGCTAGCGACGACTGCGCCTCCCTCGTCAGCCGCCGTGCGGAGCCCTCCGCAGCGACATAGCGCCCCGATATCGTTACTGAGGTTCCCGGCCTCGGCAGTGCTAGCCTCTGGCGACTCGTGTGTACGCCGCCAGATACCGCGACGATACCGTTGGCTGAAACGAAGGAGCACGTTGTAGGAGCATGTTTTTGCAGTTAGATTGAGAAAATTACGTGCACGTCACTTGTTAGGGGGCCAATCAGCGGCCTCCCATTCCATCGTTCGATAGGCGGGGGCGTTTGAAAACGCATTTCGATGAGCCGCTGCGATCTTTTGCGATGTGCGTTTCAAAGCCTTATTGTAAATTACATGCTTTACGCAGAGCTCTGAAATCTGTCCTCTAATGATCCTGATGACTCGCTCTATCAGATCACCATGTTTTCACAAAATCGTCAAAAATTGGGGGACCCTTAAGCTTCGCCTTTAAGAGTTGAACGCGATAGCGAAATCCGGCCCCTAGTGTGCACTTCAACCACTCAGTGCGTACTTATTAATGTGTGTTGGTACACACTATAGAAGGAGATTCACTATAGTACACACACGCGCGCGCGCGCGACGTATCTATAGTAATGGCAGAGGTTTTCGATCTATTTAACAGCACTTTTATATCAACTTCATGAAAATTTTGTACAGTAATGTAGTCACATGGTCCTGTATTATGAACTGCGCGTAGGCGTGACACTTTTATTCATAAATGGTCACATTCTGTCGTCCTTCGTGCGTTAACTATCTGGCAGCTGTTCGATTTGTTCTTCTGGAGACCTCTTCCGGCCAACGGCAACAAGCATCGCCTTATGGTCGGTGAAATGGAAACTGCAGTACTTCACTTCTTTAATGGTGTCGTGAGAAAGAAATACTAAAAAAGTGGATGCAGAGCATCCGACGAGAGCGCATATAGGCTCTGCTGTTGTCACATGGCCTCCGAGATGGCGGGCGCGCTCGCCGTCTCGGAAGCCATGGTAGTCGAACCATTGCTTGATATGTCTTCCCCTAGATGGACATAGTTGCCCATTTTTGGAGCTGTTATTTTTCGCTCACAGGCGATTTTTTCGCTCACAACAGAAGCGTGGAGACGCCGACACCGACGGCGGTATTTCTGCGGAACGAGCTCTCTAACGCTATCGCGTTAAAACCGTTTCAGGGTCCCTTTAAAATCAAGGGGCAGCCCTCTGTGGTAACTGAAGTTGTTTGCGTAATAACTGGGCACAGTCCATAGTAAATGCTGCACTCTAAAGGTATCTGTAATATTTAGTTGCGCCACATTGACCTGTCAACGTCATTGCCGTGCTCTGGCGCCTAACGCAGCAGTTTTTTTGTTCCCATCACGCTCGAAGAGCGATCTGCGTGGAAACGCCACCCACTAAGAAAGGTGGCCGGTGCCCTACGACTGCGCTATCGGCGCATATAGACGATTTTCCGCAGCTAGTTTGTCTAAGCAAAACTAGATGGCGCCACCGCAAGAGAAGCACCATGGCCTTCTCCTCGGCGGCGCGTCCGCGATGTGGCGTGTGGCGTCCGTTGCCCTGGCCTACGGCGAGACGCGGGCGGCCGTCGGCGACGGTGAAGGGGAAGTAGAAAGGAGAAGGCCATTAGATCACGTGTTCAAACATGGCAGCGCCCGTTCGCCGCTGCGGAAAAGCGTCTATAGACCGTTTTCTCGTGGGCGCCGTCACGTTGCCTAGCGGGCGGAGCCGTCTCCGATCTGGCAACCCACTGGCTTGTGAAAACGCTCGCTTTTGCATGGTCGGTGTGGGGGCGGATGCAATTTTCGTCGTTCTTTTTTTAGTTCTGGTTTCTGGTTTTAGTTATGGAGGGAGGGGGCTGTGAGTTCGATTCCCAGCGCATCAACGGAAGTTTTAGGCGCGAAGCACCTTAGGGCCGAGCCTTGTCCCTCCCTCGTTGTCCGTAGCTCTCTGGTTTGCATGGAGTCCGCTAGGGGTGCTGCGGTGCCCCAAGCGTTAGGAGGCCTACATCATAGAGTTTCCTATTAAAATGCTAGAGGGAAAACTGGCGCTAGTGTCTACGGAAGTTTCAAACAAGGCGGTTGAGCCAGCATGGGAATGATGGGTATGACATGGATTTGCCTAGTCTTCGTTCTGCTGGCTTCATATGGCTTTGCGGCTTCAAAAAAATGGGTCGTTTAAGACAAAATATTGCGCTAAAACGGAAGACTTCGGAGTAACTATGTGCGTGCGCAGATACCAGTTGCTTTTTCGCGGTTAGAAAAATACTGAACGCTCAGAAATTTAGCAATATTGTGCGATATGGCGATGTTGCCTCCTCTGATTGTGCCCAGATTTAGCAGCGTCCATGTGGGTTTAAGTTCCATATATATTTGAGTTTGAACTTAAAATAAAGATTTTTTGCTCTTGTAAGTGACGTGCTGACATTTTCAAGTGTGTAAAATGTAGATGTCGTCTAAATATAAAAAAAACGGGCTTTCGCTCGCTTCCTTTATTGCAGGGCAAGTGTTCCACTGTACTTTTACAAACTATATGCATGGGTCAAGCCCCTGTGCAAGGTCGTAGTAGGAGCGCAATATCGCCCATCGCTTGGTGGTTGGTTTCGTGCAAAAAAAAAAAAAAAAAAACGAAAACAATAAAACGTGATGTTTGATAAACAACTGTGCCGTTAAATTCAGTCGGAAACTGCGCCTGGGCTTCGATTCGAGCTGACTTTTTGAGCGTCGACCGCAGGCGCATCTGCCTATCGCCCGCTGGGTGTCTACTACGCACGATAACTGTGCGTCTGCTTGGCGCATTCGGTCAGCGTTGAATTAATCAGAAAGCGGAATTGAAATGATCTGGTGCAGGATATACGGGCAGCCTTGTCACAAGGGATGTATGTCATCCGTGAAAGCGACCCTACGCATGCAGATTCTTTCGCACCTGATAGAAAGAAAAAAAAAAGAGCAGCAAAATCACGCCAATAAGGTTCGCGAGACGCAGCGCAAATAGTTCTAAAGTTGGGTAAAATACCACTGCAAATAATATGTGCGTTTAGCGATCGCTCGCTATTTTCCGAATTTAGCGGAGACGCAAAACGCTCGCTAAGTTTGTTTAGCGCGAAGAACATGGCGGCTCCCTACAACCAGCCTACAACTGACGGCTGCCCGTTTCGCATCTATCGTGTCGTCTTGCTGCGTTGTGGGACTAGCTGATTCACAATAATCGTGTTGCTGGTTTTCGCTTCGACAAGACAACAATCTTTTCGCTGTGGATTCTAGTTTGACCACATTACACATGAACAACGAAAGCGAAACTCTGCCTCGTCACACTACAGCAACACTTGTGCAATTATTATTGCACGATGTTCTTTTTAATAAATCTTTTTGCGCTTGCGTTGCTTTTTAAGTTACTAACAACGGCCGACGGTTTTGACGCTTTCACTGTTCGCGTTTAGATGGCGCAGCGAAGGTTTGCTTGCCTTGCGTTTTGCGGCGCGTCGTCGTCTCGCGCTATACTAAAGAGCTATGGGACGCTATCGAATAGCACTCCGCAAAAATTTAGCGAGCGTGACTCGCAAGCGCTAACGCAAAAATTTTCCGCAATACTAAATCTACCTAATGTCACTCGCGTCACTGACGCTAAAAACAGAAATAAGCAAATCCACCAGAACGTTTGAAGCCGCAAGCAAGAAGACTAGACAAATCCATGTCATACCCATCATTCCCATGGCATCTTCATGATCGCAGCGCCAGTTTTCCCTCTAGTATTTTAGTAGGAAACTCTATGGCCTACATGACTGCAGTCATGTATAGTCTGTTTCAGTTCCGTGCAGCGCTGTGGAAGCTACAGCCCTCTTCGGCCAATCAGGACGACGATCACATGTTAAATGTGTACTTCCGCGGCTCGTCATCTGCTAGTGGCGAGCACTGCAGTGGCACCTGCAGCCCTGAAAGCAGGAAGATAAAGCGTGGTGTGCGTGCCCGAGCAATGACATTTCGTCTCGCTACGGAAGGATTCTGTGCGCGATGGCCTCGTAGCCTTCATCTGCTGCACGGAACTACTGAAACAGACAATAGGCTCCCTACCTATAGCGTGTGGGCGTGGGCCCATCCTGGAGGCAGTGCAGTCAGACGGTGTGTGTGAATGTGTGGGCCGATCCCAGAGGCTAGTGCACCCAGACAATGTCGTCTGCTGTCGTGGGAGAGCGGCGAGCGCGAACGGCCCGCGTTGACTATGGAAACGCTTTTTCTGCGATGAACGAGGTCCGTCGCGGTGGTGTAGTTCAATAAAGAAAGAAAAAATGGCCGCGTGCCTCCGTGCTTCGCTGCAAATTTCGTCGAAAGACGATAGTCTTCTACCGGCCGTACAACATGAGTCCTGGTTCGCGTGTTTCTATTTCCCCGAGGAGTCGCGCAAGCGAGAGGGATAACGAAGAGACGCGAGGAGAGAAAGGGACCGGCCGGAGTGGCGGGCGGCCGTTCCGCTGCCTTGTGCTACCCGTTCGGCACGAGCGTGAGATATGGGCGCCATCTGGCCATGATATCGGGAAACGCAAGAAGCTTGCGTAGTACGCAGAACTGCGTAGGAAACGTCCGCTTTTGCGCATCCTAACAAGCACTAGGGTCTTTAGAATGACGCATCTATGTATTTTCTATTAAAGGAACACACCGTCTAATTCTTACGTATTGATGTTGCGCCTCAGATATGCGTAATATTTGCTTTTTGGTCGGCTGTGATCACAAGTATGAACGCAACTGGGTGGTCGCAAGATGGGTGGTCGTTTAGGAAGGGGTTAACCTTTCGCAGCAGGACACACACACACACACACACACACACAGATCAAAATTTCTGCGTCGAAGTGTCCCAAGAAAGACTATCGTCTTTAAAAAGAAAACCGCGGTGGTGTCGTGGTTACAGTACTCGGTTGACCAAAAAACGCGGGTTCGATCCCGGCTGCGGCGGTCGCATTTTCGATGGAGGCGAAAATGCCAGAGGCCCGTGTACTGTGCGTTGTCAGTGCACGTTAAAGAACCCCAGGTGGTCTAAATTTCCGGAGCCCTCCACTACGGCCCTTCTCTCCTCTCTCTCTTTCCCTCCCTTTCACCCACACGGACGCTTAGCCATGCTCCCTACATGGGCTGCAGAAACTTGCGTCCATCATACGCGAACGGGCAAGATCGACACCACCGTAAGCAGCCGCGCGGCCGCATCGCTCGCTAGTGTACGGCGCCGCGTTCTCCGACATTGCTTGCGTCCGCCGCGGTGCTGTAGTGGTTACGGTACTCGGCTGCCACCCAAAATACGCGGGTTCGATCCCGGCCGCGGCGGTCGCATTTTCGATGGAGGCGAAAATGCCAGAGGCCCGTGTACTGTGCCTTGTCAGTGCACGTTAAAGAACCCCAGGTGGTCGAAATTTTCCGGAGCCCTCCACTACGGCCTTTCTCTCCTCTCTATCTCTTTCATTCCCTTTCCCCCTCCCCCACGGACGCTTAGCCGTGCTCCCTACATGGGCTGCAGAAATTAGCGTCCTTTCCTAACCGAACCACAATCAATCATCATTGCTTGCGTCCCGCGATCTCCTCGTTGGTCTGTGACTGAGGGACTTGCTGTCCTCTTGTGCGTGGTGCTGCTCCGATTCCTCTTGACGCAACCATGGACGAGTCGGACACCTTCCAGGATGACCCGAGCCTCTCCCTCAACGAGAGCCTGAAAAGGTTCATGGCCTAGGCAGAAGCAGAAAGTGTTAGAGCGGCATGCTGCGTCGGCAACTCGGGGGCTCGCCAACGCTCCTGCGCCTACCGAGCCAGTGCCTGCCGGAGATGTAGCTGCCACCCCTGCATTCAGCACCGCCGACGCTTCCGCTTCCGTTCCTCTTCCCGCGTCACCGGATGAAGAGGAGATGGAGTGCATTACAACAAGGAAGCGTCGTCACGAAGCGAGCGACGACGAGGGCCCACAGAAGCAAGCCATGAGCGACGCTACCGTTCCACCGTCGCCCGCAGCCACCACGTGCCACGGCCGGTGGTGGTGGTGGTAGTGATTATGGTAAGGAAAAGACGCTTATTTCTGCAGCCCAAACTGGGAGCACGGCGCAGCGTCTTGGGGAAGGGATAATGGGAAATAAAGAGGACAGAAAGGTAATGAGAGATGTCAGGGTTCGCTCAGCACTGCAGAAGTAAGCCGGCGGAAAGGGGAGGCGCGGGAGGGCAACCCGGGCTCTGCGGTAGGCTGCGATGCCAGTCTCATCTATGAAGTCCACCAGAGTCTGCAGCGCTGGTAGATGGGGGCGAGTCGGGAACAGCAAGTGGTGGGGTGTGGTGGCTGGAAGTCCCTGCCTCCGGTAGGCTGTGATGACCCTCGAACGTTCCTGTGCAGGTCCGGGACAGGCACAGAGGAGGTGTTCGAGAGTCTCAGGATCCCCGCAGCGGCTGCAGGCTGGACGCACGCGTTCGCTCCCTCCTTTACGGCCTCTACACGGGGGGCTGTTTCTACCTATCGCCGCAACTTGGCGGGGGCGCTCCGAGCCAACCCGCTCTAGAGTTACCGTATATGTTCTTCTTGGGTAGGGAGCATATACAGTCATAGAGTTTCCTACTAAAATACTAGAGGGAAAACTGGCGCTAGTGTCTACGGGAGTTTCAAACAAGGCGGTTGAGCCAGCCTGGGAATGATGGGTATGACATGAATTTGCCTAGTCTTCGTTCTTTTGGATTCATATGGCTTTGCCACTTTAAAGAATAGGTCGTTTACGACAAAATAGTGCACTAAAACGGAAGACTTAGGAATAACTATCTGCGTGCGCAGGTACTACTTGCTTTTTCGCGGTTATAAAAATACTGAACGCTCAGAAATTTAGCAATATTGTGCGATATGGAAATGTTGCCTCCTTTATTTGCGCCCAGATTTAGCGGCGTCCATGAATGTTTAAGTTCCAGATATAGTTGTATTCGAACTTAAAATAGAAATTCTTGCTCTTGTAAGGGGCGTGCTAATGTTTTCAAGTATGTAAAAAGTAGGTGCGTCTTCTAAATCTAACAAACATGCTTTCACTCGCTTCTTTAGGCGCAGTGCAAGTGATCCACTGCCTTTTTACAAACTATATGCGTCAAGCCACTGCGCGAGGCCGTAGCAGAAGCGCAGTATCGCCCATCGTATCTTGGTTAGTTTTGTGCAAAAACATGATGTTAAATAAGCAACCGTGTCGTTAAACTCCGTCAGAAACTGCGCCTGAGCCTTGATCTGAGCTTACTTTTTCAGCGTCGTCTGCAGGCCCGTTTGCCTATCGCCAAATGGGTGTCGACTACGCACGATAAGTGTGCGTCTGCTTGGCGCATTCGATCAGCGTTGAATTAATCAGACAGCGGAATCGAAATGGTGTAGTACAATATATACGGACAGCCTTGTCGCAAGGGATGTATGTCAGCCGTGAAAGCTACCCTACGCTTACAGATTCTGTCGCACCTGATACAAAAGAAAAAAGAAACAGCAAAATCGCATCGATACAATTCGCGAGACGAAGCGCAAATATTTCTAAGGTTACGTAAAGTACCACTGCAAATAATGTGTAGCTATCCATCAACAAGCACAACAACGAAACAGACTGCACGGCACCTCATCATTGCAAACGACCTTTGTACATGCGACAGTCATGATTTCTAGCGGCAAAGCGTACACTACAGCCGCTGCCTTCATCGCGTAATGAAAAAGTGTAGTAATGTCACTCGCTGTCATTGAAGCTAAAGAAACACGAAAATAAACAAATCCACCAGAACGTTTGAAGCCGCGGGCACGAAGACTAGACAAATCCATGTCATACCCATCATTCCCATGGCATCTTCACGATCGCAGCGCCAGTTTTCCCTCTAGTATTTTAATAGGAAACTCTATGTATACAGTAACTCTAACCCGCTCAAACCAGCTCCCGACCGTTGCGGAAGCTAGCGCGCACAGGGACTGTTCGGCTTCAGACTTGCCGCGTCACTTTCTGAAGCTCCTCTATATGCTATGCATGGTACCAATGCGATGAGAACACTGTAGCAAGCATATTGATAACTCAGGTGGTTTCCGCTTTTCCGAGGGGGAGGGTGTTCTAAGGCCTATCCCCTTCCCCTAAGGCGCTTAGCCGTGCCCGCAGTATGGGTGTCAGAAATTAGCACCCTTTTCCTTTCCTTTGTAATCACTACTACTACTACTACTACTACTACTACTACTACTACTGCGACGAATGCTTTACCAGCTCGCAAGGAACGAGAACGCGCCCTCGACCGCGAGAGACAACCCTGACGCAGGCAGCGTCTACAAGAGAGCTTTTTCATTGAAAAAAAAAAATGCCGCCCGCATCTTCCCACGGGGGGAACTGGAGTAAATGCGTCGCAGAGTGGTGGGGGTATCGCGTGAATATTGCGTAATTGGGTATGGTTTGGGAATGCTTAATTGTTATTTCGTCTTTATTATTCTTATTTATTGAATGAAGGAGAATGAAGGGACGCTGATGTTGGGTTGTGACCCACTACTGGTTGAAGGTACCGTTGCTTCCATCGCATCTGCTCGAGTCAAGCAAAGCGTCAAGTCAAGCGAAAGCCAAGTAAAGACGCCCTTGACTGAATTCCGAACACGCGCACCGCCGCTTATATACACACCGGCCGCGTTCGAGGGAGAGGAGTACGGGGGAGAGGCCCGCAAAGACGCCCTTGACTGAATTCCGAACGCGCGCTCCGCCGCTTATATACACACCGCCCCCACTGCGCATGCTCGGCTTGCTGAACGCCCGGTGGGCCGGCACGAGACGAGCATGCGCAGTGGGGGTGTGGACGGCGCCGCCGACGCTGAAGCGCGACATCGTGCGACTAAGAAATACTCCGAATTTAAAAACCGACTGCTCACCCTGCACAACCGTTCACCGGCCACCCCGTATATATAGGCACAGGATCTTGAACTGCAATGTGCCGATGGGAGATTTCTGTTGTGCCTAGTTGAACCATAAGGATTCGCAGCGTGCGCCGGATCTCGGCACGATCTACGACGTGGGAGTGCAGGAACCTCACAAGCACCAGGAACATAAAAGACAACGCGTGTGTAAACATACACACGCGTTGCCACTCATTTACATGCGTGAGTGGGCAATGTCACGAATGATTTACGGTAGCACTGAACATTCCCCAGTGCTTCGCCAACTCGTCATGGTTCCCTTCGTGGAGATGCTTGAACTTTTTTTGTTTCTGGCTGTTTTTCTTTATTGTTCTTACATATTTACATTACCGCATCATATCTGTTACCGTATAGTAACGTATGAGATTGCGGTGAACCCCGGCATACAACACTTTCTTGTTAAAAGGACTGTTACTGCGCACTGAGTTGTTGTGTACTCCGCTGTATAACTCGCACGCATACTTGCGTTTAAATGCCTTGCATGTCATGTTCCATGAAACGCAAGGCAGTTAACTGACTCAGTTAGTCAAGCTGCGTGTACTGTGTACGCCGCTTTTGTACTATCACGGTGTTTGACACACGTCTATATTGAGTAAATGTTTTAATACTCAAACGTATCGCTTTCTTCGCATGATTGCTTGAGTGGCCGTGGCAAGCAACGGTTTATTTTCTTACGCAGATATGTTCTTCGAGAGAAGGACGTCTGCTATTTTACGTCATGCTCACAATCGCATATCGCGAGACAATAGGGAGTTTGAGAATTGGGGCCCCAAGGAGCTTGGGGACCCATGAAGCTTGCGACCCGCCAGGGCGCATGCGCAGAACCATCTGCGCATGCGCTGCATTTACACGTTCATGTTTGCCGCTTAAAGGGGCCCTGAAACCATATTTTACTCGCTGAGTTCTGCTTCTAAATGGGTTCTTCGCATTCTTCTGAGGTAAATATTCAAGAAGAATTTTCGAGCACGCGCACCCATGATCATCATCATCTTTGGCATCACCATAGTGGGCGCCCGCCATGAATAACAGGAGAGGGTAGAAGACGAGACAGAAGGCGTTTGTCGGTTCTCGGGATTTTGCCGCTCGCCGTTCGCTGTTCCTGGCGTCCTCCGTATTTTCTTTCGCGACAATATGTATGGGTTTGGACAAGAGTGCGTCTGCAGGCGACGCCGTGCTATTTGGGATTCTTTACTGAGGTTGGTACCCGGGGGCGGAAGTTTCTGTCGTTCGAGTCTTTAGTGTATGTCACAAGCGGGTCCACATGCACAGGTGAGAGAGGTTGCGATATGCCAGGGTCGGAGGTCCGGAGGAGTAATTCTCGGGCTGAGACAAGAGCGAGCTTGTTGCCCCTAACTCCGCAGCGAGCGGGTTTCCACTCTCCGTCTGAGCGTTGGGATGGTAGCTGTGAGAGGATGCGGTGCGCAATAGGGCCAATGTGGCCTTTGGAGAAGTTGCGGTAGGCTGCTCGCGAGTCCGTAAGAATGAAAATTGATGCAGGGTTTCGGGGGGCGAGAACAATTCCCGCTTCCTCCATGCTAGTTGCATCTGCATTCTGGGGCGATGTACAATCAATATGTCTTCCTTGGTGAATGACGGTTTCGGTGCATTTGCCATAGACTGGTCCAGCCGCATCGACAAAGAAGGCACTTTCGTTGTCTGAGTATTTGTCGTGCGCCTGTGCCCGGGCCTGGTGTCTGCGTTCGTGAAACTGTGGGTGCATGTTGCGTGGTAGGGGCTTGATGATGACATCCCGTCTCCATTCGGGTGGTATGCGTTGTTTCCCTCTCCTCTGAAGGGGTGCTTCAATGTCAAGTTGCGAGGGTAGTTTTGACCCGTCTTATTGATCGCCAGGCGCACGATTTGATTCATGTGTTGAGCTTTAAATAATTCGGATGCTGTATTATGAAGCCCCATTTGAAGTAGGCGCTCCGTAAGTGTCCAAGGCGGAAGGTTGAGAGCTTTTTTGAGAGCAATGCGGATAATTCTGTGTATTTTGTGCTCGTCAGCTGCTTTCAAGATCATTAGGTAAGGAAAGCTATAGGTTATGCGACTGATGACAAATACCTGGGTCAGTCGAAGGACGTCGTGTTCTTTCATGCCTTGTTGTCGGTTGGCCACCCAGCTAATTATGCGAGAGATCTGAAGCCAGGATGTTCTCAGTTTCTGCATGGCAAATGAGTTGTTACCCCGTTCGTTGAAGTGCGCTCCGAGAATACGAATAGTTTCCACCTCTTGAATTGGTGTTCCGTTTATTCGTACGCCGAGGGGTACATTGCCGGGCGCGTTATTTCTCATTACAAGAAGTTCAGATTTGGTGGGGGAACACTCCAGACCACTCTCGCGCCCCGATCTTTTCTATGACGGTGGCGACCCGTTGTAGGGCTTCCTCGATTTGGCCCAGATTGTCGGAGCTGGTCCAGATCGTGATGTCATCTGTGTAGATGGCATGCATGACGTACGTCAGACATTCGTTTGAGGGCTTCGGGGAGGTGAACGAGGGCGATATTGAAGAGCAGTGGAGAAAGAACAGCCCCTTGGGGGACCGAAATCACCCATGGTAATAGGCTCAAATTTGAGGTCCCCTACTCGACGCTGTACATAACCAACCGACGGTCTCCGATAACAGCAGCTCATAAGAAACGGAGATAGATAGATAGATAGATAGATAGATAGATAGATAGATAGATAGATAGATAGATAGATAGATAGATAGATAGATAGATAGATAGATTGTTTCATGGCGAAATTAACATCGTAAGCGCAATAAGAAATATACATTACTAAATGATTACTCCTTGCCGTAAGACATACAGCCGTACACTACTAACCTTTACACAAATCTTTTAGCTGGCCGATGAAAATCGGATGACGAATTAACACTTTCAGCCTACTTCCTATAAGAAAGAACACGATTCTATCCCTTCACTGCCGCAATAGAAAGTTTGCGTGTTTGTGCTGGTGTGTATGCATATAGATGTGTGTGTGTGTGTATCTGTGTGCCTGCTGCCTCCCTGACGCCTATTTTTCCATTTGTCTTCGCACGTCCATGTCGATTCCGGCATAGGAAATTATCGATTTCATTACTCATCGCACATCATGCAACCGCAATTTGTTACAGCCAGTGATTTGCTTTGTTTTTTTTTTTTCATATTCACGTACGTTGCAAGAAACTTCTGTGTGCAAAACCACGTGGAAGGTTTTCAATCCATTTATTTGACCCTAACTTCTACTACACAACCTTCGGGCAACGCACCGAACTCAACACGCGGAGGCACATCTGCTCAGCGAGAACGGAGAAGTTAAAACGATCGCTAAAACACGATCTGCCACGCGCGTCGACCTTACTTGCAGAGCAATTATAGAAAGCGTGACGTCCTGGATGTCGCGATCAGCAAAACTAGATAATCTTGGACATTTTGAGACCATATACTGTACGAAATAGTAACGCCGGTAGAAATTAACGCGCATGAAAGGCTTTGAACGAATGTACGTTTAATGATGCGGAGCCGCCGCGACTGGGACCTCCGAGGGTCGCAGGTTCGCCCCCCCCCCCCCCCCCCCCGGCGCCCCCTAGACGATAGGCAGCGAAACGCTCAGGTCGTATATCGGTTTTAGAGCTGTGCGTCTTTCGTTCCCTCGTTCTAAGCCGATTTGCAAGTTCGACAACGTAAGCAGAGACACACCATCCCCAGGCAGCAGGCTCGGTAGCTACAAGTTTACGGTCGTTCGAACGGACGCACGATTCGGTTACAGCGTGACGCACTTCCCACATTGTCTTCCTTCAGGAAGCATACAGGGTGTCCCAGTGAACTTACACCAAGCTTTAAATACGTTCACGTGAGTTTTACGAGAACGCAACCGTTTTAGTATTGTTTACCGTCGGCTTGACCATCTCAGATCATTTTTTAGAGCTCAGCTAATTCATTTTTATTAATTGACCAACCTTTAAATTATTCATTTCTGGGATTTTACTGCCCGAAACCATGATTTGATTATGAGACGCCGTAGTGGAGGGCTCCGGCATTGTCGACCACACGGGGTTCTTTAACACGGGCCTAAACATTCCGCCTCTGTCGAAATGCAGCCGCTGTGGCCGGGATTCGATCGCGCGACCCTCGGATCAGCGGCCGAGTACCATAGCCACTGGACCACCGTGGCGTGGCAGTGAACAACTTGTAGAGCATGTCAATTAGTCACCACATAATGTACTTTCACACTAATAAGTGCAGTGATTTTAATTGTCCCTGGCTTCTAAGAATGTGCTTGAGATTTGAAAAAGTACCCCGTGTCCAGGCCTTGCGTGCCGTGTCATTAGCTGTTTGTGCCTGCGGTCTCCTTGCATCATCGGTAGCTCGGTCCTACTGCACGCTTCAGACCGCCGATTTCATGGCACGTGAGCGGCTAGTAATGCACTCTTTAAAACCTCGCGCACTTTCTTACAATCGCAGAAAAAGTGAAACCACTGCATCTATTATTATAGAAAGTACATTATCCATACACTAGTTCACATGCTCTGCAACTTCAGAATGAAACATCTTTCCTTTTTAACAAGAGTTATAAATTTGGTAATCAATTAAGCGATACTAATTGGGTCTAAATTATTAGACTGGATAGCTGACTATTTGCACTTGAGGTCCCAGTTCGTAGCTTTCAATAGCGCGCAGTCTTCATCAGTGACAGTCACATCAGGTGTGCCTCAGGGATCAGTGCTTGGACCTTTGTTATTTGTCATCTACATTAATGATGTAGTAAATGTGATTAAACACACTGCCGTCAAGTTGCGCCTATATGCCGATGACTGTGTCCTTTACCGCACTGTTGATAACACTAATGATCAGCAAGAACTAAACCATGTTTTCTCAGTGTTCTGCGAATGGAGCAATGCGTGGCAAATGAAAATTAATTTTACCAAAACGGTCGCCATGACTTTCGGTAACAAAAAGAAGCCGCTGAATTATTCTTATGGTGCTAATGGTAGTTTCTTGTCCCATGTAAGTGAATTCAAATACTTGGGTGTTATTTTTTCGCATAACTTAAAATGGCATGCCCATATTAACCACATCTCTGCAAAAGCACTCCGAAAGCTTGGCTACCTCAAGCGAACTTTAAAACATGCAACCAAGGAATGTAAGCTTACTGCTTACAAATCACTAGTACGTCCGATACTAATACGCTTCAGCTGTATGGTCCCCTCACCTCACGTGTGACATAGAGCATCTGGAATCAATTCAGAAAAAAGCAATCAGATTCATCTACGGTCGTTATGATCATAGCTTCTCACCTTCATCACATGCACAAATCTTATCATTGCAGGCTTTAGAGCATAGACGCACACTTGAACGGATAATTTTGCTGCACAAGATCGCCCATACGTCATCCGGTGTTGAGGTGCCCTTCTCTTTTATATCCACTAATGCTCGTACTACTAGACACACCCACAGACTGAACGTTGTTCCTTTCAGGGCACACATTGACTGCTTTAAATTTTCGTTTTTTCTGCTCACAGTTGAACTCTGGAACAACTTGGATGGCTCGCTTCGTACATTAACTTATGAAGAGTTCGTTGAGCAACTACCTAACCATATCACCTTTTAATCTGTTTTGTATGATATTAGTGCTCTTCTCTTTCTTTGTTTGCACCAGCATCTGTACCCTGACGTGATTAGTGACCTTGTTGAGCACATATGTAGGCATTGAATATTTTTATGTGTTTGCACAGTCTTAGCGTCCTTTTTTTCCTTTTGTTGTTGTTGTTGTTGTTTGTATTAAATCATGTACCCACTCCTGCTATGTCTTGTGGGGCCGCGTCCCGCTCGACGCCACGTTTTTGCACGGAATGTCGCCGCATCCCCCTTTCCCGGCTGGACGGAGCGGGGGCCCACCCGCTTCGCCCATGTGGTTTTAACACAGGCTGCCATTGGGCAGCGAGAAATTCTTAGAACGTTTGCGCGTTCTGGCGTTTCTGGTTTTGGAGATGGCTCGGTAGAACACGCTGGGACTTGGAGAAGTGCGCACGTACTTTTGGGACCCTCCGGCCGACCAGGCCATCGGTCGGATGGCGTGCTTCTGCGAGCCCCAGCGACCACGGCGGCGACCTGCGACCGACGCTCCTGTCTGTATGTTCTTCTTCTATTTTCCTTTTCCGAGGGCTCGCGGTCGCGGGTGCGCTAGCCGGGGTTAGGCTCTCCTTCCTTGCATGGTTATCTTTGTGTGTTATTCTGTGTTCGCGTGTTGTTAATCGTTACTGTCCTTTGTTTGTGTTCGTGTGTGTTCGCGTGTTGTTTATCGTTATTCTTTATATGTAATTCGATCTTTAGATTCGGCCCTGTATTATTATTGTATTTGTGTTAACGTGTTGATTAAATCACCATGCACGGAGAGTTGCGCCTAATGTTCTCATCCTTAGCCGCGTGCGACGGTTCGCGCTGCCCTGCCTCGAGTCGGGCCGCGGGCCGAAGCGCGCGGCAGCGCGGCGATGGCATGGCTGAGATAGCTAGCGCGCGAGCGCGACGACCTCATTCTCTGCTCGTTGAGTGCTCGAACCCACTGCAGGGGGTTGCTAGCGGCGATGCCGCTGCTAGCAGTAGTAATAAGTAGAAGAGTAACCCCTACATTTTGGCGCCCAACTAAGTGGGGCCAGGGGCCTTGCCCTTGGTCGCTCAAACGACGAGCAGGTGTCGGCAGAGTGGGGAAGTTGCGTTCGGTTCCCAGCGTAAAATGCGCTTTGGTTGAGGTTGGCCGTCTCTGCCGTGTATCGCGCGTATCTCTTTCTTTGTCTGTCCCCCCTTTTTCTCTGTCTACGTATCGTGGTGTGAGGAGAGGCAAATGTCACTTCTCAAACGGATTGGTAACCCGCTTCGAAGTTGTGTGAGGCGAAGCGTGGACGAGGAAAGGCGTGATGCAAGTTGCCACCGAGATGTAGCAGTTCGTTCTTGGTGGCGGAAACTCGTTGGATTTACCAGGGCTTCCATCATGCCATGGCCGGGAGATTGACCATCGTGTCTCCCGTGCGACGTTCAAGTCGGTGAGTCCAACGGCTTTCTTTAGACTTCGCGTCGTGCGCGTCTTTCTTCAGCAAAATTTAGAACCAGTAAGAGAATAGCTGACGCACTATTTCTTGCCCGGGTCGCCCAAAGTCTCTTTTCGTTAAAAGTTGACGGCGCTGTTCGGTTGCACATTGCCGACTTGCACCGTGGGAGGCAAAGATGGCGGAAAGGCCGCTGAGGCCTAGGAGGATATAAAAAGAATTGCTGGAGTGGCAGCCACCTATACCTACCCATAGAGCACAGTGAAGCCGGCGGCGGCCATCTTGTGGTGGGCAGGAAGGCGGCCGCGTAGCATATAGCGCGCTTCCACGCCCGTTTATTTTTCCGCAAATGATTGCCGTTAGAGTAGTAAAAACATGCTCACATAGTCGCCGATACAGTGGCAGCGATTAAAAAGACTACAGAACGGTTCGTTTTTCATAGTTAAAATTTTATTTGTACAGCTTCCTCAGCGCATAGCCAACATGAACGTTACAGCCGAGTTGTTTCACTGATTCTTAAAAATGACGAGCCTTGAAAACAAAGACGTGACTTTATCTTTCACGAGTTCCCTGTTTCGTTCCCTTGTCATGTGGTGCAGCCTGATCTTGATGTGCAGCTCCAATACTTGCTTACACAAGTTGTAAATGTGATTGTTCAACACGTCGACGTCAAAAAGATGTTGTTCCAATTGTGAAAACCACTTCTTTTCCAGTGATTGACTCAATATCTCCAGAACTAGTTGTTTGGTATTAGCACATATTTTCTTAAGACATTGAGTGGAAGCCTGCAGCCGGCGCAGCCCCTTTTCCGCTGTTTCGCACAGTGACACAACGTCTTCGAAAGGATAAAAGAGTCCACCTTGATTTTTTTGTCTCACCAGTAGAGATGTATCCACTTCTTGAAGAGCTTCTAAGCACACCTCACAGGTGTTTGTTGCAGCAATTTTGCGAGTGACAAAGCCGACAATGTAAGGCACGACAGAGCGAGCGAATGTGGAGAGGCTCTCTGGATAGTCAATTCAGTCTGTGTAATCGTGGTCCTCTGGTTGTAGGATGGCAGACCTTCGCGATGTGATCTCAGTGGTTGCACAAAATGTAGTGGCAGAGGCAGATGCACCCAGAATAGAAACAATATCTTGCGAGCAGTTTCCTGAAGTGGACGATCTCACTTCTGTATGGACCAATAAACGCTTGTAAGCCGCCATGAATTGCGCAGCTGTAGGGTAGTTGTTGAACCCCCCACGTCCTCGCACACAGCCGAAGAAAGTTTCTGCGTGATCTTGGCTCATCTTGTGCGTGAGCAGATAGTTGAGCTGACCTTCATGAACGAGTTCCTTGAAGATACTTTCTGTGCTTTGTATACATACAAGAAAACCCACAAATCCTGTCCTCTTTGTTCCTGGCAAAAGTGGTCGACCAAATGGATCTTTCAAACCACTGATGTACTCTCGAGCATTGGCAAAAAATCGCTTCCAACAAGCCTCATTTTGCTTTCGAAGAGGTGCTTTGTATGATTTACCTAACGGATTTCTGGAGTTGATTAAATCGAAAAGATGGTCAAACACCCTCACAAATTTCGCCGTGGCACCAGCACCTCTAAATTGTGGCAGCGTCAGTGTTTGCTCGCAAAAGTCAAGAGCATCTGCGACTGAAATGCTGAGAGCCTGAACTGCGAGGCGTACCTTCATCTTCTGTTTTTCCCACTGCACATGCAGCTTAGTTAGTTTATTGCCAAGGCGGAGCCCCTCCTCGCTCTGTAGAGCCTCCAGTGCCTTTATGTAAGCCCATTTTATGTGGTGTCTATCAACATCAGTGATGTATGACATTGTTGCCAGTGAATTTCTAATCAACTTAATCATGTGGCATGGGTCAAGCAGGATGTGCACATCTCTTGACTCGTCAAATGGGTTCTTAAATGATGTGGAGAACTCAACGTGATCAGGCTTTAGTTCTGCACCAACGCATTTCACCATAGTGAAATTTGATGACGCACCATCAAACGTTAGGCTGACAACTTGAACACTTACAGATTCCAGTCGATCAATACATTGTTTTGTTAGTTGAGCCCTTTCAGAACCAGTGAGTGAGTGGATAAGAAAGTAGCCGACTGGAATTTTCAGCCTAATGTTGATGCCAACAACAATATACACACAAACATTGGTGGCTTCAGGAAGGCTGTCATCATCAAGAGAAGCTCCAAAATCAACGTAGCCAACAACTATGTCTCCGACAAGTTCAACGTGTTTCCTAATAGACATATCATCGACAATCAGAGCGCAGTAGAGACTTTCAGAGCGGCTTTTAACCAACTTCTCCAAGAAAGAAAATGATTCACTTGTAAAGCCTGGTTGGCCGTCAACAGACCTATACCATTCTCTGATTGTGCGCTGTGAAGGGAGGGCGTCATTAAACTTTGATCACACAAATTCATAGGCTGCTGGTGAATAGAAATGCAAAGTCAGTGCAAACGTTCGCAGCTCCGGAGGGTATTTACCTCCCGTGTCTGTCCGTGCCCGGTGAAGCAGTTGTTGTATGTCAGGAGAAAATGCTGCATCGAACATCTTGGAGCCCTCTTCTGACAAAAGCTTCTGCTCTTGGATACCTCTAATAATTTCTTCAGCGGTGATCTTCTTTTGTGTCAGCCTTCGCTTGTTCTGCTGCAGCGTTTTAATTTTTTTCTTCAGGTGCAATCTTTCTTCTTCTGTTTCCTGCAACTTTGTCTTGTACCACTGCTTTGATGGTGATATAGTGACATGCTCTTCAGTATTTAAGACCTCTTGCTCCTGAGCAGGACTGCATCCTCGGGGCTTTGGTGCTGGTCGCTTTCTTTTCACCTGAAATAAGCACATAGTAGCAATTACCTACTTCTAGAATTACATATATACTTCAAATATTGCACATAACATGAATACATATACCGATCCTGAACATACGAAAGTATGTTCAGGAACAGTTCCGATGCTTATCGGTGCCTGGAGGTGGGCAGGAAAAGCAGAGAACACCGTCGGCACACTACCCGCTTTCAATCTTGTTGTTTGTCCGGTCCGGTCAAAGCACGCCGGATCAAAGTGCGCAGAGCAAAGGCGATGTTTATCTGCCGGTTTCCAGCGTTCACGACGCACAGCTCGCTCCCATAGGTTCCTTGTCTCAGGATCTTTTGGAAACCTGCCAATAATTTCCAAAAATTAATTCATTGAGCCTACCAATGAAAAACACGAGTCAGCCGTATTACCAGAGCACGTAGGCACTGTGTGCTTTCAGTACGCACCTGTGAAATGTGATCTTGGAAGCAGGATTCGCGTGATTTGTGCACCCATATGCTACGCAGGATTGCACCATTCTCGCTTCAATCGAGCCGCACGCATACGAATGCAATGCAGAGACACACTTGTCAAAGGAAAATTGGTGCGCGAACCGCAATGCACCGTCGCTGAAGGCGAACTGGCAGTCGCCGAGCCAGCCGAGCCGAGCGCTCTGCCCACCGCAAGATGGCGGCGCTGGCTTCACTTGGAGAGCGCTCCTTCCACTCCAGCAGTTTTTTTTATATCCTCCTAGGCTGAGGCGAACAAAGAAAGTAGAAGGAAGGCCATCTTCCATGAATAGCCCATCGGGCACCTGTGTCTTCGCGCACGCAGAAGGGGAGCGCGTTGCGGCGTCCCCGCGGCGGGAGAGAAGGAGGCCATTGTGGCGTTAATCAGCCGGCCGGTCGGGGGGAAAGGATGAAAGAGGGGGTCTATCCTCACTGGGCTCTCCTCAGGAATCTGGTTTTTTTCTTGTTTGTTGTTGTTTTGCTTTTTTCGTTTGGCCCGAAGAGCGACGTAGTTGACGGCAGAGTGACCCATGTGTACATAATGTAAATAGTTTCTTTCGCGGTTTTGTTTTTCGCCTCCGGGAGGCGAGGCGCCTGAATGTGTTGGTACTGCACATGGCGCGCGCGCGTAGTATCGCTGTCTTGTATTGCGGCGAGCGCGGGTTTTGGGCTTGAAGCGGCTTGTGTAGCCGTGGCCCTGGAGAGAAAGGGGTCCACTCTGCGCGGTCTGTACGAGCTTGGCCACAGTATCATGCCACCTTTGCGGTTAGCGCCGTGTTTACGCGCGTCGATAGTGGCACCCCCCCCGACAGCAGAGGAGAGCGATAGCGCGCCCCTGCAATAATTCTCGCCAGTCGTCAGAGCGGAAGGCTTTAGTTGAAGTTACTGTGCTCTGCGATTTGGCACGGTGCAGTGTGAATGCTCAGCTGTCGCCGTCCCTTCCGCGTCTGTTCATTCCGTAGGCAACACGTTGTGGATTTCCCGTTTCGTTTGGTGTCACGGATGGGCAGAGTGCGTTCGTGGAAGGATTATCCGCTAGTGTAAGGTCATATGGCAGCGCACTAGTGAAGACCACGTTTACATTGGTTACTGCCCGACTGATTCCAGACGGAGAGATAACCTGACAGAGAAGTCTTTATCTTTTTCTCTCTCTACACTTTCTCTAGTTTCTCTTCGCTGTTCTAGTTTTTATGTAAGTGTTCCTTTCTGTTTACGTACCGTTTCTTTCTTTTTGAGTTTTTGGTTTTCGCTACCTGAGAATTGTAGTCTCGCGTTGTTTTACTGTTCGTAGTTAACCTGATTTTTTGGTTCCTGTGCTGCGCGACTGTTCTTTTGTTTGTTTGTTTGTTTGTTTGTTTGTTCTGCCGCGCCGAGTTGGCGGCCGAAGTCTGCGTGTCCATAGCGAGGGGGCGTCGACGGCGAGGCTGCGGACGGAGCCGTGGTCGCGGCACTTGGTGCGGCCAGGAAGTCGACTGGGTCGACGGCACGTGAGACCTGCTGCGGCCGGCGTCCAGGGTCCGGGTGAAGATGCCGTGGCGCGCGCCTGCTTCATCGGACACTTGAGAGATTTGCCGCGGTTGTATTGTCGCGTTCGTTTCCTTGTTTTTGTTTTCGTTTGGAGTTCGCGGATTTTAATGTGCGTCGGCTTCTTTGGACATTTGAGACGTGTCGCGATTTTGTTGTCGCGTTTGTTCTTCGTATTTTTGTTTTGGTTTGGGGCTCTCGGATTTTATCGCGTATTGGCACCGTCGGTATTGTGTTTTTAGGGGGGCTTTTAAGGAGGGAGGGATGTGGGGCCGCGTCCCGCTCGACGCCACGTTTTTGCACGGAATGTCGCCGCATCCCCCTTTCCCGGCTGGACGGAGCGGGGGCCCACCCGCTTCGCCCATGTGGTTTTAACACAGGCTGCCATTGGGCAGCGAGAAATTCTTAGAACGTTTGCGCGTTCTGGCGTTTCTGGTTTTGGAGATGGCTCGGTAGAACACGCTGGGACTTGGAGAAGTGCGCACGTACTTTTGGGACCCTCCGGCCGACCAGGCCATCGGTCGGATGGCGTGCTTCTGCGAGCCCCAGCGACCACGGCGGCGACCTGCGACCGACGCTCCTGTCTGTATGTTCTTCTTCTATTTTCCTTTTCCGAGGGCTCGCGGTCGCGGGTGCGCTAGCCGGGGTTAGGCTCTCCTTCCTTGCATGGTTATCTTTGTGTGTTATTCTGTGTTCGCGTGTTGTTAATCGTTACTGTCCTTTGTTTGTGTTCGTGTGTGTTCGCGTGTTGTTTATCGTTATTCTTTATATGTAATTCGATCTTTAGATTCGGCCCTGTTTGTATTTGTTTTAACTAACGTGTTGATTAAATCACCATGCACGGAGAGTTGCGCCTAATGTTCTCATCCTTAGCCGCGTGCGACGGTTCGCGCTGCCCTGCCTCGAGTCGGGCCGCGGGCCGAAGCGCGCGGCAGCGCGGCGATGGCATGGCTGAGATAGCTAGCGCGCGAACGCGACGACCTCATTCTCTGCTCGTTGAGTGCTCGAACCCACTGCAGGGGGTTGCTAGCGGCGATACCGCTGCTAGCAGTAAGTATTAGCAGAAGTAAACCCCTACAGTCTCGACATCGAGACAGCAGTATATGTAACTAAATAAATAAATAAATAAAATAATTACGCGAGCTCATTAAAGCACAGACTCAGATGGACAAAGTGACAGTAAACAGCACTGATTGTGGCATTGTCGTAATGCGCAAGTGGATATCTTTAGAGCTTGGCGCAAGTGAACTGAAACACTGCATACAAAGTGGACGACAGCTAGACCCTGGCATTTCGGTTTAGCGGCTGTGAGAAAAATAGAATGCTGTTAGGTCATCGAATTTCGATCGCTTAGCGTATATTTATGACTTGAGCTGCTGTGAATGTCGCGCTTGCTAGACGCTGAAATCGCCTGTATTGTGTAATCTGCTTTCTTAGTATGTGATTAGCTGTGTGGCTTCTTTATTTCTTTTTTTTTTTTTGCGTATGGCGTGCTGCAACTTATACGTGGCACTCAATAAAAGCTTCATAGAGTTCGTGAGAAATATACATCGCAGGCGCCCACTGGGTTAAGTGTCCCTGAAAACTAGTCATAAATGTGTTCACGAAGTTACACATTTTCTTTTTGGAGCGAAACTTAACGTGGGCGGTTAAAGGAAAGGACGTTTCAAACGAATAGATAATGGCCTGTATGAAAATATATCTAGATTCCTTTGCTCGCAAAACTGCAAGAGGTTCTGATATATTGGCAAAAATTTACGAGAAAGGGGCGTACCATTTTGCCGTTATTTTTATTCCCAGCATGTAGCAGTTTCCAAATATGTGCCCTTGTATCACGCGCCTTTTACCGGGTCGATGTCGGACTCTCTCGTATGCGCTAGTTGGTTTTCTGTTAATCTAAACGCCTTAACAAACATTAGTTTATTGTAATTAGATGCATATATGAACACGGGCCGCAGTGTCTGCTCGCGAGCACGAATCCCATTCGAGCGGACAAGCTCAACTTAAAGGAGTACTGACACGATATTGCGGCGGCGCAAAATATACAGTTTTCGTTTTCTAGCCATGCATTGTTAACGCCCTCCGCACACGGACGCTAGGAAACACGTACAAAACATTTTAGTTTGGTTTTATAGTTTTCGTCGCCCAGCACTGGAATCCAGCCCCAGCGCAAAGGACACTACAATGACGTATGAACGCAGTCTCTTAAGGATAGCTGAAATCGCTGTCACAGTCGCTGGACGACCGTGAAATCATCGTTGTTTGCGTGCCTCACGTGTAATTTATCACAGACGACAGGGTTGCAGCGACGCTATCACGAATTACACTCCCTACGTGACTGAGACGGACGTCCGACTGTGTTGACACGTCACCAGGGAACCGGCCCCTCGAATTCGAAACCGAAAGTGGACTTTTAAGGGAGCCGTATTAAAAATATATTCATTGCGTTGCGAGGCACCAAGATACTCTTTTTGGGGTTCTCCATGCCAGTGCTTTCATTTACAGCAACAATACGAGAATGTCAGAAATTCGTGTCAGTACTCCTTTAAGACCTAAGTGATACTTTGCTTGTTTCCCTGCTAAATTCTGCCTCATATTCACGTCGCATCTTTTGATGTCTTAGTTTTCAGGTCTGAAGAAAGTGTCGTTAAGACGCAATAAGGTTCGAAACAAAGGCCAGAATGCGTGGAAACAGCCCCGGCAATGTTATAGAACGCGATCAGCATGTTTCCATTGTATGCCTATACACTTTCTTTTCCTCCGGCTTTTTGCTTTTTGTTACCATGTCCTTTCTTCACGCTCTTTTTCGATACGTTCATATGAGATGCGACACGTGCGACGCCGCAGTGTGGTTCGCGTTTTTAGTTGAGCATCAGCGAGGTGTTGTATATCTGTGGTTTCATTCGCACTCACGCTTAAAAAATCGTGCAACTTGCCTTTCCATTTGTCGTGCAGCCCCCGCTACTGTAATTCAGAAAAAACAAACAAACAAACAAACGAGCAAATAAATAAATAAATAAATAAATAAATAAATAAGCGGCGTTTCACACCTGAAGCGGGACACCGCCGGAATCACGTCTTCCCTTACGCAGTCGGAGAGACAGAGTTCCTCCCGAAAGAAAAAAAAAAAAAACCCTCTCTGGCTGCTCGCCTGTGTCGATCGCGTCCATTCGCCTTGTTTAAATAAGCCTGTTGGCCGTTTACAAGAGCCGGAGAGGGTCTCAGCTTGGTCAAAGGATTCTCACGGGAGGGCAAAGTTTGTGCTTGTGTGCACGATAGTAGTGAAGCTGCAGTTTGGCGTCGCCCCGTTGTTAGCGGCAACAGTCGAACGAACGCGGTCAATCGGCGCACCGAGGGCGACAAATCGGGTCGGCGCTCCAATCGTGCCATCTGGTGGCTCCGGCTGGCCGCCGCGCCAGCAGTTGCGCGAGGGATGCGGAGCAGGGAGGCTGTCTCTCCGCATGCCGTGACCATGCCGTCGGCCCATCTCCTCGACGGGGCAGTAGTGGTTCGCGCACGGATCTACAACACCGGCCTCGAACGTGCCCCGAGGCCCGGAATGACCGGCAACCGGAGAACTGAGGTAAATGAGAAACGCATTCGCTGGCGCAGATCGAGCTTGCTCAATGCCTGTCGATGCCATTTCGACGCCGCACAATCCGTGCAGTTTTAAACCGGCCGCTAATACGCCGCTCTCATGCGATTAAGAAAGCACCCGTGCCTGTCGGCGACAAAGTTTCATGGGAATTTTAATCCATCAAAAGCCATAAAGAGATTGTGTGTGTTTTGTCTTTTTTGTGTCTTTTCGATTTAGCGCCATAACTGTTCCTTCATAGCGAGAAAATACTTAGAGAATAAATTCTATGTACAGTGTTGTTTTTGCCACACTGCATCAAATCAATTTAATTTTCCTGTTTCTTTGCATTATGGAAAGACCACAGCATTTATTGAAGAAGAAAAAAAGAATGGGCAGGCCACGTGATGAGAAGGCTAGATAACCGATGGGCCGCTAGAACGACAGAATGAACACCAAGAGAGGGTAAGCATAGCCGTGGAGTGAACGACAGAGAGCAAGATGAGGTGACCAAGTTAAATTGAATCAGCTCGCTCAGGACAGGAAAGGAACGAGGGCATTGGGAAAGGCCTTCGTTTTGAGGTGGACATAAGATACGATGATGAAACTGTTCACACAGTGGCTTTTCCATTCCAAGCTACCGTTTCTCCATGAATTTTTAAGGTTTACAGACCGCCCTGTTGCTTTCATCGTTCTGTATTAGACGGTTTAACGGGCGACCACGCATCAAGCGATTCATTGGCTTCGCAGATGTCAAGTGGCCGGGGATCAGAACTGAGCCCCACATTTGTCAACTTTGGATCGGTCGTTCTTTTTTCTTTCTTTCTTGTAACTAATTCATTAAGTTGTAGACCGCAGACCGCACATTATTAGTAAGGCGCACTGTCCCTAAAGCGAAAAGTGTTTCATCACTGCATTCTGCCGGTGCGTAAACATAGAGGATAACGAAAAACCTAGAGATGAAATTAAGGAGCACGCAGCGTGGAAGGGAACGGTTTAACGCTTACACTAAGAGATAAAAAAACAAGCGGAGTAGATCAGTGAATAGACAGAAGTAGCTGATATTCTTAAATAAATCAAAAGAAATAAGTGGGCAGGGCATCTCATGCGGAGGACAGATAAAAGGTGGACAGTAAGAGCGAAGGGAAGGAAAAAGCAACAGAGACAGGTTACATGGCGCGATGACAGTGGAGCCAATTTGTTCCAGACAGGGCAAATTAGAAATCGGTGAGAGAGGCCTTCGTCCTGCAGTATACTTAATATGGTGTATTTGGTGGCAACCGATTAACGCTGACCCGTATGTGCAGCTGTTTTTGCATTTCGCGTCTATATGGAAATGCAGCCGCCTTAAGCCGCGGGCAGCCACTAAGCGACGGCGGTGTAACATGTTCTTCTTTCTTATGAAGTGTGAGATATGTTCCTGCCCTGCACTTAGCTGCCTAGCCCAAAGAAAGGGAGACGCGAGAGACAAAGGTCAAACGTGCACGCAACGTAGTCCGGCGGAATCGTTTTGTGCTTATTAATGGTGTTCGCCGACGAGTCGTACATACAGCACGGAACGTGTGGTCGAGAAGGAAAAGAATCCAACCCCTTCAGCCGTCTCTCGTCTCAGAGTTCTTCCAGCCTTCGGAGCTGCCATGAAACCACCTGACCTTTGTGCCCGGCTCCGATAATGAACAACCCGCTTGAGACACCCCTTATGAGATTCGATACCAGCGCACTCACCATGTAGCGCGCGATGACGTCAGCAATGACGTGCACGGAGCGCCCTGTTTTGTCGTCACTGGTTTGCACATGGCCGTAACCAGTGAATCGACACACATCATCATCATCATCATCGTCAGCCCATCTTATGTCCCCTGCAGGACGAAGGCCTCTCCCAATCCTCGCCATCCTTGCCTGTCCTGCGCGAGCTGATTCCATTTGACGCCTGCGAACTTCCTGATTTCGTCCCCCCATCTTACTCTCTGTCGTCCACGGCTGCGCTTACCTCTCTTGGTATCCATTCCGTCGTTCTTAACTGTCCATCGGTTATCTAGCCTTCTCATCACGTGGCCTGCCCATGTCCATTTTTTCTTCTTAATATCGTTCATTATGTCGGCGACCCCCGTTTGTTCTCTGACCCACTCGGCTGTCTTCCTATCTCTTAGTGTAACGCCTATCATTTTTCGTTCCATCGCCCGCTGCACGGTTCTTAACTTCCTCTCTAGCTTCTTTGTAATTCTCCAGGTTTCTGACCGTACGTCAGTACTGGCAAGATGCAGTAGTTATATAGTTTCCGCTTGAGTGATAGTGGTAGGTTACCGTTAATTAGTTGGGAATGTCTCCCATATGCGCGCCATCCCATGTTTATTCTACGGTGGATTTCTTTTATATGGGTGGGTTCTCCTGTAAGTAGCTGTCCTAGATATAGGTATTCTTCTACGACTTCTAATGTCTGGTTTCCGATCGTGAAGCCACGTTTCTTCGCCGTGCCACTTAGCATTATCTTTGTTTTCTGCATGTTCATCCTTAATCCTACTTTAGGGCTTTCTCGGCTTAAGTCTTCAATCATCTTTTGCTGTTCGTCGCCATCATTGCTAAAGAGTACTATGTCGTCTGCAAATCGCAGGTTACTCAGATATTCGCCGTTGATCCTGAGCCCTGTCTCTACCCATTCTAACCTTTTGAAGATTTCTTCCAAACATGCAGTAAAGAGCATTGGAGAAATTGTATCTCCTTGTCTGACGCCTTTCTGTATTGGGATTTTCCTGCTTTTCTTAAGGAGGAGCAGGGTGGCTGTAGAATCTTTATAGATGTTGGCTATTGTGTTTATGTAGCTATCACATATTCCTTGACAACGTAGTGCCTCCAGAACTGCTGGTATCTCTACCGAGTCGAAAGCCTTTTCGTAATCTATGAAAGCCATATAGAGGGGTTTGTTGTATTCAGCGGATTTCTCGATTACTTGATTGATCGCATGCAGGTGGTCCATGGTAGAGTATCCTTTTCTGAACCCTGCTTGCTCTCTTGGTTGATTAAATTCAAGTGTGGCCCTTATTCTGTTTGAGATAACCTTTGTGAATATTTTGTAAAGTGCTGAGAGTAGACTGATCGGCCTGTAGTTCCACACTGGGTTTGTATGGGCAACCTTAAACTGCGAACAACCGTCACATCCGGCACTGTCACTGACCACCTTTCTCGGTGGGTTCTTGTGGTCCGTTGATTCCGTTTACCACCGACCCTCACCTCGGCGCACTTCCGGTAACTTTCTCAAGGGTGTGAAATAAGCTCAAATAAAATAACGGCAGCACAAGTGAGTGCTTTGGAGAATTCAAAACGTCAGCAGATTGTCGCCCACCGGGGTGCGTGTCCGTTCCACGAAACGCGCAGAACGGCAGCTTGTAGCTTTTTATTAAGATGTGAAGCAGCTTATGGCGGTGTTCAATCCGGTGGTGGTGGTGTGCGGCGTGAAAACCCTTACTGCGCATGCGCAAACCCTCTACACGCACCTCCTCTCCACATACCTCCTCTTGAAGTGACCCTTTCCACACACTTCCTCTCCGAACGGCGCGCGTTGACTATGGAAACGCTCTTTCTTCGATGAACGCTTCACCAGCTCGCAAGGAACGAGAACGCGCCCTCGCCCGCCTAGTCAAACCGATGCAAACGCAGTTGGCACCCCCCCCCTGCTGCTTCGCATTGCCTCATGGTCCTCTTTAGCGGGAGTTATTTCTAACCAGTATATAATGAACGTATGTAACCCCACCCCTTATGTAATGCCCCTGCTGGGCTTTTAAGGTAACAAAATGAAATGAGATGGTGCAATTCTTTTGTTCGCCATCCATTGTGTCACGGCTTCGTTCTAATGCTGCTGGTAAGAAACGACTAAACAGGCAATATGTGGGTGGAGTTCCTATAGGGGAATGTTCTCTGGAAACTATTATTATTATTATTATTATTATTATTATTATTATTATTATTATTATTATTATTATTATTATTATCGTTGTTGAAGAATGAGTTCAGCTATAAACAGTAAACTACGAGTCGGCAACACGACTCCACCACCAACAACAAGAATGATTTCAAAGAGTCGCTTCGTACCATACAGCGAAGATGGCTCGGATACGGGATTTACTCGCGTGCATCGGCAGAAAATGGGGGCCGGTACCGGAGGCACATCAGACTGCCGTATTTATTTACATACTACCAGCAGTTGTTAGCATTGACTATAGTGCTGACTGATATTGGCTACACGCTGTTCTAACGACGTACTTACCCAATTGCAACCGGCAGATTTCATCACCATCAGCCTATCTTATGTCCACTGCAGGACGAAGGCCTCTCCCAATCCTCTCCATTCTTGCCTGTCCTGCGCGAGCTGATTCCATTTGAAGCCTGCGAATTTCTTAATTTCGTCCCCCCCATCTTACTCTCTGTCGTCCGCGGCTACGCTTGCCCTCTCTTGGTATCCATTCCGTCGTTCTAACTGTCCGTCGGTTATCTATCCCTCTCATCACGTGGCCTGCCCATGTCCATTTTTCCTTCTTAACGTCGGTTATTATGTCGGCGACTCCCGTCTGTTCTCTGACCCACTCGGCTCTCTTTCTATCTCTTAATGTAACGCCTATCATTTTTCGTTCCATCGCCCGCTGTGCGGTTCTTAACTTCCTCTCGAGCTTCTTCGTAATTCTCCAAGTTTGTGCCCCGTATGTCAGTACTGGCAAAATGCAGTAGTTATATAGTTTCCGCTTGAAGGATAATGGTAGATTTCCTTTCATGAGTTGGGAATGTCTCCCGTACGCGCGCCATCCCATGTTTATTCTACGGTGGATTTCTTTTGTACGGGCGGGTTCTCCTGTCAGTAGCTGTCCTAGATATAGGTATTCTTCTACGACTTCTAATGTCTGGTTTCCGATCGTGAAGCCACGTTTCTTCGCCGTGCACCACTTAGCATTATCTTTGTTTTCTGCATGTTCATCCTTAATCCTACTTTAGAGCTTTCTCGGCTTAAGTCTTCAATCATCTTTTGCAGTTCGTCGCCATCATTGCTAAAGAGTACTATGTCGTCTGCAAATCGTAAGTTACTTAGATATTCGCCGTTAATCCTTAGCCCTGTCTCATCCCAGTCTAGTCTAGTCTTTTGAAGATTTCTTCCAAACATGCAGTAAAGAGCATTGGAGAAATTGTATCTCCTTGTCTGACACCTTTCTGTATTGGGATTTTTCTGCTTTTCTTATGGAGGAGCAGGGTGGCTGTAGAATCTTTATAGATGTTGACTATTATGTCTACGTATCTATCGCATATTCCTTGTCGGCGTAATGCCTCTAGAACAGCTGGTATCTCTACCGAGTCGAAAGCCTTTTCGTAGTCTATGAAAGCCATATAGAGGGGTTTGGTGTATTCCGCGGACTTCTCGATTACTTGATTTATCACATGAAGGTGGTCTATGGTGGAGTATCCTTTCCTGAACCCTGCTTGTTCTCTTGGTTGATTTAATTCAAGTGTGGCCCTTATTCTGTTGGAGATAACCTTTGTGAAAATTTTGTAAAGTGTTGAGAGTAAACTGATCGGCCTGTAGTTCCTCAAGTCTTTAACATCTCCCTTCTTATGTAATAGTAGAATATTTGCGTTTTTCCAGCTGACTGGTACATTTGAAGTTTTGAGGCATTGTGTGTATAGTGTGGCGAGCTTTCTAGTTAGGAAGTCTCCTCCGTCTTTGATCAAGTCGGCTGTTATGCCGTCTTCTCCAGCCGCTTTTCCGCGGGACATGCCCTGAATTGCTTTTCTAACCTCGTCCTTAGTAACGCATGGAATTTCGGTGTCCTGATCGACATTTATTATCCTCATGGTGGGGGGACTCGTATTTGAGCTGTATAGTTCCGGATAGAAGTCCTCGGCCACTTTGGTTATATCACTGAAGTTAGTAACGGTGTTGCCCTGCTTATCTTTCACGGCATGCATTTTGTTCTTTCCCGCGCAAAGCCTCCTTTTAGTTGTTTTGATGCTGACTCCTTTTTTCACGGCTGCTTCTATTTCTTTCACGTTATGGTTACGTATGTCCCTGACTCTACTTTTACTGATGAGCTTAGACAGCTCGGCAAATTCTATCCTGTCTCTTGAGTTAGTTATTCTCATCTGTTGGCGTTGATTGATAAAATGTTTAGTAGATTCAGAGAGCTTATTTACATCTTGTCTGTGTGCTTTGCCCCTACTTCGATCGCTGCTTCGTTGATCAGCTTAGTAATGTCTTCGTTCATCTTCTCTATGTCCTCATGTTCTTCCTGTCCTAAATCCTCATAATTGTTCTTAAGTGCAATTTTAAATTCTTCTGTTTTCGCCCTGACGACATCGAGGTTGGCCTTCTTCCGCGTGATTAACTTTGTCCTTGTGCGCTTTAGATGGAGGGTTATCTTCGCCCTTACTAGTCTGTGGTCACTAATTCTGACCTTGTTAACCACTTCCGTGTCTTGTACTATACTGGGATCACTGCACATTATGAAATCTATTTCGTTTTTCGTTTCTCCGTTGGGGCTTTTCCATGTCCACTTTCTGTTCTTACGTTCTTTAAAGAAAGTGTTCATAACACGGAGGTGATTTCGTTCTGCGAATTCCACTAGCATCTCTCCTCTCATGTTTCTATCACCTTCGCCGTAGTTCCCGACCGCCTGTTCTCCTCGTAGTTTATTTCCTATTTTCGCGTTGAAGTCCCCCATGTATATTGGGTGTGTACCTTGCTCATTGCCATTTCTACATCCTCATAAAACTGCTCTACAGCCTCGTCATTGTGGCTTGTCGTTGGTGCGTAACATTGTATTAGCTTTAGTTTGTAGCGCCTATTTAATTTTAACACGATATCTGCTACCCTTTCATTGACGCTACAAAATTCTTCAATGTTGCCTGCTAGGTCTTTGTGTATAAGGAATCCCACCCCGTATTCGCGCTTCTCTGGCAGTCCTCTGTAGCAGAGAACATGCCCTTCATTAAGCGATAAGTATCGTTCTCCTGGTTTCCTAACCTCGCTAAGGCCAATGATATCCCAGTTAATTCCCCTTAATTCTTCTAGTAGTTCAGCTAGTCTGGCTTCACTTGAAAGAGTTCGCGTGTTAAGAGTCGCTACGTTTAGTTTGCAGTGGTTTCCTGTCCGAGTCCAGAAGCTTTCCGAGTGTTTTGTTCCTATCCCCTCGTGGTCGCATCCGCTGTTAGAAGCTCCGTTGATGTTACCGTCGTAGGTCCAGGGTTTGGATGGTTCGGTCACTTGGGAGGTGTTGGCCATGGTGTTGCACCAGGGAGGCCAGTTCCTGTTCTGGTGCGTAGTTGAGTTACGCAGATGAGGCATGGTGGTGGTGTAAGCCCTTATGCATCTTGTCCCAATGCTCCGTTGGGGGAGAGTTCTTTCAGATATGCTAAGATTATGGTTAGGGTAGGCGAGGGTATAAATATTAAAGAGCAGCAGGATAGACGAAAGAAGACATAAAAAAGGAAAAGATCAGAAAAAAATAGACATAGGCACTCGAGGATTCGAACTCGGAACCCTTCGATCTGTAACGAAAGCGTGGCCAAGTCGTCTGGGTGGCCGGGTCGCGTAATGCCTTAACATATCCGGAGCAATGCACAGGACGCGTTCTGCGCCGCCATTGGCCGCACGCGAGGGCCGCCGTGGGAGCCGCCGCTACGCATTTCCGGTAAACACAACTGCTCCGAAGGTACAGTGAACCGCGTTGGTCTCAGCGGCGGGCGCGCTAGCGCCCGTCGCTGACGCGCCTGGCTCTGGCAGTAGTGACACGAGCAAAATAGTGAGAGCGCCGAAGGCGCACCGCGAAGCGGCAGCGTATGTCAACGGGCCCTCCAGTGACACGGGCGGAACCACGGGCACGCTTAAAATAGCTATAACAGGAAATGCGCCGGCAGCGATAAAATGGCGGCAGCCTTCCCCTCCCCGTTACAGTGTACTAGAAGAGGGCAGTGGGCTTGCTCCGCCGCTTGTCTGACGCAGTTGGCGTCGCATTGGAAAGGTGGCGCCACAGGCATCTTTGATGGAAGCTTCGCCTGCAGAAGTTGCTGGCTGCTGGCGGCTCGTAAGAGTTGCGACGCTCGTTTCTCCGATATTTGTAATAAACTTTCATGTATTGACTGCCCTCTGACTACATTGAGAGCGTATGTTGCTCACGCTTCGCCGTTTTTTCCTTGTTTATTGCGATAGCGTTTGCCGAAAGTGAGTCGATGGCAGCCTACGCAGTGTATGCTTGCTCCGTTCTAGTTCGACGCGCAGTTAACGCTTCTTTCATTTGGGGGGGGGGGGGGGGCTTGAGTTCTTTGCATATTTTGACAAACACCAGATTTGTTCAGGCCACATGGTATTTTCCCGAATATGACACCTCGGCGAAAAGGACGATGTACCCCTCAAAATATACGGTTTCATACAGCAACCAAATATACGGTTACATGCCGTGTAGACCTAACCTAAAATGATTTTGTAACAAGATTATGCTCTGCCTTCCAGCAGATAATTATAGAACAGCGCACGCTCGCTTCCTAGCCAAGCTATAACGTGCAGGCGTGCTGGCTGAGTTTGTGCCATTGCTGTGCTGAAATTGTAGCTGAAATATTTTTTGTTCTACTTCGGTTGTTGCACGTGGCACAGTAGTTTTCTGGGGTTATTAATAACCATAATTATGCAGCCACAGGTCTGTTAGGCATATGTACATGTAGTGACATAATGGAAAACGAAATTAAGATACACAGTAAGCTCATGTTCCTGACACGAAGCTCTTATTTGGCAGAAATGAGGTATAACATCCAGCCCTTGATTCACACACTTTATTCACTTCATGTGCAACGGCTCAGCTTCAGCTGCTTGGCCTTCTGTCGCTTTTCTGCTTTGTCACTGTTTAGTCCTTTCACATAAAAATGAAGACATAAAAACTAATTACTTTTGCTGTGCTGTGGCCAAGGTCCCGGCACAGTGTACTGTTGCGTCGGCTTCTTACTAAGTTAAGCTGGCAGATTGGGAAAAAGCGTCGGCACAGCACCGGCGCGGAGAACCGGTCTCCCACGAGTTACCCGCACTTCTTTTCCCTCGATAATGTGCACATAGTCTCTGAGCACATAACGCGGCTCGAAGTGGAGCTCGCACACTGCACTGATGTCTTCCAGGGGCTTGTCCGCTCTGTGAAGGTTCTTTTCCCATTCTTTACGCCTGTTCTTATCCTTCGGGACGCCAAACAACGATAGCTTCTGACCACCCTTCACGAACACGTAGCCTGTTTGGCACCCAGGCCCGTAGCAGTGGGTTTGCCGATATCGCGGCATGGCTCAGGCACTAAAAGGCATACTGATTTTTTGCGTGGTAAGTACAGCTCAACGCTGACGGCAAAAACTCGGCACTATAACGTCCACAGCAATAAAACGTGGCCCGACAACTGCAGCTCTGCAAGAGCTGGCCGGTACTTTAAGCCGCAACGCTCCTCCCACGTTCCATGGATGGATGGATGGATGGATATTAGGAGCGTCCCCTTTATAACGGGGCGGTGGCCGGGCCACCAAGCTCTAGCTTTATTTCTTTTTCGTTTACAACCATTTCTTTTCCCGAATCACACATATTTTCACAACTAATTTTTTTTTCCTCGTCTATTTATTTTATCTATTATCGTTCTGCTGTGATGTAACAATCTTACCCGAACTACCTTGCGCTTTTGTTTGCTCCATACTTTTGCGCCACCAATGCTCTAAGCGCCTTTTACTTATATCTATCACCGGCATGTTCAGCTTTCCCTGCTGAACATGGATGGATGGATATTAGGAGCGTCCCCTTTATAACGGGGCGGTGGCCGGGCCACCAAGCTCTAGCTTTATTTCTTTTCGTTTACAACCATTTCTTTTCCCGAATCACACATATTTTCACAACTAATTTTTTACTTCGTCTATTTATTTTATCTATTAACGTTCCTCTGTGATGAAACAATCTTACCCGAACTACCTTGCGCTTTTGTTTGCTCCATACTTTTGCGCCACCAATGCTCTAAGCGCCTTTTACTTATATCTATCACCGGCATGTTCAGCTTTCCCTGCTGAACATGGATGGATGGATATTAGGAGCGTCCCCTTTATAACGGGGCGGTGGCCGGGCCACCAAGCTCTAGCTTTATTTCTTTTTCGTTTACAACCATTTCTTTTCCCGAATCACACATATTTTCACAACTAATTTTTTACTTCGTCTATTTATTTTATCTATTAACGTTCCTCTGTGATGAAACAATCTTACCCGAACTACCTTTCGCTTTTGTTTGATCCATACTTTTGCGCCACCAATGCTCTAAGCGCCTTTTACTTATATCTATAGCCGGCATGTTCAGCTTTCCCCTGTTACTCCTGAAACCCATGGCCTCCTGTAGGGTAGTGTCCACAGCTACACCTGGGTGGACATCTGTACATTCAATCAAAATATGGTCTGTCGTTTCCCTAGCTTTTCCACAGCACGTACATGTATCCCCTTCTTTATTGAATTTTGCTCTGTAACTTCGGGTTCTCAGGCAACCGGACCTTGCCTCAAACAGTAAAGCGCTTCCCTTTGAATTATCGTAAAATTTTTCTCTCTTGATTTCGTCTTTCCCTTTTCGGTAGTTGTTCAATGCCGGTTTCTTCTCCATTCTAGCTATCCAATCCGAGTTCTCCGCCGCTCTGACCATGCTCTTAACGCTCTTTTTCGTCCCATCCGTTTCGTTACTGGATGTATACTTACTGGTAAGCTTCCTAGTTCTCTTCCTCCATTGTGAATCAACGTTCTTCCTATAAAAATACCTGAATACTTTCGCTGCCCATCTACTTTCTTTCATATTCCTTAATCTCTGTTCGTACCTAATTTTACTCTGAGCTTCCCTTCCCTCAAAGTCAGATCATCCATATGATATCCTCTAAGCTCATTGGAGGTGTTGGCCATGGTGTTGCACCAGGGAGGCCAGTTCCTGTTCTGGTGCGTAGTTGAGTTACGCAGATGAGGCATGGTGGTGGTGTAAGCCCTTATGCATCTTGTCCCAATGCTCCGTTGGGGGAGAGTTCTTTCAGATATGCTAAGATTATGGTTAGGGTAGGCGAGGGTATAAATATTAAAGAGCAGCAGGATAGACGAAAGAAGACATAAAAAAGGAAAAGATCAGAAAAAAATGAGAAAAAAATAGACATAGGCACTCGAGGATTCGAACTCGGAACCCTTCGGTCTGTAACGAAAGCGTGGCCAAGTCGTCTGGGTGGCCGGGGTCGCGTAATGCCTTAATATATCCGGAGCAATGCACAGGACGCGTTCTGCGCCGCCATTGGCCGCACGCGAGGGCCGCCGTGGGAGCCGCCGCTACGCATTTCCGGTAAACACAACTGCTCCGAAGGTACAGTGAACCGCGTTGGTCTCAGCGGCGGGCGCGCTAGCGCCCGTCGCTGACGCGCCTGGCTCTGGCAGTAGTGACACGAGCAAAATAGTGAGAGCGCCGAAGGCGCACCGCGAAGCGGCAGCGTATGTCAACGGGCCCTCCAGTGACACGGGCGGAACCACGGGCACGCTTAAAATAGCTATAACAGGAAATGCGCCGGCAGCGATAAAATGGCGGCAGCCTTCCCCTCCCCGTGCAGGCTACTCTCTGCCGGCATGTGCGAGTGTAAACAAACATTTACCGGAAATGCGTAGGCGGGCTCACGTGGCCTCGCGTGCGGCCAATAGCGGCGCAGAACGCGTCCTGTGCATTGCTCCGGATATGTTAAGAAAATACGCTCTCGCGTACTGTGCGCTGCGTCGCTGTTGGGTGTCGCTAGCGGCGTTTTTTGCACCACTTTCAGAGCAAAATTAAAAACATAATTCCTTTTTTGTGGTTAAAAGCGTACTCTTTCCCCTAAATGTGGCGCACGATCTCGCCATTTTTACCGCAGTCTAAAAAATTTTGCGCGCGGCAGATGGTTCCTTTAACGAGAGCTAACCAGGAACGTCGACAGCACCGTGGTGACTGAATCGTAGCTCATGGTAACGTTGGCACTCGTGTTAGTCCAAAGCACAGACGTCTGTTCTTTCGAAAAAAAAAAGGGGGGGGGGGCACTATACCGGACGTTGACTTGCTTTCATAAGCGCCGTTCGTTGAACTATTCCTGCGGGATCGAGCAAATTTGAAGAAAAGCATACCGAATGGTAGATATGTATGGCTATGGTAGTGCTTATCACATATTAGAAGCACTATCATTGCAACTGCAGGTGCAGTAGGTTTACTCTTATACCGCATGGGTTTATACCGCAATAGGTTTACTCTTACACCGCCGTAGACATGCGGTAGCATGCTTGTTTATATCACCTCGAGTGCCCGTGTTCAATACCGCCCTAAAGCTTGGCGGGTGGTGTGTGTGTGGGCTTCTTATGTCTACATTTTGATCGCAAGCGAGGAGCAACGGTGTTCTTTCTTTGTTTTAAGAGCGGAGCTCTCTAAGCCGGCCTTCCGGTGTGTGGGCCGATCCTGGAGGCTGTGCAGGAAACTGCGCGTGATTGCAGTATCGTTAACTGTGACGTACGTGACGAGTGCATTATGTTAGTGATGTAAAGTTTTGTCATCCGTGTTCTTCATTCATTTATAACCTAGCTCCCAAATATCGGGGTATACCAGCTGAAAGAAGCAACCAGGAGATCACCGAGAAGCAGGCGGATGGATGGACGGACGGACGGCTCGACAGCCACATATTGCGCTAATCACGTCCGCGGGCAAAACAGCATTGACGACGTCAACGCTGGGCTACGTGGTCGCACTGACGGGACGAGCAATCGATTTCTATTTTTTTTTCTTCGTTCCTTCGTGTCGTCTGAGTGGACGGACGGACGGATACGGTCAAAGTTGCTGAAGTTCTCCAAGAACTGCTTCGCTTTTAAAACGTGTTGGTACGGTGAATTTGTCTCGCTGTCGGTCATTTAGTGCAGCGCACGTTGCTCAATCGTTCGAGGCTACGTCACGATCCTCTATTGGACCAGGTAATAGCGCAGCTTTTGCTGGACAACCACCGTCACAGGACAGATTTGAGCCCATTTTGTACATATACCTGCGTAATGCCTCCAATGTATTCCTTTCAAACACCTTTGTTACTACAACACGGTCCTGATATTTTAGGAGCTTGGAGAACAGCGCATGACTCCCACCAGGAGGGCTCTACACAACGAACTTTGGAGATCGTCTGCATAGTAGCAGCGCAAAAGACTGGGACCCAGGAAACACGTAACACACAGGGCGAGCGCTGTCTCGCAACTGAAAAATTTTATCTGAAAGAACACAAAATAAAAGAAGCAAACAAAACAACCGAATGACGACTGGAAAAAGTGTGAACTAGTCAGAAAACAGATTATCATTTAACAGTACACGTGCTGAGCAAAGAGGCAAACGCTTTGTCAGTTAGCGACAGCGATGGCTGACTGACGCATGCGTCTGCCATTCTTTTTATGTGAAATGCTTCTATCACTTCACGTGTTAGTTTGCATCTGTGCACTGACAGGACCTTAGCGTCTTCAAAAACAGGTGAACACCCACACGTGTTGCAGTGAGACACAAGGTGCGTGCTGCCATGCTTCTTGAGTGACTGATTGTGCTCCTTCAACCGCACATTAATGCACCTGCCAGTCTGCCCCACATACGAGTTCCCACACATAAGTGGAATCTGATAAACAACACCGCATTTGCAATCTCCATACGTCGGTTTTACGTGGTTCTTTTTCCGCAGCCTTCACTTTTTTTGCTGTTCTGCTCTATTTTCCTCCTAACGAGTGGTCAGATTTTCGAAAGCGCACAAACTGTCCCACGGTCTCAGCAACGTAGGCAGTAGGTATGGGGTTAAAACGGAGTTTTCGGCCCCTAACAAACTTTCGAAAATCTGCCCACTCGTTAGGAGGAAAATAGAGCAGAATAGCAAAAAAAGTGAAGGCTGCGGAAAAAACCACGTAAAACCGACGTATGGAGATTGCAAATGCGGTGTTGTTTATCAGATTCCACTTATGTGTGGGAACTCGTATGTGGGGCAGACTGGCAGGTGCATTAATGTGCGGTTGAAGGAGCACAATCAGTCACTCAAGAAGCATGGCAGCACGCACCTTGTGTCTCACTGCAACACGTGTGGGTGTTCACCTGTTTTTGAAGACGCTAAGGTCCTGTCAGTACACAGATGCAAACTAACACGTGAAGTGATAGAAGCATTTCACATAAAAAGAATGGCAGACGCATGCGTCAGTCAGCCATCGCTGTCGCTAACTGACAAAGCGTTTGCCTATTTGCTCAGCACGTGTACTGTTAAATGATAATCTGTTTTCTGACTAGTTCACACTTTTTCCAGTCGTCATTCGGTTGTTTTGTTTGCTTCTTTTATTTTGTGTTCTTTCAGATAAAATTTTTCAGTTGCGAGACAGCGCTCGTCCTGTGTTTCCTGGGTCCCAGTCTTTTGCGCTGCTACTATGCCGATGTTCCAACTAGCCCAACTTTCCATGCTTTTGGAGATCGTCTACCATTTCGTATGGGACTCGAGAAGTCGTGAGAATGATTGCCCGAATCGACGAGCGTAGTACATGCACAGAACGACGCTGCAGAAACCAACACTCCGAGTAGATATGCGTCCGTTCAGGCGCACTGCCGGACCGGAAACGGCTGCTGCCTGCACGGCTGCAATCTCGATGAGCCTCAGACGCGCTGGGCTTCTGTTGAACAAAAAGGGCAGTGCACCCTTCTCTCAGCGGTCCCTGCGTGCTGTGGTCGCGGATTAAGAGCAGCGCGAGCCTGTTAACGTGCGTATCACACACACACCTCGAGACGAGTGACGGGACGGTACCCTGCCAACACGCGTACAGTGACCGAATATTGCGCTAATCTCGTCCGCGGGCAAAACAGCACCAGTGGTGACGACTTCAACGCACGTGGCCGCACAGACGGGACGAGCAACCGATTTCCATTTTGTTTTCGTTCCTTTGTGCCGTCTTAGTCAAGTTCATTTCTTTTAAAAACAGCATACATGTCAGATTTTGTAGAATCACGGCTAAATTCGCACCAAAGATGTTTCTGTCGAACGCTTTGAATGAGAAACAGTTGCCTGTAAATAAATCGTCCGCTTTGAAACGCCGCCCGTACGTTATATATCGACTTGAAATCTCGCCCAGAATAGCGCTTTTTTAAAATCCTTAACCATTTCTACACAAAAAGGAAGATTAATTCATGCATAAAAGTATACTTTACCATCTATAATACCGGCCGTGATATGCACTCCGCATTTCTGTCGCCAAAGATGGAAGACGCTTAAGCTTTAACTGCCGAACGCTGTATAGCGCAATCGTGCCCCTTTTGCATCGCCTCTTCGCGACAGAATCGTGTTTTCCCCTATACGTGAAGTCTGCGCTGTCTAGTGTGTAGGTGTTAAGTCGTATCGTCCTATTTTTCTGGCGGACCTTGCGAAATTGAATTGTGTTCACTAACGAACTTATGAAAAAATAACGGAGAGAAGCACAGCTGTGGCTCGAGCTGCTTATTTCCACCGTCGGCGCCGACACATACGCGACACGAGCTTCTGAAGTGCTGCCAGGTTCGCAGAGAAGACGTGCGCCGGGCGTGTGGCCGTGGAGGTAGTCACGGGAGGATGGAACGCGCATTTTCCGTGACTGCGTTATTTTAGGGGCGAAGCTCCTTAAGGCGTGGGTCGTGCGTCCCCGATGTATGTAGTAGTAGTAGTAGTAGTCGTAGTAGTAGGTAGCCACCGGCGCGTGCCTGCCGGAGGGCACGCCGGGGAGCGCGTGGCTCCCGGCGCTCGCGGCGAGGGCGAGCGCGTGGCACCTGGCGCTCGCCCTCGCCGCGAGCGCCGGGAGCCACGCGCTCCCCGGCAAACTCGACACTGCCCCGGCAAACGCGAGAGACAACGTTGGCGCAGGCAGCGTCTCCTAGCGAGTTTCTTGATTGAGAAATACCGACTGCTCGCGTTGGAGAAGCGTTCACCGGCAAAACCCATATATATATATATATATATATATATATATATATATATATATATATATATATATATATATATATATATATATACACTAAATCTTGACTTGCAATGAAGTGCCGGTGGGAGATTTCACTTGTGCATTGTGCATAGTTGAACCGTGAGGATTCGTAGCATGCGCGTTAACTAAATTAATCCGGAACTCGGCACGATCTACGATGCACATCCCGAGCTTCGCCCACTCATCATCATTCACTCCGTGGATATGCTGTAATTTTTTTTACAGCGAAAGCTGTATATGGCTAGGAGAAACGAAAAACAGCTCGGCATCTGTGTCACGAGCGGTCTCCATTGTCTGTGCTGTCAGTTACGTCGTTCTGAGCGTCGTACCCGAGCTCGCGCGCCATTGGCTGGGCCGTGAGTGACGTCGTCCATCCCGTCGCAACCGTGGCGCCGAGCACGCGCGCATCAGTTTCGACTGAGGGCTTCCACATGGGTAAGCCACTGATCCTACGAACTCCCGAACAGCGGGCAACTTTAGTGGAAAGCTCGCATTCGCCGGGTCGGTGCTGCAGTCCCGGCACAAGAACAGGCCCGCGAGGCCGACTGCCGGCAGCAACTGCGTACCGACGATCCGGCAGCCTTCCAAGCCGCGCTAAATCGCGAACGGGAATGCAAGCGCCGGTGGCGGGCGGATCCTGCAAACCACGCCGCCGATTTAGCTCGCGATGCCAAACGCTTGCAACAACGGCGCGCCGAAGAAGCGGCGTTGCGGGCAGAACAGCGTCGACGTGATGATTGCAGGAGCGCGTTCGCCCCGCTTTCGGCGAGAGTTTCTCCAGCGGCACTTTGGCTTCGGGGCCGCACATTTCAGCTTCGCTGGTTAACCATTTGTACGGAATGCTTGGGCGGTGATTTTTTTTTTATTTAGTTGCAACGAAGCAGTAATGAAGCTTTTTGTTCCTTTTTAATGGCGCTCAACGTGCTCACCTGTGCGTGGCGAGCCAACTGCTTCCCATAGAACATGCGTAGAGCTTCGTAATATCTGGCTTCGGCAACATACTCCGGAGCAGGGGCGCCCATGCGAGATACATGAAATTCGATAGCCTCGCTTTTCGAGTCGTTGCTCCTTGCACTGAAGGTTGCATGGCGTGCGTTTGTTCGTCACGTATAGGGAGTGCAATTCGTGATAGCGTCGCTGCAACTCTGTCGTCTGTGATAAATTACAAATCGGCGTCGCGTGATGGAGGGCGACGGGCCGCTGTCGACGCAGCTTCTCGTAGCTTTGACACAGCGTTATGACCTCGGCCGTGCACAGTGCTAAGGTTCTTGGCGAGCAGCATGGTGAAGGCGTCATCGCCCATACCTTTCAGAAAACTGGGAGATATACTGAAACCTGACGGGTAGATCATGCTAAATGTTTAGCTGCCGCCAGGTTTTTTCAAAGTGGGCGTCATTAAAAAGCACCGGACGCCGTCCTCCATGGCGGCCGCTGATTTCTATACCGCCGCAAGGCCTCTGCTGCGACCGGCAATCACGAGAAGTGGGCCCTAACTCGGCCATTAAGGAACCCACGGGGAGCGGCCGCGGTCCTGTGGTCTGCCGAGAGAGCGCGCCTTTCGTGTTCTTCGTCTCGGTGAGAGAACGGGTCGAGAGGCCCACTCATTTCGCGATCAGCCGAGCTGTGCCACATCTCCGGAGAGCTTCCCCGCAAACCACGGGGCTCTGCTGGGCAGACTGACACGCGACGAGGGTCCTGCGATTCCCGAGAGCCCGCGTCGCCGGAGGGTATTGAAAAAAAAAAAGCGCTTTCGGCGAATGCGTAAGCCCCTGTGCAAGAACTACAGCGGGTGGCTGCCGCCGTCGTTTGGCTGACAATCATCGTGAACGACAGTGAGCGCGCACTTTGCGCAAGGCGTAACGCAAACGAAGAAGGCGTGAAGGTGATGTCCTACCAAACGTAAAGGAGGAGGAAAGGCTTCCCGGTAGGGCACCCAAATGCCTTCATGGCCTCATTTGTGCGCATTATCATCTTTTGTCAGTCAACGACAAAACTGCCGAGCATACAATAAAGTGAAGGCACCCAGGCCGCGTAAACGAAGATGCACCTGTCCTTGTTGTGCCTCAATGTCTTTAGATCATGACGCTGGAAGAAAAAAGCTTCTATAGCTCAATGGGAAGCAAGAAAAGAAATAAAAGGCAAGCTTAAACCGGTCTGATGCAATTGCAGCTAATTCTGGCGGTTATTTCTTGCTCGTTTCTGTACCCTTCGCGAAGTGCATTTACCGGTCGCGTTCATACGCTGCAATACTGCCTCGCGAGGTTCTTGTACGGTTTGTAGATCTCTTTTACTCAAATACCATGTTGCGGAAATAAGTAAGGGACCGCTGAGCGCAGGGACCGCGTTCCGTATCAGGCGTAATGAAGCCTCACTACGCTTATTCAGTACGCCTGATACGGAACACGTTATTTGCATGGAAGAGAAACAAAAGCGCTGTCAAGAATCTAAGTGATAATAACACTATGCGTTTAAATAACGAAACCGTTTATGACGGTGCGGACTTTTAGAGGTGCGTGCGTGCGCGCGCATTCATACATAGCGCTGCGTTCGTGACGACAGCGACTGCGGTTCCTTTAAGCAGGGACGAAACAAAGCAGCCCGCCTTAGCCATTGCTAGGACGCCTGAGAGCAACACTCAGTGATGCCAACCTAGGTCACCGCTTTTACCCTAGATTGAGCCTCAATAAATCCCTAAATTGTGCTAAAAATTCCTAATTATCATGTCGTTAATTTCGCTAGTCTGCATGTAAAAAAGTCTAAACGCAATCTTCCCTTCAGCCCACTCGTTCTTAATTTTGGTGGTGGCAGAAATCAGGTCATTAACGGCAACTGCCGCTCTTTTTCTCACATTTTCTGTGGAACAATGGTACATAAAATGTCTACATTCAGTGCTATATTCGGAGAGTCGACAGAAATCGGTGATCTTTTCCGTGGTGGCGGTTGATTTCTGAATGACCACTACGCAACGAGCGTTGCATGACCTGCAATAGAAAGGCAAGTAAGTATCCCGTGTTACTGCTAGGTGGTAGCTCTGCCTTTGGATCAAATTCCCGCGCAGGGGCCCTTGTACTAGCTGGTTGACAGCAATCTTCTGTATTATGATTGCAGCTTCCCATGTAGTCAAGTATTTTTTTTTTTTTGGTCATACACTTTCACTATCTTTCTATTCGGTTCAACTTGCGTAAGGTCTTCTGGTGCAGAAGATACCACTTGACAAGGACATATGGCAACATTTTGGTGAACTGCGCAAAGACAGGCAGAGCTAATGCATAGGTTGGAATGTACGAGAAAGCCCAGCTTACATTTCAACACTGTACGGTGAAGGAACCTGGCATGCGTGAACAAGCATGTTTTTTCCAGGCACTAACAAGCGAAATGGCTCTCTTACAGCGCGCAATTGTAATTCACACTGCGCTCACCATTACACACACGCCCCTGCTGAACACTCACAAAGAGAAAGTTTCGTTTTAGGGGCGAAGCTCCTTAAAGCGGCACCCGTTCGTCCCTCGTCGTAGTCGTAGTGCGTAACCAGTCTTACGCTTTGACCTCCAAGGTGGTGCCGGTGGGAGATTTCTCCTGTGCGTTGTTGAACAATAAAAAATTCGCAGCGTGCGCGTTAACTAAAAGCCGAATTCTTCTGTCTCTCATTCCCCATTAGCAGCCATTGGCAAGTTCCAGTAGGAAACGTTAGTAGAAGTAGAAGTGTGAGTGTTAGCTAAAAGCCGACTTCTTCTGTCTCTCATTCCCATTAGCAGCCATTGTTTACCTCCAAGGTAGTGCCTGGTGAGATTTCTCCTGTGCGTGATTAAACAATAAAAATTTTGTTCAAAACGCCGTTGATTGATGAAATAAACCAACGAAAGACGCCAGATGTTTTCTAAAAGCAAAACGAAAAGACGCCAGATGTTTCTAAAGCAAAACGAAAAGACGCCAGCTGCTTAACGAAAGACGCCAGGTGTTTTCTAAAGCAATGGTTTTATATTCAAAACCATATCGCGATACAGGTTTGTCAATCGTTTCACGTCAATTTTATCGGGCGAATTAACGGAAGAAATTTCACGGTTTAACCGATGATTACTTCCAGGAGCTTCGCCCAATCTCATCATCATTCACCTCGTGGATCTGCCGTCAGTTTTTTTCATCTGAGTGGAAGGCAGACGATTATCTCGCGTCATCATTTGCCCTCTCTCGGCCCCCCGGGACGCCGATGCTCTTTTAAGTGAGAAATAAGAAGCAGCACAAACTACCGTCACAGCAGGCATTTCCAGGGCCTCTGAGAAATCCCTCGATTTCACGACAAGGACGCCATATCCCCAAACGACACTAAAATACCCTATATGTAGAGATAAATCCATAGAGTTGACATCACTGGCAACAATGCCAGCTCGACGAAACGGGTTTGTGAGCCGAGCGGCGGCGGCGGCCGCACGGCAGCAGAGCCGAGGCCACGAATATATCGATCCGTCCGGCGGCGGAGAGAGGCGCGCTTGCCGTAGTCGCTCACTCGTCAAGCCATCCTCGTTCTCTTGTTAACCACACCCTCGTAATAACCCCTCCTGAAGACCTCACTTGCTATAACGGCCACGTTTGCTCCTCTCCCTCCACACCGATGCATATTTACAAAACTAAACGCTTCTCTTTCGCGCAGTGATTCTGGTTTTGGGTGGCACTTAATGAAGGCAAGAACCCAACGAGGTATACAGAAGTATATGAACGGGAGCGCTTTCGTAATTCGTGTTTGTACATTCTTGGTCATCGAGTGCAGCTTATAGACGCCGTCCTAATGTCACGTGACGCATGCTATCGTGTCACCGATTCCGGGAAGCAATCTGGCAATGCACCCTACACTCCTAAAAAGAGAAAAAAAAAGAAGTTGTGCTGCTTACTAACTTTAAGGTGGCAAATAGCTGTCACAATATGTACACCGTCATCTAAACACGCCATTGTGCAGCGTAGCTGCTGGGCTAATCGGTAATTGGATGTTAAATGAGCAACACGATGTAATTAGGTAGCACTAATTAGTGCAACGGGACCATGCCGGACGTCTTTCGTAATAAAATCGACTCGAAAGCGCCACATATAAAACGAATTGCCGTAAGTCAGTAAAGGCTGTCACGGTAGTAATGTTTCTCACCACGCTTACCTGCAGGTAGTAAGTGTCATGGTCCTAAAGTTACTACGTAGACAGTTACTAACTGCAGTGGCTACGTAGGTGTTGATCTAGCATCTCCATCGAAATGCAGCGGCCGGCATTTGATCCCACGACATTGAGATCAGCAGCCGAGTACCATAGCGACTGTTAACGCTTTTATTTCCATTTAGAACGCACAATTTGACGAGGTTTATACTGGGACATATATGTCCTGTTCTTTTCACGAGGTTCCCTTGTTTTCAGCACGATTATTATTGTACCGGTGAGCAGACAATGTAAGTGATCAATGTTTTGCGCCCCCATTTCACTCTTTCCGTATGTGTATGCCCCGACATCACAGGAAACTCTTATTCCAGGAAAATGAAATGAATGATAGTTTGTCTAAATTCATACAAGCATATCACAATTGCCGTATGATATAACAGTGCAAGCGGATGTAGTAGCGTTTACTAGCCCGTCACTTACGCATGTAGTAACGTTTACTACACCTGGCATACTTAAAAGGAATTTATGGCCGCTCATGTAATTCTGAGGTAGTAAAACATCAGCAAAATGTAGTAAAGTTGCCGTGGAGGTAGTAACTGCTGATGTTGCCACCTTCTTAACTACCCCTCTTTTTTAATGAGTGTGTCTCTCCCACTTTTCTATTCCCCCTTTCCCATTGTATCCAACGTTTCTTGTTAACCTCCCTGCCTTCTTTTTGTTCCCCTTTTCCTTCGCTGCCTGTGGCGTACTAAACGACGTGGCCCCTTCGTCGAGAGTTTCTTTTTTTTTTTTTTTCAATTTTGATGGTGGCCGAGTGAGCATTCGCCACAGTGACTGGACGCGTGAAGGAGCGGATGACGTGAGATGAAAGGCAGATGACAGTGACTCCAAGTTGGTCAAGTGCGGCATCCTGATGATGAATTTCTGGGGTTTAACGTCCCAAAACCACGATTTGATTATGAGAGACGCCGTAGTGGAGGGCTCCGGAAATTTCGACCACCTGGGATTCTTTAACGTGCACTGACATCGCACAGAACACGGGCCTCAACATTTCGCCTCCATCGAAATGCAGCCGCCGCGACCGTGATTCGATCCCGCGGCCTTCGGATCAGCAGCCGAGTACCATAGCCACTATAGACCACCGTGGCGGGGCAGTGCGGCATCCTGAGCTTCTCACAGACTCACTAAGGCAGTATTGTAGTCACGCGGCAGAGACAAGACTGGGTGAAAAAAAGCAACGCGTCTAACGTGACATCCGGTGCTCGATAAGACAGATGCTTGGGCTAGTTGGTGATTGGGAACCAACATATTTGCACAACGCTCTTTCTGTCCTTGTCTCTTCTTCTGTAGTTACGTCGTAACTACTCGTAGTCTTGCGCTGTGCAAATATGTTGATCCGGTGCTCGCCTTTTTCAGCAGCAGGCAACCATAAGCATCAGTAGTAGAAGTAGTTCGTCGTCATCCCATACAGTGTTCATAATTAAAGGTGAAAACAGGGGGACACCAACCAAATTATAAACATCAAAAGTAAAATTTACTTCTAAAGACGATGTCCGCAAGTTCGACAGACAAAGGAGTGCATTAGCTGAACACAGCGAGGTGCACGACCACCGCATCGACTTTGACAACTCCCGCGTCCTCGACTTGGAAACCATGGCAGGCTTTTTGTGGAATCATGGCACATTCAGGCGACACCTGGTATCGTGAACCGGTCTGCAGGTGCAATGCCAAGTGTCTATTTTAGCGGACTCCGGCACCTGGTTCAACGCTAGCATGACCCCCCTCGGCTTGAAGAACCGGAAAAAGAGAAAGTGAGAAAGGAAGGAAGAGAGAAGAAAAAAGAAAGAAACAAGAAAAAGAAGGCCTTATAAGCACTGCGGCTGTCTGGTGCCCTCCAGTCACCCCTGAAGAAGGGTCCGAGTGGGACCCGAAACGTCGGGTTTTTTCATCTTTAGAAGTAAATTTTACTTTTGATGTTTATAATTTGGTTGGTGTCCCCCTGTTTTCACCTTTAATTTCGTCCCAACCAGACAGATCTCTGTCAAATGTTCCCCTTTAAGTGTTCAGAACGTCTCGCATGGGCAGAGGTCGGGTCAGCGTGAACGCGGGTTTCCCAGAGCAGAGTGTCGGAACGGAACGAAAAACGAAAACGAAAAACGAAAAAAACGATATTTTTGACTGGAACGAAAACGTAACCGGAACGTTATTTATTATTTCGTTCCGGAGCAAAAACGAAATATTTTTTGTCGTTTTTCGGTTCACGGGAAGACTTTACGATCCGGAACAACCGAGGTCATGCAACGTGAGCAATGATGCATAACTCAGGGTTCAACGTCAGCACGCATCTCGGGCAGGTATTTCAAAGGAAAGATGCGTTGAAATAATGCAGGAAACCAAGAAAGTGGCAACCATAGCTGTTTGTATTAAATTCAAGCGGAGTTTCGCGTGCCTCTCACACAGGCCGTCGTGGAGAGGGCGTTGTCGTCGCTTATGTGTTGAAATTTTGAGATGAGCGCAAAGAGCGGCAACCGGAGCTGTACATGTTAGCGCAAGTGGCCCTTGGTGTGCCAGCCACACAAGTCAGCGTTGAGAGGGCATTTTCGGCACTCAATTTCGTTTTGTCAGAGCAGCTGTCTCGCTTATCGGCGATTACACTTGATGACCTGCTTCTTCTGAAATCGTGTGCCCCCCTTGACGAAAATTCGGGATTCAAACTTGAGGAAAAATGAATACCAAGTTTTTGTTGTGTCCTTGCTTCGAAACTTCTTGCGACTTCCCTCATAGTCACACCGTGGCTTTGGGACGTAAAACCCCAACAATTATTATCGCATCTTTATGTATTAGTTCAGTATCTATTGCTGTTTTTAAAAGGTACTTTTAATATTAAGTATTTTGTTCGTTCTTATTATTGAAAAAAAATAACGTTATGAACCGTTACGGAACGTTTATTTTTCGTTCCGGAACGAAAACGGAACGGAACATTTTTCTGCGGAACGAAACGAAAACCGGAACGAAAAACATTTCGTTCCGACACCCTGTCCCAGAGCAACCAAAACTTGGGAGAACTGAGCTATCCTCAACGTGAAAAGCAAGAAGGATGTCGGAGGGAGCAAGTCATGTTGTGTTGCTGTCTTCACCGCTCATGGGACAGCGTTCGTAAATGCCGTCATTCACACAGTGTTCATCTTTTTCGGCGTGGCGAGGCTCCTGACTTTTAACGCGATAACGTCCTGGGCCGCAGAAAACCCGGTGTAGGCGGAGCCCCCGTATCGCCCTCCGCCAGCGCGCAGGTATTTCAAGAACTCCCCTTTTGCACCTCTTGCTATTTTATACCGTACGACACTTTGCCATGCTTTTCCCCTCCTCATTTCCTTTGGTATGCGCGCGTGTTTAGGTTTGTTTCACTTTAATGTGACGCGCAGCGTAGGCCACGCTTATCTCGCATGCTGCCTCGATGTCGACACATTTAGAAACTTTACGTGCCCAACAGGCGCCTTTGAGTGCCTTATAGAAAATTAGTGTTAACACAAGAACGCGCTCTGATGTGTGCATAAAAGCCGACGCATTTCGCCGCTCGTCAGTTTACACGACTGTTCACTCCGCTAGCGTCTTGCAGTATGATTTGCTTTGTTTTGCTGGGCACATGTTCGCCCAATATACAGCTCAGATGACAACGCCTTGAGTTCGCTGCGTCTTTCATTGTCACGGCCACGTGGCATCTGGTAAAGGTGCTTCCCGGTCCATGTACCCTACGCCCTCGTCCAGCCAAGCCCACGCCGTTAAGAGGACGACGCCAAACCGGCCCTTCGAATTTCCCTCTCCCCTACCCCCGGCCAGGCTTAGCCCCGACATGGGCAGCAGAAACTAGCGTCCTTTCCTTAACCCGAACCACAATCATCAACCGCCGTTATGCAGCTGGGCGCTTGTGGCGAAGAGAAAAAGTAGTGCGCACGCCATATATGGTGCGTAGCTGTAGCGTGGCGGTTGCTACGGCAACGGCACGGTCTTCTAGTACTGGCTACTTTTTATGCCGAGCTACAACAGCTTCGCAGTTAAAAATCGTAAACTGCGATTTCACCAACACATATACGCATAATACACGCGTACGCGCGCTTCTTGCAGGGCACCAATAAGTTTTATTCCATCCATCCATATACACATGTGATAGCTCTGGCTGTAATTCTGTTACGTCGGAACTGTTACTTCTATTACACAAAGATCTCCAGCGCATTATAGAGAAGGCGCTTGTGGGCGTGACATTTGCATATACGCGTGCAAAGCTTTCACTGCTCGTGGACGCCGACAGAAGGCGCCTTGACGTCAGCGATGCCGCAGCGTGCGCTCTCTCTTCGCAATTATTGTGATGGCACTGCGGAGTATTCCCCATTGGCGAGTACTGAAGGGGCATCTACGTCAACTTGTACCCGACCGCCACCACGCAGGACAGTGTGAACTGATAAAAGGGTGCGCGCCATGGCACCAGTTACGTGACAAGCGAATGAGAAGGCGATGCGAACGGGGCACGATAACGCCATAGCGTTCCACTCTTATTCTTACAGAGTGAATAAGTGTTCGCTGTTAATTCAAATTTGAATTGGTTATTGGTTCCTGGCCAGTGGACCGAATTTTGTTACGTGAATGGGCTCAGTGATTTGTGTCTTCTTTAGGTTGGTATCTCGGTTTTGTGCGCCAATTCTTATCACTATATCGCTTACGTTTCCCTGTTGTGCGCCGTGAGGCGTCATTTCAGGAGCAGGTATAGTGTTTGTGATGTAAATCAAATGGAGTATAGAAGGGGCCCGGATCACGTGCGGTCCCACCATTACGGAAATTGATTGGAATAAATGCCCGGCAGAGAACCCTATAATTTTTATGTAAGGCATTCGAATATAAAGGATATATTTTCCTAAGGTGAAAATGTCAATCGGTTAAACCACAGAGAAGAGACGAGACAACCACTGGCGCAGACTAGCGAGAGCTTCATATGATGGCGACCATGGTACTTCGAATAATGACTGACGCTCTCCACTTGCAGCTAAAGAATTGAGTTTTCCAAACATTAATGCTAGCAGCATTGTTAACAAATCTGAGAATCTTGAATCGATTATCTTGAGTTACAATCCTCATGTAGTTGTGTTGACAGAAACGTGGCTGCATGAGGATATTGATGATACAGTTGTTTTCCCTCCGTCTCATCAGGCCTATCGTCGCGACAGGTCTACGAGGGGTGGCGGGGTCGCAGTTTTGGTTAAAGAAAACATATGTGCTGTTCTTGTACGACAAGCCAGTAACTTGGAAACCGTTTCATTGAAACTTTCTTGTTGGGATACATCATTTTTATTGTTTGCCGTGTACAGAGCCCCTAACTCATCCGCGCAATACCTTTCTGATCTTTGTGAACATATTGCATCCTTTACAAGTGATAATGTGTTTCTTATAGGTGATTTTAATCTTCCAGGCATTGACTGGGAAAACGCGTCCTTCTTTACCGAATGAAATTTGCACGTGAACTACTTACGCAATATTATGCTTTATCATAACTTGCAACAGGTTGTTAAACATCCGACGCGCATTCATGACATGTCAGCTACGATTCTTGATCTCGTTTTCATAAGTCGATCTATCGAAAAATTTTCTGTCTCCGTTTAACCTGGCATTCCGGACCATCAACTAGCGTATTTCACATGTTCGTTCAACTCGTGCGACGTCACTATGAAGGACAGAGTCACCATTAAAGACTATTGTAGAGCAAATGATGAAAGCGTTTTAGATTATCTTGAAATATGCCTTGATAGTTTTCAAAACCACGATATTACTGAGCTTTGGCATCGTTTCAAAGAAATTATTAATCACTGCCTCACCAATTTCATTCCGAGCAAAACTAAACGAACATCTAAAGTTACTCCCTGGATTTCAAGAGATATCTTGCACCTTAAAAGAAGACTTAAGCGCTTAAGGCGGTGGGTGCTTCACGCGAAGCTATTCAAGAAATCCAAAATAACCTAAAGCAAAAGGTGGGGCATGCTAAACGTTGGTACTTCCAGCACACGCTACCAGAATTTCTTCGCTCCACACCACAAAAATTTTGGGCGTTTCTAAGAAAAAAGAACAAGGAAATTAGCCACATTGTACATGAGGGGACTATAGTTAACGAAAAGCAAAATATTGCGCAGTATTTTAATGAATACTTCCACAGTGTTTTTTCTAACTCCGATACTACAACGCTTCATAACAGCACTCCGTGCGACTCTCCACTTGATATTGTGTCAATACCATGGGTGTCGTTTCAATGCTACTCAACCTTAAAACTAAATCCTCCCCTGGACCAGATGGTATACCTAACGTTTTCTTTCTTTTTTTGAGAAGGTATGCAGAAGCATTAGCGCCTTTTATAGCTCGCATATTTCAAGTGTCTTAGTCTTCAGCTACGCTGCCCAAGGATTGGCTCTCGGCACGTGTTGTGCCTGTACTGAGAAAAGGTGACGCCGCACTAGTAACAAATTATCGCCCCATATCACTAACCTCATCATGCTGCAAACTACTTGAACATATAATAGCTAATGAAATTATAAAGTTTATAGGTGATAACAACATACTTTCTTCCTGCCAACACGGTTTTCGCAAAGGGTTCTCCACTACAACACAATTAACAACAATTGTTCATGACTTCGCTGGTGTTCTTGATGCGTCCGGTCAGGCAGATGTAATATTTCTAGATTTCAAAAAAGGGTTCGATCTTGTATCTCATAGTAAGCTTATTACTAAACTAGAATCAATTAACCTTCCAACTTACATAGTGAATTGGGTGGCTGCCTATCTGACTCACCGCCGACAATACGTTTCAATTAGTAATCACTCATCCAGCGAGCTACCAGTTTCATCAGGAGTGTCCCAGGGCAGTGTACTTGGCCCCTTATTATTCTTAATATTCATTAATGATATCAATAATGAAATTAATGCCCCTGTACGAATCAAATTATTTGCAGATGATTGTGTACTGTATAATGAAATTAACTACCCCGAAGATCAAGTTTTGCTAAACTCTAATCTTCAAGGTATTGTTTCATGGTGTAGTCGATGGAGCATGGCATTAAATGCCACTAAAGCAGTCTATATGTCAATAGCTAAAAAGAAATCTAAGAAACTTTCGTTCATCTACAAACTTGGTTCCGAACTACTTGCAGAAGTCAGAGAATATAAGTACCTGGGAATCACAATAACCAATAACCTCAGCTGGAGTACACACATTTCCAACGTATGCAACTCCTTATTCAAGAAACTTTGCTTTCTCAGACACAAACTGAAACATACACCTTGTAGCACTAGATTAACGGCTTATTCATCTCTAATTCGACCTAAACTCGAATATGCCAGCATTGTCTGGATCCATACACACAGACTAACATTGATACTCTCGAAATGATTCAACGAAAAGCTGTTAGATTTATCTACTCTAAATATCGTAACAGTGACTCCCTCTAGTCTAATGACACATCATAACATCCAAAAGCTTCAATTACGCAGGAAAATAATAGACTAAAATTTCTGTTTTCGCTCAAAAATAATCTTTTAGCTATAGACCCAAGTCATTATTTAAAACCCCTTACAGCTCGTAGAACACGTCATCGACACGCTGGCTCTTTAACACCTTATCGGACAAGAACTAATCTTTTCAAATATTCCTTCTTTCCACGCACCATAACAGATTGTAACAACCTACCTTTTTCAGATTTATCTAACGTTGATTTCTTAGAGCGTGTAACTGTTTGACCTTACTGTGATTCATTTATTATTTTTGATACCTTCATTGATTATCATGTTCTCTGATCCATAGCCTAATACGCTACTGCAGTGACCTCATAAAGTTGTTTTATTTCTTCTTTTCTTTTTCACGTGTATGTGTGTAACTGAACGTATGAGACGATCTTGTCAACGTGGCCATAATTTGAAGTATGTCTGAACTTTACATTTATTTCACTGTGTTGCTATTTTTGCTGTTTACACTTCGCATTGCTACTTCATCATAATTATATGGTTTGTTCCTTCCTCCTGTCCATGTTTGCTTTTGTTTTATATTTATTACAGCTATTTCTTGCTCTGTGTATTCTCGACACTTCCAAATGTTTGTTCGCGTTGACTAATTGTATTTCTTTGTACATTTGCCGCCTGCCTGGGCCCGTTTTTGGGCCTGCAGTATTCTTTAAATAAATAAAATAAGAAAAAAGGTGTGCAAGAGATGTTAGAAGGTTTGCGCCTTCGCGTTTCTTAGGTGATGGCTAATGACACTTGGGAACTTTTCACGCATTGATAGACAATAAAGCACAATGTCAAGTTAAGTGGTTAGCGATGCACGGCTGCAGTAACGCTCCTCTCTGTGCGTTTCCCTGTCGTGTGTTCACAAGCGCGACCAAATGAGCCTCGTTTCTACGACCCAGAGCGTCTATTCTCACTCCTCACCGTTAATAAAAAAAAAAAAAACACCCCTTGTTCCTTGCCTGTCAAACACCGAACACGACACAGCAGGACGACAGCCAATAAAGGAGCACGTCCCACATGGAATGTTTGGCGCAGCAGAGTTACAGCGGGCGATGGTATTACTATAGCGCACTGCGTGGGTCAGGCCTCTCGGACGGGACAGAAGGCAGGCTGCTCCGCTTCTCTCTTGTAGTGCAGGAACAAAAAAGTGCGGCCTGCTAATCGTCATTGGTGTCGTCCCCTTTAGCGATCGCCATGACGATAAACCCGCCTTGGGGAAAGGTTCAGCGTCGCGTGGGAATTAGCCGCAGGCTATCTCTCAGCGTGGCATCGCTCATTCTATTGTTGCGCTGTCCAGCTGCAGTCGCCTGAAAACACGGGTGGTCTGTGCAATTGGCGCCAGTAGAAGTGCGTTGCAGGCCACGAACGACGTCTCTGCCTTTCTTGTCGCCTTTGGTGTCATTCGTGCACAAGAGCTTGATCGCAGATTTTCTGGCTTTTTAGCTGTCTTCCACAGTATAAGTCGATCGTCAGTTTCCGTTGGCTTAGACCAATGCATGTTGGGACAGCTTGTTGAAGTCTCACGACACCTCTCTCGTTTGCCCCGACTAGTTTTACCGATCTATCTGTTGGCCGTGAAACCAACCTTCACCGGCGCAACTTGATCTGTTCCCTAGATTAGCTTTGTCTTTGATCATGGCAAGAAAAAGGTCTGTCTTTTTTTTTTACCCTCGCGAACTCCTTTCACTTTTCGCAGTTCGTGCCAATCAATTCGTCTTCGCCAACATCAATATGCCGAGCTGAAATGGATTCCATTTCTAAATCATGTATTCGCACCATAAACTGGGCCAGAAGAAATCTCAAAGCATATATAAAGACCACCACTTTGCCCGGGGGCCATTTTGAACCGTGTTCTAGTATATTGTTAGATCGTTGTAATTGCCATCACTCCACTGCCGACGCAATCGCGCTGATCTGCTATTTCTTTTACATTTCTTCAAGCTATCATCGTCGCCCCGCCACGGTGGTCTAGTGGTTATGGCACTCGGCTGCAGATCCGAAGGTCGCGGGATCGAATCCCGGCCGCGGCGGCTGCATTTCGATGGAGGCGAAATGTTGAGGCCCGTGTGCTGTGCGATGTCAGTGCACGTTAAAGAACCCCAGGTGGTCGAAATTTCCGGAGACCTCCACTACGGCGTCTCTCATAATCAGAGCTGGTGTTGGGACGTTAAACCCCACAAAATCAATCAATCAATCAAGCTATCATCGTCGCCTTACCCCCCCCCCCCCTTTTTTTTTTTTTTTACTCTGAAGCGGACCTGCTCAGCTGTAATTTTTCTTTTTCGAATTCCGTATCATAGCGCAGAGTACTTTTCTTCTACCAGCAGGCCTCTATCACATTCAATCGCCCGCATAGTACAGAAGGGCTTTTTAGAGCTCACCTTCATGGCCTGCGTGTTCTTCATGAATCGCCTTCACTGTTTCTTTTTCTGGATCTTCACGCTGTTCCAACACCGTTTCCTGCAAGAGCTTTTCTTTCCCCTCCTCCTTTGTCTTTTCAGCTTGTGTTTTTCTGCCCAGCCTTTATAGCATCATCGTCCTTCCCTGCATTGTGGCAACGTAGCATTTCCGACCCGCGCGTGATTTCATTCCAGACCACGAAAGCGCGCCTTGGATCCGCTCGCCGATGCAACGGCTACGCTCGATCAGGGATGCGGACAGGCGCCGCGGTTTGCCCGCGGCACTGGACACACTTCGCGGTGCACCTTCGGCGCTCTCACTATTTTGCTCGTGTCCAGAGCCTGGAACATGGATTATGCAAAGCGGAACCAAATACATGAGGAGAGATAACAGTGGCAATGACATGAGGCGGTTTGTTCCATTCGCGAAATGTTCTGGCGAAAAACGCCATCCTGAAGTAGTTCTCCTTGACCTTGTAGGCATGGTCCAGGCGGGGTAAGACGTAATCAGGACTGTTCAAGTAATGATCCCGGTTAATACCAGTGTTACTAGGGAATATACTGTGAATAAATTTTAAATATCGTCTACGCTGCTGCAGTGGCTTCCATCCAAGGTCTTCCTTTGCACTGGACACGCTAAAGTGGCGGGTATAATTGGCATGAACAAATATCACAGCCAAATTTTGAATTCTTTCAATCCTTTGAATGTCCACCTGCTGCCAAGGATCCCAAACGCAACAGGCGTGTTCAAGTATTGGTCTAACATTGACTTTATACAAGAGCTCTTTTGAGACAAGTGTCAAATTTCTTGCATTTCTTCTAAGAAAACCTTGAAGCCTTGCACGTGGCATACTCGATATGGCAACGCCAGGATAATTCTGCAGTAAACACCAAGATACTTATGCTCAAACACTTTTGTCAGTTTTTCCGCGTTAATAGTGTAACTAAAATCATAACAGCATTTTTTTCTAGTGAAGCACATATACACAGATTTTTTCACGTTTATGTCCATGCGTCAGGAATTGCATCAGTTGATAATCAAATTCAAATCGTTCTGTGAAGCAATGCGATCATCTACGGTATGAATAACCCTGTATAATACGCAGTCATCTGCGAACATACGATGACTGGAGGAAATACCACAACAGAAGTCATTCATGTAGATAATAAAAAGAAGCGGCCCCAGCACTGACCATTGCGGCACACCTGATGTAACATCCACTTGATCGGACTGCATTCCATTTAAAACTACCATCTAACGTCTGAAGTTCAAGTATTCTTTGATCCATTCAATAACAGAAGAGTTTATGTTGTACTAGGACAGCTTCTGAATTAGTAATGAGTTAGATACTAAATCAAACGCTTTACGGAAATCCAAGTACAAACAGTCGACAGTAAACCTGTTATCCAGTGCATGCACTCGCCAAATCATGTATAGATTAAGTCAACTGTGCAACACGAGGACACTGGTCTAAATACATGCAACACTGGTCTAAATACATGTTGCTGAGGCGATAATAAGGAGTAGTTTTTCAGATGATTCATAGTGTTCGTAAGATGGATGTGTTCGAGAATTTTACAGCTGATGCAAGCGAGTGAGATCGGCCGGTAATTTGACGCAGTGCTGCGCAGGCCATATATGCACTGGCACAGCGTAAGCGAGTCTCCAATCATCCGGCAAGACACTTTCACTCAGTGACTTTGAGAAGATGACAAACAAGTATTTTGACACAGAACATAGAAAGTAAAGCAGATTGTAGGCCATCCGGACCAGTGGCATTTGAGGCACATAGTTTCTCTAACAATTTCTGGTTCCCCGCTGATCAAAAACAATATCTTCCATTTGCTCTCCACTCGCACAGGTCTGTGCTGAAGTGGCACCGCCGCTTGAGCGGCCAGCAAACACAGAGCTAAAGTATTGGTTAAGATGTGCGGCTTTTGCTATGGTCACTAGGAATTTCCGTCTAGTTCGAGTGGAAGAATAGACGCTCTATCTTTGCCGTTCACTTTGACAAGTTGCCAGAGTTTTTTAGGACTTCTTTGAATCCTTATTTCAAAAGACCCGAAGAACTTGTTTTCCTCTATCTTAAAGCGCTTTTCATAAGGCCTAGCGATGACATCGGCGCCAAGCCTTCGTGTGTGTGTGTGTGTGTGAAAAACTTTTATTGATAAGAGTTTCCAGGCCACAAGGACCCTTTACATAGGGGGAGTCCTTATTCCGGGAGCCCGCTGGACAAGGCCGCTACCCGCGCCCGTTGGACTAGAGCCCTTTGAGACTCAAGTCCTGAGCAATTGAGTAGGGCTGCCTCCCATGCCTCTCTAGTAGGGGAAGGGTTAGGGGGAAGGGAGTGTGTGGGGCGGCGGGCAGAGCGGGCTGCCGCTTTTTCTTCGTTTTGCATCTGTCGCCAAAGTTCACCGACTCATCCGTACTTTATGTAGCAGGAACTGCTTGTCGTTCGCGATAATAGCAGCGGCCCTTAAGCTTTCGCTAACAGTTGCGGCAAGTTATCATTCCGCTAAAGTGGACGCGCCTTTAACTTCTTCATCGCGATCGTTTACTATCCATTCACATCTAGCTCACAACTGTGATCGAAGCCCTGTACAAACAGCAGACTGCGCATGTGAAGCTTTGCTTTGACAAAACAAACGTAAAATCGTTCCTTCGACTGTCTTCATTCCGCGCTCTTGGCGTTCTATCTCTGCACATTAAGTGCTCTGAGACGTCCTTACTCGTTTTTTTATTGCGAATAATTCAGCGAATACGGGTAACAGCAATTTGAAGCGACACGGGCGCACGACCTAACGACCTTCAACAGCGCTACATCGCGTGGTAAATTTAAGTGAAGCGCGGCCACAGGAGGTCCGGACGTCGTTTTCCTACGCGTTCAATCGTCGTCCACGCCGAGGATTCGTGAAAAGCACCAGTAAACTTACAGCATGCAACACGCACGGCCGTAGCAGCTGTGCTTGAGAACTACAACTAATATGGCGGCGGCGCCGCTCCCGGAAACTCGCGACTGCGCAGATCGCGTGGTGAGATAGGTCAATTGTCGCTTCAACTTGGCGGCTAAATCTTCTTAGGGGCTCCGTGCAATGGCCAGTCCTGCTCAAGCAAGTTCGAATACTCGGAGCGGACTATATTTTTTTTATATGTTCGCCTGTTTTGTATGTTCGTGCGCGTGCCATGTTGTCCATATTTATTTCCTCATACGTCATTTAAGAGACGCCATTGCTATAAGCCCGGGCATGGCCTGAATGCATGAAATACACCCAGCGGCGCACGACATTGGTGGGGAAAAAATAAAAGAAAGAAAAAAAAAGGAAGAACAACCGAGCACGGGAATATTAACCTCCTGCATGATATGGAGTCTGCCCGCAGAAGGAACCCTACCTCGCTGACTTGCCGGTAGCACAGCGCGACTCTTCGCCATTAGGTGGGATAAGATGAACTATACTGGACCAGTTGAACTGGTGGAATATTGCGCACTGCGGTTTAAGAAGCAATATCATTCATTAGGATATTGCTTAGGATAGGCATTACGATATTGCATTAGGCATTAGGATATCCAGTAGGGACGAGGTAGTTACAATAGTCGAGGAGGTTTGCAGATATCTCTATAGTAGCCGTTAACCACGATAATAGCAAACGGGGAAGCTTATCAGAAGAGGCAGACATTCCACCAGTACTGACAGAGGAAGTAATGAAAGCTTTGGAAGAGATACAAGCAGGAAAGGCACCCGGAGAGGATCAGATAACAGCAGATCTCTTAAAGGGCCACTAAACAGGCTCCTAATTTTTTTTAAGCCGCCCAAACAAGCTAACTCAATCATAGAGAAGGTTGCGGCGATCACATTCTGCGGATATGACAGTGCTGCGCTCCACTCAGACGCCGTATTGCAAAAAACAATTCCCGCGCCTCTTGCGGTTGACCAGTCGCCCTCGCATCCTAGGTGTCGTCACGTTCTACCGCGAACAACTTTGCGCAGTTGTAGCTCGTTGACTGATCGAAACCAGGTCTATTGTCAGATCCTGTAGCCGTCCCACCGGCGTGAGCGCAGAAGCAACCGAACTGCAGCGGAAGCGTCAATGACGTCAATTGTTCACGTCATGTCACGTGTCAAAAGTGGGCGGAGTCTCGACGGCGCTCCGCGCCTACCCTCTCCTCGGCAGAGAAGGGTGGGGAGGCCGACCGAGAAAACGAAGCCGACGCAAGCGGCCACTTAAACCCGTGTAACTTCTTTATTATTGCACCTATTCGCAAAATTCTTGCTGGAGCATGTTCACATCACACAGGAGCGCAGTTATATCTTTCAAACAAATTTTGGGCCTCGGGGTTGTTTAGGGGCCCTTTAAATGATGGTGGGCAGATTATACTAGAAGAACTGGCAAGCCTGTATACTCAATGCTTAATGACTGCAAGCATACCGGAATCTTGGAAGAATGCGAACATCATCCTAATCGATAAGAAAGGCGATACAAAGAACTTGAAAAGCTACAGGCGGATTAGCTTACTGTCAGTCGTCTACAAGGTATTTCCCAAGGTAATCGCTAACAGAATTCGTGCCACCTTCGATTTCAGTCAACCTAACGAACAAGCAGGGTTTCGTAACGGCTACTCAACAGTAGACCATATTCACACTATCAATCAGGTGATAGAGAAATGTGCGGAATATATGCAGCCTTCATAGATTACGAGAAAGCATTTGATTAGGTCGATACCTCAGCATTCACGCAAGCATTGCGGAATCAGGGCGTAGACGAGCACTACGTCAGACTACTAGCTGGAAGACATCTACAACGGCTCCACAGCCACCATAGTCCTCGATAAGGAGAGCAGCAAAATACCTATGAGGAAGGGCGTAAGACAAGGGAACACAATCTCTCCAATGCTATTCACAGCATGTTTACAAGAAGTATTTAGAACACTGGATTGGGAACAGGTGGGTGTAAGGGTTTATTTATTTATTTATTTATTTATTTATTTATTTATTTATTTATTTATTTATTTATTTATTTATACATACTGCGGCGCAGAAATGTGCTATGGCAGGAGTGGGGTTACAAAGCAATTCAAGAGCTAAATTTTAACAAACAGCAGTGAAAGTTATACAAACAGGTAAAATAACGCAGTTGTGTGTTATACAAGGTCAAACATAAAACAAAGGAATACCAGACAAACAAACGATGCAACATAATAGCTGATACTAATGCCAAATGTCAAAATAGACGAAGGTAGACCACAGATGCATGTCATGGATGTCGGCTACGAAGTTGGGGAATACCTCAGTAACCTCAGATTTGCTGCTGCCATTGCCTTGCTAACTCGGGGGTAGAACAGTGGGCCTTCAAATTAATATACAGAAAACTAAAGTACTGTTCAATAGCCTTGGGCGAGCACAGCGGTTTGAGATAGCTGGCGAGGCATTGGAAGTGGTAAGTGAATATGTCTGCTTAGGCTAGGTAGTGACCATAATCCGAATCATGCGGCTGAGATAATTAGGAGGATTAGAATGGCGTGGAGTGCATTCGGCAAGCATTGTCAGATAATGAATAGTAGCTTACCATTGTCTCTGAAGAGGAAAGTGTATAACAGCTGCATCTTACCGGTACTCACCTACGAGGCTAAGAGGGCCCAACTTACAATTGAGGACGACGCAGTGAGCTATGGAACGGAACGTGGTAGGTGTAACCTTAAGGAACAAGAAGAGAGCGGAGTTGGTTAGGGAAAAAACGCGTGTTAGGTACATATTAGTAGAAATTAAGAAGAAGAAATGGGCGTGGGCGGGCCATGTAATGCGAAGACAAGGCAACCGTTGGTCATAAAGGGTAACAGAGTGGATCCCTAGAGAAGGCAAGCGTGGCGTCGGGTGGCAGAAAGTTAGGTGGGCAGATGAGATCAAGTTTGCGGGGATAAATTGGGCACAGTTATCACAGGACAGGAATAATTGGAGATCTGAGAGAGGGCTTTGCCCTGCAGTGGGCGTCGACAGGTTGTACTTGTTGTTGTTGTTGATGATGATGATGATCATTCATTAATTGGAACGTGACGAGACCGAATCGACTGGTGTGTTTGTGATTCTGTCCTAAGAGGTAAACGTGGTTACTTGAGCGTACACGTTCAAGTAACCACGTTTACCAGGTAAATCAAATAAACGTTTCACGCAGCACCGGGAAGTGCAAAACATTGCTAGTTTTCAGTTACAATGAATGTGATCACTGATCTAGACAGTTGATTAGAAGGAATTCTTATTATTATCTTTCTCTTCCTTCTTGCTTTTTAAGCGCTTTTCTTTTCTAAAATAGTTTTGGCACGTAAATGGTGGCTCACAAGCGTAGTGATTGATTTGTGTTTGTTCGATAACGTTCAAAGCTGCCTGCGTGCGCTGCTCGCGCATATGTGTATGTGAGTCAGAGGGGGTGTATGGTGAGCAATGCGAAAGGAACGCATGTCAAATGGCTTTGAAACCGACTCGGAGCAAAAAAAAAGTAAGGAGAACAACAAGAAAAAGGAAAATCAATAGATGGACGAAATGATAAAAGGAGAACATTACAAGCACGTGAGAAATAAGGGGAAACAGCGGATTAAACTTCCACAAAATACACATTAAAGCTACCACAAAGTGGCCTCATGAAAAAAAAAATTGTATACGATTTAGAACAGTGCAGCCCATCATTATCGGCCTGTTTTAAATGTACTGCAGGATGAAAGCCTCTCCCAATGATTTCCAATTGATCTTATCCTGAGCGAACTGGTTCCACCTTATGCACGCGAAATTCTTAATTTCGTCGCTCCATCTAATACCCTGTCACACTAGACGGTTTAACGTCATTCGATTCGAATGACGTTCGGTGCAACGAATGTCATTCGACCCGTGGTTGTGCTACACACGAAGCAGTAATGTCATTCGTTTACAATATCGGTGGCAGTAGTTCCAGAAGAACTGGTCATAAAAGCTGCAGAACGTAAGTGTAGAGTGGCTGAAAAGTCATCCTATTTTATTTAAAATAAACGCAGGGCTTGTGGGGCCGGGTCCCGCTCGACGCCATGTTTAGCGTGGAATGTCTCCGCATCCCCCTCTCCCCAGCTTGACGGGGCGGCGGCCCGTCCCGTTTGCCCCATGTGATTTTAACATAGGCTGCCATTGGGCAGCGAGAAATTCCTCGAACGTTTGCGCGTTCTGGCGGTTCTGGTTTGAGAGATACTCGGGAGAACACGCTGGGTCTCGAGGCGGTGCGTACGTGCTCTTGCGGCTCTCCGGGCGACGAGGCCTCGTCGCCCGGACCGCGCGTCGTCTCGGGCTCCAGCGACCCACGGCAGCGGCCTGCGATCTGCGCCCATCTACGTATGTTCCTTTCTTTCTATTTTCCTTTTCTTGGGGCGCGGTCGCGGGTACGCTGGCCGGGGTTAGGCTCTCCTTCCCTGCATGGTTATTTTTGTGTGATTGTGTGTTCGCGTGTTAATTGTTACTGTCCTTTGTTTGTGTTATCGTGTTCGCGTGTTGTTGATCGTATTTGTCCTTCATATGTAATTCGACTGATTCGGCCCTGTTTTGTTTGTACTATTTTAACGTTTATTAAATCACCATGCACGGAGAGTTGCGCCTAATGTTCTCCTCCTTCGCCGCGTGCGACGGTTCGTGCAGTCCCGCCGCGAGACGGGCCGCGGGCTGACGCGCGCGGCAACGCGGCGATGCATGGCTGAGATGGCGAGCGCGCGGACGCGACGACCTCATTCTCTGCTCGTTGAGTGCTCGAACCCACTGCAGGGGGTTGCTAGCGGCGATGCCGCTGCTAGCAGCATTAGTAATTAGTAGAACAACCCCTACAGGCTTTGCTTCACTGAATTACAGCAACAGAATAATTTGCAGCTGATACGGCAGCGCTCAAAGGGGACGCTGACTTGCAGCAGACGAACGATTCATTTACTGTTCTTGTAAGCAAAGCGCGTGAAGTAGAAACACAGACGCTAAATAAGACGGAGCCCAGCGCTCAAGCAAACGGCGTTCGCGATTGCACCCTGTGGTGAAATAGCGAAGCCGGTCAGACGCCGCTGATGTCGAAAGTGAGCACATATTGTTACGGCCTGCCTGCTGCTTTCTTTTTAAAATCATGAATATCGTCAAACGCGCTAAAGTAATACCATTTTCACATGACGTTTCACAAATTAGGAATGCTCAGTGCCGCACGTTTACGTTGTCTCTGGGGTAGAGAGTACACATTCGGTCCCAGTGCGAATGCGAATGCGAATGAGTTGCTCGAACTCATTCGATTTCAGAAGTCATTCGATTCGAATGATGTTAAACGTCGCCGTGTAGAAACGGAATAATGCCATTCGATGCGAATGTCATTGCGTTCGAATGACATCAAAAACGTCCAGTGTGGAAGGGGTATAACCTTCTTCCTGACTCTCTTGCGTTCTCCCTCTCTTGGTATCCATTCCGTCGCTCTTACTGTCCATTTTTTTATCTGTCCTCCGCATGACATGCATGTCCTGTCCAGGTCCACCTCTCCTTTAACTGATATAATATCGGCTACTCCTGCCTATTCGTTTCGATGTAATAAACATCAGTTGTTGGACGTCCTGCGACCTTTGTGTTTCTGTCGTTTTTCCACGCTGATCTGAAAGCACACATCCGCTATAATCAGACCAATTTTGCTCCTTACTATAAATAAGATGTTACAAAGCGTATCTCGAACAAAATTATAGCCACGCTGATCTGAAAGCACACATCCGCTATAATCAGACCAATTTTGCTCCTTACTATAAATAAGATGTTACAAAGCGTAGCTCGAACAAAATTATAGCCACAGCTGGACCAAAAAAAAAAAAAAAATTAGCCGGCTGCTTCACTCTTAGGTGCGAAGACTGTGTGAACAGCGAAGCTGGTGGAGCTTCATCTCGGTTGGGCTAACCATCACCAGCAACCGCAACGAACACAGTGCTGTTTTTTTTTTTTTTTCATTGCCATTCATCCTCCCTACGGTGGTGGTACACTCGCCGGCTGGCGACGCCTCCGTGCATAAACGGTTCTGCTCGTTTTCACGGGCTCGTAACTCTGCGCATAGCCGACGTTTCGTCCACGACACTCGTCTCACACGCTCTCGAGTAGCTGCGTGCTCCTCCTTCGTTCGGCCCCATCTTCATTACGGCCCGCTCGGCGCGGGGCTTTTATAGCGACATGTAATACGAGGATTACGTGTTTTACGAGGATCGGCGCTCTGACGTCACATCCGCAGCCAGTGGCCAGACTGCGCGGCAGGCCGTTGCTTGGCGAAGCTTGGAAGAGTTGTGGTGCTTCTTTTTTGGCGTCTGATGAAACGCCTTCATGCAGGCTGAGGACACGAGGGCGTCTCCGCCTTTGCGTATGGTAGTGGGCGGAAGGCGTGAGAGAAGAAACAAGTGCGTGCGCAAATGTCGCGCATTTTATCAAGTGCATGCGCACTTATCATGATTTCACGGTGATGACCACTTTCTGCGCACACCTGAGCGCTTTCCGCCGGCTTCAACAGCTTCGCTGTTAAAATATCATCATCATCATCATCAACCGCAACAAAAAGCTCATCGTCATAAAAGCTTTGCATTTGAAGGACCGTATTGGTCATGACTGAATGGAATAGAGCGCGGTCTCAGATGCTCCGGGGCTATATTCTGCGCAGTCCAGGCTTGTACACTTGTGTAAAATGGAGATGCCCTGAGGGAGTTATAGACAGAAGGCTGGCGCGATTACGTCGATGAGGATGTGACGTAGTAGTTGCGATAAAATAGCAATGTCGCAAGCTTGTGATATAGCAATGCGATGACACGAGCTTAATATTCTTGCAGCTGTATGCTTTAGAGGTGCCGGTCTGCATGACGAGGAGCTTCGCGTATGGAATGCTCAGCTTCGTCTGCAGCGGCGGTCTAATCGTTGTGGTATAGTTGACTGTTGACCTTATAGGGAAGCTGTTTAGATTCCGCCTGCGGCTTTTGATGATGGCAGAGACACTGTGCGTTGTCAGTGGACAGGGCAGTATCCGGATCCCTTCATGTTGTCTCATCATTATATTGCTGTTTTGGCACATTAAACCACAGCAGTTACTCAATTCTTAGCTCGGCGCTCACTCAGACGAGATGCGCGATCCCAGCTGTCATGCGCCAAATGCAGCGACGGTGTTTCGCATGTGTTGTTTGTTTCACTACGAAGATTTCCCGGCACACCCATTCTCGCTTGAACATTAAATTTCTCGCAAAGGCTGTCTAAACCACCGTATCCTTTATGCAAGCCAAACGTTTGTCGCAGTTGCCTTTTGAGCACCCTCTCTAGTCGCCTGGAACAAAGACGTTTGACATTCACACTATTTATCTGCAATAAATAAACAAATGAATCCTTCAAATGAACAGGCAATTATACAGTTAGTTTAAGCTCTCTAAAAAAAAAAGAAAACCAGTATTTCAAGTTCGAATGGTTATTCAGGTTTTAGTACAGATAAATGTTATATATTGGCGTATAGACAAATAAAAATGAGCGGTACAACAGGGCTGAAGAGAAGGTTATAACGGCCGAGAGCCCTCGGAGAGTGCACCGAACAGAATGGGTGTACGGAGGAAACCGGTGAATCGGGGGGAGATCCATGCTTGGAAGTCGTAACCGCGTCTGTCCTGTGTGCAGGAGTGACAGCCTCCGAGCAGCAGCGATGCTCGTCGAGCCTCCACCGGCGTGCGTCGTGCGCCAGTCACCGCAGTCGCCAAACTGCTTCCGCATCCCCATACCGCTGGAACCGCTCAAGGACGGCCACTCCATGGACCCAAAGGTGCGTCTGTTCGGAAGTTTATCACGCGCAAAAGTACTTGATGAAAAGAACGGCACGCTTGTGAAAATCCATCTATATTGCGAACAGTTTCAACAGCGGGAACGGTCTTTTTCAAGTCTATTTCGTATGCATTGAAAAAGACCCGGTCGTGCACTCCAATAGCACGTAATGCGCCGGCCATCGTATCACGCTTCAATCGCCTAGCACTGTATACATACTGTATTTGTGTACGCTGTCGCCCGTTGTCGTTCACTCTACACGTCTGCGTTCGACGATTTCAGCGTTATTAAACAGGCAGCATCAAAATTTCGCAACGGGTGCAGTGTCGGCAAGACTACTCTGAGATACTATTTTGACAACACTTGGCGAGGGGAAGGTGGCATTGAAAAAAAGGAAAGTGATAACAACCCAGTATTTTTGTGTACGTACCGTGTCATCTTGATATTGCGTTCCGTTTCCCTTCTCCTGCGTTCCTGTCTCAACTGTTTTCTTACGACAAATTACTACCAATTAGGTCATCTTTCAGTGGTTCTCAACTCGTATATTATATAGTACTTGTAATGCAAAATTTACGCTATCCCGTTGAAAGATTAATTTGGTTTATGAATTCGCGAGAGGGGGGGTGGGGGGGTGAAGGGGTTGCAGTGGTATAAACACCTCAATCAAGTGACAGTTGGCTAGCAACGAAAGCCTCAGCCTGAAGCCAGCATTTCAACTGGAACACATATTTCTCAAGGCCGTTACAGAAGACAATTTCCAAAGATAAAGCTATACCCTTGCTTGTCCATTAATGATCAACTGATAAATAAGTAAATGAGTCAATCTTCTCTGGTTCTGTGAGTGCATAGTCGTCAGAGTCGCTGCTAGATTTACAGTTTTATTCTTCACTACCCTTTAGCTGTGTCTCAATCTTAGCATGGGTGTCACACAAAATCAGATGTTTTCCCAGGAATCGAAATTAGGAGGTAGGTCTAGACATGAGGGGGAGGTGTGAAGCACCAGATATTTTGAATTTGTTACAAAAATTTAGAAATTAAGGGGTTCTTTGAGAAAGACAACGGGCCGTGAACACCTCTCCTAGGGGGTCTGTAGGGAAATCTCTGCTCAAAACAGGCCTTTTTGAGCTACATAGTAGGTCAAGGAAATAGCACTCAGTACACACTCAAATATAAAGTACTAGCAAACATTAGCCAAACGGCTTTAATGAGATCTGAGTATACCTCTTCTGTGTACTCTATGAACATACTTTTTAAAACTTGATGTCGTACTTTAGGTCTCTTGTCTTGAACTGCTTTTATGATTTGCCGTATTCCTGTGACTGAGCCTCGACACAAAACAAGTTGCTTGCACACATGCAATAGTGCTTTGTGGACGGAATGTCTCTCCTCACATAAGCCCTTTAACAGACCAGCAGAATTCATTCACTGCAACTATGAATGACCTTTTTAAATGCATGACAAATTACACAGCCTGTTTAAGAAAATACTGCCTGAAGTTTTATGTGCAGCCTTCCTTCTGCCCTAATAATTAAACTGTGCGTGGGAGTAGCGTCATGGCTACAATTCTCCAGGTGACCACTACATGGCATTGTGATGCGTGACGTGCGCGGTTTGAAAAAGTGCGCGTGAAAAATGTGAATGAAGAAAAAACAGCGAAAACGACCGAAGACGCTAGCGGACCGTAAAAAAACAGCCATGAATGAAAGACAAAGACGACGAAGAACAAGAGGTGTGGTGCTAGAATAAAGTAAAACGAAGCAACCAATCAAAAACACCCACGGAATTCCTAGCGGCCAAAAGCGGATGAACACGAGAACGCAGCAGTCGCCAATGAGAGAATAACAAACCAGCAGAAGAGAAAGAAAAGCTCGCAGGATGGTATTATCAGAAGAGTTCCAGGAAGGAGAGTTCCAGGAAGGCAACGGAAGACGGAGGGTCGTCCACCGGACCGGGCGTTGAAGACGGCAGTCGGGTACCGGACCCGAGCCACCAGGGCTTCACCGGACCGGGACCTCCAGCTGACCTGCTTCCAGCCACCGGATCCCCAATGGTTCGCAAGCTCCAGGCGAGGACCCACTGAATATTGTGCCCGTAGGCATAGTGCGAACAGTCGGGCTACGGGTCTGAGTTCCACGTTCAGATGCCTGGCCAAGATGCCGCTACCATCTGAGCCTGACCGCCCACGTGCGTCATCCGTCGCGACCAGAATTCCGGCGTCGTCATCTTTACGAGCCGGCTCCACTTCGCTCATTTGTTCTTCACTCATGCTCGTCAACGATTTGGTGAGCCATCCACTTCTTCCGCGTCATCTCCACACATCCCTGCCGGCCCCACACAATTTTCACTTTCAAAAGCTTTCACAATGCAGCTTACTATAAGACAGCATTATGCCTTACTCTATTATTATTCCTTGACATTGCTGTGTAATATAATGTTCGCATTTACAACGATGTACACTCAGTGCAAGGAAGAAGTGCTGTGCTCGGACAGCACAGCACTTCGGACAGCTCGCTACCGCTGGCTTCTTTTCCACCATGTTATATGCAATGCTCGATACAAATATGGACATACTCTCAGAAACGTACCAAGGGTACAGTCGCTATCGAATAACAAACGGGAAGGGGTCGAGGGCTCATTTATTTGTTTGAAACAACTTAATGAGCCAACAGACAATGAAGCCGTGGGAGGCATAGGGGAAGTTAATTGTAGTATTGTAATGGTGGAGTAAATAGAAAGGAATTAAAGTGGACGAAAAGACAAACCTGCCTTCGGTGGGAACCGAAAACACGACCTTCGGGTAACGCGTCTGGTGCTTATCCGAAGGTCGTGGGTTCGGTTTCCACCGAAGGCAGGTTTCTCTATTCGTCCACTTTAATTCCTTTCTACTTACTCCACCAATACAATACTACAATTAACTTCCCCTATGCTTTCCAAGGCTTCATTGTCTGTTGGCGCATTAAGCAGTCACTATCGAAAGAATTCTAAGCCGACACATCTCCCTTGCACTTGTTACTTCATGCATCAAAAATCACTTGTGCACCCAACCTTCTACTGGTGCAAATACCACGCACTATTGCTGCATTTCTGTGTACAGTTCGTGTCCCCTCACCTGGTGAGCTTGTAAATAGTTTTGTGTGACGCAAGAAGTTCAGGAAGACCTCTTGTCACTATGGTGACTTTTGAGCTTCTTGCGGCTTGGTAGGGGTAGCTTGAAAACTAACAATCCTTTTGTTGTCCATTGTTTTGAATAGAGAAAAGTAAATGAGGTCATGAGGAAGCCATAAAAAGCAAATGGTGAATCAAAACTTGGTCTAATAAATAAGCAGATCAGAACCATAAATTAAATGTCCCCAAATATACCGTGTGAGGATTTCGGTCCCTGATGTTACTTCCAGTGGCATCAGAATCTCTGCTGATTTGAGGTAGGTCCAGGTATAACAGCTGTCAAGTGTGTGCAGATATGCGCAGTTTCTTGAAGGCTTTGGCTGATAAACAAAAAAGAAAGAAGGACCGTGGTTACTATGGTAGAAGCATGGATAACTCATTGATTCATGTCGTCTAACAGTGCATACAAGAATGCTGCAGACATAAATAGCATGCGCGTAACGTTCAGTGATTGTGCCTTTTAGTGTGCTGTGCTTAGCCAAGCCTCGATCAAGGGACATTTGTTCCTTTAATCAGCAAGTAAATTGTCCCACTGCATAAACATGCAGTATTAATAATCATGAACTTATTTTTTATACTGAAGTATAGAAATCCTTCTTCATACTCTTATGTACATTTGCCTCTAACATATGCCATGGATGTATGTACATTTACTGTTGTAGACTCATTCGGCAGAGGAAGGCGAAGCTTGTGCTGTGGTCCGTAAGAGTTGTTTCACGATAACGATATTTGATACATTTGTGAGATATTTAAACATATTTATACAATATCATTGGTAAGCAAGAGCCGCGCTTCTGAATAGCCGGAAAAGTAATAAAACTTAGTGAACTGTGTTCTTTAGCCGTTTTGCATGCAATAGCGGTGTTACACGGGTACTTTTCATCGCGCTCAGGACTGACCTGGATCGAGTTTGGCGCTGAAATTAGCCAAATCGTGATATGGCTTCCGGATCGCGATCATCACGATTCCGATCGGGCCTGATCACGCTCAAGAATAACCATACAGCAGCAGCTGAGCACCATCGAACCTCATCGAAATCTGCACTGATCGCGATCAAATGTGCGCATGTGACACAGGTGTAATAATAATCAGTGTTGAATATGCACAGCAGCGCATTTTTACTCACCGGTGCTTATGCCCACATAGTGCAAATCCAATCCGTTTTCCTAGGTTGTCTTCGGGAACACTGTGCTCATAAGCCAGCTGCGACAGTATACGTTGATTGCCGGAACTATAGTTCCGGCAATCATATAGACACGTTCCCTTTGTGGTGGCGCCTATCTAAACAAGGTAACGTAAAGCCAACCTACCTGGTCAAAGGAAATGACGGCGGTTCAATTTGATTCAAACAAGCGGCCGAAACGCAATCGATACCAATGGGCTGCTGCTCATCGTGCGTCAGTGTGATCTGAAAACTTAGACTAGAGCGCGTATGTTATGCTTATAGTCCAAGAAAAACATACCCGTACTTACTCTATGGAAAATGCCACTGTAACCAAGCTTATCAAATACTTTCAATACCTTTTATATTAACTTTTGCTCACGTAGAGCGCCCCTAGCAAAGAACGTGCGAACTGATGTATCCGACCGCTAAAAGAGGAGTTAGTAGATACGGACAACTTGGAGCGCTAAAAGACGGGGACAAGAAGGCACACAGGACAGGCGCTCAACTCGGCACTGGCATGGTGTGTATCAAGTATGAACAAACTAGCCCAGAAACGCGTCCTCTGAAAGAGTTCCACTATGCGCGTAACTCGATGTAACGCGCCGCGGTTGATTTTTTCGCCATCTGCGCCGATCGCGGAAACTTGAGACTTTCCGGGGCCTGGTGGCAGCTCGGCAGGATTCGTCCCACCGAGCCGAACAGTGTCGGAGACATTGAGATAGCTGCTTGCTAATTCACGGACCATCGGGCCGTCTTAGTGGTAACAGAGAAACAAGATTAAGACTTTCAAAGTAAATCTGTTACACTTTAAATAAAAATGTCTAGTCTTTAATTTAACAAGAGGTAACAGCCAAACCTAAACACTCAGCTGTACGAAGCTAAACGATGAGGATATAATCCTAGACAGAACAAAGATAAACAGTAAGATTACCCGTACCTCTCGCTGTGCACACTCAGGTATAATCCACAGTCGTTTTTAACTCGAAAGTGTTTCTTGGCTAGGTTGGCGAGAGCGCGCGCCCAGCTGCCGTCCGCAAAAAGCGTCCCAAAAGCCCGTGCCCGGAAAGGACGTGGCCTCTCCCACCGGAAGTGACGCCGGCGTCAACACTCGCCGCAGCGGCACTGGGCTCGCGCTCCGCTCTGCTGCAGCTACCTGCAGCGGCGTGTGACCGCGTCGCCGCGTTTATTCGCTGGGTTGGCGAAAGCGCGCTACCAGCTGCGTGGCGTCGCCATAGCAGCACTAGGCGCACGAACGCGCAACCTAGCCCATCGTTCCTCGCCGCCATGCGTGCCGAGTTCAATATCGAATTGAAGACACCCACTGAGGCCATCACGACGTCCATCGATCTCGCATTCACCACCGACCCATACATTGTGCAAGATGTTATGTTTGTATCCACCTACTACTCGGACCACCAGCCCAAGTGCGCCGTCACCGGCACGATAAGAGGGTAACGACACCGGTGACTGTCTAATGACACCACCCACGACGCCGCGGCTGTGGTACTACTTCGACATGCCCGAGACCTGGCTCAGGCATATCTGCGTACACTGCCTGGTAGACAAAATACGAGAGGACATGTGAAGTGTCGACAACACCTTAGATGGTATCAAATCATCTAAATAAACACAATCCGCCCTCCCACATTGCCTCATCCTTTATAACACAACTCGGCAACACCAGTTTGCAGCACCCCTCCACAACAACAATCTAGCCCCCCCCCCTCCCCCCCCCCCAAAAAAAACGCTGTCGCGTTCTTATCTCAAAAAAAAAAAAAAAAACGCTGTCGCGTTCTCATCTCATAAAAATATGCATAGCGATTGTCGAACTTTTTTTTTTCTAACACGAAAGTGTTTCATGCCGGGGTCCACCAAGAAATCAGTGATGTACTTTCGTAACGGAAGTGGATGTGTGGAAAAAATGAACATATATTTACAACGAAAAAGTTCCACCCACTAGGACTCGAACGTATACATGAACCCGCGACACGGTGACAGGAGCTCGAAGCTCTACCGATACACCATCGCAACGTCAGTCATATATGGAACAAAGGGGCCTTATGTATTCATTACAATGCTTTACAATTCGCATCTAAATGTCGTCCAGTTAAAGTAAGGGGGGGGGGTTAATACAATGAACGTTAGCGTTTAACAAGCAAAATTACTCTTAAATTAACATCGCTTCCCATCCACTGCACTCTTGGTTCGATTAGGTGCGCTGCGCTGGTACCGTCATCTGTAATTTAGGAACGATAGAGCTAAGCAGATTGTCGTACTACGCGCCGGCAGTCAGCGCTTCTGTCGTCTTGGCGCTCAACTGCCGCGGAAGTTATGGGCGTTGGCGGCGTCGTGACAGCGCGTTCCTCAAGTGCGAACGCGGCCGCTAAAAAATTTGTCTTGAGTGGCCAGATGTGTTGAGTTGCGACGCGCACTGCTCCAGGAACGCAAGCCACGGCAACCGTGGGCTGTGTGTTGACAAAACGATCCGCTGACCAAACGAAACCGAATTAGATGTTCGGTTTCCCTTGCTAGGTGTGACCAATTGCGGACGCTCCTTGTTTATATTGCCACGGGGATAAGAATAACCAGAAATTATATTTACACAATATATACAAGGAAAGAGCAGCAGACAAGATGGCAGAGCATCAGCACGAGCGCTGCTCTGATCGTCGTCTTCATCTTCTTGGTGCATTCCTCCAGGTTCGGCAGGATGCGCCGCTAACTGCGCGGAATAGCGCGTAACAATATGACAGGTTTGCGCAGGGCTCTGGCATGTGCATTTCAGTGTCTCCTGAGCAATGTGAGTGGTTCGAGAACTTTCCCTCGTGTACAACTGTCGAGGATCCCTGTGCCATGTCGAGGTGCCGCGTACGTGTAACGTGTTCACGCGTTCATCCCCTTCCCCTCGATTCGCCAGATTGCCGTTTGTGCATTCCACAACTTCGCCAAGACAGGCTCCACTTTCGTGTCATACCGATTCCTATGATATATATCAACCTTCTTTTTTCCTTTGTTTTACTCAGTATGGAGACACTGTCCTAATTTTGAACAGTTGCATGTGAACAAACCGAGTGGATTGACTACTGTTTGATTTACTAGTCTAGTGTAAGATCTGCGCAAGTCGAAGAACATGCACTGTAGTTAGCACATGCTGCCTTGTTGCGTTACACAACTTAACTGCATTGTAGAGTTTACTGTACTTCTCAAATATTATGTTGTTGGGCCGCATTATTTATTGTTTTCCCACTAGAATCCAGCCCTTGGTATCATATAACATGTAGGCCACTGCAACGCATATATTTCTCTTTTCACTCCCCTTACACCACATATTGCATGCAAGTCAAGGGTTCTGCGCTTGCAGAAATTTTAACACGAAAGTGTTTTATGCGGGCGTCCACCAAGAAATCTGTGACGTACTTCTGTAACGGAAGTAGATGTCTGAAAAAATAAACACGCATTTCAGATTGAAAAGGTACCGCCCATTGGGCTTTGAACCCACAACCAGTTAGGATGTGGCCGTAGGAGTTCGAAGCACTACCGACCACGCCAGCAACACACTTGAAGTGCGGAGGAAAAGACTGACCTTATATACGCCTACTAGAAGCAAACGTACTTAACAAGCAAAATTGCTCTTAAATTAATGTCGTCTCCCTTTCATTGCACTTTCTCAGCGGTGGTGCTGCCACCTAGGAACAATGGAGCGAAGCTGCAAGTTGTCGCCCTAATATGCGCGCTGGCAGTTAGCGTTTCAGTAGTTTCGACACCTCTACCGCCGCACAGGCGTCCTGCTGGAGCGTTGCTTCAGCGACGGCCGCTACATAGTCTTGTGTGACGTCTATGATAGCCAATTCCGTTGCGACGCGCTCTACTCCAGAAACGCAAAGACAGCCGCCGACCAGCAAATGATGCACCTTTCGCACAGCGAAGTGTGCGTTCACAAAATGATCCGCTGACAAACAGCTCGGCTTTGCTTGCAAGCTTTCACCGTTTGCGAACGCTCCTGGCTTTTGCAAGTTTGCGTAGGGAGGCTACCGCGTTCAATGCAGTGTCTCCGGAGAACTGTGAGTCGTTCGAGAGCTTTCGCTTGTGTGCAACTGTCGAGAATCCCTGTACATGTGTCGAGGTGACGTGTACATGGAAGGGGTTCACATGTCCAGAGTACCTAACCCATCTCCTGCCCGTCGATTCGTCAGATCGATTGCCGCTTATGGGCGAAGATAGGTTCCACTTTCGCGTTATACCCTCTTTCTATGACGGAGGGATCAACCACATTTTTTCTTGTGGTTTTCCTGGCGAAGCACTGGTACTGATATATTGGTTTCATTAAAAGTTAAAATTTCCGACAACTAGACGGCCAAGCATTTTATTTAAAAGCTAGAAGAGTTGACTACACGCAGCAGGACTTTAGTGAGCGCTAAATGAACAAGCCTCATAAATACGATATCATTAGCATTGTTTTTCCGCGACTGACAACATAAAAGCTTTCGCATATTTGCAACATTAATTCCCTCATAGCTACTGTACAGTACATTCACTCTGTGCACAGTAACAGTCCATTCCTTTTGGAACTGGACTTCCTACTGCCTGCGCAGAAGTCGGAAGCCTGTCCGCCGCTGTGAGTGCTTGACGCAACAGCAGCACGTTCCCTCGCCTTCTGCCCTGTAAATTTCTCACTGTCTTTCACACTTAGCCCCAGTGATGGCAAACCCTGAGCGCGAAGGCAGCACACGCGATCCAGAAGTTTATTACTGCGTGCGATGGCTTCCACGGCACCGGCCCAGCTACAGAGCACTGTCTCATGGTCAGAGCTGCGCTCTCGCCGCTGCAGGTGGCGCCTCCGGCAAGCGTAAACGCGATAAATAGCATATCCATGTGTACTATGGTACAGCAAACAAGTCGAAAAGGCTAAAGAGGAGGGAAAGAAGGAGGACAGAGAGCATGGCATATAGTACAACAAGGAAGTTGGGAAAGGGTGGAGAGGTGTGAGAGTGAGGAAGACGGAAATGAGGAGGCGGAGAGGATAAAGCGTAGCATAGTACGGCATAGATGGGAAACGGAACTGAAGGTGAGGATGGGAAAAGGAAGAGGTGAAGGCCACCAGCTCCGCTGTGACCTATCCCTGCGCCTCTAGCGCAAGCTGCCCACAATTTTTCCTCAGCCACCAGCTGGCGAGAACTAGTGATCCTCTTTTGACATTGATTACTTCGTTATACATAAAAAAAATTAGTCCTTGTCCTATCGGCAAAATAGGGACAAGCGAAGCTTGGCGTGTGCATACCTTTATTTTTCTTTCTTTCTTTCTTCCTTCCTTGCTTTGGTAGAAAATCCAAGGTATTCGTATGACTCAGGTAGAGTCGCATCGTATTCGTTTTGCCGGCCGTGCTCTGCAGAGCGTGCGCGTGTTACGAGAGCACGCCTTTCGCTGCGTCTACTTCTTCATGCATATTGTCACGTGACGCTTAAGGCCGCTGACCTGCAGTGGGATTATGCTGAGGGGAGAAATGTGGCAGTAAAATGTTGAGGCCCGTGTGCTGTGCGATGTCAGTGCACGTTAAAGAACCCCAGGCGGCCGAAATTTCCGGAGACCTCCACTACGGCATGTCTCTCCTAATCATAGCGTGGTTTTGGGACGTCCAGAAGTCAATCAAATCAGAAATGTGGCCGTATTGCTCATAAACGAAACGACCTTTAGCGAGAGGCAACACGAAGATGAATAGGGAGGGCACAACACGTGCACTGCGTGTTGTATCCTTCGTCCTTGTGTTTCTCGGCGCTAGAAATCGTTTCACGCGTGTGGTGAACCGACAGTGGCTGAATCGGTTAGCCTGCTGGTCTCACAACGCGGCAGTTGGTGGTTCGAATCGCAGCCGGACGAGCATTTTCTTTTTTTTTTATTTTCATGCGGCAGGAGTTTCGTCGCAAACCATCGACAACGGCTTCACAAGTCGGCTAATACAAGCTGCACTCGAAAGTTAATTACTCATAATACTTAATAATCGAGTAATTGCTGTGTTTACATATGTGACAAGCTGTGCGTCACGTTTGAGAGCTACATCTTTCATAGTCTTGGTAACATTGACAACAAAAAGGGGGCGCAACGCAAGCATAAGCGGAAGCGCAGCAATTTTATATCGAACAATAATGTGAAACGAAAACTTCTTAAGTGTCGTTCGTTGGATATAAACTGTATAGGTGTTCATTTTCGTAGAAGCACTGCTGCCTAAAGGAACACTTCATTTGCACTACATAACTTGATCGGCTGCGCACCTCGCGCGTCGCGTATGACATCAAAAGTAAAATGTATTTGCCGGTCAATGCTTATCGTACTAAAAAAGCACTGTGAAACTTTATATGATAGAAAGAAGCTCCGCATAAAAGTGCGTTGATCGAGTATATTTATACGCGCCTGGGCGAGATCACGAGTCCGGTGATGTGGGCCCACTCGCTCATAAATTGAATCTAAAAAATGAAATACAGACCGACGCGAATTCACGCACGAGGGCTCATTGTAGAATTGTGTTTGGCTTCTCTGCAGCACCGTTTACCATTGTTCAAGTGAGTGTTCGTGCCGCGCTTGCGTATACTCAAGCAGAGCGACCCTCGGACGCAGGAGCGGACTTTCCTGGAGGCGGCCGAGCGGGGCGACCGCCACACCATGATCCGGTGCCTGTCCCCGCCGGACCCGGTGAACGTCAATTGCACCAACATCTTGGGCCGCAGTGCCATCCAGATCGCCGTCGACAACGAGAACGTAGAGATCGTCGAGCTGCTGCTGCGCCAGCCGGACGTGCACATCGGGGACGCCCTGCTGCAGGCCATTCGAGAAGGTATACGTGCGCTTCCGAAGTGCGCCACACCACGAGCTGCCCTCTTCACATTATTCGCCCGTGCAGTGGTAATAAAAACGTGCCGGTGCGTTCTGAAATGTTCTGAAATATAAATGATTACGCTCATGCACTCACACCGGCGTCGCACCAACGTTCTTCTTTGCCGCGCAATTCAGAGAGTTCGCAGAGAAAAAAGCCGTCCGTACTGTAGATGTGTCATCCCTCCAGCAGGAGGACTATGAGACACAAACCGCACCAAAGGGAAACGTCGCGGGCAGTCGAGGGGCCGGAGCGGCGCCGATATGGCACAGACGTGCTGGCGCGATAAAGGTGTCCGTTTGAAGAGCAAAAGGTGTGGTAACCTGTCACGTTTTGTTATAAAAGTATGCCTCGTTCGACAGTGCCGGCGCCCGGCTCTTCATCTCGCTCGGCCTGATTGTCGGCAATCCCCCGTTGACCCGGCACCCACACCACAGTAGCAACTGCAAGTATTCTTTCGCCTAATTTTTTTTAAAAGTATGGATGGTGCTCCAGTATAGGAAGTCTCGAGGGTCACTAAGAGATTACGTTGCCGAGTTCCGCTACCAAACTTACCCGTGAATAGATCTCGTCTAGCCTGATAATATTTGTGTCATTTTTGCAATGACAATGAGTTTTTACAACTCTGACGTTTTGCTGCAGAAGCAAACATTTTCCCAAGCTCCCCTCTGAAAACACGGCTTGAGTGGTACTTTCCCGGTGTTACCTAGCCGGGTTTTAGCCATAGGAACGCTCGAAGGGACTTTTGCAAAACTTTAAAGAATGTAGTTTACGAACTTGGCTATGTTTAAGTTTATACTGACAGTACTACTAATTATTATGAGTTCCATATCTTTAATAGTTCTAGTAGTTACCTACAAAGTTGAGCTGCCAAATTTGCCCCATATCATTCTTCTCAATTTCTTTCCGACCTGCTCTTTATGCCATCGGATCCGTGGTCGGCCTCCAGGAGATGGTCGCATCATTTAATTTTAGGAAAATTAAGCCACTAAGCGATCCAAGGTGCACCATGCAGTTTCACTCCTGAGCCAAAAAGGGGCACTTCTGAGCAGTAAGTACTATAGAGGTTGAATGCAGCCTTCACGTATACTGCCTACAAATTCAGTGGCGTTGGTTTCCACTCTAGTGTTCTCTGCAGGCGTGTACAAAATCGTGGAGATGCTGATCGACCATCCCAGCATCACGGCCGAGATGCTGGCCAGCGGCTGGGCGCGGAGCCAGGCGCAGGAGAGCTCCGACTACTCGGCCGACATCTCGCCCGTCATCCTGGCCGCGCACTGCAACCAGTTCGAGATCCTGCAGCTGCTGCTGTCCCGAGGTGCGGGCATCGAGCGGCCCCACGCGCTCTCGTGCTCGTGCCGCCGCTGCTGCGAGGACACCCGGCGCGATTCGCTGCGCCACTCGCTGCGACGCATACACGCCTTCCGGGCGCTCGCCTCGCCCGCCTGGATGTCGCTCACCAGCGAGGACCCCATACTGACCGCCTTCAAGGTGCGTACCATTATGCGCATTAAAAACGAGGCAGCGGACTGCCATCAGGGCAGTGAGGTACGGGGCGCCATGCACCAGATTGGCAAGACTTCGAAGGGCGCCACGCGCCGAGCCTTGTTCTGTCCGCGATATCCAAGAGTGCGTCGTCGTGAGCGTTTGAGGTCAGGTCGGCTTATTGTTAGGGTTGAGGGGAACAGTAGAGTTCGTCATTACGTCCACTACAGGACCAAGGCCTCTTTCAGCGCTCTGACCTGTCTTGAGAGATACGATTCCGTTTTCCACAAATGCTCTAATTTCATCCCCGCACTCACTGCCTGCCTCTCACGGCCGTGCTTCCCCTTTCTTGGTAGCTCTTCTCTCACTGGAACTGACCATCGGTCGTCTGTCCCCCTCACTGCGTGGCCTGCACACTTATTACTGCTAATGTCGACTACAGGATATCGGCTGTGGTCGACTGTTCTCTGGTCCACTGTACGCCTATCATTTTTCTTTCCGTCGCCCGTCGCGTGGTTCTTGTCTTCCTCTCGAGTTCCTTTGTTAATATTCAAGTTTCCGCCCCGTAAGTCAATGCAGGCTAAATGCAATGATTACAAACTTTCAGTTCTATAGATAGATGTATGTTACCGATCACTGGGTGAGGATGCCTACTCCACGCGAATCAACCCATCGTCCTTTGGTCTTTTTTTTTTACATGATTAGGCTCCTCTGTTACTCTTCTACAGATTCTATGGTCTTATTACGTATCGCGAAATCACGTTTCTTGGCCGGACCGCTAAGCACTATCCTTGTTTTCTACATGTTCATCTTTATTCCTACTTCAACGCTTTCTCTTCTCAGATCTTCAATCATTTTTTACAACTTGGCACAGTCATTCCTGAAAGGATACACTGTCACCCGCAAAGCGCTGGTTGCTGGGATATTCTCCTCTCATCCCTGTGCCTCTTTCATCGCAGCCTAGTCCTTTAAGTACTTCCTCTAAACTAGCGGTAAAAGCATTGGACACCTTCCTGGAGTGGTATTTTCCCGCTTTTCCTGAGGAGGAGTAGAGTGGCAGCGGAATCTTTATGGATGTTGGCTATAGTATTTATGTATGTTTTAAGTAATCTTTGATGTCTCCAGAACATGCAGTATTTTACGTCTCTCTTAGGTAAATACTGCCGCTTTTCCACCTCGCTGGGGCGTTTCCAGCTTTGAGGCGTTGTGTGCTCACAAGCTTCCCAAATATAGAAGCCCCTGCGTATTTGATCGAGTCTTTTGCTATGTCACCTTCTCGGGCCGCTTTTCCGCGGGCCATGTTTTGTACTCCTCTGCTAACTTCGCTGTCCTACCGCAGACAGACAGACAGACAACGAACTTTATTGTGGTCCTGAGGAGCGACTCTCAATGACCTTTACAGGGGAGGAGCCGCCGCAGGCCGCTCCCCCGTCGGGACGGGCAAGCCGTGCCTGACCGCCGCGTCGTGGGCCCTCTGGACGGCCCATAGCTGAGCGGTGAGATCGGAGTTCTTAAGCGCCTCCTCCCACTCTTCCGTGGTGAGATGATCGTCGTCCTGCAACGAAGGACACCGCCAGAGGACATGTTCTAAAGTGCAGAAGGGATCTCCGCACTCCGGACAATAGGGTTTGAATGAGTCCGCGTACCTGCTGACACTGGCTAGGCTGGGATAGGACCCGGTCTGCAACATGAGGAATGTGGAAGACTGGGGTCTGGAGAGCTTGGCGAGGGGCAGGGGTGGACCCTCCTGCCGAACTGATAGTGCTTGGTGATTTCGTTGAATGTGTGCAGCGAGTCCCTGTGGAGCCCCGCGTCCGCATCCGCGCCCCTGAGCGGCGTTTCCCGGCGCGGTGGGGGAGTTCGCGCGCGCGGGCATGGGCCAGCTCGTTGTCGTTGGGAACGACGGAGGAGACCCGAGGCCCTATGTGGGCCGGGAACCATGTGATGGGGGGGGGGGGGGGGGGCGACGCACCTGCCTCAAAGCAGGGAGGCCGCCTCCTTCGAGACCGAACCCGAAGCGAAGGCCCTGACTGCCGTACGGGAATCCGTGTAGACCTGTGGCCTCTTTCCGTCCAAGAGAGCGAGGGCCACAGCGACCTGTTCCGCCAGTACCAGGGACAAGCCCCTCATCGAGGCGGCGTGAGGAGGTTGCCACTGTGATCAACCACGACCGCCACGAACCGGTCCGACGAACTGTATTGGGCGGCGTCGACGAACGTGACCGATCGCGCATCTTTGGCGACGGACCCTAGAAGCGCGGCCACCCTGGCCCTGTGTCTGCCTACATTGTGTTGCGGGTGCACACTGCGGGGGAACGGTGGGACCGTGACGGCGTCCTCATGTCGAGCGCGCACTGCCTTTCCCTTACGGCAGTGGGATTGCAGCCCAGCGCCTCCAGGATTCGCCTCCCCGTAGGCGAAGAAGAGAGCTTGATCGGCCGTCTGTTGTGCCTCCACCACTTCGTCGAGGGTGTCGTGGACTCCCATCTGCATGAGCTGGTTCTCATAATGAGCACCTTTTTAATGCTCTTGCGCATCGAGCTTTGCTCTCTCGTGTCACCGATGCGGCCGAATGCGTAATGTTAGGGAGGCGTCGTACAACCTTAGGAGGTTATCCTCTCCCAGCCCTCCGCGACTGTTGGAGACCCTAGAGGTGAGCCTGACCATGTTATTCATTTTGATAGTGATAAGGGCGATCGTTGCAACCGTTTGCCTCGATCAGCACAGTGAGTAGGCAGATGACCCCGGGAATGACCTGCCCGATGGCCGTGCGAATGTCGACCTCGCTGAGAGGAACCTGCCCCATGCGGCCCCTCCGGGTCGGCCGATGCAAAAGGAGTTGGGGACGGAGAAAGCCGGAGCCCCGTGCCCGCCAAGAATTCCTCCGCGCAGTTCAAGGCCGCCTGCAGGGATTCCTCGACTATGCAGCCGTCACTGCCGCCCTCGCACCACACCGTGATGTCGTCGCCATAGAGAACGTGCTTAACGCCGTCCACCTCAGAGAGACGGGCGGAGAGGCCGCGCATCGCTACGTTGAAAGGAAGCCGCGAGATAACCGACCGGGTGCCTCTTGCCCCTAGCTTCAAGGGGTCAGACTTCACCTCGCCCACCCTGATAGTAGCGCGCCTGCCCCGAAGGAACCAACTGACGAACCGGTGAAACCTGGACCCAAGGCTCATGTCCGAAAGGGGGTCGAGGATGTGCCGCAGATTCACCGTCATTAAAATTGCTAGTAATATTACCCTGGTTATCTGTCATTGAATTATTATTGGTCTTTCTATACTAAGTGTATTCTTAGTTGCTTTGATCCTTCGACCTTTCTTAATTGCTGCTTCTATTTCTCTAACGTAGCAGTTTTTTAGATCAGCTACTTTCCTCTTCGTATCTAGTTTTGACAGCTCTTTCCACTTTGTCTCTTGAGCTAGTTATTTTCTTACGTAGTCGCTTCTTGATTAAATCTCTTGTACTTTCAGAGAGCTTGCTTGTACCTTGTCTCAGCCTCTAGCCTCTGACTTGATTTATTGTTTCGGAGATGAGTCTAGCTGTGTTTTCGTTCATACCCTCTACATCCTCACCTTCATCCCCGTGTGCCTCGTGCTTGTTCTCGAGTGCTATCCTGAATTTTTCCGTTTTTGCTCCGATTGCTTCCAGATTGGTCTGTTTCGTAGCTCCTCCCTCTTATCGATGCAACCACCGAGCGCACTGCGAAGGCTCGCATTCTCTGTGTCCGATTTCCGACCGGATTTCTATTCGTACGAAATGCGAAAATATGCGGGTGTCACAGTAGTCATTGCGAAGGGCAGCTGCTTTTGTTTAACGACTACTTGTAAATATGAGCGTACGAGCGAGTAGTTTTATGACTTTTTCTTTTGCCCGTAATGACTTGTGGCACTCGATCACACGCATCTGCACGGGCGCATGACGATAAAATGCATCATGCAGTAAGGCCGAAAGGATAACTGCTTGGCGTGACAAAATCACGATATGTGACCATGAGGCACGCGCCTTAACGCGGGGCTCCGGAAACACCCCTGATGGCGATTTCTAGCCTCCATAGACCGCAGTCGTCTTGCGTGCCGCCACAGCTGCCACTGAGAGGCCCGGAGAAAAGGACGAACTTGATCGCCAGATAGGACCGGAGCACGTCCATCGATTTTCCAGTCACTCAAAGGGCGTTTCTGGGTCGCCCCTAAACGCGGAAAATAGCGAAACGATGAAAGAGAGAAATAGAGATTCTAGTTAAAGAAGTGAAGGGTGAAGAGCGCACGGTAACTGTCTCTCAGTGAGGACACCGATGTGCGGGGCGGGGTGCGAGGAGCAAGAACAAGAAAGACGGATGTGACCTTACTGTTAGCGGGTCGGTCAAACCTTCGGCGTGTAGATAACGTAGGTAAGGCCAAGTTGCATGTCCTTGCCACCTGCGCGGCAGAGCGCGCCTGTTCGTAGCGGTCGTGCTTAGAATGTAAGTAGCGGATCCGATAAATGGTCCGTAGCTTACATTTGTAATGTCTGTTAAAACCCAGTCATATTAGCTGTACACAGTTTAACAGTAGCTAAGTGACAGGCAATAATAGAATTCTAATTTCGGTGTCACTGAAACGGTTTCAAGCTGAGGTTTTTGTTGTGTAGGAATGTATTTGATGAACCATGCAAGCTTATAATCTTGCATAAAATGGCCTATAGTTGAGCACCAGACCTTTTGCTTCCTGTGTTCCTTCTCAAGCCTTTGTTCCCCTGCCTGCGCTAAAATTTATTCGTTCGATGTCAACCCAGCAACGGCTTATCGAACGATTGAGTGTGCACTACATCTGTCCCCGTTTTGTGACAAGCGCTGCCATGGTTCAGCCTGCATAAGAAAATCGGGGCCACGGAAACTCTCGATCCATTTTGACTGCGGGACACAGCGTCGCTTGCCAGCCAAAGTGAAATATGTCGTCGATATTGTATTCCTCCGTATACAGCGTCTTGCGCGCTTTTTCCTCTCCGCCATAAACACGGATCTGCTGCATAATAAGTTCATTTTCCGTCAGCGCGTGTTGTACTGCTCCGCCCAGACAAAATTCTAGTGACAACGGCACGCTGCCAGAGCAGTGGTGCGCTGGACGGACGTCTTACAAGTTGCAGCGCGAGCGCCTCTTCAGGCTCCTTATACGGAGCACTGCAGTTTCTTTATTAATGCTTGTTTCACTTTTGTTGATGATAAACACTTCGCTGGCGTCAGCGGACTCTTCTTGAAACGACACACACGCCGCACGGTTATGCGTACAGCATCTTTAAAATGCGAGGACCATAACTTTCGCAACGGGTTTAGGATGAATGAACAATCTTTGTTGCTGGAAAAGCAGCATGATAGCAAGCATTGACCAGACACGGAGAATACTTCCGGAGGTAGAAACGGGTGCTTCGGCCAGTGCCTGTGGTGCACCTTGCGGTGGATGACATATTGACGAACGCCTGAAAATGAAGGGCGAGAATAACAGAAATGTGGCCGTTGTTCCCTCTGTCATATAGGAGTCAATATAACACGAAACTTCGCACAGAAGCAGCAATCGAGGGAGATGGCTGGATACACCTCTTGCATGTACAGGCACCTGCCCTCGACGGTTGCACGCAAGGCCCTCGAACGACTCGCATTTCTCCGGAGACACTGCATTGGACGCACTAGCATCCTGCGCATCCGCAAGCGGTGAATCAGCGGATCGTTTTATGAACGCACATTTCGCTGTGCGAAAGACGCATCATTTGCTTGTCGGCGGCCGTCTTTTGCGTTCCTATAGAGAAGAGCGCGTCGCCCAACGCAACTGGCTATGATATACGTCACAAACGACAAATTATGTAGCGGCCGTGGCTGAAGCAACGCGCCGGCAGGACGCCGAAGCCTGAGCGGCGATAGAGGCGTCGAGACTACCGAAGCGCTAACTGCCGGCGCGCATATTAAGACGACAATTTACGACTTCGCTCCATCATACCTAGGTGGCGGTACCACAGCTGAGAACCACGAGTGCAGTAAAAGGGAGGCGATGTTAATTTAGGAAACAATGTTGCTTCCGAAGTACCTTTCCTTTAACCAGGCATCAATGAGGTGCAATTAGATGCAAATACGAAAAAATGTAAAATAATACGGGGCTACAATAAAGCTGATACAAGCTCAACAGTCACTGAATTAGACTTATTTATAGAGGGTTATTTAAGGCACTTTGGTAATCACTCCGTAGAGGAAAACTGGACCCTGTATAAAGAAGAAATTTTATATCTGGTCGAGCGATATATTCCTAAAAGGAAAATTATCTTTAATTGCCGGTCACCATGGTTCAACTCTTCTTTAAAGCGCCTGTCAAATAAAAAAAGAATGTTCCGTCGCACTAAGAGAACTAATAATACTGATTACTGGGTAGTAGCAAGTTCATAAAGAGTCTACCTGCGCGATTCAGTGCGCAACGGATTCGTTTATTAACGATACTTTGCCGTCTTTACTCCGAACTAACCTTTGAAAATTTTGGAGCATTGTCGACGGTTCAACAACACGGCCCATACAGCTATCTCATAGCGATAACAATATACTCCCCCTCAACGGTCATGTGCAATGCTAAACAACGCATGTGTTTCGTTCTTCAGTGCAACTGCTCCTGCATTGTTACCATGGTTACATGACCGTAACTTTCTGCCTATAGATCCCATTGTTACAGATTGGGTTGACGTTGCCAAGCTCATTTATAATCTGAACATCTCCCCTTCCTATGGTGCTGGCCTAGCGAACTCAAAGATATTAAAAATAACTGGAGCATATACTCAGCAATAATTCACTCGAAACTTTTTGAACAATCTTTACAATGTTCAATATTGCCCAGTGACTCGAAGGGGGGTAAGGTGGTCCCTATCTTTAAAGCAGGTAATGATCATTCAGATGATAACTACCGACCGATTTCATTAACAAGCGTTCCATGCAAAATCATAGAATACATCATATATTCACTCCTAGTAGGATTTTTGGAGGACAATTCCTTCTTTAATGATTTCCAACATGAATTTAGAAAAAAATTTTCATGTGAGACCCAACTACTAACGTTTACTAATGATCTGTTCGTAGCTACCGGTCTTGGTTCCGATATAGACTGCATTTTTCTCGATTTCGCAAATGCATTTGACTCGGTATCACATCAATTGCTCCTTTTCAAACTAAGTAATCACCTATATCGACACCAACGTATTTAAATGGATTAAAGACTTCCTTTCACACCGAACACAGTATGTCACTGCTAACGATTATTCCTCTGCACTTTCTTGTGTTACGTCCAGTGTACCACAGGGGCTTGTACTGGGCCCATTGTTGTTTCTTATCTACATCAATTACCTCCCTAACGCTATTGCTTTTTGATCAGTTAAACGTTTCGCAGATGACTGTGATATTTATCACAAAATAACGAATTCATCTGATTCACTAAATATCCGAAATGATCTTAACCGATTTTCCCTGTGGTACGATAAATGGCTTATGAAACTAAACATCAATGAACGCAAGGTCATGAGAATAAGCCGATGCCTTCACAGTACACACTACAGTTATCACCTTCCTTAATGGAGTCCCCTTGAATTCCGTCAATTCCTACAAATACCTTGTAATTAATATCACTGACGACCTCTCCTGGAACATGCATATAGATTACGTAACCTGCAGTGCTGACCGCGCTCTTGGTTATTTGCGCCGCAATTTTACAGCGAAAGCTGTATATGGCTAGGAGAAACGAAAAACCGCTCGGCATCTGTGTCACGAGCGGTCTCCATTGGCTGTGCTGTCAGTTACGTCATTCTGAGCGTCGTACCCAAGCTCGCGCGCCATTGGCTGGGCCGTGAGTGACGTCGTCTATCCCGTCGCAGCCGTGGCGCCGAGCACGCGCGCATCAGTTTCGACTGAGGGCTTCCACATGGGTAAGCCACTGATCCTACGAACTCCCGAACAGCGGACAACTTTAGTGGAAAGCTCGCATTCGCCGGGTCGGTGCTGCAGTCCCGGCACAAGAACAGGCCCGCGAGGCCGACTGCCGGCAGCAACTGCGTACCGACGATCCGGCAGCCTTCCAAGCCGCGCTAAATCGCGAACGGGAATGCAAGCGCCGGTGGCGGGCGGATCCTGCAAACCACGCCGCCGATTTAGCTCGCCATGCCAAACGCTTGCAACAACGGCGCGCCGAAGAAGCGGCGTTGCGGGCAGAACAGCGTCGACATGATGATCGCGGGAGCGCGTTCGCCGGGGCGAACGCCCACTTTCGGCGAGAGTTTCTCCAGCGGCACTTTGGCTTCGGCTGCGACGTCTGTGACCGCCTGTGGTTCGACCACAACTTGGCAACGATCGACGGAATCCCGTCTCTACAACAACGGAGCAATGCATGGAGGTACTGACGCGATGGTTCCCGGCTGCTCCCGACGTCGGTCAGTTTCGGGTCTGTGGGACATGCAAGGAATCGGCGATCAAAGGCATTTAAGCACCATAAACGGCTACTTTTATCCACCGATTCCTTCGCATTTTAAGAAGCACGAACATGTAACCAATAATTGTGGAAGGCTTCAGTGCAGCGTCGGGTTGAACCCACTGCTAAACACCGGGGCCGCACATTTCAGCTTCGCTGGTTAACCATTTGTACGGAGTGCTTGGGCGGTGATTTCTTTCTTAACCGCCCTCTTCCTTAATATTAATTCTGTATAAAGCTTTAGTACGTCCGACACTAGAATATGCATGCGGCATCTGGTACCCCAGTCAAACCTTACTAATCAACGCACTCGAATCCGTTCAGAATCGCGCCGCCCGGTTTGTTTTGTCCAATTACTCCGGCCACGCTTCTGTATCTACAATGAAGAACAAACTGCAACTGTCTGATCAGTCTTTACGTCGTAAATGTCTTCGTCATTGTCTCTTTCACAAAATTTATCATCAAAATGAAGAGTTAGAAAGTCATCTTTTTCTTGAACCTGAGTACATTTATTTTATCACACGTGGGCCACAACTTTAAGGTTGGTGTCACAATTTGCCGAACGAACCTCAACGACTCTTTTAACACCCAGACTAGCAGAGAATGGAAAAACCTTCCCGCCTCCATCGCAGCAATTGCCGATAACAACTTAAAAAGTGCCATTCAAGACACGGCATTTTGTTAGCTTGTATTAGAAAATGTATCATTGCACATTTGTATATGTATACTAAACACTCCTTTCTAGCTGATATAGCCTGCCCGTACTTTCCAACACTTGCAAGACAAATCTTCGCACTCTTCAGGCCGCACAAGCTCAGGCACTGAGAACTTGTCTCGGTTTGCCGCGGGGTACATTGTCAGAGGCAACTATAGCGATTGCTCGGGACCAACCAATACAAACGCACGTTGCGGTGGAAGTCTTGAGAACCCACATCAGGCATTTTGCCCGTGCCTGCTGTCACCACCTCGCAACATTGCCGTCAGACAAGCGGAACGCGTCATTCTGCAAAATGGTCTCCAGATATTCTGCCAAACTTCCGGCAGGCTTCACCGCCGCCGCCAAACCGTCGATTCCCCCTTGGTGTCTCATTCGACCTACAGTACACCTTGGTGTGCCAGGAATCAGAAAGAAAGCTGAGCTGTCATCAGGTGCTCTGAAACAACTATCCCTGCTTCTTCTACACGAGAGGTACGCTGATAAAGTGCATATTTATACGGATGGGTCCTCGAACCTCCAGTGTTCGTCCGGAGCGGTGGTTGTCCCAGTGAAAGCTTCCACCATCAGTTTTAAGACAGACCACCCGACGACATCGACAGCTGCGGAACTTGCTGCTCTGCGTGCTGCCCTTTGTGTAGTAAATGAGGAAGCACCCCGACAATGGTCAATCTTTAGCGATTCAAAGGCGGCCTTACAGTCCTTGCTGGCAGCCCTGCGGCGCGGACCATACGAACAACTGGTGTTGGAGATCAGATCTCTTCTCCATAAATCACATGAGAAGGGACACCACGTGACGTTTCAGTGGCTCCCCAGTCACTGCGGCGTCGTTGGAAACGAATATGCTGACAAGGCCGCCAAGTCTGCACTTGATGGCACCAAAGTTGAGACCATACCTCTCTCAAGGTCCGACGCTGCCAGGCAACTTCGAGCGATTGCACAGGAGATTACACTCTCGCTGTGGAGTGCCTCAAGCAGCCAAACTCGGAACAGTCGACAACACCACCTGCTGTCTTTGCGGCATTTTCGATTGCCACCAAAACTCAGCCGAGCAGAAGCCACCCTGCTTTATCGTTTGTGGTTAGGAGTGGCTTTTACTAACTCTTATTCCTTTATGATCGGAATGGCCGACAGCCCTCTTTGTGACACCTGTCTTCGTGAAGAGACGCTACAACACATCATATGCGACTGTCCTCGCTATGACTTACAGAGGCAATCACTGGCGTCCGCTCTCGCTCACCTTGACCTGCGACGGATGTCGGTTGATGCCATTTTGGAATGTCGACCGCACAAGACATCACAATTGAAGGTGACAAAGGCGCTGCTGCAGTTCTTAAAGATGATAGACTTGCACAAGCGACTGTAACAGCGATGTGTGGTGTCGTGTGCCATGCAGCTGCCACTGACTGTGAGAATGTGCTATATGTTCGCCCACTTTCTCTCTCTCTTCCTCTTTCCTTTCACCTTTCAATCTCCCCTGTCCCCTTCCCCTCGTGCAGGGTAGCATACCGGTTGTCATACACTGGTTAACCTCCCTGCCTTTCCTTCTCTACTATTTCCTTCCTTCCTTCCTTTCTAGCTGTAATGCCCTCGGACTCTGAAAGTATTTGTAATAAATAAATAAATAAATAAATAAATAAATTAATAAATAAATATAAAAAGCGGTGTAGTAAACATATAAGGCCCGCTTTTCCTCCATACTGCAAATATGCCGGTGGTGTGGTGGTAGCGCTTACAGCTCATACCATCGCACCCTGGCTGATTGTGGGTTCAAATCCCAGCCAGTGGTACCTTTTCTATCTTAAATGCGTGTTTACTTTTCAGACATCTACTTTCGTTATGGAAGTACGTCACAGATTTCTTGGTGGACTCCGGCATAGAACACTTTCGTGTTAAAATGTCTGACGCGCCTGGCTGTACAGAAACGCATGCATATATTTCATAGCCACCTCGCGAGAAAGCGTTCCGGCGAACCGCTGACAGCTGTACCGTCAGCAACTTTGTGCCCGCTACAAGGCGTAAGGAAAAACGAAAAACTTCTCGTGGCATTTTCATTCCCCGGTTCGCAAAATTCTATTTGTGCTTCCTGCAACTACCGATAGCCTGAACCGCGGCTCAATCGTCAAGCTCGCTCATGAGGCCGTTGCCTTGGGACGTGAAAATCAACTGAATATTCTCTCAGTCAACGTCGAGCAGTGCTGTGGATGTACTGAGCAACGCCATGGTGTTGGGGAACGTATCAGCGCATGTTTTACAGCGAAAGCTGTATATGCCTAGGCGAAACGAAAACCCCTTCGTCTCCTGTGCACAGAAACTTCTCCATTGGCTGCGCCGTCCATTGACGTCGTTCTCTTCGTCGTACTCAAGCTCACGCGCCGTTAGCAGCGCCGTCAGTATAGCGTCGCGCGAGGTAGAGAGTACCAGCGCAGCAGGCCATAATGGGACGCCTACACCTGCTGCATTACCAATTCCTCCACAGAGACAGAGGAGGCAGCCATCACGCTTGCGCTCATCTCTACATTTGCCACCACAATTATAAGCGACTGTAAATCTGCTATCCTAAATTTTGCGAGTGGCTTCATATCTGGCACCGCTGCTCGCTTATTGCGCTTCTGGCAGTCCCCGGCACTCCATAAGTCTCATCTGGACACCAGCACATGCCGGCCTCCCTGGCAACGAGGAGGCTCATTCCGTAGCCCGAGGTCTCACATTCCGGGCAGGAGAAATCGAGCCCCCTTCACAGGCCGAGGAGCGCCTGCTCTGTTTCCGTGATATTCTCGCGCACTACCGGGACGAACGGAAAGTATACGCACCCCCAGCTTCATCCCTAACCGTAACGCAGGCCGCACATTGGCGACGCTTACAAACTAGGACCGCCCCATACCCCATACTACTAAACGCCCAATACCCAGACCGATTCCCCTCTTCATGGAAACTTTGCGGCAAACCAGGGGATTTTCTGCACATCCTGCTCACGTGCTCCACCTTCCCCCATCACCGGCTGTGGCGGTGTCTTACTGGGAGTGCATCATGAACAGCGCCTTCGATCAGCGCAAGGTTATCTCCTGCGCGATGGAGAGGATTGAGCTTCAAGGCCTTTGCTTTGTAAGGGTGTCTCCTCGGTGAGGGAGCACCCACGCGTAGGGAGCTCCGTCCCCGCATTGAAACGTCGGCAATAAATGTTTTACCACCACCACCACCTGCTGCCGACGCCTGCCGCGTTTCCCCGCGCCGAAAGCGCCCGTGCGCCGTCAGTGACTTCATTGTGTCGCAGCCGTGCCGCCCAGGCCCCGCGCAGCAGTTTCAACCTACAACTTCCACATGGGTATGCGACGGATCGTACGAACTCCCGAACAGCAGACAACTTTCGTAGAACAGCACCGACCGCATAACCGTGAGATAATTAGTGTTCGCTGGGCCGATGCTGCCGTCCGGGTGCAACAGCAGGCCCGGGTGGTCAAGCGCGCGAGCAGCAACTGTGCACCGGCAGCGCTGCGCTAAATCGCGATACGGAACGATGGCGGCCGGATGCTGCTAACCACCACGCCGAGTTATGGTACCTAGCCGAGCTAGGGCAACCCACGAAGACATCGGCTCCTAGCTATAGTCATTGTTGGCTATGAAGATGAGAATGTCGTGGCTGTTGTGCAGCCATTGTCAGGCCTCGACAAAATGGCAGCTAAGCAACAAATTTATTTTCATTACTTAATTGCACCGTTTCTTAGAACTTATCGTTCAACTTCTTGAAAAATTGAAAAAGAAAAAAATAACTTCCTCTGCGACCTGGCGTTGATGCTAGATGCGGTAAACAGGGTCATTTCTTTTTTCAAAGGGGGGTGGGAGGGGTTGTGGAGAGGGGGTGGTTGCTTGCTCGGCCATTGGCAACGATTTCCAGTCTCCCTGGGAGAAGGGCGGGGTCTCTTGCTTGGGATTTTAAGGTAATCTGCTCCTGCGATTGCACTACGACACTTAAATTCAACAGAGTTGTCAAACGTGTGCCTTGAAACCCTGTGTATACTCCCTGGATAAAGTCATATATTTGTTGTTTTCTTGTTTCCCACAACTCTCATTATTGCATTGCTGAGATTTTGCTTCAGATAGCAAATAGGGTTTACTACCTTCTTCTCGTTCCTTCCTCCTTTGACCTGCATTACCAGTGCTCGATGAGCGGTGATACTGAAAACCACGAAGAGTACGTGATACCTCCATTTCGATTAAATCTCATGACACTGTCCGCCAGGGAGAAATGGGTCATCTAGAAGCAACGCAGAGGACTGGTGTTGGCGGCTTGCAGTCGCAGTCGGAAGTGGAAGGGCTTCGGCCACTCCCCTTACGCGCTACAGAAATTCCTGGGCTAGGGAAGAAAGGGTCGATGCGGGAAGGAAGGATACCCTCTGCACTCGTCTTTTGGATCTATCTAATGTGCAGTCGCATCGAGTGTCCGGGCTCTCTTGCCTCTCTTTTGATTTAGCTCCTCTCGCGGAGCTTGTGAAGCAGCGAAACAAGATTCGTTCGTTTACTCTCTCGCTTTGTCTGAGTGATTATCCACCCGGCGCTGTTGCTATAGCTTTCTTTCTTTTTAGGAGCTTGCTCGGCAAGCTTCTTATGCTCGTGCCTTGTCCTGCGGAGGCGGCGGCGTGTACACGCCGCTCAAGGCGCCGGCACTCTCAGCACTTGCCCTTCCCTTCTCTTCGCCGGGAGCTCACGCAGTGAACACTCTTCGTTACCGCTCGAACGCGTGAACACCGCACAAGCCAAGGCAGCAGCGCTGCGGGCTCGCAACGCAGCAGCAGCTCGGGTTCGCCGCCAAGACCCTGCGGTGACAGCCTGGGAGGCCGAAGCGAAGAGAGCTCGCTGTCAAGCAAGCCCGGAGCTGCGGGCCAGCGAAACAGAAGCGGCCCGCAGCTCCAGGTTGCATCATAAGGATATCATCTTTCAAGGGAAACGAGTGCCCGAGCTCATCGAGGCACGCCCTTCTTGTACATTGCAAAAGAACATCTGTTTTGTATATATAATGTATATAGTCCATCAAAATGTATATAATGCATCCAAATGTAAATTAATAAACATTGTGTATGAGATGTATACATAGCAACGTCGTCACGTCTACATATGATGGTAGGAGATGTGTACGGAGGATTTGCGGGTTACCCGATCATCTCCCAGCAAGCTCCTCTAACATCATTCACTCTGTGGATATGGCGGTGCTTTTTTTTTCTTCTTCCTGCCGAGCCTTTATCTCCCCGAGACTTCACTTATGAAGCAGATGACTTCAGCGTGTGCGATGCGCTCTTGGCGGTGGCAAAAGTGGCAGCAGTACTTTGTATAGCAGCGCCGTCGGTCGGGTTTCTCTCAAACGCCAGCATCTGCTGAATTAGCACTGCTCGTCTTACTCCCTCGTAATTTCGTCCATGGAGGTCCCAGCATCGCTCGCTCTTCGTTTGATTATCTATGTGGTTCTTTGTTTCTTCGAGCGTAGGCTGTTCTTATTTGCTGCTCCGTAGTTCTCACCAGACCGCCATCGGTGCCAGTGGCGAGAAGCACATCATGAGTCGGCGCACCACGTTCTTCTTTCCTTGTTTCTTTTTCTTTTCTTTGGTCTCTTTGCGTCGAATCCGTCGTTAGCGCGCATAAAGTGGGCCTCCTTCCTCTCGGAAGCCACTTTGTTCGCTCGCCACGTTAAGAAAGAAATAAACTCGAAAATCGCGTTCTCGCCATTCTCCGCTTTGTTCGCTGCGTCCTACGCACCGCGGCATTGTGCTGTTCTTTCACATTCATCGCTATGTCAAAATTTAAAAGCACACAAGTGAAGTGACTAACACATTATACGAAGAAAGGGAGAGTAGAACATGAAAACGGTTCGGATGTGAAAACAGCCGACATTGGGAGAAAGCTGTCCGTGCACGCGAGGTCATTTTGCCTGCCACTCTCTTTCCCCTTCTCCCGCCATACCCTTTTTTTTTTTCCTCCTGCGGAGGCGTTTGTCAGCAAGCAGATTAAGGATGCTTGGAAGCCAAGCGCCGTCCTCTTCCTCGTGCTTTCCATTAAATTGCACCCATAACATTCCCATGCTTGCCGCTTGCACGTGTCCGCACTTTTTTTCGTCCCAAATACATTCAGCCCGCACTGCAAAGTGCCAGCTGCAAGGTGAAGAACAGCGTAAGATGGAGGCGTTGCAGCTAAAGGAAGCTCAGATACTTGCGTGGAAATCAAAGACGGCTTTTAACGCGATAGCGTTAGAGAGCTCGTTTCGCAGAAATACCGCCGTCGGTGTCGGTGCGTGAGCGAAAAATCGGCGTGAGCGTAAAATCGGCCGTGAGCGAAAAATCGAGGAAGATGCAAATAAAATAAACAATACAAATCTTTGGTCCCACTGAGGATCGAATCCGGGCCGTTTACGTGGCAAGCAGGTGTCCTACCGCAAAGCCACGATGTTACTTGGAACTGCCTCGGAAAAAAACACCACATAAATGTCAGGTAGTGGAAGGACTCTCCTTAACGCATTTTGTTCGGCAGGATGTCACGACGAAAATGAGCCCATTCGGCGATTTGTAGGCTCATTCGGCGATTTCTAGGAGGAATAAACTTTATTGAGCATATCAAGCAAACAGCAAACATTAGATAATGTGCTGCCATCTGTGACACATTGTGAAAAACATGTCTCGACTACCATGGCCTCCGAGACGGCGAGCGCGCCCGCCATCTCGGAGGCCATGCGACTACAGCAGAGCCTATAGGGTTCCGCCGTTCTAGGACAGGGAACATATTGCCACGTGCATTTATCTGTGCTAGCGTTGGTGTTCCAGTGACAGTTTCTTTCGGCTGCATGGTTTGCACCGACGCGTCGCTGTAGCGTTGGAGCCGCGTTTGTTAAAACTGTGGCTCATGTTCTGTTTCACCATGTCACGGGACGCTCGCGCTCGAAAGCGTTCCTTGTCGCGAATATAAGTGCCGGACTGGTGAGAGCGCGCGGCCATTCTTACCGCCGACGCTCGACTGCGCATGCTGTTTTCGCCGTCGCCGTTGTCCGCCGCGGTGGTGTAGTCGTTAAGGTACTCGGATTCCACCCAAGAAAACGCGGGTTCGATCCTGGCCGCGGCGGTCGCATTTCCGATGGAGGCGAAAATGCCAGAGGCTCGTGTGCTGTGCGTTGTCAGTGCACGTTAAAGAACCCCAGGTCGTCTAAATTTCCGGAGACCTCCACAACGGCGTTCATATTGTATCTCTTTCACTCCCTTTCCCCTTCCCCCACGGACGCTTAGCCGTGCTCCCTACATGTGCTGCAGAACTTAGCGTCTTTCCCTTAACTAATCCACAATCATCATCATCATCATCCGCCGTAGTCTAGCCAGAGCTTGCTTTTGGGCACAGGTTCGCCCGAATAAAATTTGATTCTTTTCATAGTCCCTTCGTCTGGTGTGTTCAAGAAAGACCGTCACGTCAACGTGACACTATCATATCAAGCAAACAGCAAACATTAGATAATGTGCTGTTTGCCGTTTCACCGACCATAAGGCGATGCTTGTTGCGGTTGGCCGGAAGAGGTCTCCAGAAGAACAAATCGAATAGCTGTCAGATAGTTAACGCAAGAAGGACGACAGAATGTGACCATTTACGAATGAAAGTGCTATTAAATAGATCGGAAACCTCTACCATTACTATAGATATGTCGCGCGCGCGCGTGTGTGTGTGTCTGTGCGCGTGTGTGTGTGTAACAACACACACTAATAAGTATGCACTGAGTGGTTGAAGTGCACACTAGGGACCGGATTTCGCTATCGCGTTCAACTCATAAAGGCGAAGCTTAAGGGTCCCCCAATTTTTGTCCCAGCTGACGAAATCCGGGCGGAAACGCTTACCCGAGCACAATCTTGTGAGGAATAAGTGACACTGGTTCCTCTCATCGATAGCTCGCTGTTCGAATTTCAACGCGCCTCAGTTCCGAGACGTCAATGTTGCCTTTCCTGCTCCTCATAAGCTGACTGGACAGTGCAGAACAAATGACGCTACTTGTGTGTCGTCCTCTTCAGCGCCTTCCAGGCCGGCAGTCACGGCAGGCACCGTTAGAACACCCTTTGCCGTCGAGGCGGAAGAGGCGGCCATCGCTTTGGCTGCGATCTCGACCGACGCTGGCGTTATACTCAGCGACTCTAAACAAGCCATCTCCAATTTCGCGCGTGGTCTCGTATCGCCTACCACCCTACGACTCCTTCGCCCACTACTGCTGCACGATGAGAAGTGCAGCTTTGAACTGATCTGGGTCCCCGCCCACTCGGGTCACCCCGGCAATGAGACAGCTCACCAACACGCTCGAGGATTCGTCGACCGAGCGGTGGGCCCCTCAGAGTCGGACACCCCTGTGCCGGAGCCCCTGGTCACCTACCACGACATCACCCAGCACTACCGTCTCGAGCGATACGCCTATCCTCCGCCTCACGGCAGTCTTCCCAAGAGGTTCGAGATCGCCTGGCGGCGCCTACAGACCCGGACGTTTCCGTGCCCCCTCGTTTTTTCATACATACACCCAGGTGTCATCGATCCGCGCTGCTGCCTCTGCGGCGGCATAGCCTCGTTGAACCACATCCTGTGGGGCTGCCCGGACGATCCCCCGCCCGCCGACCTCTTTCGCTCACCACCGACCGAGGAACAATGGGAGGCCCTTCTCTCCAGCACCGACAGAGACATCCAGACACGGGTCCTGGAACGTGCTGAAGAGGTCATTGAAAGGCACAGCCTTGCAGACTATGTGGCTTAGCCTCCATCACCCCTCGCCCCTTCTACGAATAAAGTTGCTACTCACTCCCTTGTTATGTAGCGTTAGCTACAATGGCCGAGCTGGCGCAGTTTCGCGTGCACGTCCGAGAGCCGTGCTGCGCATGCGCGAGGTGCAGTAATGTCACACTGCTGGCGCACCGGAGCCGCCGCCCCTTAAGGTTTTCCTACTGTCTCGCACGGGCGCCCTTTCCCTAAACGCCGTTGAAACCAGTTTGGGTGCTCGGCGAGCGGGTAGATGGGGGCGCTGCTGCTCTCAGGCGGGCGTGTCGCCGAAGCAGCCAAAGGAATGGCAGACCAAAGTCGCCAGTCTGCTGTAGCACTTGTGTCGTTGGTGCTTACCTTGTTCCTGCGCTATTTTTACGTTGACACCGCAGTGCTACGACCTGATGCGGTGCAACGTGGTGGACTTCTGTGACAAGGCTTTCGGAAAAAAAGAAAGCATTTCCCCGAGGGTGAACATGGTTAAGTGCGAATGCACGGGGTGATGCTATGAGGGGGAGTAAAGTTATGATTAAAGTGTAATTAATGAATTTAAAGTGTTGTCATGATGCATTGTACACACACACACATTTATACACGAAGTATTATTTATTTACACCTCGCAATTTCGTAGATGCATAAATGCACACATCGCCGAGCACGTCACACGCACACACACTCTACACACGTCACTACAGATCAGCACCTATTGGTGTTATCGTTGTAGCTCACGGTTAGTACCAGCGCTTTGTGATCCGAGAAATGTACGGTGAGCGGATCCGGCAAGACGGCGCGGACCGTACAGTTCCTACTGAACGCCAAGTCTATGAAGCCACCGTTGATCGTGGTCGGAAACTCCTACCGCGATGGATCCAACCTGCGATGGATCCATACTGCGAAAGACTTCACCGACCGCGGAGCCGAGCGAGAAGAGAGCGAGCGGCAGCCGGCGGACGTTTATATACGGACTGACGCGCCGGCGCCACACACACAGCTGCACAGCGACGCCAGCTGCACAGCGCGCCGTGACGTCACGCCGCGGAGAGCGGTGCGCCCGCGCAAACCGCGGTGAGGAGGCGGAGCGCGCGCAGTCACGTGGGGTGTGACGTCGCTGCGCCGTTGCTACAGACGCTCCTCTCCGCTCCTCGCGCCGTTGCTATGGGATGGCGGATTCAGGGTCGCTTATAAAGTGCATTCGCACTTAAAAGAGAGGACGTATTTTGTTCCTTGTTGCAAAGGCGGTTACAAGTCGTCAACAGAAAAGGTTTCGTTGTTCCACGCTCAATCTGACCCTGTTCGCCTGAAGGAATGGGCTAGGAATATCAAGAGGGACGACAAGGTGCTCACGGATACCTGCACTGCGACGAGTGATTCATTCAGAGAACTTTCAGGCACGTAATCAACGGGGAGGTTGTCGAGCTCGACCGCGAACGTCCGGCGCTTACGGAGGGCGCTGTTCCCACAATTTTTCCTGACACACCATCATATTTCACGAAGGAGCTACCGAAAAAGGGAGCAGAAAGAAACCTGTGTAACAGCTGTATACCACCGGCGAAGCGCAGAGCTCTGAACAACGACCCACCTGAAGCCGCCGAAGCACAGACCAGCTGCACCGATGAAACGCTGCAAACGCAGCGCCTGATGGGGGAAATTGAGTTACCTTCGGCATTCTGTAGGAATATGCAGCTTCCATGTGATGCCACTGCTTCGTGCTTCGCATGGCACACCGGCACGAGGCCGTGTGGCGTCCGTGTCTCGAAGCACTTTACGTTTTCGACGGCCACGGAAGCTGCTGCTACTTGCCGCGTGTTTTGCCGTGGCGTTAAGATGGACGAGTTTTGCGTAAGCAACGAGTTCGATGCTGCCCAGGCGTTGAAAGTCGACGAAATACGACTTTGTCCAGGGTGTGGTATTGATCCTGTCACCAGTGGCCAGTGCGTGCTTTTTGGTGTCACTTTCCCCTTTGAAGAAAAAGAAAAGGTTCCATTTAATTATGGCTGCTTCCGTGGTCTTCATCACTCTGGGTCAAACAGCAGCGCAACAGGGACGAAGTTTAACTGCACAGAAACATACCAAGCGCGCGGTCTCGTTTCTCTCCGTTGCGCTGCTGTTTTAACTGTGGTCCAACTCGCTCAAACCAAAGTTTTATTTCATCAGTACTTGCTTTAACGTGCTCGTTAATTTTTGAAAACTACTGGGACCTCATAAGTGATTGTGTCCCTGTTGTTTCATATTTGCGTTCCCTTGGAAAATGTATCCCGGAGTAACGGCCGATTGAAAACACTCCTAACTTGCGAGCGCCCGCCGAAAAGCGCACCCGCCTGCGGGCGCTGGCGACATCTCCCGGAGCACAGAAAAATATTTCACGTGGCTCGCACCTTTCAAGGTACTAGGAAAACCTTCTAGCCTCTATACCTTATACCCCTGTCACACGAGGCAAGTTAAGTGCTCTTTGAGAGAGCCGCTAGTGTCATTCGCACGCTATCACACTGGAAAGTTTATACCCCTGTCACACGAGGCAACTTGAGTGCACTTTAAGCGAGTGCACTTACGCTCACGCGCTGCTACACGAGAAAGTGCGCTTTGGAAATGTGCATTCCCCTAGCGGGCGTGGCCGCAAACTGCCCGAGGGTGAGAATAGCAAGGCTTTATTTCGTTGAAATATGTTTGGTTTTAATACATAGCAACATTTCTAATAACGAAAATAGTGTTTTAAAAATGCTACTGGCGCCGCGTCATGCATAAGCGTATTTGTTTGCAAGCCACTGCTACCGAGGCTACACAGTCCGTCGCCGCGAAGCCCGCGAAGTGAGTTCGGCTAGTGACACTCGCTGGAAAGCGCACTTGCAGGCAAGTGCGTTATACCTGTGTCACACGAGGCAACTTAAGTGCACTTTGAGAAAGTGCACTTCGCCGCTAGTGTCATTCGCGCGCTGTCGCACGGGGACGTTTAGTGACATAATGTAATTATGCCAGATTGCTTCGCATACTGCTTAGCAACCATGAATGTTGTACGGACCAACCCAGGAGCCAAGGAGTAGCCGGCGCCTTATTTGTGCGCCAGCATCTCCTAATATCATATCAATAAAAAAAAATTACAGCATATCCACGGAGTGAATGATAATGAGTGGGCGAAGCTCGGGAGGTTCATTGTAGATCGTGCCGAGTTCCGGATTAATTTAGTTAACGCGCACGCTACGAATCCTCATGGTTCAACTATGCACAAGTGAAATATCCCACCCCACACTTCATTGCAAGTCAAGATCCAGTGCATATATATATATATATATATATCTATGGGTTGCCGGTGAAGGCTTCTCCAACGCGAGCAGTCGGTATTTCTCCATCAAGAAACTCGCTAGCATGCTCGCTAGGAGACGCTGCCTGCGCCAGCGTTGTCTCTCGCGGATGGGGGCGCGTTCTCCTTCTTTGCGAGCTGGTACAGCGTTCCTCTAAGAAAGAGCGTTTCATAGCCAACGCGCGTTTCGCTCTCTCTCTGTCTCTCTCTCTCTCTCACAAGACAGCAGAGGCACGCGCCGGGAGGCACGCGCCGGGAGGGAGAGAGAGGCACGCGCCGGGATGCACGCGCCGAGGCGAACGCCGAGGGCGAGCGCGTGCCGGGAGGCACGCGGGTTACGCCGGACGACTGACGCGTGACAAGGTTAGACTAAGAGGAGCTTCGCCCCTAATAAAGGTTTAGTGACGCTGCAAAGCGCACTTGCAGGCGAGTGCGTTCGCCGAACTCACTTCGCGGGCTTCGCGGCGACGGAGTGTGTAGCCTCGGTAGCAGTGGCTTGCAAACAAACACGCTTATGCATGACGCGGCACCAGCAGCATTTTTAAAACACTGTTTTCGTTATTAGAAATGTTGCTATGTATTAAAACCAATCATATTTCAACGAAATAAGGCCTCGCTATTCTCACCCTCGGGCAGTTTGCGGCCACGCCCGCCAGGGGAATGCACATTTCCAAAGCGCACTTCTCTTTCTCGTGTAGCAGCGCGTGACTCGCTCAAAGTGCACTCAAGTTGCCTCGTGTGACACGGGTATTAGCCGCCGCGCGCGCCTCGCCGGTCTGCGCATTCCAGAGGAGTGACGTCATAGCCGCGGCAGACGCACTGGCGCCAGCGCGCGCGCAGCTGTTTGCCTCCGTTGTGCAGTCGCCGTCTGACACTGCGCCGGAGCCGCTTGATAGCGCCTCTCAACTTGCGCGTATGAAGAGACGTTTCAGTGGGGGTATACATACAGCGGGGAGGAAAATAAAAACGGAAGGACTGGGAGGTTAGCCAGTTGTCAGACCGGCTGGCTGGCGTTTGCCAGTGTGGTATAGCCATGGAGAAGGAGAGAGCCGTCTTTGCGGCAGTAGAGAAGCAACCTGACGTTGAGCAAAAATAAATATACATGTGTCACATAATGCGTATACCGTGTGTGTGACATTGAAGCAGCAGTAAGCATGATAATCAGGCTAATCCTAGACCAACCAGGAAAGCTAAGCATAATCAGCTGAACCGTAGCTAACGCTACGCATATCCTGGCATAGCCGAGCTAAGCCACTGCAAAATTTTTTTTTCGTTTTAGCATCTTATAAGTGGTCCTTGCAGAAGCTGTATGGAGGGTGTCTACGTACATGTCAACTTGTAATTCAATGGACACGTTATGCCGCACAGAGAGCCCACAACAGTGTGTCGCTTGGTGATGCAGCAATGGGGAAATATGCGAAGGTATAGCTAAGAATTCAGATATCCTACAGTTTGAGAAACTTGACGAAAAGATAGCGTTGTTTGGTTCCACGGACTTCGTGTTGCATGTCTTGAATCGTCGCCTTGATGAATACTCTGCGGCCGAATGTCGCTCTTCTTAACATGGCATTAGGCTACAGTGGTTGAGCAACGCGCCTTGGCTTGTCAAAAATGATGCAAAGAGAGAATCGGATAAGATCAGGTGATGCAGCGTTTCTCGTAGGACATCAGGGGCGCATCCAGGGCACACCGGGCTCGTGCCTTTCGCAAAATGTCTGCCGTAGGATCAAACCTGCTGGCATCCCTTTAACTGGCGGTCAAAAGCGTGTCCCTTCTTATTAACGCGAACGAGGCATAAACGCTAATCGCATTGAGCCGTCTGACCCGCGGTCTGCTTCTCTGCCGCAGCTGTCCTGGGAGCTGGGGAGGCTGGCGCAGCGCGAGAACGAGTTCAAGGAGATCTACCTGGAGCTCAGCAATCAGTGCAAGAAGTACTCGTGCGAGCTGCTCGACCTGTGTCGCAGTAGCGAGGAAGTGATCGCCGTGCTCAACAAGCGCACTAGTCCCGAGCTGCTGGACGACTCGGACGAGGAAGAAGAAGGGGTAACCGCCGAGGACTACTCCGCCTACCAGACGGCGCCTCGGGGACTGACGCTGTCGCGACTCAAGATGGCGCTCAAGTATGACCAGAAGCAGTTCGTGGCGCACCCGAACTGCCAGCAGCTGCTCACCTCCATCTGGTACCAGGGGCTGCCCGTCTGGCGACGCCGCAACGCCCTGAGCAAGACGTGCCTGTGCGCGGGGCTCATCATGCTGCTGCCGGTCATCGCGTGCTACTACCTGGCCTTCCCGCGCTCCCGCTTCAGCCGCGTGGTGCGCTCGCCGTTCATGAAGTTCATCTACCACAGCGCCTCGTTCGGCTGCTTCCTGCTGCTGCTCATCCTCGCCTCGACGGGCACCGACCGCGCACGCCAGAACATCCGCGGCCCCGCACCGTCACCCGTCGAGTGGCTCATCCTCTTCTGGGTCACCGGCATGGTGTGGGCCGAGTGCAAGCAGCTCTGGGAGGAGGGCCTCAAGGCGTACGTCTGCCAGTGGTGGAACTGGCTCGACTTCATCATGCTCTCGCTCTACCTGACCACCGGCTCGCTGCGCGCTGTCGCCTACTTCCAGGTATATCCGCCGTCGCTCGACTGGCTGTACGGGGCGGTGGCTAAGACGTGCCTCTCATCACCAGCCTTCGAATATCTCTGCATTTTGTGACATACGTAACACATACACGTCGTTAAGCTTCCCTGCGCAAGAATTCGCTTCTTCAACTTACAGCAGTACCGGCTCTGTGAAGGCGTCGTCAGCGACACAGATACCCTATAGAGTACGCGTTGACCAGAGGGTTACACGTTGTATAACATTTTGTTCCGTGCTGCTTTCGTTTTCGTGTTTTCCAATGTGGCACTTAGCCTTTTTCTGCCAGTGTTTCGCCTCCAAAAAGCTACTCAGTATAGTACGCCATTCTATACACTTGGTCCCTCGGACGAGCCGGCGTGACCCGTGGCCACCTCCAAAAAATTTGCACTCACTCGTTGCATCCTCTCGGTAGGCATCCACTTGGCGCTGCTCTAATTAATGGTCGTCGGCGTTCGGCAGGAGAACGATGAGGGCACGTATACTTGAAGCGCTAACGGGAAGCTGTAACGATCGGGACGACACGCACGATTTCATTAAGTGTTTCGTTAAGCGAGATCAGATTCGATACGGTGTCTATTACCTCCAAAATATTGTGTGGCCAATGTTCACTTATTTATCTTTGTATTGCCGCCGTGCGCTCGTCCTATAGGCTTAATACAAATAAATTAACAAACTCATTAATTGGGCATGATAGAATAAATAACCAATAAGGTTTGAAATAGACACAATATATCAATGAATATTTTATTCACATATACATACCTGGCAAATTTCAGTCGTGTGGTATATGAAATATGTATTCCTTGGGCAATCTGAGTACTTCAGTGAACTTTCTGATGACCACAAGTGTTTATAACCTGCTCAGTCTCAGATTAGTCTGCATGAATTACCTTACTGCCATTTCTTAAAAAGAAAAAAAAAAGGAAACCTATTCTGTTAAACCGGCAGTTGATTGAGCACTCGATATGTGCAGTAAGGGTTCTCTTCTCCTGAAATGAGTTTAGGCTAGAATAACTTGCTACCGCGGCGATATAATTTCTATTCTTGTACACGTACAAAATTGACCGCTAAAGAGTGAGAACTATTGGCCTCGAGGACATACTGTCGCGCCACCTACGCTCTGACGTCACTCATATGATGTCGGGTTTTGTCGTCAACTGCAACTTCACATTTCCTGCGTTTATGCCACCTCGGTTCTTTTTGTTGTGTGCACCGCGAGCGCTTCCCCGTGCTCTCGTGGCCGTCCCCCAAAAATGCATTTTCGTGAACCGACGATTCCGTGCCCCCGGTGACACCACCGTGTATAAGTATAGTTGCTATCTGAGCCATAGCCAACTCCGTATGAGGCTGTGCAACTGCTAGACACGCTGATTATTCATTAGGGAATACTTCTGACGTCACATTTCGCATATCCTGTGTTGAACGAATGCAAGTTATCGTGAAACAGCGAAAAAAAAAAGAGTGCCACCGAATCAGAGTACGGCAGAATACTGTGCGAGCGGCCCGCGCGCACTGTCGACAGCATATGGGGATGATTGGCGGACTGGCGCGTTATCAAGCATGCTTAGGAATGCTGGCTCAACAATCACCGCCGTTTTCATTACGGTAGATAGGTTTAATTTATGCACGAGCTGGTCATATATATATATAGCCAAATATTTGTGGCTAATTAAGCTACGACTCACTAGTGATAGACCCATTAAAGTCATACTAATGAAGCCAAGCCTAATAATGCTAATACTATTCAGATTAACACATTTAAGGTAAAACTAATTATACTGATTTAATGAAGCTGAACCAAGTCTAATTAGCCTAATACTAATTAAGCAATATCTAATTAGGGTAATTATCAGTAACTCCAGCCTAGTAATCTCAAGGCCAATGAAACCAAGTCCGGCGAAGTCCGACTAATTAAACAAAGCCTAATTATTTTCTACTAACTTCCCAGCCTATTTCAAAGAAAACTAAGCTGAACTTAGGCTGACTGATTGAGTCATGCCTAATTAGGCGAAGGATGAGGCTGTGTATTATCACATGGACAAGCCTAATTAAATCCATGATAATTAATGCAAGCTTAATTAAGTTAAGACTGATTGAGGCAAGCCCGACTCTGCTACGGCTACATTGGTTGCGAAGTGAGACCTAGCAAGGCCATATAAAAACCATGCCCAATTTCAAATCGACCAGCTGCGGTGTGTTAAGCCATGCGCGAATTAGCGCAAACTTGGCCTATTATGTTCTTGTTTTTTTCGTTTACAGTTAGCCTGCCATTCTCCAGCATCAAGAACAAACAGTCCGATAATTCGCGGCTGCTTTTCCAAGGAAGATTTGTTTACGTACCCAAACACGTCAATTAGTTTGGTGTAAAAAAGCCACAATTAACACGAGGAGGCTAATGTGGCAGCACTTCTAAAAACTTCAGCTATCACCAGCAAGGAGTTGCGCGAGCTCGTTCTTTACATGCCAATTAGTGTAAAATAATGACAGTGAGATAAGTGGTGGGTGTGTACACGGTCACGTGGTGTGCGGGGCCACTCTATAGTCGTCCGTCAAGTCCACGAAGGAAGGCAGCTCCAGTGACCACGGGTGCGCTGTGAACGTCTGGCCAAGGGCCTAACACGAGCTCGTCGTTCAGTGGTCTTTTGCTAAATCCTGCAACTGACGGAATCAGGGCCTGTCGTTCCCGTCCGTAAGCTAGGCATGTGCAAAATATGTGTTCGAGTGTTTCTTGCACTTCGCAGTTGGCACCAGTGTCGCTGCAGCCAACGAGGTCGGAATACAGAGATCGCATGACGCATGGACGCCGCAAGGCAAAGGCTCTCCTTTGGATTTGACTGATTTATTTCTGTCGTTTAACAATCCAAAACCACGATAGGATTAGGAGAGACATGCCGTAGTGGAGGTCTCCGGAAATTTCGACCACCTGCGGTTCTTTAACGTGCACTGACATCGCGCACTACACGGGCCTCAACATTTCGCCTCCATCGAAATGCAACCGGCGGTCCCGCGACCCTCTGATCTGCAGCCGAGTGCCCACTAGACCACCGTGGCGGGGCGCTTGTCTGTGGAAGGAACGTAATCACGCTAATGTCACAAGAACAACGTCACGAAGTATGGTTGTTGATGACGGTTTGTGTTTGCCAAACAACTACAAACGGTGAGAGGCGTTTAAATCTCATCAACTCCACAGCTGGCTGTGTAAGCACTTGAATATTTTTAAAATGCGAAGCATTTCAGGCTCTCATAATTTGTGTGGTTTATCACAAAACTATCATCATGTTCGCGCGCTTCTCCTCTTGCGCTAATGCACTCAGCCCACTATACTACACTGGCGAAACTGCGGCTGGTGGGCGCACGTGCTCAAATAGAAAAAAAGAAAAAGACAGTGTGCGTCGTCTTGTACGGTGCACAGCGTCTAGCTCGCAAAGCTACGCGTTCGCGCATAGCTTTGCGCGACGACAGCATGCGCTCTCTCGTGGCGCGAGGTCACGCATGACGCGTCTGCCACCGTCTGTGGTTCGGCGAGAACCTCTTTACGCATGGGCGCGGTTTGAAACGGGGAGAAGCGTTCGCTAAGCCTCGCAGTGCTTCGAGTTTCGCGAAGCAACGACGAATTATGCCGGAGACAAGCCCGGACCAGCCCCTAGGCTTCACTGCTTCGCTACCCTTGCGCCACTAATGAAAGCTTCACTAATTTTTTTCGCTTCTTTCATGTAGTTTCCGCCATGTAGACACGCTCTGTTTTCGCATCGTTGTGAGGCAGCCTGTTTTGCGGAGCGGACAAAATGTTGTTCTCTAACAGCGCACGAAGCACTCAGTGATTTGACGAGAGTACGCACAGTCATATTCACGTGTGCATGAAAGAATTGCGCATGAAATGTTTGCATTCGCAGGTACAGAGCGGGCAGTACGGCGCTCGCGTTCTGGACCGAGTCCAGTGGCCGGCCAACGACCCGACGCTCATCTCGGAAGGAGTGTTCGCCATGGCCAACGTGTTCAGCTTCGCGCGCATCATCTACCTGTTCCAGACCAACCCGCACCTGGGTCCGCTACAGATCTCGCTCGGCTGCATGATCGTCGACATCGCCAAGTTCCTCTTCATTTTCTTCTTGGTGCTCACTTCCTTCGTGTGCGGACTGAATCAGTTGTACTGGTACTACGACCCGACCATGGGATTCTGTGAGACCAAGGAGGTGGGCGGCGTCAACATCACATTCAACTGCCACCACAACCCGGACGCTTTCCTCACGTGAGCATTTACTTCCTCTTTCGTCGACTTAGGCACGCATGTCAGCGCTACAAATGAGCAATGCCTGTTGCGCACTACGCAGGCACGAAATGCGCCTTGTTTCGTCGGCTTGAAGCAGCTCTTCGTGTGGCGCCACTCAGCAAGAGAAAAGCTTTTCCAGAAATTTTCTACTCGAGTTCAGAGATCTATGCTTCTACGGGGTGACGGATGACCGCTGACGTCGGCACATCTCCATAGACGAGATCACGGCAACCCCTTGCCGCCTAAGGTTGAGTGATGCGCACTGACGCCTTTATTATATGCCGTCCAGGTACGTTATACTGGCGTCACACAGGCGTTTCGAAGGCCTTCGAACCGACAGCCCATCGACTCAAAGGTCAAGTTCGAGCTGCCACACGGGCGGTTTCGATAGCCGTCAAGTCGATAGTCTATCGAGTACCGTGCAACTCCTTCGAGACTTTCGAAGGCTGTTGAGCGACGGAAGCGGAAACTGCGCGAACTCCGAAACTTGGCGCACTGGCAGCTGCCGCGCGCTTTAGTTTCGGAGGCCCCAGCCATATCTATGTCGTTGTATCAAAAGTAGAATCGTACTCCGATGAAAAATATTGGAAACATGCCGAGAGGCCGACGTTCTCACTTTATTGCATTAGTTCTAGAACGAATACGCCGTCACTGCCATAAAAAAAAAAAGCCATGCAGCTGGTGGGAAACACTGCGTGTGGCGCCATCTGATGTGTACGAATCAAACCACTTTTGAGGCTCACGCTATGAACTTAGGCTTAGCAGTGTCAAAATCGGCACATTTTTTTGAATATGCAAAAGTGTCCCTTTTGGTACATGAGATTAAAGGAAGGCTCAATTTAAAGTTTACATCTTGCCGTAGGTGCGAGTAGCAAGCAACTAGTGCGAATTGGAATTGAAGCGGATGCTTCAGTTGCCGCCATGTTGTTGCGAGATCACTTGGCGACTCAACAGCCGCCCAGAACTGCCGTGTAGCAGCGCCAGAACTCCTTTGAGTCGATAGAGTTGTGGACTTTTCGAAGGTCATCGACTCGAAGGTCTCCCAATGTGCCCGTGTGACATAGGTATTAAATGTAAAATGACCGGAACGCGATCCATATCTAACGCAGCCTGAGGCAGTATCCGTATACTGTTATCACCGCCGACATCAAGCTGCCCAGCTTCATTGTCAATGTAGCATGGTTGTCTTAGCATGACATGAGAACTACGAAGTGAGATTGTTGTCGCGCGATGTCGCGCTTCGGCGGCGCCGTCCACACCCCCACTGCGCATGCTCGGCTCGTCTCGTGCCGGCCCACCGGGCGTTCAGCAAGCCGATCATGCGCAGTGGGGGTGCGGCGGAGCGCGCGTTCGGAATTCAGTCAAGGGCGTCTTTACTTGGCTTTCGCTTTACTTGACGCTTTGCTTGACTCGAGTAGATGCGATGGAACGAGGCGCTTCTCCTTCATTCAATAAATAAGAATAATAAGGACGAAATAACAATTAAGCATTCCCAAACCATACCCAATTACGCAACATTCACGCCATACCCCCACCACTCTGCGACGCATTTACTCGAGTTCCCCCCGTGGGAAGATGCGGACGACATTTTTTTCCGGCAATTTCGGTTTCAAGGAGCCTGCCACGGGGAACTAATTGTTCGCGTAGCTCCGACATGCATTCCGCTATTCAAAATTTGATCGTTGGGATAGGTAGTGTCGAGGACGGGCTCCAAAGTACTCATTTGCTGTAGCCACCAATTACTGATAAATAAAAAGTTAATTAGCGTAATTTCGCTAATTATGTATACAGGTGCGGAAATTGTTCTGTATCTAGAGCCCGCCAATCCGTATATTCGAATGGTACACAAGATATTCCCGCGATTTATGTTTTTCTAATTTTCAAAATGTGTTGCAACTAAAAAAAAAACACCCTGTATATGTTGAGGAGTTTACATGTGCACTCTTAAAAATAGTTAGAGAAAAGCTAGTAACTTTATTTTTAAGCATGCACGTGTGAATGGTTCGACGCTAAATAATTCAATGAAAGTATACGCCCCATATTTCGCTGGCAAAAGCTTTGTTGATGGCTTCAACTGGGATAAGGTGGTCAGAAGTAGTCAAAGCTTAAGTGGACTGTTATTGGCGCATTCTGCTATGTTGGGCTGCTACACGGCGCACGCACAATAGTTGCAGATGTTTGGTGGCAGCGAATGCAGAGGTCCTCTGTATGTAGGCAACAAATCTTGTACGTTTGTGAGGAAGACGAGAAAAATTTGTAGAAAAATATTCGCCTCCTCGCAGCGCGGCTCTTCTCTGTGTCGTTTTGTGGCGCACGCATGACCAGCGATCAGACAACCGATGGCGCACCTATGCTGCCTGCAAGGTCTTTAACAAAACAGAAGGCCTAACAGTGTACTTGTCACGCGGAGCTGTGAGATTCGCCACAGCTATACCATGCTAGCGATACATTATACCGGTCGTTTTGCCCCGATCAGTCCTGTAAATGTTTGTTACATATAGAACGAGAGTTGAAGGCTTCAAGTGATTCCTATCATAGTAATGCACCGGAATAGTTTTGATTCTGCTGCTGTGCGCAGTTTTGAAAGACGTCGTCTTGGCCGCCAGTGCTCGTACAGCCACAAACGGCGCCAGCGAATGGGCGGCATGGCTCTGACGCTGGCAGAATTGTCCACGCACCAGACGTTCTTCAACGCACAAGCCGGAAACAAAATACACACGCTGAGCATTTGGGCAGAAAGATGAATGCCCAAAACCTACAGGCGACGCTAGCGCGGCCGCCCGCGAACCCGATGATGACGTCACCTTCACCGCTGGCACCTCAGTTGCCTCAACCGGCGAGCCGCAGTGGGCTGAGCTTCGCTGCGATGTTAAATCTCGATTGCGGCGGCGCCTGCTCGCGTTATCGCGCTAAAAAATTGCAAAGTGTGGTTTCAAGTGTGCGCGGTTCCGATAAGCGTTAGCTCTTAGAAATCTAAGACAACTTCAGCTTCCCTTTAATGGATTTTTACGACCATCCGTGCAAAGAAAAAGGAGAAAAAAATTCACGTCGACTCGTGCCGCCAGCTGTGCTTTTCCCTTTGTCGTCCTATTTCAGGTAAACTCAGTTTGTCCTCGGTCCCCTCAAATACCTTTACGCCTCGTATATTACGGCCTCGTATATTTCTGTGCAACTATAAATAAAAAAGAAACGTAGTTTAAAGCGCACAATTAAAGCGTGCACTAATGAATACGTTTCAGGATCGACGCCAGCTACACGTCGCTGCTGTGGTCACTGTTCGGCGTGATTCCCATCAAGGACATCAGCGCGCGCAAGGACCAGCCCTTCACCAAGTGGGTGGGCCATGCCCTGCTGGGCGCCTACATGATCATGGCCATGACCGTCATGATCAACATGCTCATCGCCATGATGAGCCGATCATTCCAGGACATTGAGGTACGTGGGCCGGTACTCCCTTTATCCGACAGTCAAGAAGAGCAGGACAGCGTCGAGATAATTTTGTTCGAGTTCAGATAGAATATTGCATTACATATTGTAATGCTCCGAAGCATCCGATCATCGACGCGCGGATGAATGGCTCTTAGTTGCTGCTGCAGTGCCTCGTCCGGAGGGTGGCACGCGTTTGTTATGACGCCTTGCGCAGTTATGTTTCTTGCTCGCCACCTTCGATTCACCTCCGCACGGGGGTTCTTATGTCAACCTAAAAGGATCTGCAAAAATATAAATCATATGAAAAGTATGGAGGCAGCTTCAACTTGAGCTGGGAAGAGTGCAAGCAGCGAAGCTAGCGGTCCCATCCAGCTTTCTTTCGGCCGGACTAACTTCTCGCGACGTTTTTGCGCTGTATCACCAGAAACCGCAAAGAACACCCTGACATTAAAGTACGTTGCCACTAATCCCCTTCGTAGTTGTCCGGTGGTGCGACTTGCAGGCCCGGATCGTTCTGGCGACGCCTCTGCAGATTAATACTAAGCTTTAGTGCACGTTCGCCGGCAGAAGCATCGAAGTCCTGGGCCACACAGGAAGCCGTCCAACCAGACCCCGAGAAGATTGCTGCTGTGCTTCGATTCCCCGCCCATTGAATCCGAAAACATTGCACAACTCAGCGTCTTCGCCCTTTCACACGCAGTTTCGCCACTGCTCCGTTACACAAGCTGCTGAAGACTGCGAGTCGGCATTTGAAGCACTCTTACTCCAGGACCTGTGCTTCGTCACTTTGATGAGAGCGCGCCCGCTTGACGCAAGCGCACAAAGCATCGTGGGCGTGCCCCTTTGACGCTGTCCCACATCTACAGAGCTGTTTGCGACGCCAGCCGGACCCACTCGCCTACTGAGCGGAACTGCTCGATTACAGAAAAGGAATGCCTTGCTATTGTTTGGTCCATTCAGAAGATTCGCCCGTGCCTCTACGGTCGCTGCTTCACCATCTTCACAGACCATCATGCCCTGTGTTGGCTGTCATCTATGAAGAACTTGTCAGGACGCCTGGTGCACTGGACACTGCGATTACAAGAACTTAACAATCAAATATACAAACCTTGCAAACGTCACCTTGGTGCCAACGCACTGTCTCGCCTTCTCTTGGCCATGCACCATCCGAGTCATCGCTGCGACCCTCTGATGCCCCACAGCAGCTCTCGCTAACGCCACTGGATCAAGTTGAGCTTCCCACGCGCTCGGACTTTGTTTCACTCCGGCAGGGCCGAGCTACTATTGATCGGCTTCACGAAACCACCGAAAAGTCCTTTGCGCCTTCCGTTTCGACACTTGGATCGTCTTCAAGTTGGTGTGCTACGCAGCTATATTTGCAGTCCCACAGGTTATGAGTCTTTACCAGTCCTACATCGCTGCCTTCTTCTTCGTGTTGTACGCGAATTTCTTGGTGATGTTGGCGACAGACGCTTATAGGCTTTCACAAGACCTACTGCCGCATCAAGGTGCGTTATTTCCGGCCTTCCTTATCTACAACGGCAACTGAATACGTTACCTCATGCGCGTCTTGTCAGCACGTGAAACGTGCCACACGAATTTGTTGGAATTGCCATTAACGCACTCTAGTCACCACGTACTGGATCGTCAGTGCAGCCGAGACCGCGCCTCTCCGATCTGGCACCGCTATTGTCTTGCGCCACGGAGCTCCTCGCGTTCTTCTGAGTGACCACAGCAGAGCCTTCATTTCCAGTGTCCTCGAGGCAGTTCTTGGGGCCAGTAACACGAAGCATAAAACTACGTCAAGCATAAAACCCGCAATCGAACTGGGCGATTCCACCGTACGCCCTCCGACATGACTTACGTTCCACCAATCGGGATAGTACCATACACGACACTTCGGACAACCGGCACATACAGCACCTTTTCCTCGTGTAAGAACGGAGTATACCTCCTCCGTCTTCGACAAATAATTCTTTTTCGCACCTAATGTCTCCCTGCCAGAAGAATTAGCAGCTAGAGTCGCGCATTGTCGGGATCGCCAAACTACGGGCGCTACTCAAGAAGAACTCAAACGTCGCTGCGATTCAGGAGTCCCACTATGGACGCCGGTTCGACCCTGTGGACTTTGTGAGAAATTTCTGCGCCTTGGCCCATTCACCGTCCTGCACAAAGCTGCACCATCGGATCACCTCGTCACTCCGCTGCATTACGTCAATGACCACCGCTGTCGGAAATTGTGCCCCGTCTCCCGCCTGAAGCACTTTTTTTCATCGTGCAACCCGACCTATAGCTGCGGCCAGGTTGCGTTCTCACTTGTACGATGAAGATGATGATCATGATTATCATGGTGATGATGATGTGCCTTACGTTGTTGGCTCATGATGGATCATACCCATTCTGTGTAACTGGCCATCAATCATTGTCGGAGGCTTATTAGGAACTATCTAGGGTTATCTTGAACTAGAATGTATCGAATGTGAACAGATAAGAATTTAAAAATGAAAACGCATAGAGGCAACACAAAAAGCATGAACTGGAGGTTGGTGCATATATGTGCATTCCGAACACTAACACTTTAGAATTGCTACAGTAGACTAAACTAAATAATAATTTTTGAGTACTGCTTCACGAACATGGAGTTATTGCAAGCATGAATAAAATCAAAATTGTACACGCTTGCTTGCCTGAATAAAGTAACAAATAGCGTCGAAGATGTCCTTGTGGCTGTGTCCCAGCACTGAAGCGCCAAAGCGAAGGAGAATTTCTGATGTCAGGTTCAGTCTCATTTTAACAACCAGCATTTCTAGTACCCTTTTTCTTATTAATTTATACCGTCGATATAATAGCAGATAATGTTCTATGGATTCGACTTCCGGGCAGTATTGGAACAGGGGCGATATTACTATACCAGCCCTATTTAAGCAAAAATTTAGGGGTGGGAAGCGGCATCAGAATCTTGCGAGTACTGCTCATCTTGAGGGGAAGCACTGACCTTTCCATGCGAATTTAAGATGCTGATATTCTGATGTAATACTTATTGTTTCAATCAGTGGTGTAAATTTAGAAAAATAACGGGGGGGGGGGGGTCACGAACTTTGCCACGGCAGTCATCTTGATTATTAGAAATACGTTTTTTATTTAACACAGAAATAAAGACTGTACACTAAAACTAGAGGAAAAGCAAATATTCACATCCAGTGTTATTGCAATGCTGTTGACGATCTGCAGTGCGCGACGAATGAGTCACATACGACGTGTCGAACTATAACTGTATAGTTCCTACAACACACTTCCAAGAAGCCGATGAGTAACCAATGTATCTTCGCGTTGGATACGAAACAAACGTTAGGAAACTAAGTGTAACAAAAACCAAACTTGCGAGCAACCCAGGATTCTAAAGCGTGCATACCTAATGTAATTAAAAACTTCCCGCTTTAGAACCTTTGTGGGATCCGAAAACGAGAGCGCGGTTATTGCATGCGCTGACAAAATTTCCTATCAGCTTCGGCAACTCTATGCAGTCTACAGCGCCTCGACGAACGTGAGCCAGTGCCAGGCAGCTTATAGGCGCGTTTCGCCCATCGTGCTCCGCAGCCATGTCCTTTGAGGGCAATGAACGATCGTTCCGCTTCACAGGAAGGCATTTGCATCACCAGGGTGACCGGAAGAACACTCTCAACCTCCTTGATGTACTGGCGAGTGGCCTCGTACATGTTACGAGTCATTGCCGTCACGTCGTCGACAGAAAGGTCGGAGTGCTCCTCGTTGTCTTTGTAGCGTCGCTTCACCTTCGTATGTGCATGCGATGGCGTATCCAAAAGAATGCTTTCCAGTGTCTTATAGGTCAGGATTCCTTCCGAGTCGCGATTAAAGCGCCTCTCCATGCCCGACAATGCTGCATCCATGGTTGAAAAAAAAAGTACTCTTGCGTCAATTGAAGCTTCCCTGGTGCTCCATTTCTCCCTGGTGGGACGCCGTCTGTATCTCGGTGGTTCCACCGGATGTACCGGCGAGATGTTCGAAAAGTCTATCGAACATTTCTTCAGACCGCAGATGTCTTAACTCGTGCTTGGCAGACTCCACCACTTGGAACATTCCCTGAACTGTCGACAAACGTCCGTGAGTGTGGTGCACCGAGAACACCTTCAAAGCCATTGCTAGCACGAGGTGGGTGTTTCCCGATTCCATGGAGCACAGGATACCAGCAATCTGTGCGGGCGATTACTCGGCCGGTGCTTCTTCCATCATTTCTTCTAGGGAAACAATTACGGCCTCTTGCTCGTCTAGCGCGGTAGATATCGCTGACCTTCTGCGTAAGAAGAGCGTTGGGCACAACGGTGTGGTGTTCTCGCTCAACTTCTTTTCGCAAAAGATCTTAAGATTCCCCGAACGTGCTGAGCGCGCATCCAATTCCCTGACAGCCATGAGAGCTTCTCCAAGTTCTCGACAGCAGAGACGTCACCAGCTAGAAGATTCGAACTGTAAGCTCTACAAACAATGCGCAGG